>CM039479.1:11830507-11863331 GCA_022433065.1 Begonia loranthoides | reverse complement strand
CAGTCGACTAGACTCAAGCCATCTCAAACAGAGAAGCTTTTGGTTGATTTCCTGATGTGCCCCAAGGTCCCATCACCTGAGCCCAAGCCAAGGGCTCCTTTATTTTCTTACTTATTTATTTATTTTGTAGGTGTTTCTTCTCTAGCTAACTTGGAGGAGAGTTTTGATCAATTTCTCAAAGAGGATTCGATGCATTTGGACTAGTGGATGTCATGCTTATCATAGAAGAAATTGTGGGCTTTCCTTTCTGCCTAGAATCTGACCTCCGACCGTTTAAGGGCTCTTTTGGCAATCGGGAACCTTCGTTTCAAAATTTGTCCTTCATACAACTTGTATCAGACATCAAGAGCTTTCCAAAGAGGTATTTAGCATCATATTTGGGTTTTGTTTGCTATGTCAAATGTCCCCTTTATAGAGACAAAAATCCAAACTCGGAATTATTGTGCTTGTGTTATTGTTAAGGATAGTTTTGTCATTTGCTATTTAGGGTATTTTTGTAAAATGTAATGTTCCATTAGAGAGGTATTTTACCCTCTCTAATGAACCCTGAATCGCACTTTTGGACCTTTGATAAACCCTAAAGAGACTTGTTCTTGTTCTTGTGTGAAGACTCACGGAGATCCCACTCGACCATCTTCCATCTTCAAAATCGGTTTGTGTTTTCTTGCTAGTTCTTGCACAAATCGATTCTTGCTGCTTCTTCCAGTATCTCTTCCATACGAGGTGGTGCTTGGGGCATGGAGGTAGAAGAGCTAGCAACCCCCATTGGAGAGAGTTATCTTTTTGAGTTGGCCAAACCAGTCGCCCCTCTAGTGTTGGAGGTTTAGCGGACTCCATTGGTTTGTTACTTGTTTCTCATCCTTCCTATTGAAAGAGGGTTTCAGTTTCTTGAAGTTCTTGACCTATAGTTGTATTATTCTGGACGTGATGTGGTTTTTGTTGAGATTTGGATGTGTTGATCATGTTTTGGAAGGAAATAGAAGTTGGTCGAGATTCTGTTTTTTGCACTGAACAGATTATGGTCCGATTTGTGGTTGTGTTTTACTCTGTTTATGGTTATTGGATGATGCTCATTTTTGGCAGAGATAATCTTGAGATTATTAAGTGTCACTCCTCCAAATTTGGCGTTGATTGACTGTATGCAATTTGAGCTTTTGTTGTATAATTTATGGTCGCCAGAATCTGCCCTGAAAACCCTAATCCGAGGGTTAATTTCGTCAGAGCATATCTCTTTGTGTAGAACGTGTTTTAATCTAAAATTTTGATATGTTGTTCCCTGGAATGTTGGTGTGATCCTCTACAAATTTCAACTTTTAATTCTTTAAGCTCTGGAAGTTATCCTTATTTGAAAATTGAAGACTAGATTTGTTGTTTGAGTTAAGCCGATTATACTTGTTGAGTTCCATAGAGTCTTGGACTCTATCATTTCTCGATCTACCAGACTCAAGAAGTTGATGAGCGACACAAGCATCTCGAACAGAGAAGCTTTCAACCAAAACTGCAATCAATTAGACAAAATCAGTGGTCGATAGGGGAAAGCTTTCTAATACAAAAATCGTGAGGAAACATGCATTCTCTCACCGATTGTTACCCCCGAATCAACATAAATTTGTGCACAAACCTTAAATGTACCACAATAACAAGGAAACACCAAAGAATTCAAGTTTCCAAGCTCGAATCCGAGATCGACACAAACGAGAAATTCAAATATAAAAATGAATCGAGAAACTGACTTACCCATGAAGTTCCTTCACAAAGGATGGAGATTGGGACAACACAAATAAGACTATATCATTGTGGATGACTTCTCTATGTTCACATGAGTTTTCTTCTTAAGGATAAAAGATGAAACATTTGAAATATTTTCTAGCTATATGAAGAAAGTGGAAAATGAGAATGATATCACAATAGTTGCTATTTGTAGTAATTATGGTGGAGAATTAAAAAATGAAAGCTTTGAACTTCTTTGGCATAAGTACGACATTGAATATCATTTCTCTTCACCTAGAACTCTTTAAAAAAATCGAGTTGTTGAGAGAAAAAATATATCACTCCAAGAACTAGCTTGAACTATGCTTAACAAGACAAACCTTCCTAAATATTTTTAGACATAAGCTATTGCCACAACATGTTATGTTCTTAATTGTGTGTCTATTAGACTCATTCTAGAAAAGACCCCCTATGAACTATAGAATGGAGGAACTTCCTAAATGTTAGCTATTTTAGGTACTTTGGATGCAAATACTTTATTCTCAACACGAAGACCAACTTGGATAAATTTTACTACAAGACGAATTATGAGATATTCTTAGGTTACTCCTCAACTAGTAAAAGATACAGGTTATTCAATAAAAGAACTCTAGTTGTGCAAGAGTCTATGCATGTGACCTTTGATGAGACTGTCCCATCATAAAAAGAAATGGAGTCAAATGATGAACTTGAAAGGGAAATAAAAACTCTTAACTTGGAGGATAATGTTAACAAAGAGACCTCATCTCAATAGAACCCTCCCAAAGAATTAGAAGCAACTCCAATCGAGAATGATCACGAGAACTTATCCAAAGATTGAAGATATGTAAAGAGTCAACCAATCACCGACATTCTAGGTGATCTATGATTAGGAGTTAAAACTAGATTCTCACTTAGAATCCATCCGTATTCTACTCGCATTTACTTGCTACAAGAACTTTAATTTATATCACATACATAAATGGATATATTATTAAAGAAATTTATTTTTGGGAACTCTTAGGGTTTGAGGCACATGATAAGAAAGATCATATTTATAAGTTCAAAAAAGCACTTTATGTATTAAAGCAAGCATTGAGAGCTTGGTATGAAAGGTTGAGCAAAGTCCTTATATAGAGAGATTTAAAATCATTAAGATATATTCCACCTTGGTTACCAAGTACAAAGAGAAGGACATGCTAATTGTGCAAATCTATATGGATGATATCATATTTGGTGTAACAAATGAATCATTTTGTAAAGAATTTGCAGAGTTAATAAAAAGTGAATTCAAGATGAGCATGATGAGATAATTAAGATTTTTTTTTCTTAGTTTACAAATTAAGCAATCAAAAGAAAGAATTTTCCCAAACCAAGAAAAATATGTAAGAGAGCTTATCAAGAGGTTTGGAATGGACACCTCTAAACCATCTTGTACCCCTATAAGCATGTCCGCTAAATTGGATACAGATGAAAGTGGAAAGAATGTTATACAAAGAAATATTTTAGTATAATTGGTTCATTATTGTATTTAACGACAAATAGACCTGATATTAACTTTTGTGTGCACTTATGTTCGAGATTTTAAGTTTGTCCAAAGGAGTCTCACTTGAATGTGGTAAGAAGAATATTTAAATATCTAAGTGGGATAAGTGATTTACAACTTTGGTATCCTAAAAAAACTTCATTTGATTTGGTGAGATTCATTGATTCCAATTTTGCTGGGAATCTAGTGGATAGAAAAAGAACAAGTGGGATATGTCAATTCCTAGAAGAATCCTTGGTATCAGGGTTCCTAAAAAGCAAAACTCAATGGCTCTTTTAATGGCTGAAAGTGAATAAATTGTTGCCGTGAGTTCTTGTGCTCAAATGTTATGGATGAAGTGAATATTACATAATTATGGTCGAATCTATAAGAAAATTCTAATTAGGTGTGATAATTCTAGTGTGATTAACATTTTTAAGAATCTTATCCAACACTCTCGCACTAAACACACGGAAATTAGATATCATTTCATCCAAGATCACTTTTAAAAGGGTGATGTATATCTTGAGTTTGTAAATTTTGAAAACCAATTCGCTGACATTTGTTTTACAAAATCATTCGATGAGAAGACCTTTAACAATATTAGGATTCAATTGGATTGATTCAGAAAAGGATTGTTAAAAGAAGGAGAAATTTTTTGGGTTACCCGGTCACCCTTGGACCAAGTAAAGTCGTCTATAATAGTCACTCTCACTTAAACACCACGCACCTGTTGTATCGCATATTTAAGAAATCAAGATGCCCATAGGGAGTTCTACACAAACTATTGTTGTAACGCCCCCTTTAAAAAAATCTTATTTTGTAGTAAATTCTCGTGAAATATTTTTTTTCTTTAAAACCATCGCACTAAAATGATGTTACTTAAATTCTTTTTACGATAAAACCATACTTTAAAACCAAATACTAAACCATACATTTGATAAACATTTGCAGTATAAGACTTAATGAAATTAAAATACATTTCTTGTCAAACTCCCGTTTTAACAGTCCTTTACAAATTTTCCATATAAATATTCAATCTATAAAAATAGTGAGATAAACCATGGAATTACCCAACAACCGCCAAGTCCTCTTCATGGGTGAACTTCCTCCACCTGTACATCATCAACAGTAAAGTCTCATGTTTCTTCATTACCTACAATGCAAAGTTCATCTATAAGTCTAAGACTTCGTAAGTAATGCATGTGACCGTGAACATGACATGGCGTGACATTTGTTTTCTTCTTTTGTTTTCCTTTTCTTTCCATTTCTTTCCTTTCCTTTTCTTTTCATTTATTTCACTTTCCTTTTCTTTTCATTCCTTTCACTTTCGAATATGAGTAGGCACGATAGTGAGGCACACACACTACATTCCTCTAACCTTTGGGAGGTCTCCAACCTTTGGGAAGTCTCCAACCTTTGGGAGAGTGACTTTAACCTTTGGGAGTCAGACTCCAACCTTTGAGAGTCCTTTGTTAATTGCTGTGTTGTTTAATGCACAACAACTAGCAAACCTTTGTGCCAATCAGCCCCACGTTGTGCCGGAAGTAAGCTAATCGGCTAATGTCTCATTGGCCCAAACCTTTGGGGGAGCCTGTCCTCAGTCACCATTTACGTACTTTCTTTCAGTTTGATATTAAGTCGGTAATCATTCAACCCACGTAGGTAGTCCGCTTGGGTGATCAGTCTGCACGAACTTGTTCTTAGGTTAGCGTTCCATACCACTAGCCCAGAATGCATCCACTTGGTATGGGTGGGTACCCAACTATATTTCATGCATTTATCCCTCATTTTATCTTTCTTATATGCTAACACATGTATGGACATACATCATAATACAACATAAATGATAGTTACAACAAATCCTCTATTGCCTATACATCATGAACAGAACCATCTAACATACATAACAACCCTCAACACATTGATCCTCACCATTAATATAGAGTATAAAATCAATCCTGACTCCAATGAACATAGAAATAAACACTGTGAATAAAGTAGCACATCCTCAATAAATTCATCAGAAAGCACTGAGCAATACATCTCTAGGAAAAAATCATTAAACCAAAAAAAACAATCAAGTTCTCTAGAGTTTCTATATATATAAGTAGCGAACATATCCTCAAAACTACCATCAGTCAATAAAAAACCGTAACGAAATAGGGAAAAGGAACAAACCACCTATCACTTTGCATTGTAGGGTCGAAAGGCCAAAACACATGTAACATTACTTACTTGATCAGCAAACGTGAAGAAAACTCTAGGTTCAGCTCAGGTCGATTCTCTGATGTCAAGTTCATCCCCTCCGCGATGGTCTCCCTCATGGTCACTTCAGCCATCCTTGATAAAAACTGACCCCTCTGATAGGCTCCAAGAAACAAATGGAGAGCCTTAAAGAAATCTGTTCGAAAAAATTGTCAATACCCGAACCAGTAGCAAGGAAATGAGTCAAGCTCCAAATATACAAGTGAACTAGATCTGTATTTTCAAGGACATAAACTTAATACATTCAGAAGAGTTGTGTCAAAATTCCAACCCAAAAAGCACTCTGGATTAGGAGATCTATAAAATTCAATATCAACCCGAAATTAGGTTTCAGCAGGACAGATTTACCAACTCAAATTCAAAAAGGAATAACTTGAACTACATACACCAAATGGAGCCCAAATTTGGAGGGTAACTCCCTGACTTAATCTTGAACAAATCACTAGAAGACATCAAATAGAGACGAATGTGGTAACGGTCTCAAACAGATACTATAATCAGTGACAACAACAATCCAGCAAGAAAACAGATTCAGCACTTCAACAATAATCTGAAAATATCCTTCTTTAATCAATAATCCCCAAAAGGTTTCTTCAACAAATAACAAGCATTTAATCACCAGAACATAGGATGTCCAAGCATTAAGAAAAGAACATAAAAGAACTTCAAGAATCAAGAGAAAATACAATGGAGTCTGCGGACCTCCTAGTGAGAGGGGTGACTTTGGGGTTGGCTGAAAACCAACACTCTCCAAGGTTGGAATCTTCTTTTGTCTCCACTCTACAATCTTTACCTCAAAGATAAGGATTGGAAGAAACAATATCCCAAGGATTACAAGGTTGAGAAGCTTCAAGAAACCCTTGCTTGGGTGATGGAGGAAATTGGCGCTAAGGGGAGGGGGAGGCCGCGGGTGTCTTCTCTCAAAGAGAACCAAATTTTCTTAATTCATCAAAGTCCCCTTCCAATTGCAATCAGGTAGGGTTTTAACCCAAAATGTTTACAAAAAAGATGACATAAGATGAAATTAACCCTAATTAACAAAAGACTAAACAACCCTTAATTAAAACAACAACAATAAATCCGAGTTTGAGTTTTTCTCTCTGAAACAAAGACATTTGACATAACAAATGGAGCCCAAATACAACGTTCAATAGCTCGTTCTAAACCTCTAGATGTTGGCTACATTTGGTATGAAGGATTGAAGTTGAAACGACATCATCCCCATTGTCAAACATCCACTTGAACTATCGGAGGTCAAAATCTAGGCGGAAAAACAGCTCACAATTTTTCCCCAAAGATTGTAAAATCTCCATTAGCCCAAATGCCAACTCCAATGATGTTTATTTGATTAAAAAAAACCTGCAAAATAAATAAAAATTTAGAGAATAAAAGAGCCCCTGGCTCGGGCTCAAGTTTCGGAACTTGGGGCACATCATACTCCCGGGGTTGAAAAGGATTTGTCCTCAAATCCAGGGAGTATTCATCATTATCTTCTTTGCATGCCTTCCACCCGGATCAAATGGAAAATTTTTGTTTCCACCTTGAGGCAATTTCTTCATAAAAGATCTTGCAAACCATCTCGCCAACAATGGGAGAAAAATGGTGACTTCACAAGAGACAACATGCGGTTCTAGTAGTTGTAGCAATGTTGAATCACAATAATCTTCAATCTTCGAATTTATTTTCTCAACTCCAATATCAAAACCTTCTATCCAAAATTCAAAATCATCACCAATAATAAAAGAATTTTCCATCCACCCAATTTTAAAGAACCATGGAAGTAAGGACACTAATGGCATGTACCTTTCTTGGTGCGCATGCTCCATGAGAGTGGATGTATAACTAGCAAGAACAAGATCATGCGGGGATAGAAAAATAGGGTCACAATAATTTTCAAACAAAACAACCAGATTGCCCATAAACACATCTTCAATCATCAAATCAAAAACATCCAGATTGCCCATCAACACATCACGTGTATATTTGGAGCATGACCCATTTCCTTGCTACTGGTTCGGGTATTGACTTTTGCTACTGAACAGATCGCTACTGACTTTTTCTTTAAACTCGTTATGAAAACCATTTGATAAAATGTGCGGAAGCGTTATAAAACAATTCATCGTAAAACATGGCAGAAGCATAAATGAATCATTTAAGGAAGAAACTAAGACAACTGAATACAATATAATAAAACTTAATATAATTATAATCGTTTACTCATTCTTTTCTTCGCTTGGCAAGCCCCGAGTCTCGCGCGTGCAAATCATTCATCCCTGCTTCATTATGTGTTTCTCATCCACTTATTATCTGTTCATCATTTGTACCTACACTACAAGTAATACGTGAGCCTAATGGCTCAGTAAGGAAAAAGGTTTAATGCACGTGAATGTCACTCTTTAGTCCATCTTGGAATGAGGGCCACCCAAGCCAATCCTTTCATTAGCCATTTACCATTTTATTACTTTACTTTAAGTCGTTCGTTCGTTATTCGTACTTCGAGCTGGAGATTGAAAGACCCGTATGGGATGGTATAGTTGGTCGGATCTAACCTCCTATGGGCAACTAGGTCCCATTCCCGATAATGTAGAGGCATTGCCTAATTTCCAGACTAGGGCTGCTACCCATCCACCTCCCAACTCCCTTATTCTTTTCTTTGTGTTTGTGCCGGGCTAAGCTACGGGACCACAAAGGCCTTTCTTATCTTACCGTTTTACTCATTTTCATCATTTATCCTCACTTATGCATGTGTGCGTACCACCCCGTGGCAGTGCCTATGATTTCTATTAACATGATGCATGAACATACATTCTGAACCTATCATGATGCATGATGCATATAACATAACTTTAACAGAAATTGAAGTACGCATATAAAAGAAAGTAATCAAAACCGATGTAATCGAAAGCAAACTGAAATTGAAAGCGCATATTAAAGAATATAGAAATTGAAAGCACCCAACGACTATAATTAAAGTACATAGCAGGGAACAATTATAAAAACAACGAACATTGAAGGAAATAAGTAATGCATCATGAAACAATACGGAAATCAAGTACAACATGCTTGGAATGTACAAAACAAAACAAGAAGAAAACTGAAGTAGGAACATGCTATTGATTTACATGCTGGTTACCCTAGTAAATTTTCTAGTCCATTTACATGCTTCCTACATTCAGGATTCTCGGTGATTATTCTGATTAATTATCCTGGTGAGTTACATGCTCAAGAAAAGATTTCAATTATACTTCTAATTAGTTTAGTTGTTCTAATGGATTAACATGCGTCTAGTTAATTAATTATTCTAATTAATTAACATACTCAAGTCTAGTTGAACATTTATTGTTAACATGCTTATGTTATTCTAATCAATTATGTGCTCATGGGAGATTTCATTGGTCATTCTAATTAGTTATCCTAATGAATTGACATGCTCAGTTCATTAGTTAGATATCCTACTTAGAGTTAGTAGTCCACATGCTCAGAGTTAGATAAATTATAATTTACCATTATACTAAGAAGACAATAACAAAGGAAATATGAAACATATAAGCACATGGCGAAATGAACACTCAAGTGTGCTAATTATTCTAGTTATTAATATGCTCTAATTAAACATGCTTAAGTAAGTAAACATGCTAATGGTTTGAATATGCTAATTACATGCTACTTAGTTGCCCTAATTAATCGCATGCTCATCCTAATTAATTACAGGTTCAGATTACATGCTTAATTAATTTTATGCTCAGGTGTTTATTTAATTACTCAAACTAATTGACATGCATCCGAAAATAATCAAATGAATTAAACGTGCTCAACAATTTATTAACATGCTAGTCTAATTATTAACATGCTCGCGTAGTTATTTTACGACTAGTTGTTGATTAATATGCTTATTAATTTAATATGAATACAAAATAAAGGAGATGACAACAGAACCAATGGCAGAACAACAAGGAATTATGGCACAAATAAATAACAATAAGTAAAGTAGACAGTAAGCATTCATCCTTTCATGCATTAACCATTCATCACCCTTTTAACATTCATCATTTCTTTATCACACAAGGCATTCGTGTCATGTAACGGACAATAAAACAAAGCATAACAACAAGAGGGAAATATCATAGAACTTAACCAAATCTACAGAGTACTAACCAAATCTACAGAGTACTAACAAATAACTATGGCATGACTAATCGTAAAACTCACGCACTCTACTTGTGGTGTAGGGCCTCCACAAGCCAAGACACACCCAAGTTCCTTACCTCACATCTTTATCGTGGTTTGCACTTATTCGCTATCCTTCTTTGTCTTTCCGATACCTTCACAAATTAATGACATTTATCATTAATAATTCTACAAACTTTAAAACGTAAGAATTCCAATATTCACAGCTTAACAACCAAATATAATTTCTCATTCTTCACCTCATTTCTCCATAACCCGTAAGTAATAACCAATATCGGGAAAACAACTTTTCGTCAACCAGTAACCCAACAAGTAACCAGGTTTCAATGATTTATCTAATCACAATTATTCTAGAAATCATACTTAACACCACAACACACACAATTATCTAGGAGTCCTACTTTACACCACAACACATATATCCTTAGCTGTACAATTTGAATTTCTAACCAACAGAGAACTATCATCCAACAGGTTGATTTACAACATCAATTTAACTCTTATGCCCCACCACAAATAGTAGAATCCATTTCTAGAAACAACTAAACATTCGCAAGGCAGCATATATCCACTTAGATTTACAAACTGAACTTAACAGAGGCATAAGTTCAACTCTTAACACAATTCAAAAAATCCTTATGTCAGTGAACAATCCTCAACAGAAAACAACCACAACAATCACAACCCATAACAATAGCAGAACCCAAGGTGTATCATAGTTTTCCAACTATATTCAGTGAGCAGAAACCCAACAAAGACATGATTCCAAAAAAAGAACATAATCCTAATCAATTATTCATCCACTAATAAAATAGGAACGTCCAAAAATCCATAAAAGAATGAAGAAATTCCCCTTTACCTAAAGGAACCCAAGAGACCCAAGAATTCTATGAGCTTACTTTCTCGGTCAGCATCATCTCCATCCTCCACAGCTCACCTGAGAGCACCCCTCGCCTCTGCCTCTCATCTCTTCTCTCTGTCTCTGTATTCCACTCTCGAGAGCACTCCTTCCTCCTTCCTCTCTCGGCCATTCACTTTCTTATAAATCACCAGAACACTCTCTTCACCTCCTCCCTTCTCGTAGCTTTAATTCTCCAGCAGACCAACACTTCCAGCAGACAACACTTTGCTAGCTAGACAATCCCTACCAAGCTCGTACGATGTGTTCCCCATGCTGATTCTAGGCTGGAAAGGTTGTCTGCATAGCAGACAATATCGTGCTTGAACCGGTCAAGCTATGCTGGTCATACCTAGTTCGGAGCTCAACTCGAAGCTGGAGACCGCAGCTCCGTTCGCCCATCACCATTGCTGTTTATTGCTCTTCCCTTTCGCCATCCATCGCTGCCGGCATCGCTGATCGCCCGACACCGTACCAAAGACCCGAGCCATGGTAGTCGGACCATCCCACACCTACAAAATTGAGCCCTAGCTCGCACCCGCGACGGACAGCAAGCCAGAATGAACCTGAGTCCTTCGGAGTCGTCCCCTAATTGCGAACAAGCTCGCCCTCATCGTCGATCATTGGGCTCCTTCGTCGATCTCCCTCTCCCTCTCTCGCTGTCTGTTCTCTCACTTTCGTCGGGCTTCTCCATCGCGAAGAATGGCTGAAGACCATTCTTTGGTCTTCAGCGCATAATGGCCTACGGGCCGACTAAAATCCCCCTGAACTAGTTCACAATGTGAACCGGTTTACTCTCCCCTTAATTCTTTTATTCAATTTAATTAATCCTATTTTACTAATTCCATTTTAAATCCCCAATAATCGAATTTAAGCCTTAATATTCTCCTTTCTCATTTCGTCAAATGGCCGAAGGCCAAACGAAATGAGAAGTGCTGAACTGGTCCCTTAATAAAATCGGTTGAGTTAATTGGAAATACACCTCCACTTATAAATATTAATCCCATTGAATCACTTATGTTATAATTTAATTTAACTAACCCCAATTGATCACATACATTATAATTTAATTAATTGAATTAATATTTATTTTAATTACATTAATTTCCATAATTATAATCTAACGAATACGTCTCTGGTAATACCCCGATAATTACCCAATTAATCCAATACCTCCAATTAATTTTCAATTATTTTTAATAAATTCTGATATAAAAATTCAGGGTATTACATTACGCACCAAAGGGTCTTTGGATATCACTGACCAAAGGAAGAAAATGATCATTCCAATTCCGAAAAGCAAAAGCTTTGTTTTATCAAAATTCAACAACCTCACATCAGTACTAGGGTGGCTTTATATATAGCCAATTTAAAAGCATAAATTAGAAAATTAAATGAAAGATAACCTAGATATGTGGATCTAGAAATCCTAGAAAAGTGGATCTTTTTAGAGATACTATCTAAAGAGATAATATCTTTCTCTCTTTTGTCCTCAAAGTTTGTCTTCATGGGCTTGCTCTTGGGCTTCTTTTTATGTTGAATTTGTCCACTTGAATGACTTCCATATCTTGATTTTCTTGATAACTCAGATTTACCTTAAAATTTTTCTCTCTGTTCTTTGGGCTTTTACTATGGCAAATGGACTCCAAATTAAATGATCTAATATGGGTTGGAAAGCCTAGGAAGTTGGTTACAATCTTCATGAAAAATGTTTCTTGAAAAGATGTCGTTTTGATTTCCAAAATAGTCGAACCATTGGTAAAGGTTTGAATGAAGACAGTTTTTGAAGGATCTTCAATTATTCTCTTGACCTTCCACTTATGTTTAACCTTAAATGTCTCCTTGATAGTTTTGGAAGCATGATTAATAATAGCATGGTCTCGTAGTGAATGAACGTCTCTCTTGTACAACGGACGTCCCTCTTTCTGATCCAACGGTCAACATTCTGTTTGAAAATTCTCAAGCCTCAACTAGTGGCCCCCTTTTATTCCCCTCATATTGACCTATATATATATATATATATATATAGGTCATCCAAAATACATTCTTAATAATTCTCAAGCCTCAACTAGTGGCCCCCTTTTATGCCCCTCATATTGACCTATATATATATTTCATCCAAAATACATTCTTAATAATTCATTATATTTTGACCCAGTATTCCCTTCCAAAAATTCACCTAATTACACCCACTGCCAATAATCCATATACCAAAATAAACGCATTAATCCCAACATACTTTCCAACTCTTCTTTCAATTAAATTGTTATAATTCCACTTAATTTCTCCAAATATTTCTTATCATTTCCTTATAATTAATACTTCCTATGTCGATAATACCCACCATGAAGTTCCATAAATTCGTATTTAATTTCCATAATCATAAAATAAAATGCCCTATCAATAGGTCGATCCTATAATTATTAAATACTTTGAATGAATCCTTAATCATTTTAAAATTTATCCAAAAGGAATTTCGGTCGTTACCACCCTTCCCCCGTAATTTAAAATTTTGTCCCCAAAATTTAGTCATCCTAGTTAACTTCTCACGTTTCCCTGTTGATGATTTCCTTATCCTAGAAGATTAGAAGTCTCCCATGGCTCCTCTTCTTAACTCAACATTGATTAAGGGTACGACTACTTGAGCAATATCCTTAACCATGAAAATTCTAAGGTGCTATTTGTCTGTAACAACACTAAGTGTCTCCTAGCGATCCTCAAAGCATTTTGAAATCCATCTTCGCTCTGTTGTTTAAAGAACAACTTCTCTCCGCTTGCCGAAATCCTCATTACTCCTTTATAGGGAGAGACCTTCAGAAAGATGTGATTCTCCCTAGTTATATTCTAGCTCTCTACACCTTTGGTCGACTTAACTCTCTTGTCGAATTCTAAGCTGCTTGTATTCATTCTTTTATTACTAACATCACCTCTGCAGTTGCTGCAAGATCTCCTGGCCAAGTAACTTAGCTTACCCAGAGTGATAATTAAACTTCACATTCATAACCATGACAACTCTAGCCAATGCCACTATCTTAAATTCAGCTATTCTTACATGAAAATTGTAATTTAAGCTTTGTGGTCCAGAAAAATCTTGCATTACGATCCTTAATAGACAACTCCTTCGTGTTTTCAGTGCTTAATTGTTTGTGAGCCACATAAGATGACCCATAACAGTCTCCAAAACATTTCCAATCCTTCATTTCCTCATTGTGTGAAGGTCAACTATCCTTTCATCCTCGCCTAGTTCCTTGGCATCCCCGACTCAATCAAAATTCATGTGTTCATGATTCCTTGTCTTGCCAGTCTTTTCACCTTAAGACATTTGATATACCAATCACTTTAGTGCCAAAACATTGAGGTTACTAATGAATATGTCTAACTCTTTCATCTAGCGGCAATATTCCACACACTAAAAAAAATCCTACTTAACACCTCTGTATGCTGCTTTCAAATTAATTTTAATCAAAGTAAAAACTCTTGACACAACTCCCCCATCCTTAGGGTAAGTCGATTCGTCATAGGTTAAGTGAATAAATTCCACTCCTATGATTCCCAGACACTTTCCAGTTCCAATTCCACCAGACGACTTTCCTTTTGTACCCTTTTGCACCATGCAACCAATAGTGCCCTCCGATGCTTAGTTCTAACTTCACAAGTCTTCTAAAATCATGTCTCATCCTTGCTCATCGTTTCTCCACTACATGGAAGGTCTCCTAACTATTTATTAATGTCGGACAAGGTTGTGACATCCCACTTAAACTTGGCAGACTCACTCAACCAAATCCTTCCATTTTACCAAATTTTTAGATGCTTAGTATAGGAATAACAACAAACATAAACAAGCCATAATCCTTCCAACCTTGTGATGTAGACCTAATGTCCATTCGAATTATATATTCCTTACACTAGGTAAAAGCATTACATGATGACGAATCAGTCTTTAGGGTAGGTTTTATCATCTCCTCTTTCTAGATTCTTTGCATGTGCCTTCTAGTCTAACACCGAAAGAAAACCTCAATTAGTCCTTATGCCCAAATTTTGAAAATTTTGTTTTATCCAAGTTAGACTGCTATTCCGTTCATCCATATAATTCATCCTAAGAATGGTCTCCTTAGTCCACATACATTTCCTTGAAGGGTTGACTAAATTCTAGTGATGTACTCATTGTCAAATTATCCTTTGTATTGTATTTTCATTTCAAACCCGTTGAGTAAATTCGTAGTTATCCCTTGACGCAAGGAAAGTTTCATCCAAATTATTGTGATTCAATTATTCACTTATGCTCTTATCTATGAACTCCCAATATCATGTTAGAATCCAAGCGAGAACACTTATAAATTTTCAAACTCTCACTATCGATTCTCAACACTCCAGGTTTATGCCTTCTATCTATGATACTAGTTTTCACCTTTTTTTTTTTTGGTGTTGTCCTCACCTACTACTCCTAGCTATTTCCCATGGTAATTCATGACTAGTACCATCCTGTTAACCTTCCGAACTTGAAGGGATAACTTACCAAACAATCGTGATCTATTGTGTTAAAGAATCAGAACAACCAATCACGTTTAGAGATACCCCAACATTTGATACAAGGTGACTCCTATGCTAAGCTTTATATGTTCAGTAAATCCCGACTTCGATACTCGAATGTTGATATTACCAAATTCATTGTCTTCTTCATTGTCTTAAGAATTCCTTGCATCACAATAGTTCATCCAATAGTTCTAGAATTCTCTTTACTTACTTCTACGAAGGTCTAATAAATCCTGAATTCTCTTGACCTACTTCCATAAAATTTCCACTTTTGATAACCTTTGAGGTTGAGGGTCCTATTTCTCCATGAACTTCGAGTCCTGATCCACACTTAGTTATTATTGTAATAATAATCATTCTTTTTTTTTAACTGTCATATTCATATTCATCCTTAGCTATTTTGGTACCTAAGTCGCTCTATTCCACAAATATCCCCTTAGGTTTACAAGTAAAATTCCTAGTTTACACTAATTGTAACTTAAGACACCTCCCCAAATTTTTTAATCAATCCTTTTCATTCCAAACTCTCAGCTACCTATATCCATGTGAAGACTCTAACTCCAAAAAAAAGTCTAACTTATACTCTATACTTTCTAGGTTTACTCCCTATTTCTATGGGATCAAACAATTACCCTAGCCTTATGAACAAAACAAAGCAGGTAAGTAACATATCCTCAATATCATATAATAAAAGAATAAACCACTAAGCTATCATACACAATGGCAAATAATACTTACAGTTGAGAAAGCTCCTCCAAGCTGAGACTTGGCTTGTTGGACAGTCTACAGAACCGATTTTAAAACCTGGGGCTCTGATACCAAGTTGTAATGCTCCCTTTTGAAAAATCTTATTTTGTAGTAAATTCTCGTGATTTTTTCTTCTTTAAAACCATCGTACTAAAATGATTTTACTTAAATTCTTTTTGCAATAAAATCATACTCTAAAACCAAATACTAAACCATATATTTAATAAACATTTGCAGCAGAAAACTTTACAAAATTAAAATACATTTCTTGTCAGACTCTCGTTTTAATAGTCCTTTACAAATTTTCCATACAAATATTCATTCTATAAAAATAGTGAGATAAACCATGGAATTACCCAACAACCGCCAAGTCCTCTTCATGGGTGAACTTCCTCCACCTGTACATCATCCACAGTAAAGTTTCCTGTTTCTTCATTACCTATAATGCAAAGCTCATCTATAAGTATAAGACTTAGCAAGTAATGCATGTGACCGTGAACATGACATGGCGTGACAGTTGTTTCTTCTTCTGTTCTTTCCTTTTCTTTCCATTTCTTTTCTTTCCTTTTTCTTTTCATTTTTTTCACTTTCCTTTTCTTTTTATTTCTTTCACTTTCCTTTTCTTTTCATTCATTTCACTTTCGAATATGAGTAGGCACGACAGTGAGGCACACACACTACATTCCTCTAACCTTTGGGAGGTCTCCAACCTTTGGGAGACAGACTCCAACCTTTGGGAGTCAGACTCCAACCTTTGGGAGTCCTCCGTTAACTACTATGTTGTTTAATGCACAACAACTAGCAAACCTTTATTCTAGTCAGCCCTAGGTTGTGCCGGAAGTAAGCTAACAGGCTAATGCCTCATTGGCCCAAACCTTAGGGGTAGCCTGTCCTGAGTCACCATTTAAGTACTTTCTTTCGCTTTGATATTAATTCGGTAACCATTCAGCCCAAGTAGATAGTCTGCTTGGGTGATCAGCCCGCATGAACTTGCTCTTAGGCTAGCATCCCATACGACTAGCCCATAACGCATCCACTTAGTATGGGTGGGCACCTAGCTATATCTCATGCATTTATCCATCGTTTTATCTTTCTTATATGCTAACACATGTATGGACATACATCATAATGCAACATAAATGACCGTCACAACAAATCCTCTAATTCTTATACATCATGAACAGAAGCATCGAACATACATAACAATCCTCAATGCATTGATCCTCACCATTAATATAGACTATAAAATCAATCCTTACTCCAATGAACATAGAAAAAAACACTGTGAATAAGCAGCACAACCTCAATAAATTCATCAGAAAGTAGTGAGCAATACATCTCTAGGAAACAATCATTAAACCAAACAAAACAATCAAGTTCTCTAGAGTTTCTATATATATATGCAACGAACATATCCTCAAAACTACCATCAGTCAATAAAAAATCGTAACGAAACAGGGAAAAGGAACAAACCACCTAGCACTTTGCATTGTAGGGCCGAAAGACCAAAACACATGCAGCATTACTTACCTTATTGGCAAATGTGAAGAAAACTTTGGGTTCAGCTCAGGTTGATTCTCCGGCATCAAAGTCCATCGCCTTCATGATGGTCTCCCTCACGGTCGCTACTGCCATCCTTGATAAAAACCAACCCCTCTCCCCTAATGTTTTCGCTATTTATATTCTTTGTTAAGGCATAAAATTGCTCATGGGTTTCTTTGTCTGAGAGGACATCGCCTCGAGGAAGTCCGACCTTGTATTTTGCTGCCAGGCATCCCCAGCCTTTGAAGGATGTCCCTTGAGTGTATCCATCAGTCCTAACTTCATTCGTTCCCTCATCCAATGATCATCAAACGTGTCCGTTTCCATCACACGTAGTGCTCCTCTAGGATGAACGTCCCTCTTAAACAACGGACGTCCTTATTGTATATCTTACGGTCTTAACCTCGTTCGCTACTTCATCTGATGGCTATCCATATGCTTCTGTTTTCATTAAGTTTCCCGCGTGCCTCGCACGGGACGCCCCCTTCTTCCTCTTAGTAGTGGACGTCCCTCACTGCTATAATGGACGTCCCTCTTAGATAATGGACATCCCTCTTGGACAATGGACGTCCCTCTTAGATAATGGACGTCCCTCTTGCTAATCCAAGGGTCCACGGTTGGTTCGATCTTTCCTAGTCCTCATTTGACGGTCATCCAATGCACCCTTTTTCCATCTCAGTTCCCACGTGCCTTACACGTGGCCCTCTTCTTCTCTTATCTTTGGACGTCCCTTGCCGCTATAGGACATCTCTCTTGTACAACGGATGTCCCTCTTAAACGACTGACGTCCCTCTTTTTGATCCAACGGTCAGCATTCCGTCTGAAAATTCTCAAGCCTCATCTAGCGGCCCTTTTTTATTCACCTCATATTGACCTATATGAGGAAGAAAATGAAGTAGACATCCTAAGGAAGAAAATGACAATAAAAAGATATAACTTCGAGTTCTGTAGCAAAAACTATGCAGTTTTAATTTAGACGAGTGTATTGAACACTTATGAATGGTCTTTGATAAATACTCGGTTCAGACAAATCAAGTGAGAATTTAAGGATGCTCTCTAAAGATAAAAGTTTACTAAATCATGTATCAATGATGTCATGTAAGACTATGATGTTATCTATAGGGTGGTGTCACATATCAAGTTGAAGCAAGCAGCTCAAAGTGCAAAAACCAAGAGGAAACACACATTCCTTCACCGATTCTCACCCTGAATCAACTTAAAACCTTGCATAAACTCTAAGTCTACCATAGTAACACAAAAAAATCAAAAGATTCAAGTTTTCAAGCTTAAATCCGGGACTGACATAAAACAAAAATTTCAAACGAAAAAGAATGAGGGTAAAGATAAGACTTACCTGTGAAACTCCTTCACGAAGGACGAAGATTTGGACGATACGAACATTAATCTGACGGAAAAGCGTTGAAGTTCATTCATCAATTTTCCACCCTTTCTCCCTCTTCTCCCTCGGTGCATGGTGACCCCCAAGAAGGAAAGAAAAACTTTCCTTTTAAGAAAGGAAATAAAAGTTAAAATTTAATTATTTTATTAAATAAATATAATATATTACAATTTTTAATAAAATCCTTAAGTTTTAATTCGACAATACCCAACCAAACTTGGAACTCAATCTACAAAAACAAGAACTTACCGAACATAATCCCACAACTTCGGGCAGCAGGGGAACATAGAACACACAAGTTGACCTTGACTAGACATTTCACTTGTGGTCGAAGACCTACGACATGTGGCAAGTACCTGGTCATCATAAAACAATTGATTTAGACCAAAGCAAAAAATTTACTCAAAAAAATACAAAATCTAAAAATTTGCAGATTTTATAGTAACACATCAGTTTTGTTACTACATATGTATACGTGAGTTTTATTACTACATATTTTATACTTATCGTATTGCATTGAATCATGGCTTTCAAATTATAATTTTGTGGGTTGCCACATATGAAAACCTTATGGGGACAGTTCGAAAGCATATCAGTTTTATTACTACATATGTATACGTGAGTTTTTGCGTTTATATTTATGTGCATGATATTTCATTGATTGTTCTATTACAAATATAGGAGGATGAATCATCTTGACACTTTAGACAATCACGATGTCAAAGTATCAAGAGGCTATCCTGATACATCTGCCACTACATGAAGATATATTGTTTGTGCGCTATATAAAAATGGATAATAGAGCGGTGATGACGTACTCCTTGGGTTTCGTATTCCTAAATCTGATAAGGATGTATTTGGTTATTTGTTATTACGTGTTATGTCGTACCAGAGCCTTGCTCACTGACAACCAGATTGACATTGCTATATTTTTAGATCACGGTCACTTTTCCCTTCCCTGGATCATGAGATGCTGCTTGGAAACAGTTGCCCCATTTATGTTCCATTTATTTGGAGCAGTCATTGAGTGATCCTCCTTTTTCACTAAGACTTTTTTACGATGAAAAACCCAATGGATCTATTTTGATATTTGCTGTTTATGTATACAACTATGTTTTCTGATTGCTCATTGGTGGCTAGTGGGGCCTGTTTCTTAAAATGTTGACAATGATTTTCCATGCACAACATTGTATTTGATCATGGTTTTGATACGAAAGGTAAAACCAGTTTTACATGTATTGCATTTAGTATAACTTGCCTATTGAGTTAGTCACTCACCCAATAACCCCATCTATCCTAGGTAAAGACAAGGCGGGTCAGAAGTGGCTATTCAGTGGCAAACAATTTTGTATTATGTCTCTTATTTTCTCTTGAGAGTTAATTTCTTTCATGGTGAGGACTTATCTGTTTATTTGGGTTTGTATTAAGATATTTAGATGGTACTATATAATTGGGATTTGGTTGCATATTGTTTATTTTATTCTTAAAATCATTTCTTGTAATCACTATGTAAACTTAGACATATTTCATGTGGGCTATGACTTTGATTTGTGTTCAAGTCTTCTATTGTGAACCAAGTCTTGGGCTGGGCAATCAATTCCTAGGATTAGGTTGTTTGACCTACCATTTTTGTTAGACCCGTCTCCAGGTTGTGATAGGTGTTATTAAGGTTTGTGGTGAATAAGTTTTCAAATCCAATCACTTCACCTCAACCTCAACAATCCTTCCTCTCAACCCTATTGATGCTCAAGATATTCTGATGAAAGAAACTCCATCTTAAACATCTCTTCTTCCTTCCTCTCAATCACCATCTAGTATTAAGGAGAAGTTAGATGTAACATCTTGATATTTTAAAGTTGGATAATTATCGGGATATTACTAAGGACGTTCTAGGGCGTTAAGTTAGGAGTAATACCGCTAATGTTTCCCCGTTGACGCGATGTAATCGAAGTGTCAGAATTAAGAGGATATTACATCGCGTAGTTATACGTGTCATTTTGTGACATGTATTTATGGGAGAAATGTTGTGGGGTAAAAGTTAAGTGTGAAAAGATAGAGAAAAGTGGGAATTATGGCCTTTCGGATGAAGTCCCGGATGATGCGGATGACGGCTGCTGCGTCTGTATCGAATCTGTCAAAGTCTGGGGACTTTTGGACGATTGCGGATGAAGAGGAGCATCGTTTGCATTGAATTTGTTCGATTTTGGGACAATTTTGATGATACGTGCGGACGCGGATGCTGATTGGCTCCCGAAACTGGACTGCGAATGGTATGGACAAAGGATCATGATACCATCTTCCGTTCGAAGTCAAATTTTAGCCTACGGATTCTGGTCTTGCAGACGATTGTGGACGTGAAGATTGCATTCGCACCCGTTTGATCATCGCAGATCTGCGATTAAAGAGAATTAAAATCAGAAGAAAATGATGCCCAACCTATAGAAACACTACTCCCAGACAGCCGTTCTTCCTCTAGACCCACGCGAGTCGACACCCTTTTGCCTCCAGCTAGGGTTTGGTCTCCCCCATGTGCGGATTGCCCCTTCCCCTGGGTTAAACCCTTCACCTAGCACCCCCTTTCTCCACCGTTCGTTTCTTCCAGAAGAGTGAATCCGAGTGTGAGAGAGGGAGACCTTGTGTGAGAGGGTTCATTTTGAAAGAGAGTTCTAGGGGGGAGAGTTGAACTAGCAAGTGAATGTGAGTGAGGGAGCTGTATGTGTGAGCAAGAAAGTGAGCGTAGTGAGGAGTGTGAGTTGCTAGGAAACTCTAGCTGCTGTAGGAGCTGCCAGAAACGTGGAGGCTTGGAGTACAGCTAGCCTTGCTTGTGTCTTCATCGACAAAGGGTAAGGACTGAGGGTGTTTTGGCCATTGAGGCCCTACACCACAAGTATGGGTGGGTGAGTTAGAGTATTGCTCTTAAAACGTTTACTGCTAGATATTACGCCTACTGCTAGTGTTGAGTTCCTGTGTCTATTCCTTTGCTTATTCTTGTTGTTCAGTTTATTGCAAATGCTTCACTTGTGTGTTATTCTCTTTAATGATAGTGTAGAGACTAATTGTGAAATCTGTGATATTTCCCTATTGTAGTTTAGATTTGTTTTATTGTATGTTAAATGATTCAAATATAGTTTAGCTTGTTTTACTGTATGTGATTCAAAGACCTAATTGAATGAAGAAAGGTAAATGCTAATGTCTAAGGGTGACGAATGTTCTCATGCATGAAAGATAAATGGTTGCTGCATGGTATGACTGTTGTCCTTTCATTTTGTGGTACTTTACAAGAATGGTTCTCTCACTCACGTCAAACACATTTAAACCTAGCTCCTAAATTACAATTCCTAAATTAGAAGTTGAACATTTCTAATTGAGTGATTTGCTAAACTTGATGCATGATAAAGTACTAATCACGCTGAGCATGTTTAATTGTAAATCCACTAAGTAGGCTAACCAAATTGTTTAGTCAAGCACGTAAACTACTTAAGTCATTATTTATAATCTTTTAAGCATAATTGGTTGCAACAATAGAATCTAAGCATGAAATTAGTAAAAATGTAGAGGGAATGATTTATTGTGCTGACATTTAATAAAAATGTTAATCAATAATTGCTAACTTTGAATGGATGTTAATTTGTTACGTAGTTACTGCTTTTACTTCTCACGTTCATATATATATATATACCTTGTTGTAATCATATTGCACATTAGTATAGGCTCAAGCATGTTAGTGAGTTACTTAACTAGAATAATTTAGTTATGCAAGCACGTTCCCTAACTAATTGTAGTAAATTGCTAGTTGAATATGTTAGTAAGTAAATTGATAGTCGATTAGTTTTATGTGTTTGTCTGGAATGTTTAATTTAACCAACTAGACTAATATTATGCTAAATGAATCTAGAACATGTTAGCCTATCTAGAGAAATCAATTAGTTGATAATTTTAGTATGTTTAACTTAGCTTGCATGTTTAATCATCTGCAGGTTAATCAACTAAAATAATTAAGTAGCTTCTGAGCATGTAAATCGACTAATCGCATAAATCGACTAATAATTGTTAGATTAACAAATTGTAAACTTTCTTCAACCAATTCTTAAGTATGTTTATGTTATTAGTATGATTCAGTTAATTATGCACGTACCCAGCGATTTGTTGTTAAGCATGATTAGTTGACACTTAATCTAAGCATGATTAGTTAACTAGGATAAAAGTATGTAAACAATCCTTGAGCATGTAAATTAATTAAGATGATAATTATAATCCTTCTTGAGCAAGTTGATTAAATTATGCTTTACTTTCATATGCACGTCGCATGTTAATTCATTACATTTCCTTTATTATGGTGATTTACATATCCAAGCATGTATTCATTATTCGTTGTCTAAGCATGTTTCCGTTAATTGTTGTCTCAAGCATGTTTCCATGTTTAGTTTAATGAGCATGCCTAGTTAATCGTAATTCATTGCATGTCTTCTTTACCGTCTATTTATTATATGCGCGATTTTAGTTATAGTTTGCCTTCAATTACTTTTATTTCAATGTGCACCTCAATTTCATAATCAACGCTTTACTTTACTAGAGAGTAGAATAGTAAAGAGGATAAAAAGAGAATGAAGTAACGTGAATGAGTTATGGGTCTCAAGGATCTCATTTATTATGCGAATGAATGTTTTATAATTGCTTTCGTTATTGTTTTCTTGGTATTGCTTAAGATCTCGATTCTGATTACATGTCCTTAGTATGTACTTTATGCTAAACCAAGTATAATTAGTTAAGTAGAATCAAAGCATGAAATCAACGTAGGAGCATGTTAATAACTGATTAGAATAATGGATTAGAAATAAAAACGTAGGAAGCATGTAAATGGACTAGGAGATTAATTAGGCTAAACAACTAAAGAACTAGAATAATCATCTTATCTTCCTGAGTATGTTTAGTTTATTGTTCATTCACTGCCTTAACTTAATATTATACTTCTTTTCTATTGTACACAGTTCCTTCATTCTATTATGTGCTTTACTTTCCTTATATGCATTTTCAGTTACCGTTACTTTATTTATATGCGCACTTCAACTTTATGCATCACGATAGGTTAAGAATGTACGTACATGCATCATGTTAATAGAAAGAATAGGATGCATACATGAGTGAAGAAAATGTAAAAATGAATGGTAGAGTAATAGGACAAATGGTCTGGTCTAGCAAAAAGGTGCCCAGAGGAGACTAGTGACTAGTCTGGCAGCGGTATGCCCAAAGGAGGTTAGTTGTAGTCTGGCAAAAAGGTGTCCACAGGAGACTAGTGAATAGCTTGGCAGCAGTATGCCCAAAGGAGGTTAGTTGTAGCCTGGCAGAAAGGTGCCCACAGGAGGCAACCCCAACGGAAGAACGAACGATTAATAGGAAATAGTAATAACGAAATTAATGGCTTAATGAAAAGGATTAAAGAGAGGCATTTCATAATTACATTTCCCTTTTTCCTTACTAAAATCTTTGGGCTTATAGTTGTTTGTGGTGTAGATGTAGGTACTGTAAGTAAAGGAATGCACGGACTAGGAGTAGTGAAAGATAAAGAACAAACAATAGCAAGCAGGGATGATGGGTTTGCACGCTCGAGGGATGCCCACGGCTAGACAGGCATAAAGAGGGTAAAAGAGAAATGGTTTTAATTAAGCTGTCTAAGTTGTAATTAACATAAGTTTTAGTTAAAGAGTATTTAATTGGTTAGTCTTTTCATTCAAATGACTGACTTTCCGCTAAGTTTCTAAATGATGATTTTAATTACGCTTCCGCTATGTCTTCAAATGGTTTTTATTTTGATGCTTCAGCATAAGTTTTACAAAAATGGGATTTTATATAGAGTTTTACGAATGGTTGGTAGCGATCCAGTTAATGTCGCGCGCTGATTTGTTTTAAAAAGAAATTTCAAATTTTTACGCATTTTCAAGGATTTACGAAAATCCGGGTCGTTACATTAGATATCATGTTAGTTTGCTTTTCAAGCTTGACTTTTGGTTGAAAGCTTGACACATCAAATTCAAGATCAAAGTGTCCCACTAGTGTGCTTTTAAGCAGAAACTCAATTTAAACTTAACAATCTTAATTGTTGTTTTGTGGAGTTCACTCTACATTGTTGGAGCAACACTTTCACTACTGAGCATCATCCTCCAACTGAGCCTAGCATTCCTCTGTTCACCAATGCCAACCCTCCTTCTGATGTCTAGGTGTAGACTTTGTTCATTTTTTATTTATTGTATTTAGATGCTTTTGGATCATAGACTTTCTATGTTTATTTATGTTTGAAATTGTGATATTCTTGTTTTGATGACTTTTGGATATGTTTGCTATTTCACTGATGTTCTATAGACTTATATCTATTGTTTTGACGATTATTGATATATTTCTCTAAACTTGATATATATGTTTCTCTCTACCATATTTGCTATGATATTGAATTCTACATATGTTTGGTATTGTTATATGTTTTTAAATACATGATTTTTTTGGATAATAACAAAAGGGAAAAAGAATACAAAAGTCACTCTTGCCAATTTTTTTTTCTCAAAAACAAAGGGGGAGAGTAAATCAAGAGAGTTTTATAAAAAAGAAAGAAAAACTTAGAATTTAAATCAAAGTAATTGGCATATATTAAGGGGTATTAAATAAACTTATTAATATGCATGCACTTAGGGGGAGTATTATGTTTATTGCATATGGTAAGTGAATTTAAATGAATAATTTAGAATATATGTTGTCATCATAAAAAAGGAATTGATTGTTAACTTAATAGGAACTAATGTTAATTATTTTAATGATGAATGTAATTGATTGAATATATTAGTTCTAAGTTGATGATGATTGTACGTTATTTGATTAATTCAAATCAAAATTTATGTGATTATAAACTCACTGAAAATATCTTTAAAAGTGTGTATTTGAAAGTTTTAATGTGTTTATTGAGTCAATACAACAATGGTTAAAGTTCGTATTTAGGACTCAATCGAAAAGATCGCTATCAAAGTTTGTTTTGGCTGGTTGCTAGTGCCGAAGAGCAGAAGCCCAGTCTTAAGCTATGACAAAAATGGAGAATTTTGTAGACATTCAGTCTCGAACATTTATTTGATGCAGCCACCCTCTGTGGTAGCCCAAATGAATATGCAGAACCCTAGTCCTAACACAATGTTTTTCAAGTTGAACTTGGGGACACTCAGATCAAAGTGTGGTAGCCCACAAGTAGAAGTCTAGAGAGCCTAGCGACAGCTCGGTCACGAGACAAATTTAAACTGAAGATTCATGGAGACGCTCGGTCAAGAATTGCTAGATGGAATAGTAGTCGCTTGTGTAATGATCCTTTTTGTAAACCTCTACATTATTACCACTATTATTATTAATTTTCTTTAAAAAAAATTTTTTTTCCACTTTTAAAATACTAAAAATGCCTTTAAAAATAAACAACAGAAATCATACCCTTTTAAAATAAATAAAAGCAGAAGACTCTTTGGAAGAAACATAAATTGTCCATTAAGTAGATAAGAACCCCTGCCAAACCTAAAACATTTATTAAAACATTTTCTATCATAAAACTTAACTGGATCTTCATAGCTAAAAAAACAAGGTCCATTCTTTATGAAATAGAATTCTAATATGCACATAACTTTTCTTTCCAAAATTTCATTCTTTTATGAGCCAACCCCTCGGTCAACTGTCTCAACAACACCAAGTGCTCACCATGAAAATGCTCCATAAATTGATAATATCAATTTGTTCCATCATCATGAATCTCACTAGAAACTTCTTCACCTACAACACAAATTTAAAATTATGAGTTTAATGCCCAGTAAGCAGTGTATATAAACATCATGAGTAAAACAGAGTCACTATATGCATGTAAGTCGTGATAGATTATGTTCTAATATTTCTTTTCCTTTAACTTTTTTTCTTTTCTTTCATTCATTCTTTATCTTTCTATGAATGAGTATGATTGACAATGGGATAGAGATGACAAACGAGTCGACTGAGCTGAGCTGAGTCTGAAAAGTCTGGCTCACTTAGCCTGCCGAGTTAAACGAGCTGAGCCTAATGAGCCAGCCCAAAAAAAATTTTGAACTCAAGCCAGCTCGCATGCCACGAGTTAAACAAGCCGAGATGAGCTAACTAAACGAGCCTTAACGAGTTGAGCCTAATGAAGCGAGCATACAATGCAATTAGGAAACGAATCGACTATATTTAGTTTGAAAAAAATGGAACCGAACCAAAAGTTATGAAGGGGAGAAACCAAACTGGAAGCAAAATGGACATCCCTCAACTTACAATGGATGTCCCTCATCCCTCAACTTAAAACAGACGTCTCTTAGCTTCAAATGGACGTCCCTCGAATTAAAACAGACGTCCCTCAGATTAAAACGGACGTCCCTCAACTTAAAACGGACGTCTATCAGCTTAATAACGTCCCAGATTAAAACGGACGTCCCTCAGCTTACACTTAAAGCCTTACAACTTATTACGTTGAATTCTATTTCTTCACTCAACATTCCATAATTTTAAAAGTAATTCATAACTCTACCTCATGGCTTACGGTTTCTTTCAAGTTTCATATCACTTTATTTCAAAAACTTTTGACACAATAGCACCTAGCATCTGTTTATTTATAGATGTTCTCCTCAATACAATGCATTATGCATACATCCATAACCAATATTCCATTGATTTTGACAAAATAGCAACAAAAAACAATCACAACCAAGTCCAGAATACCCAACCAAAATACCATGATAAACAAGTGTACAAAAGCTATAACTCAATTCAAAATCTCAAATGCACAATTAATAAAAAAATATATACAAAAATAAACAACTGTACAATAATTAAAAATTCAAATGTACGTACATACAATTATACATTTTGGAAACAGAGATCGAAGACATTGAACGTCAACTCGTGGTTGATTTCAACATGAGAGGAGTGCTTGAAAAGGTCCTCCGAAGCAACTTTGTAATCTTCGTGAAGATGAAATCCTTTATGTTGACAATTGCTAATCACTGACTCCCTTATAGGGTCCGAGATTGAGAATATGCTTTGTGGGCTAAAATTGGCCAATTGGGAGGGAAAATTAGTAATTAACGTTCTTCAAAGCACAATGTGTAACGACCTGATTTTTCCTTTCTTCAAACGTGTAATTTTGAAGACATTTCTGTTTTGAAAATACAATGGAAGACTTTTATTAGTAAAACAAAACCGTTGAAAATGCTATAAATAAAATTCTTTCATTTTTACAATTCAAATACTTTATAAAACCTTTTACAAACCATTTTCCTTTAAATCCTTCAGCCTAGGTAGCCACTAAGCCCCTAACCATGCAAATCCTTCATCAACTGTTCCTTAACCAGTTCTCGCATGTACCTACATCACAAGACTTGAACTATGAGCCTAAGGCTCAGTAAGTGATATAAAATAAGACATGCATATGTTATCTGGCTTTTAAAAACCATATGCATTTTTCATTTTCATTTCAGTAACTTTTCTGTCTTTTGGTTTACATTGTTCACTTTGGTTGCTAGGCTGACGCTTGCGGTCCAACCTCACAGCTTGCCGTTTATGTTTTCTTTTGTTTTTGTGCCGGGCTTTACCTACCGGTTCACAAAAGCGTATGTTTACGTTTATTCACATTTTGTTTATGTTTCCATTTCATTTTAAAAAACAATGCTTAAAACCATTTTTGTATCGTTTTGAAAACCATGATACATGAATGCTCGTGAATGCATACAATATTATATCCTCAAAGCATGATCAGTATCAAATCCTATAATCCTCAAAGCATGATCCATATCAAATCCTTAACTTAAAGAACTTACTTAAATCTAATAAACACATCATTAAAAGAACTTAATTCTAATAAACACAGTAAACATACAATTCGTAACTCTTGCGATGTAGGGCCCGAAAGACCAAACACAAACAATATCACTTACCTCACGTCCTTAAAGTGTTTTAGCACTTAATACACTTCTTCCTTCTTCTTAATACCTTCAAAACCATAACATTTAATCATCAATATATACATTAACCCTCCCATATTCTCAAACCTATAGCTTAAAATAAACAGAATATAACACCTATTAATATCCAGGGAGCAGAAAGCAACTTCAATCTTCAAAATAGTGAACATTCCTCTGTCTAAACATAAATAATATGCCAACAATAGAACTTAATAGTTTGTTAACATCAAGCTTCACAGTACACGGTTCAACATAGCATCAAAACCCAGCAGCAATATTATATATACAAAAACTGATTTTCCTTTTCCTCATACATTCTCAACATGCATCCAAAAAATATGGACTAATTCCCATCACCAGAGGATCAATCCTTACAGTATCTATCAACACAATAAACTACATCATAGAGATTAAAATCAATTGACTGAGCCTAAATATTCATAATCAAACTGTAGATGAAAAACCTATTTAACAGAATAAAACTTCACAATATCCATCCAGGAAGCATCACTAACTTAACAGAGCAGAGGATCGTTGAACATATATCACAACCAACAATAACAACTGAAGCTATTAACCCAACATTTAAGATCTCCTTACCTGAAGCATACCCGAGAAGGACCACTAAACTCCTTCTCCATCTTTTGCTTTCTTCTTCTTCTCAAATTTCCTCTTGGCCATCACTTTTTCTCTCTCTTTTTCACAAACTTTCTCTCAGCTTTCCATTTCTCCAGAGACGCCTTTCATCTTCTTCTCCCTTTTCTTCTCCTTCTCGACTTTCTCTCTTCCTTTCTCTATTTCTTTCTCCTTATTCCTCTTCTCTCTATTTCTCACTTTTCTCTTCTGTTCGTTTTCTCAATTTCTCTAGAGACCCTTCTCCTTTCCATTTCTCTCTTTCCTCTTTATCTCTTTTTCTGTCTTTCTCTTTGTTTCTCCCTCGACCCTTTTCTTCCTTCCAGAGAGCTTCTCCCTCATTCTCTCTATTTCTATTCCTCAGAGAACTTCCCAAATATGCTTCACTTATCCCTAATATATCTCACATAACCCTCTTATGAATTGCCATCAGTAAAGGAGGATGCGTGGAGAAATCCCAAGAAAACACAGCCTCGGGATTTACAACTTCCAACGAGGCCGATTGATCATCGGTTAAAAACACCATTTTTTGAAAATTCAGTGGGACCGGTTAATCGGTGATCGACCGCAAGCCAAAAGTTTCAATCAGCCACTCCCACGCTAAAAACCCAATCTTTGCATTTTACCATGACGTCGGTCGTTCATATGATCAACGGCCATCAATTCTTCCTGGTCAATCCTATGATCGATCGGTCCAACTCCGTACGCACTACCCTCTTCCAAAACACCACTGCCACTTTAGCGGCCGATCGTTTCCTTCATCGCCAGACTTGGCATTGAATCTGCCATTTTCACAGTTCAACTACCACTCGACCATTTCCTTCTGTAAAGCACTGAACAGTCTCCCAGCGATCGACCTCCCCTTCTGCTATCTATTTTCATATTCCTCCAACACTTAACCAATTTATAACCCACTACCCTTCACTCATCAAACACTATAATCTCTAAATTTTCATTCAACGAATCCAATTAACGTCCAATGTAGCTCTTACTTATCCTTAATAAATTCTAATATCACCCTGATTGACTCCAAATCATCTAATAAATCTTCAATAATCATCGCTAATTATCCAAATCTTATTACGTTTACTAAACTTATTTTTGGGATATTAAAATCTATAATAAAATCTTCTCATAATCTCCAATAATTCATAATTATTATCATCCTTAGTCTAAACTTAATCTTGGGTATTACACAATGAATATAGCACAGGATTAGAATTTATCATATTTTATCTGTATGGGCCATGACAATTGCAATTAACTCTGGTAACATCCTCTGGTAGGCGTAATGGGTGTGTAGATCAATAAATGGCATGAAACATTTTTGATAGGGTGTGTTTGAAAATTGAAATGAAAAAAATATATTATAAGTAATTCAACAAGAGGAAAAATTAGTGCATGAAGGAATAAAAGGGTCTTACATAGATCCAGCCAAGACTCATAAGCGAGTCCCTCAGTTGTATTTCAAGATACTCCTCCTCATTCAAAGTGTTGCATTGCATATAAAGAATGCATTAAAGAGATTTATTTTCCATAACAGCGTCTTAAACATTGATTACACATTCTTAAGAAGTTATCATCACCGTATCTGATGTTCCCTTTTGCTTTCGAATGATGAGAGTCATTATTGTAAGAACATCACCATTCTGAAAAAAGACAACATGATGCATGATTGCATGATGTCTTAAGCATACAAGCAAAAGTAAAACTGAGAATAACTTTGCAATGATATAGTTTCTTATCCTAGTGGCAGCAAGAATGCCACATGTCTCCATGTTCGTCTTGGTATTTGCATGTGCCAAACTCAAGAACTCTTTCATCAAGTTCATAGGCTACAATGAATAATCAGTTTAAGCATGACCATCATACTACTAAGTGTAAATTCGACACATTGTACAAAACCAAATTAAAGACATAGCATGTGCAATTTTAGCAGTGAAGCAGACTTTGGAATTGCTTCCTTCGATGGAGGACCCATTGCCAATATCTTTTGAACTTTGGCATGGGTTGGAGGAGGGGAAAGACGGTTGCTTGATGATAAGAGACTTGCACGGTTGTAACATATTGTTATATCTAATTCAGAGAGCCTAAACCAATAACTAACTAATGCATACATTGCATAGATGGAAAGAAGAAAGTGCATATGAACTAAAAGACTTAGTGGTATACGTTCGGTATGGTGAAGGAAGATGGAGAGGCTAATGGATGGCTAATGGATGAGCTGTTGGACTTAGAGGGGCTGCTAGTCGGGGTTAGTGCTTTCAGGGTCGTCTGCCTATTGGTAGGGCTGCTGATGGAAGAGCTATTGGTTGGGCTACTGGTGAGGCTACTGAGGGAGCTAATAGAGGAGCTAATGGAGGAGCTAGTGGGTGGGCTGTAGGAGGGGCTGCTGGCGAATCCATAAGCTTCCTCACATTATCTTTTATCCGTAGTAGAGAGGCTTGAATATCGTCAATTTACCTCTCCTATCTATCCAACTTGCATACAAGCCAGTTCCACTTCTCCTCACTGATCAGTACATAGGGCGAGGACTTAGGAGGGGGATGAACAATGTCTTTCTCCACCTCCACGTGATATGATGGTGGTGTAACTGGTATCCAAGGAATTAGTGCAGTCGATGTCGAAGGAGTCTGTGCAGCTAACTTTGATGGAGGATGTGCAGCAGACGTGGATGGAGGCTGTGTAGTTGACGTTGATGGAGTGTTAGTGCCCTTGAATACCCACTCCTCTCCTACTTTGTTCATCCCTATCCAAGCCAATGTCACCTGGTTGTAGACGTCAAGTGCTTCTTCATTGATTCTTGGCACGTTAGGAGGGAGTTCCAGCCCGTTGTTGTGAACAATCTTCTGAATGAGCCAGTTGTAGGGGAGGTTCTTCCTTGAACTCTTCAAAATTGCCTTCATCAGATTAAAAATATCGTATCTAACATTTAAAGTCTACCCATTATAGAGATTCTCCATCATACAAAGATGCATGTAGCTTATATGGTCTTTGTGTCCATCACGAGGCAGAACTGTGTGGGTGATCATGCGATGGATTATTTTGACTTTTGCGTTTAGGTCCTTGGATTTGGGCCTGTAGAATGTTTCAACATCGGGATTGTGATACAACTTTTTCAACAATACCACACCTTCTCCATGTTTTACAAAGTCTGTATCCTTGGATACATTAAAATACTCCTCTATCGGCTCCTCCATGGAGCATCCAATTAGCTCATTCAGAGTTAATTCAATCTCTTGGCCAAAGAGATACATCCTTAGCTCTATTAGTTTTTTCATGTTGCTACTGCCCACCACATCTAGATTTGCATTAAATAATTTTACCACCCGCTCACAATAATACCACCCCCCCCCCTATCAGGTTGTTGTAACCCA
>CM039479.1:11722088-11820289 GCA_022433065.1 Begonia loranthoides | reverse complement strand
AGTACAGTTACAGAAACGAGTGACCCCCCCCCAATCTCCCAACTCCCTTCATTTCTCTGTCTTCTTTTACGTCTTTTCCTCACTCAAGGCGTATGGGTACCATCCCAAGATGATACTCCCTAGTTGTTCCTATTATCGTGAATGTATGATGGCACTTCTACCTTATCTAGCACATATATAGGGATATCAAACAACAATACTTTAAAGAATCTACAATGGCATAACATAACACATAAGGAGAACAAGAACTAGAATGCTATGATATCATGCCAATGACTAAATTAAAATTAATTAACCATAGTTATCCAAACTCACACATCTTAACTATGCATAGGAAACAGTGGAATTCAATGGCATGCTTCATCATCAATACTAAATAAAGTGAATAACAGACTAATAACGAAATCATGCTAATCTTATTAAGCGAACTTATGCTATTGATGAAATCATAATAGTAATGAAATTATGCTAATAACAAAAATGCGCTATTAAATGAAATCATGCTACAACTAAGTCATGCTATTTAATAGGTTAAGCTATTAAATGAAATCATACTATTAAACGAGATCTGTTATAAGCAACAATGAGCAGCGTATGATAACAACGAAAGTAAAACAGCGAATCATGCTCTTGAATGATGGAAGACAGTGAATAATACCAAATGAATTAGAGCGGATATGCTTTTCAACGACTGAATGGAAAAGGCAGTAACAGGAACTACACATGCATTCATTAAACCAATACTACAGTGAATAACATATCAAAACAAATAGCGGATCATGCTTCAATAATAGCATTAATCGGTAGCAACAATGAAAACAGGATAGCGAAGCATACTCATGAGTTAACTATTTTAGCAGTGAAAATTAACGATGAAACAAACAGCGGAAATATGCTTCAATAATAGTTAATAACAGTAGCGAATAATAATCAAATTGGAAATAACAGAACATGCTTTGTAACAATTAATTTCTGCAGCAACAAAAGTATAAAAAATAGAGCAATGGTAACATGCTTCTTAATGCTGGAACGATATGGCGGAAGACATGCTTCTAACGGCTAACAGACCAGCAAATAATGGGTACTAATAGTCTCTTAATTTACTACAGTCAACAGTAAAACTTTTAAAATAGAGCAAAGAGACATGATTTATAATCGATACTATACAGTAACGAATCCATAATTTGAGACAGCGAAACGTGCATCCAACATCTGAAAAACAGCAAGGGGAAAATGACGAAACAAAACAACAGATCAAGCTTGAAATCATGCTTTTTAAACTATAAGGTATATCAGTGAACAAAATCGAACGAAGGCAACAATACAAGCTTCTAAACAACAAGATGTAGCAGTAAAACTACCCGAAATAGAAGACGAAACGTGCCATCTCAGTGACTACATTCAGCAATGAGTATTAATGAATATAACAACTGACATGCCATTTAATCATAAAAATTTGTAGTAATGGTTACCAAACGTGAATGCTTGAACATACTTCTAATAATAAAGCTAACAGCATGAGTGGTTGAAACGAAACAATAACAATAGAGACCCTTTAGTCATTCATTCATCTTTTCCCATCCAGTTGAATACCTTTTCTTTGGTCTAACCAAGCTCGAACAGCCTTTCCCACTTTCTAGTGACACAATCACTTCAACTAAAACCACAAAGAATCGTGCAACACATCTAAAAAATGGAAACACTAAGGAAATATATGACACTCAGTGGAAGAGAAGTGTAGTAATGAAAAAAATGTCTAAGGAAGGATATGGGAGTATAAAGCATACGATCGTATACAAAACAACTACACAATAAACTTAAAACAACTACAAAACAATCACTCTCACACACAACTACTTGGGTGTAGGGCTTCCTCAAGCCAAGACAACCCATTTCTTACCCTTGAAGACGTTTCTTCACTCGGACAGCAGCTCCTCAGGCGGTTCCCTCCACGCAGCAGTCACCCATCCCTCCCAACACACCAGAAAAATGAAGAAGAAGGGGATGAAGGCTAGAGAAATAGGGCTCACCCAGGGGACAAATGGTATGGGTGGCAGAGGAGTAGCAGGAAACATCCTCTGCCGGTCAGGATCGTGGGGGGAGAGGCTGGGTGTCTCGCGTTTCTATTCGTTGAGTGTCGTTTTCATACTAATTTTAAATTAGTATTTTCTCTTTACAGTGAGGATTCGGACTAGAGGATGCATCCAAATTCTGCTTGTACTGTCCGAATTTAGAATTTAGACGTAGAAATGATGTCCGAGATGTCGTCCGCGTTGTCCGAATTTGTCCAAAATTTTGACAGATTCAAATACACAATGTCGGCTGCATCAGCCTCGTCCAAAATCTTCATCCAAAATTTGGACAGATTCAAACACAAAACGTCCACTACGTCCGCCTCGTCTGAAATCTCATGAAGTCATCTGAAAAGGCCAAAATCCCACTTCCTTCACATTTTAACTTGACTCTCACCCGAATAATTCCCACCAATTTACAATCCACTACATAACGTGTAAGGAAACTAGTTGTATCATGAAATTTTATCTCCAAAGTTTGATTACATCGCATAATGGGAAAAGTTAGGATCGGGTGTTACAATTTGTACCCCACAAAGACTCATTAGAAGATTTTTAGTTTTTGATGAATAAAAAACCCTTTTAGCTTTGACTAATTTCACTCTTTCTCTTGGATTGTTGAAATCCTTGTGATGGAAAAATTAGAGTTCAAGTGCTGTGAGAATTACTTGATCTTTGGATTCTTGCAATTCTTCTAGCCAATTTCGATTAGTGAACAAGTTGGAAGATTGCAATCAAACTCACTTTTTTGGTTGGTGAGAATTCTCTTTTGATTCATCAAGGAGGAATTCTTTGGAGGAATAGAAAAGTTTCCAAGTTAGCAACTTTTTCCAAGCCAATCCATCGATCAACATATCCACATTGAACGACCACCCATCATCCATCGTCGTGCTCCTTGGGAAAATTTGGAAAAATAATTGGATATTGTTGCATGATGGTTTTACTAATTATTATTCTTTGAAGATCGGCAACAAGTTTTAGGCTCTACTTAGTTCGGTTAACATTGCAAGGAACCAACAAAATTTGAATGTGAAGAAAGCTGATGTTATCTCAATGAGGTATGTGCCATTAGATAATTTGATTACTTGGCTTCTTAGAATTAGATGGATAAAAGAAAATAAAGATATTGGTACTTATTTGGAAATTTGTGATGGCAATTTTGATCTTATAGATGAGGAATAGTATTATGTGAATATCAATTTTGTCATGTCTAGTGGGAAGACTATAAGAGTTTTGATGATTCTAAAGTTTGTTGATGTTATATTTGCAAGCTACTTTTGGGATACAAGAACAACTTATATGTTAGGAAAGCCTGTGAATTTTATTGTTCATGACTTATCTCCTTATTTTGGCGAAGAAGGCTATGGAGGACAATGTAACATCTTAGTTTTTCTTACAATTTAAAACTTATGATTTTGAAGACTTTTTCTTTTTAAATTATAGCAGAAGACTTTTCATTTGAAAACTAGCTTAAATAAGGAGTGCATAAATAAACTTCTTTTCGTTAAATCATTTAATACTTAAAAACATGTCATACTTTAAAGCTTTATAACTATAAAACGTTTACAACTGCAGAAGACTTGTTGAAACCTTTCTCAAAACCCTTTCTCACTTTCAAACTTTACACCCACGGTCTCTTTCTCTCTGTCTGCAAAACTCTTAAACAATCTCCCTCCTTTATCCTTTCCTTCAACAAATTCTCAGCCAGCAGTTCTCTCTCTCCCTTCCAAAACTCTAGAACCTCACAATCTCCCTCTCCTGTTTCACCCTGTCTCTCTCTCTCAAACTTTATAACTCGCCTTATTCATAGAATGCTTCTTCCTCACAAAGCTCTCAGCAATTCACAGATCATCCCTCTTCAGACCCTCACAGAATAGTTTCTCCCTCACAATTCTCTTCCTCTCTCTCTGTCACCTTCTCTCGAAACTTCTAGAGTTTCTCCACTGTTTTTCCAAAACTCACTGCTTCGCTCATTTTTCTTCTATTTATAGACCATCATCTTTATCTCTTTAGTGTCCACATGAATGTGGAAGGCCAAAGGTGAGACGCTTTGTGCATCCATGAAGCATCAACGACGTTCCATTCATTTTCCAGGTGACGGCTTGCATTTCCAGACGACTTTCAAGATTGCCGGTCGATCGATTCCCTTTGGACGATCAACCGCCAATCCATATTTTACAACATAGTGAATTGTCAGTTGATCAATTTCCCTTTGGACAATCGACTTCCAATCACAAATTCTCACTTCATCGAATTACTAGTTGATCGATTCTCTTTGGATGATCGACCGGAATTCATTAGTTAATATTTTCCTGTCTTTAGAGATCAACCGCCACACTCCAATTCTTCGACTGGCATATATTTTCTTCTTCTTCAAATCAATATATTTTGAATTATATATATATATATGTGTGTGTGTGTGTGTGTGTATTTCCATAGTAAAACACACTATTCCAAATTATCCAAACTATTCTTAAATTTATTCCCTTAAAGTGATATTATCCTAAATTCCTCCTTTACATTATTCTTTACTAAACCCAATATACCCTGAAATATATCAACAAACTTATTATTCTCAACCTTATTACTAACCTTATTATATCCAAATGTAGTTTCTCTTACCAATACCTTAAACAAAAGCTTTTATCCATCACTTTCAATTCCACTGACTATACATCACTAATCCAATTCTATTATCACCTTATCTAATTTCAAATATCACTGAACAATTCTCCAAATGACCATAATCTTTCCTTAAGCTACTTATGAATATAATCTGGGGTATATCATAATTTATTTCTTCAAAATACATTTCTCTCGACCAATATCTTCAAATTGTTCAATTCAGCTCCTAACATCCCAAAATCATCACTTAAGCCTTGTGCTTAACTTTACAAAAATTTGGGATATTACAGAGAAAATTTAGATTTGAGGTCAAATCCTTTTCAACCCCGGGAGGATGATGTGTCACAGATTGCCTCTATTCACAATCAAGCATGGAGATTCTCTAATGATTTTTATTGTTTTTATTTTGAAGAGGTTGAAGGGAGGAAGAGGATGAATTACATTCATTCAACATTCAAATATATTTTGGTGTTCTTCAAGTTAAAGCATAAGTGGAAAATCAAACATGATATTGAGAAAATTGTGGTAAAATGCAGAATCGTTGATCCGACCTTTGAGTACTATTTGGAAATTTTGACAATGTAAAATATTTTATATCAAAAAGTGTTCTTCATAAAGATTGTAGATGACATCTCAAGCTTTTCAGAATAGGGTGTATCATATAATTTAAAAGTCTTTTACTATATCCAAAGGTCCGTGAACAGAGAGATACGTTTCTATTTTAGAGGTTTGATTTCACTTACCCAAATTAGAGGCCCAAACAAATATGAAGACCAACTTATGATGTGGCCCAAAGAATTCTTACAAGGCCTAATTCAAATAAGCTTTCAAAGTATTATTTGGTTTATTATTCTTCAAATTGAAATATTCAAGATGAAGGCACACCTAATGAAGTGGATCAAGAGATGCCAACACATGCGCTTACTTGTCAATTTGATGAGTCATCCATCAAAGAGGAGCAAGGGCCACGAATTTGAATTCATTCAAATTGACTGAAGTTTAAATTCATGTAAATCTTTAGTTAGATAATTTTTAAGTTATTTTAAATTTTTCCTAAATAGTTTAAATTCAAATTATTTTAAATTTCAAATAGAAGATAGAGATTGGTTATGAATAACTATAAGCAAATCCTATTCCTAGTAGAATTGCTTTCATGGTGGGCTATTTATACCCCAAAAAGACTCATTAGAGGTTTTTTAGTTTTTGATGAATAAAAATCCCTTTTAGCTTTAGCTAATTTCTCTCTTTCTCTTTGATTGTTGAAATCCTTGTGATTGAAAAACTAAAGTTCAAGTTTTATGAGAATTACTTAATCTTTGGATTCTGGCTGTTCTTCTAGCCAATTTTGATTGGTGAACAAATTGCAAGATTGCAATCAAACTCACTTTTCTTGTTGGTGAGAATACTCTTTTGATTCATCAAGGAGGAATTCTTTGGAGGAATAGAAAAGTTTCCAAGATATTAACTTTTTCCCAAGCAACTGGTCGATCAACATATCCACATTGAACGACCGCCCATCAACCATTGTCAACATAGTTTCTGAAGGACCTACACCATTTTGGCCATATCTCAGTCGTCCCTTGGAATTTGCCCACGAAATGTTGAGGGTTACTTCATAACTCATCCATTGAGGTTGTGTCAAAATATCGCACTGGAATTCATTGATTAGGGATGTTTTCATTACAGTTGAACTTTTCCTAGAGATTTTACAAAATTTTGAATTGTGAGCTTCTGCATCATTTTTAAAACCCTATCGTTCGCGCATCATTTATCATGTTTTGGGCTCGAACAAGTTCGAGGACTTTGAGCCGATACCTGAGGTTGCTACTCCTTTGGATAACAAGAAAGACCATTGTTGAGGTAGGAGTTTTATACTAAGTTGTTTTGCATCGCATTACATTGCTTTTCAAAAATCGTATTTTGTGGGTTACCACATACGAAAACCTATTGGGGACTGTTCAACAGTACGTCTGTTTTGATACTATGTATGTACGAGAGTTTTAAACCTTTACTTTCGTGCACTTTGTTTTCATGTTATGTTTGGATTTTGATTTGGGGACAATGAATCCTCTTGATAATTTGGACAGCTTCGATGTCAAAGTATCATGAGGCTATTCTTGGTACATCTCCTACTGCATGGAGAAGGTTGATTGTGCACTGTGTGAAAGATGGGATCAGGAAGGTAATGACGCTTCCTTGTGTTTCAAATCCCTAAACCTAATCTGGGTGTATGATACGGGTTGTGTCGTCACGTAGCTTGCTCGCGAACAACTCGAGTGATGCGTCGGGTCTTCAGAATGCTGTCATTTGTCTTCCTCCAGGCTCATGAGGTGTTGCCCGTGATGGTGGCTGCCTTTTCATGTGATTGACCCGAGGAGTCCTTAAGTGACCCTCCATTTTCATCGATAATGGTTTACTAACAAAATACGACGAGAGTATTGTGACTTATAGTTGTCTATGTATATAGCCATATTTTCCTAATGTCTCGTTAGGGGTTTTTGAGGCCAGATTTCCTTAAAAGATAAAAAAAATTTAAAATGTTTTGAGAAACGTGCATTATTATCCAAAACCCATAGTTTTTTATAAAAAGTGTAAAACAAGCTTTGCACGTGCATAGCATTTAGTATAAGTTTCTTATTGAGTTAGTTACTCACCCTAATGACTCCTCCTCTCTAGGTAAAGAAAAGAGTAGTTAGGCTTGCGCGAGTTCGGGTTGAAGACCTTGCTTCCATTTCTCTTTCGTTTCTTTAATTGTATCTATATTTTGGGGCAAGTAAACCATTGGATAACTTGTATGGTATTTTGGATTCAGTTTCTAGACCTTGGTTTGTATGGACAATTTAATTTGGATTATATAACTTTATATTTTTGCATTATTAACTCTTGCAATCACTATATAGACTATGACCATCACAAGTGGGCTACGATTGAAAATTTTGTACAAGTCTTCCCCAAATTTCAACAAGTCTTGGGCTGGGCGATCGGGTCCTCTCCGAGGGCCAGGTTTTTTAACCTAATGTTTCTGTCGAAACCGCCTCCAAGTCGTGAAAGGCTCAGCCCTCCCCTTGGTATTTGGCTAGGCTCGAATTGCTACTATAGCGAGCTAAGCGGGTGGGTTGGCAAGCCAGCTCACCCATTAAACATCTCTGCAATAGGATTCCTACCACTAGTCTCCAAACTTTGGGAGACAAACCTGACATCAATCAAGTCTTCCACTAGGTGCCATGCACATCAATGCATGATGAACCAACAAACTCTTGTAAATAAGCTCTAACATCAATCAAAAGCTTTGCTAGTGGCCATGCACATCAATGCACGACAATCTCACAACTTTTGGCAAGATAGCTTGACATCAATCAGAAGCTTCGCTAGCAGTCATGTATATCAATGCTTAATGACCTCAATACCTTCGGCTGTTCTGCCCCGATATCAATTGGGAACAAACTAATGGGCTTATGTACCCACAAGTCCAGCCTTTGGGATAGCTTGTCATCTAGATCTATTTACGTATTTTTTTCTTCTTTTATCTTACTTACATTGAAACACATGCAAAATCAGCCAACAATTAACATACAACACATCCTCGAATCATCATCACTATATTGAAATAGAAAGCATCATCTAACAGTATAATCCAACCCAATCAACATAATCCTCAAGTCATCATTAATATGCTAGAATAGAAAATATCACCTATCATTAAAACACAAACCCATCAACAGATCTTCAAGTCATCATACATGCACTAAAATAGAAAGTATCATCTAACTTTAAAATTCAAACCAATAAATCAGATCCTCAAATCATTGTAAACAAGAAATAGTAAACAAGACAAATAAGTTCTCTTAGCACTTTGCGATATAGGCTGTTAGGCCACACACATGCGATGATACTTACCTCAGGTTTCCAGTGAAGATTACTTACCCTTTAGTTCACCTCACGTCCACCCACCTAGTTTTCTTCAGGACACTTAATGCAAAACAATGATGTCCCTTGATACAAAACAACAACGTCCTTCCTTCTGTGAACGTGTTCCCTTCTGTGGATACTAACACTTCCCTAGACACGTCATCATGTAGACGCATTTTTTTTCACGAATGCCTACTATTCTACAATTCCACTGTTCACCATGGATCCATTCCTTTCTATGGACACCAATACTTCTATGGACACGTCATCATGCAGATCCTTCAATCCAAACGATGACGTTTTTCACTTTATTTATCCACTGTAGATGTATTCCCTTATATGGATAAAAGTCACGAGCCGATCTTTCAATCCAAACAATAATGTTATTCACTTTACTTGTCCACTACGGATGCATTTTCTTCCATGGATACATGTCATCAGCGAATCCTTCAATCCAACGATGGTGTTCTTCACTTTATTTATTTGGTGTGGATGCATTCTCTTCTGCAGACTTATCATTAGTGGATCCTTCAATCCAAATGATGTTGTTCTTAACTTTACTTATTCACCATAGATGCATTTCCATCTGTTGATACACATCATCAGTAGATCCTTCAATCTCAATGATGACGTATTTCACTTTACTTATCCACTGTAGATGCATTCCCTTTTGGGGATACTTGTCATTAGCGGATCCTTCAATCCGAATGATGACGTTTTCTCATTTACTTATCTGCCATGACCACAATCCCTTCTGCAAATGCACGTCATCAGAAGATCCTTCAATCCAAATGATGACGTCCTTCATTCTGTGGATGAGTTCCTTTCCATAAATGCCTACACTCCCGCAATATTCACCGTTCATTGTGGATCCTTCAATCCAAACGATGTTGTCTTTCACTTTACTTATCTGCCATGGATATATTCCCTTCTATGGACACACATCATCAACATGTTCTTCAATCCAAACAATGACATTTTTCATCTAGCAGACTTGTTCCTTTTAACAGACTCCTACACTTTAGCTATATTCACTGTTCATCACTTATCCTTCAATCGAACGACATCATCTTTCACAACGGGCATTCCTCTTCATAGTAGACATCCCTCATCCTAATTCAATGCCATTTTTCTCTACTTTGGATGTCGCTCAACTTTGATACGTTCAGAGTAGTCAAACCACAACATCAATAACACAGAATCATAAACCAGAACCATTAAATCTTAATTTAGGAGCATTTTCAACACCTCACATTCTACTACTAAAGTTAAAGTTGTTACAACTTGGATGAATAGTAATGGGTGCCTGGAGCTCGAGATTTTAAAGGCCTTTATAAATAGAAGCATTCTCCACTGTGCATCTCACTAACTTATACTTACGCCAAAGTGCTGTCTATTTGCTTACAAACATTTGAGCCTTCAATTTTGAACCATCACCTAAGCTCTCCTACTCATACACTTGAGAGTGTTATGACATAGTGCTGAACTTCCAAATCGTATATTTTTTTTATTGTGAAAATAGAAAAGGGTGATGCCCTTAAAGAGTCAAATAAATTTGATTGACACTTATAAGTTTAATCAAGTAGAAGGGTAACACCCTACAATTGTTGTAAATATTCGATTGACACTTGGAAGCTCAATTACTTGTAAGAGAAAGGGTTATTGGAATTGAATATTTAAGGAGAAGCCTTAAAGCGCGAACGTAGGTAGTTTGGCGAAACTGTGTTAACAAACATGTTTGCTATCTCTTTCCCTCTCTTTTTATTATTATTGTTTTCCTTTCATATTAGATTTCATCCATCTAACTAAGAGATAAAATATATAACTTAAAGTAGCAAACTAAAATAAATTTAATCATATGAAAAATTATATCGATCCTGCACAAAAGACATAGTATATAAATTATTTTCTTTACGCTTATTTTATTAAATTATTATTATATTTTGTTAGGACATGTATGGTTAGATATTGATATAAGAATATAGAAAGATGAAGTTGGTAAGACATAATGTATGAATGTATGAATGCATGAAAGTGTTGGAATTAACATAATTTGGTTGGTTGCCTTAGACCGTAGGTTGATGAAACCTTATGAGGATAAGAAATCCTTGGTTCTCTGAAAATCTAAATGCATGGTAAAGATAGAATAGAAATTCCAACAGTCCATAGCCTTTAAACATGAAAATTTATTAATTTATGCAATTAATTCATATGCATGCATTTTTTTTTCTAAAATTATTTTTTACTAGTAGTTTTGTGATGTACATGAATTTCTTATTTAAGGGATTTATCACTTATCGAGATTCTTCTACTTGCAGGCCAACATATAGATGAAGTGACTAGCAGTTAAATAGTGTAAAATAAGTAAGTGAAACAAAGATTTATTTTAGGAATATTACTATTTTCATAAGGATGGGTAGTGTAATTCACTTGTCATTTGTGCTATTGAGGATTTAATCATGATTTTAAGGTTACTAAATAGTTGAGTTCATTTGTCTATCATGTATTGATTATTTAATTATGATTGATAATTTGTGAGTTAATAAATAATAAAATTAATATTTAGTTTGACTAATATTAAATTTAGAGGATTAGAGGATTTAGCCATTAGATTGTTTAACATTTTATATCACTAATTATTTTAACTTACAAGATCGAATAAGATAAGTTGAATTATAATATATGTAATTAATGATATTTGTGTATTTAAATGAATGATTGAAGATTTATTTATCTTAATATACTAGTTCAATTACAATAAATATAATTTGGATTATCAAATAAATTTAAAGCTTTTGCATAAATATCGATCGAGGATTTGTGAATGTAGCAAAGTTATAGTTTTGAATGACCTAATTTAAGCATTAAATTGGGATAAAATTTTTAGGGTTGTTATAGTTGGTTTCAGAGCACTAGGTTTATAATGATTATGTAAACTATCTTAATGTTTATCATGTACGTGGAAGCCTATCGATAAAAAAGTAATTTTTTTATTATTCTTTTTTTACATGTTTTTATAAAAACTTAAATAAAATACCTTTAGATGAACCACATTTGGATGGATATAGGACCAACACAAAATCTAACAAGAGTACACCACTTTAGACTCAATTTTTGGTGTAAGAGATTAAGAAGATTTATATAGGAACACTCAAGAATGTTGACACAAAATTAGTAAATTCTAAGTTAGGTGAATATACTATCTTAAATTTGAATATTTTACATCAATGAGAAGTTGAGGAACTTAAGATGAATATATTTAAGACAAATTGTTGAGAAAACATGAACACTGGAGTTTTGTTTTTGTTTTGCAAATTTTGAGAATAAAGTTGATTTATATGAAGTTGTGTGACGCCCCGCGTCAAATTCATTCTTCTTAACTTAACTTTTCATTTTTAATTATCGTATAAAAAATTTTATTTTTATTTATTTAAAACGGGTGGAAATAAAACTTACGGTGAGCGGGAAAAGTATAATTAAATCAGAGTAAAGCAGAAATATAACTAACTTCAAAATACGGTTTGAGGGTTAAGGTAAGAGTTATAGTTTTACAAAACAATGTCCTTTTTCAAATTGTTTCAAAATAGAGATTTCTTTCTTTCTTCTTCTGAGCTACATCCTACTCAGGTAGCGATTCATCCGCATAACTTGGAGGTTCAACGGGAAATGTGTCCTCTTCTACTCCTGGGATCATTACTTCTTGACATTCTCCTACACAACAAGTAAAACAGTGAGCCTAAAGGCCCAGTAAGGAGTGGGGTATGCATTATACTTTATGCCTCTCTTTAGTTCTTTTTGGAATGGGTTCTGCCCCAAACCAATATTTTCTTTACATTTCTTTCTTTCATTCTTTCTTTCATAACTCATACGTCGAGCAGGAGATTGGATGAACCCAAGTGGGAGGGAATAGTCTTGGTCGGATTCTAACCACCTGTGTGTAGCTAGTACCGTTCCCGACAAGGGAGGGGCGTAAGTTTAGCTACCTGATTAGATCTGAACTACCCGTCCATCCCCCAACTCCCTATTTTCTTTTTCTTTCATTCATTCTATTCCTCATGTAATGCATATGAGTATCCCCCAAAGGTGACACTTTCTACTTATTTCTATTATCATGATGCATGTTGATACAGTACAAAATAATGATAATTAAACAGCGAATAACAGTGAATATCAATAAATAAAAGCAAGTAAAAATAACGAATATAGTAACAAATTAAGACAGCAAAAAACATGCTTGAATTTACAGAACATAACAGTAAAGGAAACGACAATTTAGCATGCTTCAGCAGCAAAATAGACAGCGACCATAACAACGAATTAACATGCTTCTAACAGTGAAATAGACAGCAAACATAACAATGAATTAACATGCTTCTAACAGCGAAATAGACAGCGAACATATCAGCGAATTAACCTGCTTCTAACAATGAAATAGGCAGCGAACGTAACAGCAAATTAACATGCTTCTAATAGCAAAATATACAGCAAACATAAGAGCAAATTAACATGCTTCTAACAAGGAAATAGACCATAAACATATCAGCAAATCAACCTGCTTCTAACAATGAAATAGGTAGCGAACATAACACTGAATAAACATTCTTCTAACAGCCAAATAGACTGCGAACATATCAGGAAATTAACATATGTTAAGATTTAACTAGAAAATTATGTGAGATGCTCAAAGGAATTAGACATGCTTAACCATATTACATAGACATGGATAGAACCAGTAAACGGAAACATGCTTAGTAAATCTCTAAGAGCTAATGGCGTGAATAGATTCTAAACAAGTGGACTAATAATAGTATACATTCGAAAGTAAAGCATGGTTCGATGGTACTAATTTCAACTAGAGTTAACAACTTAGTTTAGGGTTACCGATATTAAACATGTCATATTAGGGGTTGATTATGCATGGTCATGTTTAAAGGAAACTAACAGCTCCTAACTAGCATAAGATTAACAACATTATAATTCAGGTATGCTATATTAACGAGCAAAGTAATATGTAGCACATTTAACCAAAATAGAATTGTTATCCATGAAGTAGTTCGTAGTTTATTCATATGTAGCATGTCATCTCATCAGCTCAGTTCATCAGTTCATAACATAGGTCTAGCATCAGAAACTATAACCCAAGTAGTAGCATTATCATTTCACTATCATTCAAAACATGTATTTGTAGTAAAGAAAATAGAGAATAACATGAAAACATGCAGACACTACTTGTGGGTTGGGTCTCCATAGGCCAACGACTCTACCCAATCCTTACCTTTGTTGCTAATTTTTTGAAGAATTCCTACATGGACAAAACAAGCAGCAGCGCCTAGCTTAATCCTTAGCTTACAGAACTTTACACAAAGCTCTAGGGGATCTCTCTCTCTCTCTCTCTCACAAGGGATTTTCCTCTCTTGCAAGGAAGCTAGAATCCAGAGGATTGCAGGGACGACTGACTTAAAACATGGAGCCTTTCTTGGGTGCGACATTCGTACACCAACTGGAAAGGGAGAGCTTGCTTCGACGTGGAGGAGGCATGGTCCAGGCTTGGGGCGATTGTCTCCTTTGTCGATTTAGTGCGTTTTTAATGACTACACGACAAATCATTCTATTCTTTAAACCTTATTTATTTGCAAATCTGGGCATTTTTGGACGAGGAGAGTCATCCTTGCCTTGTTTGCGTTCGTCCGAAATCCCTATTTTTCTTGATAGAGTTATGTTTTCAGACGAGGGGAGTCATCCTTGCCTCATTCGCGTGCATCCGCAATTGTCCAAAAATTGGATAGATTCAAAACCTCTGTGTCCGCCACCGTCCACACTCATTCGATCCCATCCGAAAAGTCAAGTTGAAGACAAGGGATGAATTTAGATGCGAAGTCCTCGTCCTGCATCATCTCATAACTTGGGAATGATGTGCCATGCATATTCGGACGCACCCCCGAGTCCTCGTGTCGTCCGCGTGTGTCAGAATTCACCAATTATAGCTTTTCATCAAATTTTCATACTTTAATTTTATTCCATAATATTTACCCCATGTTTACATGACATTAATTAACACGTACCATCACGCAGTGTAGTATTTTAATTATTCAAAAAATTAATTGCATCTCGTACACAGGGAAAATATTATCGGGGTATTACATTCTTCTCCCCTTACAAAAATTTTGTCCTCAAAATTTAACTACTAAATAGCTCTGGATACTTGGCCCTCATGTCATCTTCCTACTCCTAAGTGTCATCTTCATTTGTATGGTTCTGCCATAAGACCTTGACTAGCGAAATCCGCTTGCGTTGAAGTTCCTTTACTCTCGAGTCTAGGATTTGAACATGCCTTTCTCTGTAGCTCGAGTTAACTTGAACTTCAATTTCTTCTGGAGTATAATACCCCAAAGATAGTTTCCCGTTTGGTTGATGTATTTAATTTTGGATAATTAATATATCATGTTGCATGACAGTACGCGTTAATTTATGCTATGAAAATATGGGGTAGATATTGGGGAATAATTGCAGTATGAAAAACTTAATGAAAAATGTATAACTTACGGATTTGGACGCATGCGGACGACACGAGGATGGGATATTGCTTCCAAGAATGCGTTGTGCATCATCCCCGGTGTTTTGGGATGATACAGGATGGGGTTCCACGTCCCAAACTCGCCCTTCGCCTGTAACATGAGATTTCAGACAGCTACGGATGATTACTGACGTTGAGTGTTTGAATCTGTACAATTTTTGGACAGTTTCGGACGTATGCGGACGAATGGTGAGGATGCCTTCCTTTGTCCAAAAATGCTATTCGGACGAATGCAGACGAATGGTGAGGACACCTTCCTTCGTCCGAAACGCTATTTGGACGAACCCAGACGAGGCATGGAAGCTTCCCCACTTTCGAAAAGTCGATTTAAATGGAGAAACCCATTTATATCAGATGCTCTCTCTATCCCATTTTCACTTCTCCCTCGATTTCTCTCTCTTCTACAACACGTCCCCTCTCCTCTGAAGACTTGGAAGCTTTCCACATGGCTCCCTAGCAATGAACATCCCTCTTTTGGTGTGGGTGATCGTCGCTTCTCCCTGCAGAGGCTTATTCTTTGTTCTCTCTCCCTCTGTTTATAAGACATGGGTGTGATGCTACGGTTGGACTCTCACCCTGCAGCTACGATTGAGCATAAGGTGAGTGTTATGTTTTGCCTTGTGAGTGTGAAACATTTTGTGAGTTGTGTGGAAATAAAATTTGGGTTCTGTTGGCATTATAGTGTTGTTACTCTGGAATTTCTACTGTGAAGAGTTTTTACTGTAGAGGTATTTTGTTAAAGGAACATGAGGTGATCTGCAAAGTTGGAGTTTTAGTCTCGGTTGCTGTAAAATATTGAGGTAAGGATTAGGACGTAGTTGGCCTGAGGAGGCCCTACATCATGGGTTTATTGTTTGTTTAACCATGCTTAGTATCCTACATGCTTTGGTTTTAAATCTGGAATTTTCTTAACAATGGGAATGACATTGATATTACCACAAAATAATAAAAATTTGCCAATGATAAATGGGGTTGTTGACTACTATTATTCTCTATAGGAATATGAAAATAATGCACGTACGAACTTGGGACACTATGAATTGTGCAAGCATAAAGTTTCTCTATGCGTTGGACATTGTCACTGTCGATAGAAAAATTTATATTGTGAGTTAGTGTAGACTTTAAGATAGTGTAATGTACTTAGAATACTATATTGAAGTGGGTTATCCTTAACTACTGGTTGACAAATTTTTGATCTATTTTGATAACATTGGGTTGTCATTGCAAATTTATGAATTGCTAAGTTGAAGGGAAGTCGAGTCCCTGTTTCGAGAATGGTTAGAACAAATGCATAAATTAGACCTTTAGAGTGTTGGATAGATTATGAACAATTTCCTTATTATTCCTAAACTCTTTATGGATTTGAAATTGTTTCCCTACTCATAATCGTCAAGGAATGATTTAATAGTTGCTATTACCCTTGTTGGTTATATGTGAAAGTACATATGCTGATTTCAATTATTATGTTGTTAACAAGGATTAAAGTGACAGTACCCCTTAGTTAAATTTCCGTTTGCAAGATTATTGATAATTGTTGTGTTTCTTTTTATACGTATATTCTGTGAATTATTTATGGCATACATGCATCATATCTAGGAATTATGAAACTGCTTACATACTGCATGACATACCTAATATATGTAAATAGGCGTGTGGTGGTTTGGGAGATTGGTGACTTTCCATCGGTAGGTTACTCCTATATAGGGAGCAGTGAGGTATGAGTTAGCTACATGAAATCTAGGGTTCATCCTTCTCTTGTACGGAAATCCCCAACATCTTTAACAAAGGAGTGGTTACCGGCATGTGGAACACCCCTATGGATATACCTCCTTGTCAGAGTGACAGGTTAGGCCACATGACCATAGGGTGTATCTCACTCTTGGCTTTCAAAAGGGATACGGTTCTTTTCTATAATGCATTGTATGATCATGCATGACACTTGCATTGCATTTCATTCTGATTCTTGCTGGGCTTTAGGCTCATTGTTTTCCCCGTGATGTAGGTGACATTTTTTATACTTGTGATGTACTAGTAGAGGAGGAGGTGTTTTAGGATGATCCTTTGGGTTATCAGCCGATTTGACTTGATGGTTGAGGCTCATCGAGTGTTGGGTATTTTGGTATTATTATCATCTACATTTTGAAAGACGTTGTGTACGCCTGCCATAGAGTCTGGTAGCTGTAATTGGTAGGCAACTGCTCCAATCCTCTTCGTGATTACATAAGGGCCCACGTATCTCTGGTTGAGCTTATCCCTTTTACTAAAACATACAACACCCTTAAATGGAGATATCTTCAGGAATATACTGTATCCTTCATTGAATTCCAGGGTTCACTGATGGTTATCAGTGTAACTCTTTTGACGACTTTGGGCCTGCTAACATCCTTTGCTTGATTATGGCCACAGATTTCGCAGTTTTCTTTACCATTTCAGGCTGTAGAATGTAGCTTCTCCTACCTCATCCTAGTGTAAGGGAGATTTGCACTTCCTCCCATACAGTGCCTCGTATGGCACCATGCCTATCATGGTGTGGAAGCTATTATTATATACGAATTCGACAAATGGTAGCATTTTCTCCCATCCAACCTGGAATTCAAGTACCCAAGCATGTAGCATATCTTTGAGAGTTTGGATAGTCCTCTCACTTTGGCCGTCTGTCTGAGGGTGAAATGTTGTGCTAAACTTTAGTTTCGTGTCCATGGCCTTGTTAAGACTCTTCCAGAATACTTACGTAAATCACGAATCCCTATCTGACACGATAGAAATCAGAACACCGTGTAGCCTTACAATCTCTTTAACATATAAGTCAGTGAACTAGTTCATTTTGTATGTCATGGCTACAGGCAGGAAATATGAGACCTTCATCAATCTATCCACTATCACCCAAATGGCATCGTGACCTCTGGCTGTTATGGGCAAACTGGTGACGAAATCCATGGTAATATGCTCTCATTTTCACTCTGGAATTAGTAATGGTTGGAGCAATCCACCTGGTCGTTGGTGCTCGGCCTTTACCCTTTGCATACCTGGCATAGAGCCACGTACACGGCAATGTCGTACTTAATATTTGCTAGTAATAGTGTGCTTTAAGATCCTGTTACATCTTGTTACAACTAGCATGAATTGAGAAACTAGAAGAATGAGCTTCTCTGATGCGTGAACGGAATGAATTAATATCTAACCGTGGAAAAGTGATTGGCACTAATAAAGTTGGAAACTTTGACGCTGCCGATGGATGAATGTGATGGATGAATGCAACGCTTCTCACCTCCTTGGATAAGGACTCGGCTGCAAGTTTCTTTCGTGATATAACTCACACGAAAGAGACTTTGGATATTACACACCAAAGGGTCTTTGGATATCACTCACCAAAGGAAGAAAATGATCTCTCCAATTTCTGAAAAGCAAAAGCTTTGTTTTCTCAAAATTCAGCAACCGTCTAAAACATAAAATTAGGTGGCTTTATATAGCCTTTTACAAACATAAATTAGAAAACTAAATAAAAGATAACCATGATAAGTGGATCTAGATCTCCTAGATAAGTGGATCTAGATCTCCTAGATGAGTAGATCTAGATCTCCTAGATGAGTGGATCTTTTTAGCGATAATATCTAAAGAGATAATATCTTTCTCTTTCTTCAAGATCTTCTTATATTGGACGTCCTTCAACTTAATAAAAATAAAATAAAAATGATATTGATGCAGATCCAGGGTGCATCATACTCTCGAGGTTGAAAAGGATTTGCCCTCAAATCTAGGGAATCTTCTACTTCTATGTTCTACATGTCTTCCACTCGGATCAAATGGAAAATCCAGATTGACACCAAGCATAATGACTTTCATCTTTGACTTTTTCTTGTGTAAAATTCGGTCATGAATATTTTGATCTTTGTCAATGTATCTTCAAAATTTGTAGGTGATGCCATGTCTTAATAAATCCAAGCAATCTCCTTTAACCAAAACTAAATGAGCCATGTCAACACAGATCCTCCCATTGATGATTAAAGAACACACCTTTTTCATGTTGGACCATGAAATATGGACAGGTTGCTCCCTTTGTGTTGTTGTGGCCACGGAGTCAACTGGGTCGTCTATCATATTGGGTACTTACTCTTCTTGGCAATCTTCCTCTTCTAATTGAGGCTCCAAAAATAGCAATGGCCCTTCTTCGGCCTCATCTCTTGTGATGTTTTCTACAACAGTGCTAGGAGGATGCTGAGCCCGTTGCTGGTTTTGATTCATCTTTAGTTGAGCAACATCTCGTTGTAGTGAGAGTACGAGTTCCCACAAGTTTTCCTTGGAGTGAGATGTTGAGGGTTCAGCCATCGTGGATTTGGTACCGCTTTGGATGCTCCTCAAGTCATCATAAGGAAAAAGATTGTGCAAGGATATATTTAGCTTTGATACCAGATGATGCGCGCACGGAATGGATTTATATGTAACTGTTGAAAAGTGATTGGCAATAATAAAGTTTGAAACTTTCATGCTTCCGATGGATCAACGTGATGGATGAACGCAACGCTTCTCACCTTCTTGGATAAGGACGCGGCTGCAAGTTTCTGGCATGATATAACTCACCCGAAAGGGACTTTGGATATTACACACCAAAAGGTCTTTGGATATCACTCACCAATGAAAGAAAAAGATCTCTTCAATTCCCGAAAAGCAAAAACATTGTTTTATCAAAATTCAACAACCGTCTAAAACATAAAATTAGGTAGCTTTATATAGCCTTTTATAAACATAAATTAGAAAACTAAATAAAAGATAACCTAGATAAGTGGATCTAGATCTCCTAGATAAGTGGATCTAGATATCCTTGATAAGTGGATCTAGGTCTCCTACATAAGTGGATCTAGATCTCCTAGATAAGTAGATCTTTTTAGAGATAATATCTAAAGAGTAATATCTTTCTCTTTCTTCAAGATCTTCTTGTATTGGACGTCCTTCATTGTAATAAAAATAAAATAAAAATGATATTGATGCAGATCCATGGTGCATCATTCTCGCAGAATCTTTGTTTGCGGGGTCGTACTGCTCGGCACATACCATCGGTTTTTATACTTTACTATGCCCTCCACAGATATGGAGTATTCCCGAAACTCTAGTAAATTTGGGTTTAATTTGAAATTCCCACATACACTATTACTTTGCTGAGCCTCTTTAATCTGCTCAAGTATAGATGGCATCAAGGTTAGTTTTGATAATACCACATCCAAATGCTCTGGGACCATCAGCACATCAAGCTCTTGTAATTCTTTCTGAAGTCCAGAAGGAATTTCTTCACATAGCATGCTCATCACGGAAACTTTGCAGACTAAGAGCATCCGCAACCACATTGGCTTTGCTCGGATGGTATTTGATTTTGCACTCATAGTCCTTAATGAACTCAAGCCATCTCTGGTGCCTCATGTTTAGCTCCTTCTGTGTGAAAATATATGTAAGAATTTTGTGATCTTAGTAAATTTCACAACACTGCCCATATAAATAGTGCCTCCATATTGTCAGAGTGAAGATAACCGTAGTGAGCTCTAGGTCATGCATGGGATAATTCAACTCATGTACTTTAAGCTGTTGGGAAGCATATGCGATAAACCTTCCATGTTGTATAAGAACTCCACCAAGCCCTCTCTTTGTTGCGTCGCAGTAAATGCAAAAGTCACCTTCCTCCATAGGCAACGTCAGTATAGGGGCAGTTGTTAGTCTGTGTTTCAATTCTTGGAAACTCTTCTCACAATCGCTGGACCACCAAAATCGTGCGTTCATCTTTGTCACACTGATGAGTGGTATAGCGATCTTAGAGAATACCCGGCCAATCCAAGGAAACTCCTCACATCTCCAACATTCTTCAGCTGTACCCAGTCCACAACCGCTTGTACCTTTGCTGGGTCCATGGAGATACCATCCTTGGAGATCACATGGCCAAGAAAACCAACTTTGCACATCCAAAAATCACACTTAGAAAATTTGGCGTACAATTGATGTTGGCTAAGAATCGATAGAGCCATTCGCAGATGTTCACAATGCTCCTTCTTAGTTCGGGAATATACTAAGATATCGTCAATGAAGACAGTAATAAATTTGTCCAGCTAATCCTTGAAAACTTAGTTCATCAGGTCCATTAAGACTGCAGGGCGTTGGTCAACCTGAATGACATAACCAGAAATTCATAGGGTCTGTACCTTGTGCGGAACGTAGTTTTAGGTACATCGTTTGATTTAACCTTCAATCGGTAATAATTGATCGAAGGTCAATTTTTGAAAATACCCGAGCACCAAATAACTGATCAAATAGGTAGTCAATCCTCAGTAGATGGTACTTGTTCTTGACTGTCACTTTGTTTAATTCCCGGTAGTCAATAAACATTCTTAGCGTCCCATCTTTCTTTTTGACAAACAGCACAGGTGCACCCCAAGGGGAACACTTGGACGAATAAACCCCTTGGTGACTAGTTCTTCCAATTGGACCTTTAACTCCCGTAGTTCAGCTGGTGCCATACGATACGGATTTTTGGAAATAGGTTCGGTACCAGGTTGTAAGTTGATCTCAAATTCGATCTCACGATAAGGGGGTAGATCGGTAAGATCATTGAGAAATACATTTGGGAAGTCACGGACTATCACAACATCTTCCAACTTAGCTTCAGTAATTGTGGTAGTGTCAATTACATTTATATGGAAGTCGTCGCATCTGTTCCTCATCAGTTTTTCTACCTTGAGCACAGAGATGATAGCTAGTTTCCCCTTCTCCTTGGTTCCTCAGGAAAGTGTGAAGTTCACCACCCAGAGGGCAAAAGCAAACTTCCCTCTTCTTACAATTGAGGATCGTGTGATGTGAAGATAACCAGTCCATTTCGATGATGATATTGTACCCCTTTAGGTCCATAATGATTAAGTCAGCCATAAATAAACAACTATTTATCTCCACAGTATAGGCATTGAGAATTCCATCGGTAATTAAACGGTCACCAGAAGGCAAAAACACGTGATGCGTATAATTTATGCTATTGAAGAAACAATTTGCCCATTCACAGAACTTCATTGAAATAAAAGAGTGTGTAGCACCTAAATCGAATAGAACGTACGCAACACACTTATTAACATAAATCGTACCTATCAGGATTAGGTAACTTATTTATTCTATGGCAATATCTCCTAATTTGACAAGGGAGCAATTAGTACCACATATTAACAAATATTGCATAATTTATGTATACCTGCCACAACTGCTGGCTGCTCCTCATCCTGGTCCGGTCCATACATAACAAAAACTCGTGGGGCCACTCCTCCTTGTCCACTGAGTCAGGTTGGGTAGTTTCTAACAACAATGGTCGGGCTTCACACACGTATAACACTTCGCTGAGCCAACCAGGCACTCACCGCAATGTACTTTATTACATTTCAGACATGCATTAGGTTGAAGGGCATTGGTCGTCTATGTCATTGGTTGCTTTTCTGGTCTTTGCTGCACCTCACCATCAGAGGGTCGTTTGAATCCTAGACCCGTTGATGGGCCACCAACTGATTGTTGGCTAAAGTTTACTTTACACATTCTCTGACTTGCTTCCCTTTGTCTAGCCGCCATTAATGTCACCCCTTCCACTGCTAGGGCTCTGGCCACAATTTTGGAATTGGCGACACCTTCAGTGCCAACCCTAATAAATCCTTCTAAGACCTCGATGTTGAGCCCTTGATCAAAATGATGAGCTTTTTTTTCTTCAGTAGCCACGAGATGAGGGTCAAAACAGGATAATGCCTTGAATCTCTGCACATACTCCGATATGGTCGCAGTCTGCCATAGGCGTACAAATTCTACTAGTTTCTGCGTACAGATGGTATGGTTGAAATAATTCTCATTGAAGAGCTCCTTGAAGTCTTTCCATGTGAGGGATCTGATGTCTCATGAGGAATTAATCGTGTCCCACCAAAAACGCGTATCATTCATCAACAAATAGGTAGCACACTTAACTCTTTCATTCTTGGCGATATCCACATATACAAACTTATCTTCCAAGAAGCATATCCACTCCTCGGCTCCTGTAATATTTGAGATGTTCTCGTTGAAACAGGGAGGCTTGAGCCTTTGGAACTTTTCCCATCCCGCTTCTCTTTGAATCAGCAGTGCCCGTTGATTTTCGTTCCCATTATAGGATCTCACCCCATAATTCTTTCCATATATCGAAAATGTTGCTCTATGTATTGAGACTGTCTCTTCATCCTTGGAGATAGCTACTCCACAACCATAGCGATATAATCATGAGCCTCATCCCGGCCATTATTATCCTCTCGCTGGCCAGGCACTCGAGCTCTCTCATCGTTAACCGGGATATTCCCTCTTCCTCGCCTAGCCATTTATAATCTTATACATTTTCATATTGTAGCGTAATAAGTTAAATGGAAATAGTTCAATAATGTAAAAGTAAACTTACAGCCAGAGGAGTATTTCCTAATGAGTCTGGGTTATCCACGGTCTAATGAATTGTGTGACCTGGTTGTGGCTCTGATACCAACTGTGACGCCTTGCGTCAAATTCGTTATTTCTTAACTTAACTTTTCCTTTTTAATTATCGTATAAAAATTTTTATTTTCATTTATTTAAAACGGGTGGAAATAAAACGTATGGTGAGCGTGAAAAATATAATTAAATCAGAGTAAAGCGAAAATATAACTAACTTTAAAATACAGTTGGAAGATTAAGGCAAGAGTTATAGTTTTACAAAACAATGTCCTTTTTCAAACCATTTCCAAATAGAGATTTCTTTCTTCCTTCTTCCGAGCCATATCTTACTCAGGTAGCAATTCATTTGGATAACCTACAAGTTCAACGGGAATGCATCCTCTTTTGCACTTGGGATCATTACTTCTTCACATTCTCCTACGCCACATGTAAAACAGTGATCCAAAAGGCCCAATAAGGAGTGGGGTATGCAATATACTTTATGCCTCTCTTTAGTTCTTTTTGGAATGGATTCCGCCCCAAATCAATCTTTGCTTTACATTTCTTTCTTTCATTCTTTCGTACATAACTCGTACGTCGAGCAGGAGATTGGAGGAACCCATGTGGGAGGGAATAGTTTTGGTCGGCTTCTAATCACCTGTATGTAGCTAGTGCCGTTCCCGACAAGGGAGGAGGTAAGTCTAGCTACTTGATTAGATCCAAACTACATATCCATCCCCCAATTCTCTATTTTCTTTTTCTTTCATTCATTTCATTCATTCTTCTCCTCATGTAATGCATATGAGTAACACTCCAAATGTGGCACTTTTTACTTTTTTCTATTAATACAGTACAAAAGAATGATAATTAACAACGAATAACAATGAATATCAGTAAATAAAAGCGAGTAAATAGAACGAATATAGTAACGAATTAAGACAACAAATAACATGCTTGAATTTATAGAACATAAAAGTAAAGGAAACAACAATTTAGCATGCTTCTAGTAGCGAAATAGACAGTGAACATAATAGCGAATTAACATGCTTCTAATAGCAAAATAGATAGCGAACATATCAGCAAATTAACATGCTTCTAAGAATGAAATAGGTGGAGAACATAACAGCAAATTAACATGCTTCTAACAGTGAAATAGACAACAAACATAAAAACGAATTAACATGCTTCTAATAGCGAAATAGACAGCAAACATATCAGCGAATTAACCTGCTTCTAACAATGAAATATGCAGCGAACATAATTGTGAATTAACGTGCTTCTAATAGCGAAATAGACTGCGAACATATCAGCACATTAACATGCTTTCATGTTGAGATTTAACTAGTAAATTACACAAGATGCTTAAAGGAATTGAACATGCTTAACCATATTACATAAACATGGATATAACCAGTAAACAGAAACATGCTTCGTAAATTGTTAAGACCTAATGGCATGAATCGATTCTAAACAAGTGGTTTGATGGTATTAATTTCAACTAGAGTTAACAATTTAGTTTAGGGTTGCCAAAATTAAAAATGTCATATTAGGGGTTGATTATGCATGGTCGTGTTTAAAGGAAATTAACAACTCCTAACTAGCATAAGATTAACAACATTATAATTTAGGTCTACTATATTACATAGCATGTCATCTCATCAGCTCCGTTCATCCGTTCATAATATAGGTCTAAGCATCAAAAACTATCACCCAAGTAGTAGCATTATCATTTCTCTATCATTCAAAACACATATTTGCAGTAAAGAAAATATAGAATAATAAGAAAACATGGAGACACTACTTGTGGGTAGGTCCTCCATAGGCCAACGACTCTACCCAATTCTTACCTTTGTTGCTAATTTTTTGAAGAATTCCTACACGGACAGAACAAGCAGCAGCACCTAGCTCAATCCTTAGCTTACAAAACTTCACACAAAGCTCCAGGGGATCTCTCTCTCTCACAGAAGATTTTCCTCTCTTGCAGGGAAGCTGGGATGCATAGGATTGTAGGGACAACTGACTTAAAATATGGAGCCTTACTTGGGTGTGACATTCATGCACCAACCGAAAATGGAGAGCTTGCTTCAACGTGGAGGAGGCGTGGTCCCTATTTATTCGCAAATTTGGGCATTTTTGGATGAGGAAAGTCGTCCTTGCCTTGTCTACGTTTGTCCAAAATCCCCATTTTTCCTGATAGAGTTACGTTTTTAGATGAGGGGAGTCGTCCTTACCTCATTCGCGTGCATCCAAAACTATCCAAAAATTGGACAGATTCAAAACCTCTGTGTCCGCCACCGTCTGCGCTTGTCTGGTCCTGTCCAAAAAGTCAAGTTAAAGATAGGGACGAATTTGGACGCGAAGTCCTCATCCTGCATCGTCCCAAAACTCAGGGACAACATGCCATGCATTTTCAAACGCACCCCCAAGTCCTCGTGTCGTCCGCGTGCTTCCGAATTCTCCAATTACAGCTTTTCATCAAATTTTCATACTTTAAGTTTATTCCATAATATTTACCCCATGTTTACAAGACATAAATTAACATGTACCGTCACTTAATAGTATTTTCATTATTCCAAAAATTAATTACATCGTGTACACAAGGAAACTATTATCGAGGTATTACAAGTTGAGGACTTAAAGTATGAATTTTATAATTAAGTGTTTAATGTCGATCAATCATCATTTGAAGAAACATAGGGACTACATTGCAGCTGAAGAGTTATTAAATTTTTAAACTATAGTTGATCAAAGTAAAATCGAAGAGTTTAGGTGTGGATTTGTTTAAAGCAACCATTGATTAAAAAAATATGGAAGTTATATTTTATTTAAGAAATTAGAATATCTTGAGGAATATAATCGATTAAAGAAAAGTTGAGAACTTTAAGTTCAAAATTTATATTTGGGTCTTAATTTGGAACAATCATTGATAGAGGGATGTGCGAAATTTATATTATAGTTGACTAATTATATAAAAAATCTTGAGGGCATATAATTAAATGAATTGAGGATTTCAAATAATTTTTGCTTGAGGAGACATAGAGATTGTGCTCTAATGAATCACTTTAAAATTTTGAGATTATAGTTAATTAAGGTGAAGTCAAGAAACCTATGTATGCGTTTTACGTTCGAGAGTATAGTTTAGAATGATTATTACTTGATGACAAAGAAATTAGATTATAGTTTATTAAATATTAAGGTCATAGTTTATTGAACTTAAGTATGAGATTTACATTCAAGTGTTTACTTAGAATGATGATTGCTTGAAAAAATATAGGGGTTAAATTTTACTTGAGAATTTATTAAATTTTGGAGGATACATTGACCAAAATGAAATCAAGATCTTTAAATATGATTAAAATTTTGAGTTATAGTTGATTGGAATGAACTCAAAAATGTAGAGAGATTATTCTTTCTGTAAGCAAGAGGGTTGGATTATTCTTTATGAATAATTAAATTTTGAGGTCATAGTTGTTCAAAATTAAATTGAATTTCTTCAGTATAAAATTTATATTTAAGTATTAAGTTTAGAATAAGAATTGCTCCATGAAGTATGGAGCTTAGACTTTATATTTTAAAAAAATGTTAAAATTTTGTAGGATGTAGTTGTTTGAAATGAAATTGAAGATTTGATTATCAATTTTAGTATTAAATTTTTAGTTTATCAATGCATGAATATTAGATAAAGAGAAGGAGAATCAATTCATAAGTGGTTATGAAAATTAAAAATGTCAAAAAATGGACAAACTGAGATATTTAGCTAGTATGTGTACGAGGACGAATGAAAATTAAGAGGGAAATTAACAGCACAAACCCTATGGTTTGGGGTCAGCAACACCGTAAACCTTGAAAAATTCACGGACAACTAAAACCCTGAACTATGAAAAAAGAATGACGCTAACCTCGCAATCACGTTTCCTATTAAAATCTGTCGATGTTAATGCCGTAGTTTTGTTAACGTCAAGGACCGTTGAACGGAGACGTCTAAGGTAGCAACAACGGACGTCCTGGAACAATGAGGGACATCTACAATGATGAGGGACATCCAAGGCTAATCCAACAGCCGAACAAAGGATGTAAATAATTGGAGGATGTCCATCTTGCCTGTTTGATTGAGGGAAGAACGTCCCTCGATTGGGATAGACGGCGAGGATGGATTTAGGTCATCCCCAAAGGTGCCACAAACGATCGTTCATGGCTGGTGGATCGAGAGATGGACATCCCTCGATCGAAATGGATGGCCAAGATGGACGCCAAAGACGTTAACATTTAAGGGGGTAACGTGCAAGGCACCCATTGTTTTAAAAGGCGCATACTCTCTCAATTAAGACGGACGTCTCTCTTCCTAGATCGGATGTCCTTCAACTTGAGACTAGGTTTTTCTATCCATATCGAACGTCCCTAGTCTCACTACGGACGTCTATCGACTTAAGACTATGCCATTCAGGCCAAAACGAATGTCCATTTTTGGTCGAGAGATGTCCATTTTATTTTCGAGGGACTTCTCTAAACATTGAACAACATTATTTTTCATCTCGAAGGACGTCCCTCATTCGTTGCATGAACTTGAACCAGTTTAACTATGCCTATATAATTGTGAAGGACATTCTCTGCAAGCGCAAGCAACCCTAAATCCTTTAACACAATCGAACAGTGAAGTTTTTTTTAGTGTTGCGTATAAAATGGTTTCGAGAAGTGTTGCACCATCCATTGTTGAATAATCCATTAACTGCAGAATGGACGTGGATCCTATTTGGCAGTCAAGGCAGATGAACAATGTGTTCTATCACAAAGCTGGTATAGAGGTGCATTCAATCTCGGCATCACTAGACTCCGAGCTTCATTCAATACAAGACTCAGAAGATAGTGATTGGGTAGAGAGTATGCATCCTCAACTAGAATGTTCATCCTCAGAGCTCTGTCTAGGGAAGAAGTATAGTTTGTTGAACAAAATTAGAGAAAAAGTGGTTGATTATGCTTTGAAGAATGTGCATAAGATAAAGTTTGTCAAAAAAGCATATGTCATCGGTTGATTGTCATGTGCAAGGATAGATGCAGTTGGTGGCTTCATGCTTCAAAAATAAAAGGTGAATTTACATTTCAAATTAAGAGCTATAACAAGGTGCACCTGTGCACAACAGATGGAAAGTTGACACGCTTCTGTTAAATAGGTGGCAAACCAATATTTTGATATGTTCAAAAGTTAGCCCACGTGGGAGGTTCCTTCCATCATTTAGACTGTCAGGAAAGATTTTCATCTCAACATTACCCTGAGTCTTGCTAGAAGGGCTAGGAATGTAGCTTAGAAATTAAACGAAGGGGATGGTTCAAACAATACAATTGTCTGTGGTTGTACGGAGAAGAGATTCGATGATCCAATCCTAACAGCACATTGTTGGTGGTGGTAGATAGGAATGATCTAACACCCTGTCCAAGTCTAATATTTAAAAGGATGTACATGTGTTTGGATGCATGCAAAAGAGGTTTGAACGAGTTTGGTAGACCTGTCATTTTCCTAGATGGCTTTCATCTGAAGGAGTCGTGCCAAGGACAGTTGCTCACAACCGTTAGCATTGACAGTAATGATGGAAGTTATCTAGTTGTTGTGGCAATTGTTGAATTAGAATGCAAAGACTCCTAGTCTTGGTTTTTGTGTTGCTTCCTTTTGGTTGTAGACAGTGAGATAGGTAGGAGATGGACATTTATTTTCGACTGATAGAAGGGGTTGTGCTTGCTATTGAACAATATGCACCAACAGTTGAGCATCGTTTCTACATCAGACACTTGTATGCCAATTTTAAAAAATAATTTCCAGGCAATTTGTATAATGATATCATGTGAAAGGCAGCTAGGGCCATAACATCATCGCAATTTGAAAAAGAGATGAATAAATTATTTGTGGTCGACCAAACAGCACACACATATTTGTAAAACATCAACTCGCGGTCTTGGTCAAAACATGCTTTTAGTTCTGTCCCAAAGTACGACATAAGACTCAATAATTTAACTGAGTCCTACAACGCCTGCCTATTACTAGCCCGGATCAAACCAATTTTCACTATGTTCGAGATGATTAGAATGGGCATCATGTATAGGATCATTAAGAAACATGACAAGATGGTGGAATCGATAAACCTATTGTGTCCTAAGACCCAAAAGAAGCATGCCAAGCTACAACATGTGGCTTGGAATTGGTATCCAAAATGTTTAGGAGGTAATCAGTTTGAGGTCAATGATAGTAACGAATGGGACGTAGTCGATTTGGACACACACATCTGTAACTGTTACCGGTGGGAGTACACTAGAATCTCATGCGTGCATGTCATCCTGTGTATTCATTTTATGAGGACTTTATCTGAGGATTATGTTCATCTATCATTTCATTAGGAAACATATATAAGGATGTACACCCACTTTGCCCAATCTGTTAGTGGCCAATACATGAGCCTTGAAACAAACTAAGATCCAATTCTGCCACCGCCAGTTGAGAGACTCTCAGGGAGGCATAAAAAATGAAGAGTGTGGGATGCGGATGAGTCCCTTAGCCACGCAGTCGTCAGTCGGAGAAATGTCCCCATGACATGTAGCCGTTGTTAGGGTGTGGGCCATAATGTCTGCTGTTGTCTAGGTGGAGGCTCACTCAGCCACTGGCGTGGCAAGTGGTAGCGACAAAGCAGAATGCTCACAAGAAACCTTTATGAGTTTTACCATTGTTGCTGAGACACAAGTGCGTAGATTGTTATGCTTTCATACATTGTTCTAACTATGTGCGCTTTGTATGACATAATATTGCGTTTGGGTTTTGTAGGAGTCTGTGGGTTTTGTAGGAATCTGTCGCCCCACCGTCACATCCTTAACCATGTGGCTTCTATTGGTGCTATCTTATTTGTTAGTAACCTAATTGTACATAAATGAACTTGTTTGGTGATGGATGCATGCAACCGAACTTGTTTAGTGATGAATGGATGAAAATAAACTTGATTATTGATGGATGGATATAAATGGACATGTTTGGTGATGAATGGATGAAAATAAACTTGATTGTTGATGGATGGATATAAATGAACATGTTTAGTGATGAATGGATGAAAATAAACTTGATTGTTGATGGATGGATATAAATAAACTTGTTAGGTGATGAATGGATGAAAATAAACTTAATTGTCTATGGATGGATGTAAATGAACTAGTTTGATTGTTGATGAATGGATGAAACAGACGTCCCTTCCCCCAAACAGACGTGCCTAATCTCAAAACGGACATCCCTTGACACAAAAGATGAATGTCCATGAATGTCGATTCATGTCCGTGAATGCTAAGGGAGGCCTGTGAATGTTGAGGGACATCCTTCAATACTAGAATACAAATGTCCATGAATGCCAAGGGAGGCCAGTGAATGTTGAGGGACATCCTTCAATACTAGAAGACGAATGTCCTCAACTATATACGTGGTAAGAATAGGCATCCTTAACTGGAATATGCATGCTTGGTAATTTAAAGAAAACAATAACGACATGCTAACATCTTAAACATGCTTAGAGATTAAATTAATAATGTGCAAATAACATAGGCATAATAAATAAGGTAGCATAGTAGAAACGCTTACAAACAATCAAGGGAAGAAACTTCTTATGGTGTAGAGCCTCCACAGGCTAACGACTCTACCCATTTCTTACCTCGAAGCTTTAACGTGTATTTGCACTTAATCGTTATCCTTCTTTTCCTTTTCAATACCAGAGGACACCCGAGAGCAGCTTCCAACATCCCTGCAACCCAACTTCTCCAGAGGTTTTACTTCCATGGTTTACAAAACACACCCAGAAGTTGGAGACAGAAATAGACCCGAGAGTTCAATCCCTCTCATCCAAAGCCGCACCCTCACACTCCATCTTTCTCAGTTTTCTTTATTCTTTCCTCCCACAGCTCAGCCTTCCAAAGAGAATTTCACTCTCTGCTCTGTCTCCATTTCTCTTAGCTCAGCTCAACCAAGAGTATTTCTCTCCAGCCATCTCCCCTTCCTCTATTTTCCTAATTCAACAGAGAACACTCCTTACCATGCCTCTACCACAGACACCCGTGGGTATCCCCAAGCCATGGCCTAACATCACTATTCCTCATGCACGTCCACCTTGTCATCTTCATCAGAGCAGGACAGACCGGTTCAGAGCAACTGTAAGCCAAACCACAAGTCCTTCAGCCGTTTCTTTGTGAACCATCAGCTCCTTGCCACCGCCAATCCGATGCTTCATTCACCACCTCCTCGCTGTCGCCATTCCATCACATTGAGCATCACCAGACACCCAAAATTAATAGAGCATCGAAGCTCCCCTTGACCCGACGCCTCGCCGATCCATTCTGCGAAGCTCAACCACAAGCCCTAGCCCAAAATCACTCGCCCAAAACTGCTCGCCGCTCGCCAGAAAATGGACATGGCCGGAGTCATCCTGAGTACCCGAGCCTGAGCTCCCACTTATCTCTGACATCTCTCTCTCACTCGCTGCAGATTGGGCGCTCTCCGTCCTTTTCTCTTAAAACTGAACTGGTCCACAAGGGAGAACTAGTTTACACTTCTATTTAATCCCCTTTACTTTAATTCCTCCATTCTGGGATGTCTGTTGTCTTCATATCTTTGTAGTCTTCCAGTCTCTTTGCTACAACGGACGTCTGTCCCTCATGAGGGACGTCTGTCGCTGACTCCCTTATTTTGAACATCCTTCGTCCATAAGGGACGTCTATCCCTTCCTAAAATGGCTCCCTTCTTTGCTCTCAAACGACGCCGTCCCACTTAATATTAATGCCGTTCCATTTTCTTTCAATCTCGGACGTCCATCATCCCTAAAGGACATCCAGAGCTTCCAACAACGGCGTCGTTCTACTTACATACTAATGCCCATCTTCACAAAGATCGTCTGTCCAGCCAAGGGGCGTCCATTTCCCCCTACAACGGACGTCCGTCCCTCTATAAAGGACGTCCATTCTTTCCCACCGTGACGCCCGCCTTTCCCAAAGTCAGCTGTTGACTCACACAACACAAGGGATGTTCGTCCCAATACAAGGGACGTTGGCCATCCACACAAAGTCACATCTGCTATACATTAGTCACACCCTTCTCTTCTCTCTCTTCACTTCTAATTAATCCAACAATTTAATCACCATAAATACCCACTTAACCACTCCTAATAATTCCATCTAATAAATATTTAATAAATAATCAGATTACACCCAATTAATTTCCCTATTTATCCTTTTCTTAATATCATTACTGGAAATCAAGGTATAACACATTTCCTTATTAGTCCGAGAAACAAATTGTAGCTCACAGATTCTATGACAAACGTGTTCTGAATCTATCTATAGTTACAATAGACGTGCGGGCTTCCCCTGTGGACATCCACTCACCTTTCTCCTTTTAATAACTATTTGCATGTTTACATTTTATACTTACTTTTGAGGACACCAATGTTTCTGTGGTCACCAACCCTTCTACAAATGTCAATGTTTCTATGGATACCTCATCCTGCGAATCCCTCCTAATTTATCCACCAATCGCTATCTGCCATGTATTCATATCTTTTCACAGATATCTCTTCCACTAACACCAATGCTTCTGTGGAAACCAACTTTTCTGCAGACACCACATCCTTAGTTCCTTTTTAAAATATTTGCCAATCATTTTCCATGTGTTGACTTCAAATTTTGTATATTTGTGTAAAATTATAAATTAAAGAATTATGTATAATTAAGATTTAGAGATAAACTATTTTTTAAATAATTTAGATATATTAACATAGTTGAATATGCAAATGTGCATGAAATTGAATGAAATTTTAATTTGATAAACTAGACATCTTCACAAAGAGAAGGATGTTATAATTATGTAAATTGGACTTATATAGAAAATGTTATATTATTTTGAAGTCAAACTAAGTATATGTGACATTATTGTACGATTTTCGTTAAATATTTAATTTGGATAAATCGAGTAAGAATTTGAAGATGTTATCTAAGGATGATAATTTTCTAAGATATGTATCTATGTTGTTATGTAATAAAATGTTGTTACCAATAGGTTCATTCCACATGTCAAGCTGAAGCAAACAACTTAAACTGTAAATAAGAAAAGTTTAAGGGCAAATTGGTCTTTTCACTTCAAAAATGGATGCCAAAATGGTAAATGGCCATGGAATACTCTGGATAAACGTTTTCTTATCAGAAGGAGTGATTTCTTGAAGAAGGCTGCACAAGAGAGAGAAAACAAGGAGAAGAGGAGAAAAAAGGTTTTGAGGAAAAGAGAAAAATTAGGAAAAATAGTGTGATTTTGATTTTGAATCTCAAGAGGAAAATGTTTAGAACGTAAAGAGGATTCTAAAGCACTTAAATTCATGAGAGAGGTGAAGTTTTGGACCGGAACTTAAAGTGTAAAAGTGTTGAAAATTAAGGTAAGTAACTCTATTTCTTAAAGAGTTATAGTTTTGTGGAATTTGCTTGAAATAGGTGGTGATATAAGAATAGAACTATGAAAATCTTGATGTTGGATATTTTGGGACATTTATATCATGTATTGGTATGGTTAAATTTTAGTTTTGTAGAAGGGAGATGAAGAAATGTCCAAGGAATTTTGTAATATCCTGAATTTTCATGGAGCTAAAATGGACGATTAAGGTGTTGACCAAGAGAAACAGATTTGGATAAAGTGAACCTTGATACCTGGATTATTTAGCTTAGAGGAAGGATTAAGGTTATTGAAAATTTTTTTGATGATTTAGAACTGGATTAGTGAATTATAGTTAGTGATATTGGAAGTGACGGATAAAAGCTTTGTAAAGGTATTGTTAAAAGAAAATATAATTGGATATATTTGGATAGAGTAAGGATTGAAAGATTGAGAATAATAAGGTTCTTAACATTTATTGGAAATTGACTTGGATAAAAGTGAAGGAAAAATAGTGGAACATATAATATAAGTTTGATGATAGTTTAGATAACGTAGACGTTCATATATATATATATATGGATTTAGTGCATATTGGTTTGGAGAAGATGAAGTTGCATGGAAGATGTTACAATCACAATTAAGACCTATGATTGCAATGTATATATTCATATATTTATATCACGTTATGGAATAACGTGTATATATGTATAATTTGAAGAAATAACCGCGGACGATAAGTTTGGAGTGGCGGTCGTTCGTCAAATTGCAGCGTTCGTCTGCCTTATTGACCGACAATCTGGAGCAAGAAATCTGCAGTGGATTGAATGACTGGTGGTCAATCGGCCAAAGATTAAGCGATCGTTCGCGTTCCAGAAGGTCACCTGGAAATGGAAACGCCGTCGCTGGAAGCTTCTGAAGTTTACGTTGCACGCGTCTAGACGTTGTAGGGGTTGCGTCCCTTGGCTCTCCATCTTTAGTAGGACACTGAAGAGTTGTGGGTGACTGGTCTAAAAATAGTGGGCGTCAGATTGAAGCGAAGAAGTATTGGAAAGACATGGGAAGACTCTAGTGATTTTGTGTGTGAGAGAAATGGTTCTCTGAGGGTGCTACCTTGCTGTGAGTTTTGTGTGAAGGAGAGAGGGTGGCAGGGAAAGGATGGATACTATGAGGGTGTGGAGTTGCTAAGAAGTTCTGAAAGTTTTGGAGAAAGAGAGAAAGTTTACATAGAAGAGAAACTTTGGCCGAGGGCAACTCTGGAGTTTTGGTTTTTGAGAGAGAATACAAAAATAGAAACTTTGAGTTTAGACAAAGATAGAAATCGAGAGTTGTTTTGAGGTTTTGGTGAAGGTTTGAGGCTCTCTGTCTCTCGGGTTGTTCCAGTGGCTGGGGTTTTGAAACTGTGAAGTAACGTCTTTGGTGTTCAGGTATTAGTTTCTCCCCGTTTGTTCTCTGTTGAATAATTATGATGAAAGTGATATATTGTCTGTTCAAGATTTAGTTATATTCTACTGATTTTTAATGGGAAATATTGGTGTGATTACTGCTGTGACTAATGAAAATGATGTTAGAGTTTGGTTACTGCATGTAAAGTGTGTGATTGGATAAATTGTTCTCTGCGGATAAATGGGTTTGATAATATGGATTGCTCTTCTGTTATTCTGTTGATTGGCAATGGATATTCGTGTAGAAATATGGGATTTAAACTACTCTTGTTAGTTCTGTTGTCTGTTTCTTTATTGTTGGGTAAATGATTTAGGTTAACACTTGAATGGTTTAGTGAGATATTATTGAATGTATATTCTGGATGTTAGGAATTATTGGAAATATTAGTTTGGGTATCCGATGGATTATCATTGGAATTAAGTTGTTGAGTTGAGGATTTGAAATTGTTGGAAAATAAGATTCTTCAATATATTGGACATATTAGGAAATTATACATTATTGGAAGTATTAAGCATGTTAGTTAAATATAGGGGACTCTATTATTGGAAATTAATAGCTATTTGTGTGTTAATCCTGAATAGGTCTCGCGAAGGATAATCCTAAGTGCTAACTCACTAAAGCTAAGGACTTCAGGTAAGTGGTACTGCATGTGTTTTGTTTGAAAGGGCCCACATCACAGGAATTAGGGTTTGTTTGTTTGCGTGATTGTTTGAATTGTATGTTTATTAGATTTAGGTTCAGTTCCTTACTTAGGAATGAATCACATTTTGAGGATACGATTGAGGAACACATTAGATAGGATTGTATGCGCACAAAAATGTTAAGACTTGGAATCCTAAAGTATACGAGAATGAATAAACGTAAATAGGTGGTTAGAGATGTGGGTTCTTGAGTTGGTCGCCTAGATGGGTGCCACGGGATGGCCACCTTGTGTATAAATCGCTCTACCTTGTCAAGTTGACATCTCTAACACTTGGATGGGTAATTGAAGCTAAATGAAAACAAAAACCAAAAAACATAAATAGGTGGTTAGAGATGTGGATTCTTGAGTTGGTCGCCTAGGTGTGTGCCACGTTATCTACATCACAAGATCTACCTTGTCAAGTTGATATCTGTAATACATGGATGGGTAATTAGAGCTAAATGAAAGCATAATAGTAATAGAATTAAACGGAATATACATAAATAGTGGTTTTTTGTGGTCTGGTTGGATACGCCCGGCGCAGAAACAGAATAAATAATATTAAAACACAAGAACATTAACAGATAAGCAAAACAGAAAACTTAGTACAGCCTTTAAGAGTTGTATGTATATTTCATGTTTTACAATACCACTTACTCAACTTTAGGCTCATAGTTAGGTCTTGTGATGTAGATAAGGAGTCAATGATTGGATAAATCTAATAAATGACGTAGCTAATGGAGTATTCTTGGGTTGGGCGTTTGTGTTGTTGGCGACATTGACCTTGGGGGTTATGGCTCACAGAAATATAATAAACTTGTTTAATTCTTTTAAGTGATTCAAAATAGTTTTTAAACTACTGGTTTGTGGTGTTTATATGGTTAAGACTTCCGCTGTATGTTAACTCTGGTTTTCCCTTATGAGTGTTTTAAAGGAAAGAAAATTTTTATATGGTAAAAAGTTAAGGGATGTTACAAAGTCGACATTCTGCCTTCAATGCGGTTGATCGGGATCGTGGTGTAGTGTACCAGATGTGTAATGACCAAAAATTATCAACTATATTGTAGAGTTTGAAACTATGAGTTTTTGTGCTTGACCACATTGGTTGATTGAAGTAGGTGTTTTCCCATGTTGTGTCTTAAAATCACACTAGAGCGGACGACCGCTGCAGAGGGAGCAGGCGATCGGACACCTAAAATTTAAAAATATTTTTTTAGGTTTTTAACCAATTGTTTAGCCAAGTCCTAAATCTTTTTGGGTGAGTATAAAGACATAGATAGAATATGTTTAAATAGATGTATGACACTAAATCATGCATAATTTTTTTTATGTTTAATAACAAGATTTGCATGGTTCATATTACATGCATTATTAGTATGTGCTATATGCATTCAATGTATGCATAGTGAGAGCATGTCAAATCATGCATTATGAACATATTTATATGTACAAAAATATTATCTGGGTAGTAATATTGGTCACAGAGGAACCCAATATGCTGCACCTGGTTATGTATTGTCTGATGTACATAAAGTGGAAAAAATAGAAGGGGAGTGATTGTGACTCCCCCTTGGGTTGAGAGTCCCTAGCCCTCCAGATGTTTATTTATTCATGGACACGCCTATTGGACACAGTGGATAGTATAATGGGGTTTCATGGTTGTGTGCGATTTTACATACGATGGCATATGATCCTACATATTAATATTCAAGAATATGCTAATACAGTAGTTGTTAAACAACATCATTTAAATTAAATGAACATTACATTGATATATAACATCATTGCATTATAGAGAGTAGAATAGGGGTTGTGTGTTGTTCATATTGCATATTATATTGATAGTATAAATGTAACGCCCTAGAGCATTAAAGATGTTTTCTTTAAATCCTTTATCTTCTTTTTTCTTTTTGTTTTTTGTAAAATACCTCATGTTATAATAAATCCATAAAATAGAAAATCTTTGCAATGAAAAACTGTAAAATCAAAAACCAATTAAAGTTTAATGTAATAAAATCCAATAAGACCAAAACATTCTCAATGTGTTTAAGCAATACGAAATATAAAGCAAATACGTTAACTAAAATCCATAGAAATATTTAATTATTTTTCTTCCTTTGATACCCAGGGTCAATATTGCTTGTATAATGCTATAACTGCTCCCACAAGTATACTCCTTTAGCTGTCACATTAAAGCTTTGTTTCATCTGGTTCATCAAAAGTTTCATCCTCAACTACACCATAAGTTTTAACTAGTGAGCCTAACACTCAGCAAGAGATGCACAAATTAAAACATAAGAAAGCATATAATACAATTCATCAAGAAATCATGGCATGCTTAGTTTATGTCTTTCATTTTTCTTTCACTTTATAGTTTTATCATTTGGTACATCAGTCTAAGGGAGAGTGACACCATTTGGTCCACCTCATGTGGGACAGTTATCTCAAACCCCGCCCAAAATGATCCTTTACGTTTATTCATTCTTTCATTTATTCTTTATTATCTTTCTTACGTGTATTTCATGCATGGAATATATCATCTATATGCAACAAAAACATGACATATTTCATCCAACAGTAAGCACGAAAATAACAGGTTTAATAGAAAAATATCTAATGCTATAAACAACAAGTCTTCAACATCAACTTTCATCACCATAAACTGAACAACAATCTAAAACACATAGGTTTCCTGTACTCGATATTAGCTTATCACAGAGAATAGAAGACAACGTCTTAAATATAAATAAAAAAATCCTTGATATCGTATTACCAATGAAAACAGAGACTAAAAATCATGTTATCACCTAAACAATTGCATCACATTATCATTCTCACATAATCGAACAAAACATCACAACGACAAACCCTAATACCTTGAGGTGTAGGCCAAAGACCACACACAGTCATCATCTCTTACCTTTGCATAAAGTTGAGTCTACAGAATCTGTCTCCCTGGAAACCCTTGGTAATAGCGACACGAATAAAAGAATAGGAAGTGGGTTAACATGAAAGTTGCTGAAAACAATCGACAATAACTTTATCTTCACGGTTTTCCTCATGTTTTTCAACCAAAATCCAATCGTACAACTTACCTCAAGAAGCTTAAAGATGATAAAGTAGAGAGCTATAGTTCTTCTTTCAAACCCTAACATGTAGTATACCTTATATAGACGGCTGATCATGAGCTACGTGGGATAAAATTCCCGTGAAAAATCATGATATAAGCATGATAGGAGGTTTACCTAAACGGAACTCAGCTTGCATGGTTTATGGGTAACTCCTTTTGTTTTTTAAAAAAATGCTTCATTAAGTTGTGGACGCCTAGGCTTTCGTGGAAGCCTATGCTGCGAAAAATTTACGGCAATACACAAACAACAGTCATCTTCCCCTTTCTTCAAGGATAATTCCTCCAAAACGACGACGTTCTGAGCTACAACCCGGACACTTTAATTCGAACAATGGCGTTTCACGCATTTTCATAATTATCACGGACACAAAATGATGGACCACGGATCCACTTTATCGACAATCAAGCTTCCAATAATATTATACAGTTATTAAAGGTCAAATATAGGTGGAAGTTCAAGAACAAATGTAGAATATTTGATGGGCTTCACAAATCTGTCTACTTTCTGACCTTTGAGGAGTATTTGATAGTTTTTGCATTTAGAACGATGTTATATCAAAGATTATAGTTAACTTCTTAAGCTTTCTGCAATGGGCTGGATTGTTAAAATTAGAGTTTATTTCCTATGTCAAAAGCCCACATAACAGAGCATAAATATTGTTCAAAGCCCAAGTGGCCAAGCTTGGAGTCCAAGGAAAGTCAATACATGGAAACCATCCAAGTGGCCGAACTCAAGAAGGAATAGTTGCCCAAAGACATCAAGACTTGGAGAAGAAAAAAGCAAGAATTAATTAAATAATCTATAAGTTAGGTTGCTTAGTAACTATTAAGTAAAGATCCAAATGTGTATTATAGCCGATTTATTGTTATTGTTGCTTATTTAGCATTTACTATTCTATAGTTTGTAATTAGCTATTTATAACCACTTTATGTAATTGTTTAGACAGTGAAAATTGAATATTAAAATTTTTTTACTTTGTTTCAAAATGGGAGTGATTCCTTTTTTAATTTTCGGTGAGTTACATCAAAAGTCTCTTATGTGTGTTGCATCACAAGATTGAGGCTACTTGTAAGTTAAGTAGCCTCTCTTATTAGCATCTGTACTCCTACTCCTTAGAGGAATAGTGTGTGAAGTGGTGTCCAACTTTCCAGAGGAGTTCTCATTGGCAGAGTCGTCCATACAGGAGTGCAAGTGTGACTTCTTGCTATTTTCGTCCAATCAACTTCTTCCGTGCATATTTCCAAATTCGTGGCATTTCATATCTTTATTTTTGGAGGTGTTATTCTTCATTCATCAAGAAAGTTGCTGTCAAAATTTTGTGGAGAAAGCTTCTAAATTCAAAGGGATATTTCTTCTTAAAGTTGGACTTTTCCATAAGGTGATTTGCGGCAATTTTAGGAAGTTCTTCAAAAGATCGATTGCCCTTTCCTTCAGCATTCGACCACTCATTCGACCAGTCAAATGCAGGCATTTGAATCTATGAATTTTATCTCATTGTTGATCAACCTTTTTTCTTGCGGATGATCGAACTTGCCTTCATTGCGGTCGTTCTCCTTCATCACATCATGAACCGCTTCTTCATCAATTACAATCCTTAGTCGTTCACTTCCTTCCTTTAATTGACCACTACAGGTTACTTTCTCTACCCTCCTTCCTATAACAACCTAGTTTTTTATAAATCCTTTAAAATGCGCTAAAATTTAAACTTTTGTAAAACTGTTGAAATCTATTTTAAAACAAATATCAGAGTGTGATGCTAAACAGGACTGCGATTAACCCTTTATTAAACTCGTTATGAAAACCAATTAATAAAATGTTGAAGCATTATAAAATCATTTGTTGAAAGTATTGCGGAAATGTAAATAATTTAATGAAGAAACTAGACAATTCTAAACAATTAAATTCAAAACAATAAAACTTAATTGAAATACAACCGTTCCTTATTTTCCTCTTTAGCCTGGCCAGCCACGAGTCCTGCGCATGCAAATCCTTCACCCTTGCGTTATTATCTACTTTATCATCTATTCTTCATTTTGTACTACACCACAAGTAATACGTGAGCCTAATGACCTAGTAAGGAAAAGGGTTTAATGCAGTTATGAAATGCCTCTCTTTAGTCCTTGGAATGGGGACCAACCAAACCAATTCATTCATTACGTCATTCGTTCGTTCTTTACTTTACATTACTTCATTCATTCGTTACTCGTACATCGAGCAGATGATTGGAGGATTTCCTCTGGAATGGAATAGTGATCGGATCTAACATTTTACTTGCAACTAGAACCCCCGTACCCTACAAGGGAGGGGCTTCGACTAGTTGCAGACTAGACTTGCTACCCATCCGCCCTCCAACTCCCCATTTCCTTCATTTTCTTAACATCTTTTTACTTCACTTAATGCATGTGTGAGTACCACCACCAAGGTGGCATTCCCTATTAGTTTCTATTAATATGATGCATGACCATGCATTCTCAACCTAACATGATGCATGATGTGTTATAACATACATTAACAAAAATTGAAGTGTGCATATAAAAAAAAGTAATTGACAATAATTGAATAATAGAATTGAAAGCGCATATAGGAAAACAATTAAAAATACTGAATTAAAACAACAAAGCACATAAGGAAATCAACAACGAACATGAAGGAAAAACTAAATGTTCTAATTATTCTATTTATTAACATGCTCTAATTAGTCATGCTTATAAGTCTAGCTAATTAAACATGCTTAAGTGAACATGCTAATTGATTAATTATGCTAATTACATGCTCAAGAAATAACTATCTTTATCCTTCTAGTTAGAAATCCTAATTAACTAACATGCTCAAGTCGAATTACAATTATTAATCTAGTTGGTTATCCTAATTTATTTACATGCTCAAGAATAAATTACGATTATTATCCTAGATGATTTAACATACTTTTGTTCTAGTTAGCTAATTAAAACATGCTTTTGTTCTAGTTAGTTAATTAAACATGCAAATTAAACATGACATGACTTAGTTAATTAACATGCTGGTTATTTACTAATTACACATGTTCAAGTAATAGTTTAAGGGATTAAACATGCTTAGCAAATAAATTAAACATGCTTGACTAGTCATATTAAAGTCTAGTTAATTACTAGTTAATTCATTCTAATTAATTAACAAACATACTACTAGTTATTCTAGTTGGATAATTAATTAAACATGCTAACTAATTAATCGAATTATTGTCCTAGTTAATTAACATGCTCAAGTAAAGACTTTGATTATAATTCTAATTAGTTATTCTAATGGATTATCATGCTCAATTTCTAATTAAGTTAGCTATTCTAATCGATTAATCATACTCAATTTCTAGTTAAGTTAATTACTCTAGTTGATTAACATGCTCAATTTCTAATTTAGTTAAATTCGCTATTTAATTAGCATGCTCGACTAGTTCGTTAATTAACATACTCAAGGATTATTTATTAATTAAACAACTAGTTAAACATGCTCGGATTTTTTATTTAACGACAAGATAATTAATTAGTTAAATAAGCATATTCAAGTCTAATTAGTTACTCTAATTAATGAACATGCTTAAGCCCATATTATAATTACCGACTAATTAGCACACTTGTTTAGATTGATTAGTTAATTAGTTAACTACGATAAATGATTAATTGGTTAAACATGCTCAAGGTTGTTCTAGTAGAATCCTAATCAGTTAGTTCAAACATGTTCATTAATAGCAAGTAACTGGAAAACTTTCCTAGAGAGAGTTAACTAATAACGAGTAAGGAAATAAGCAACAAAGAATAAAATTAACATAAGCAAAGGAAATCATAGTTCATTCAAGCTATCTCATCCTCATGCATTCCTCTTTCCAGTTCATCATTCTCTATTTCTCAGCAACCATTATTAACAACTAACAATATCACTTAGCAGTAAAGGAAATCACACAATTAACAAAGAATATCATCAAGGGAATATCACACAAAATCATCCAGGGAAAGAAAATAACTACAGAGTATCAATCATAGAGCTATCAAGACAAGAACATAACTAAAAACCCAAGGAATACCACACTCATGCACTCTACTTGTGGTGTAGGGCCTTAACAAGCCAAGACACCCCTAATTCCTTACCTCGATTGTTTAAAGCGCACAACATTCATTCGTTATCATTCTCTTCCTTCTTTAGTACCTTCACAATTTAACAACATTTAATCATTAATCTAATCGCTTTAAATCAACTTATGAATCTCATTGATAGCGTCTAGAAACTAAGCTTAACATATAGCGGAAATCAACGTAATTCCATCTATGAATTATAGGCCCATAATTACTAACGTAACTTCATCCATAAATTATCAACCCATAAATAAACACTTAATAACAATATCCAATTCTAGACATAAAACTATATATCCAATTTCCATACTATTCATTAATCCGGTTAAAGACTCGAATCTGAAACCATAGAACAAATCATCCAACCGATTTCAAAAATCTAGAATTAATCCCAAAAAGCAAAATCAATCTTCAACATATGGCCACAACAATAATTCACTAACAATGGCCTAACGTACTCTATAACAAGCACTCAGTATTATTTCCAAACCAAAAGATTATTGATCCAGATTTTAATCCAACGCACATATCATCTTTTCTTCATAAAATCAAATAGTATTCCATAACTTAGAACCAAATCCCAACAGAATAATCATCATCTCAAAATACCAACAACAGAGCTTAATCTTAAACTATTAGAGGCAAAACCAGAGCTCAAACACAAAGGCAGAATCAAAACCCATCAGTAATTTAATATTTCCTCATTAATTTCTATTAATCTAATTAACACATAACATAACCTAACTGTCGACATGTCCTCACTAGAAACAAGGCAGACATGAGGCATCCAGAAGCTTTACCCTCGGTCATTAGCTCCATAGAGCACTGCTCTTTCTCCTCCTCAGAAGGACACTCGGCCTCCAGCTCCCTTCCACCCGAGAGTTCCCTCACAATTTATTCCCCACTGCCAGAATGTTCTCCATCACGATTCTGCCATCCAAAGAGCATAACGCTCTCCGCTCAAACCCCCGAGCCTTCACTCTCCCTCACTGTCTTTATCTCCAGCCATAAACATTCCTCCGACAACATGCCTCCAAGTTCCTCCAGCTTTTCAGAGGCTGCCTCCCATGTGGGGTATGATTCCAGGCTGGAAAGGAAGGCCAACGTGGAAGATCTTTCTCGGCAGGCACGATTCAACTGGAGCCGGGTCAAACCAAAATCGCTCAAACCCAGGTAATAGCACCCTTATCGCAGTCCGACCTGATTCCCAGCCCAATGCGAACTCACAGGATACCGTCCCTGCGACACCCTCCAGCCAACACCTGATCAACAGAACGCAAAGGAGGAGGAGAACCTAATCAAATGTACCTCAAATCGTAGCCGAAAACCACGCCTAAAGGATCTCCGATTCCGAGCCCTAGCCGTGACTTGAGCCGCAGCAGTCACTGGCCAGGCGTTGGAAAGCTTCATACTGATGTTACAGTAGCAGTCTTGAGCTCATTATTCTTCTCCGCGATCTCCCCCACTCATCTCTCTCGCGCATCTCCCCCCAGGGTCTCTCAATCTCTCCTTCGCAAAATGGCCGAAGGCCAGGACAAACTCCTTCCTCTTCTTTGTTTCCTAGATTGAAAATTAAATGGCATGAACCAATGGTGTGAACCTGATAGGCTCCAAGGATCGCTTAGGGCTCAAGAGAGAAATCTATCACAAAGCTGTAACTAATCTGAACTAACGACGCCAAAACTGAGTTATCTCCCAATCCACGCGTGAACTTTAGCTCAAATTTGGCGACAAGAATTCAAACGGGGAGATCTCGCTCTATATAATTCCAATGAATACCAATTTTCGAAGGCAGCAGCTTAGCTCATTATAGAACAAATCTCCAGAAGAAACGATTTCAAGATAACAAGCGTAAGAGTTTCAAAACAAAACCACAATCGAGTACATACAGCAGCTCAAACAGAAACAGATTCTTACGGCAAAATAAAATCCAACAAAAACTCAATCTCAACTTGAGATCCACAAACCAACTCTTCAATAGGATGAAGGAAACCAATCAAGAGAATAATAGAGCACAAAGAAGATCAGAAATAATACAAAAACCTTTAAAGAACAAGAGAAAATCCGAGGAGTCCACGGGCCTCCTAATGAGAGGGGCGACTAATGGCTTGCCGAGGAACAAAAACTCTCCAAGGGGTGAAGACCTCCTTCTATCCCCACTCCACAATCCACACCTTGAAGATGAGGTATTGGAGGAGATAGTATCCCAAATTGCTAGGTCAAGAAGTTTCAAGAATACCTAGCTTGGGTGGTGGAAGAGACGGCGGTGAGGGGGAGGGGCCGTGGGTTTCCTTCTCCAAAGAAGAACAAAATTTTATATTTCATCAAAAGTGCCTTTTTCATTCTCAAAGAGGGGTTTTAAAACCCTAAGTGTTTACAAAAGATGCCAAAATACCCAAATGCCCTTAATGTAGAAATTTCGGCATGAGGGCGTGGTTTGCATACAAACCGCGCACCTCTCTAACACTTAACCAAGATAAAACAACAAAATTATAAAAACCAATTAAACATTTCCAGAACAAGTCTAATTCTACTTCATCAACAAGACATCAAATGATAATAGTGCGCTTTGAATCGTCACCCCTTCATAGAACCCCCTTTTGGAAACGGGATTGACGTGCTATTTGTTTGGTTGTGAATGCACCCATGTAATCACGTGGAACAGAACTCCTTTATCTTCTGAGATATTACCTTCAAAGAATCCCATACTTTGATATTATCTGCAAAATAGAAACGCGTTAGGAACGCTATGAGTTTCTTGGCTCGGCTCCGAGTGATAGGTCCCTGGGGCACATCATCCTCCCGGGGTGATTAAGGATTTGACCCCAAATCCATAGGTTACTCTGAAGGATCCCCTACAAAAAGCTCATCCTTTCCATGATATGGTGATAAATCCTAAACATTAAAGGTAGCCAAGACACCGTAATCTTCAGGTAGCTCAATTTGGTATGCGTTATTGTTGATACATTCCAATACTTTAAAAGGGCCATCAGCCCTTGGCATTAACTTGCACTTACGGTAATTTGGGAATCTTTCTTTACGTAAATGCAACCAAACATGGTCGCCCACCTCAAATATGACTTCCTTCCTTCCCCTGTTGGCAAGTTTAGCAAATTCAGAATTCTTTTTCTCGATGCTCTTCCGAACCTCCTCATGTAATGATTTAACTCTTGTAGCTTTAACAGCTCTGTCTTCACTCACATACTCGATTTTTGGTAGTGGGAGAAGATCCATAGGCGTAAGAGGATTAAATCCATATACTATCTCGAATAGGGTATGCTGAGTAGTTCCATGCACACTTCGGTTATACGCAAATTCCACATAAGGCAATTGTACGTCCCAATCAGTTAACCGTTTACTGAGTACCGATCTGAGTAAAGCTCCCAAGGTCCTGTTTACCACTTCCGTTTGCCCATCTATCTGAGGGTGGAAGGAAGTACTGAAGAATAATTTGGTACCCAATTTCTGACATAAAGTTTTCCAGAAAGAGCTTAAGAACTTCATATCCCGTTCTGATATAATGGAGCGTGGAACTCCATGCAAGCGAATAATCTCCTTAAAAAACAAGTCAGCAATATGAGGGGCGTCATCAGTCTTGTTGCAAGCTATAAAGTGGGCCATCTTAGAGAAATGGTCCACTACGACCATGATAGAGTCCTTGGTTCGAGGTGTGTGGGGAATGCCCAAAATGAAGTCAACGCTGATTTCCACCCAAGGATGGGTGGCCACGGGTAATGGAATGTATAAGCCTTGCGGCAGAACTCGGCTCTTAGCTTTCTTACAAACGATACAACGATCCACTATCCTTTGTACATCCCGTCGCAAATGAGGCCAATGAAAATGCTCTTGAATTGCCTCAATAGTTTTTTTATTGCCAAAATGACTTGCTAGTCCACCACAATGAGCTTCTAGAATGAGAGCTTCCTGAAGGCTACATATAGGAATGCACAACTTTCCATTCTTAAAAAGGAACCCACTCTCCAATAAGTAAGGAAATTCCGGCTTGTTCAAACAATTAGAGTAGATACTCCCGAAATCTTTATCCTCAGAATATAACTCCTTGATCCAGTTTAGACCAAAAAGTCTTGCATTAAGTTTCGTCAACATAACAGAACACCTAGAAAGAGCATCTGCGACTTGATTAGTTTCCCCCTTTTTGTATTTAATAATATATGGGTAGCGTTCCAGAAATTCTACCCACTTGCCATGATGACGATTAAGTTTTCCCTGACTTCAAATATGCCTCAATGCTTGGTGATCAGAATGAATAATAAACTCTCTAGACAAAAAATAGTGTTGCCAAACTTCCAATGCTCGAATGACAGTGAAGAATTTGTCATAAGTAGAATAATTTAAAACAGCTCCCTTTAGTTTTTCACTAAAATAGGCAACAGGCTTGCCGTCCTACATAAGTACCGCACCGATACCTAATCCCAAGGCCTCGCATTCAATCTCAAAAACTTTGGTAAAATCGGGAAGTGCCAGGAGTGGAGCATTACATAGCTTTTCTTTAATGGCCTCGAAGCTAGACTGGCAAAAATGAAGTCCACACAAAATCCTTTCCTTTTTTGGTGCAATTGGTTATAGGGGCCATAATCGAGCTGAATCCCTTTATAAAAATTCGGTAAAAAGAAGCCAAACCATGGAAACTTTGAACTTCCGAGACACTCTTCGAAATTGGTCAGTCCCGGATTGCCTCTATTTTAGTTTCATCTACTTCCATTCCATCTTTAGTAATTATAAATCCCAAGAAATAAACTTGATCTTGAGTAAAGGAACACTTCTTGAGATTGCCAAATAAGTGAGCTTCCCGTACTACTTCGAATAATAATCGTAGATGCGCAATATGACTTGAGATATCCGAGCTATAGATAAGTATATTGTCGAAATAAACGACGATAAACTTTCCCATGAATCACACGCATAAAGGTGATGCATCACACGCATAAAGGTGATGCATCACACGCATAAGAAGGTGATGCATCACACGCATAAAGGTGCTAAAGGCGTTGGACAAACCAAAAGGCATGACCATCCACTCGTAGAGCCCATACTTCGTTTTGAAAGCGGTTTTCCACTCATCCCCTTCACGCATTCGAATATGGTGATAACCACTTTTCAAGTCAACCCTAGAAAAGATAGCATCTCCACTGAGTTCATCTAACATATCCTCAAGTCTAGGAATAGGAAAACGATATTTGATAGTGATCTGGTTGATGGATCGGCTATCAACACACATTCATACCGTACCATCTTTCTTAGGAACCAATAAAGTAGGCACTGCACATGGACTAAGAGACTCTTTGATGTAGCCTTTGTCAAGTAAGTTGGTGACATGTTTTTGAAGCTCTTTAGACTCCTCAGGACTCAATCTGTAGGATGGCCTATAGGCAAAGGAGCCCCAGGCAAAAGATCTATCTGGTGCTCGATCCATCTCAAGGGCAGTAAACCCTGGGGTAACTATTCCAAAAATATGTCTTCGTACTCTTTAAGTAATCCCAGCACAAAATCGGGAATGGTTCCCAACTCCTTTAATCTTTCCCGGAATAACATGAGAATAATCGACCCTCCTTGCCTTAAGGACCTCTTAAGGTCTCCTTTCGTGATTATAAGGGACGTCTCGACTCTACTTTTGTTTATGCTCTCGTAATCTTTAGCAATCTGATCTGGGTTGAAGGGAGCTAGATTCACGGTCTTCCCTTTGAATTTGAAGGAATAATAATTAGAAAATCCGTCATGCTTCATCTTCCTATCAAATTGCCAAGGCCTTCCAAGTAATAAATGACTAGCGGTCATTGGAACAACATCAAAAAAGGCCTCATCCTTGTAACCTCCAATAGCAAAGGTCAGTCTCACTTGTTTGGTTACCTTGATCGGATCTTTTTCATTCAACCAATTTAATCTGTACAGGGTGGGATGAGCCGAAGTGACCAACCCCAATTTCTCAATTACATCCGAGGATATGACGTTGGTGCAACTACCCCTGTCAATAATTAGTGAACAAAGTTTTCCCTTAACTTGACAACGAGTGTGAAAGATGGTTTCCTGCTGTAATTCATCAACCTGATTTTGAATAGTCATAGAACGCCTCATCACAACAAGTAAAGGACCTTCAGGAGCACAAAAAGTATCTTCCTCTTTTTCTTCTTCCGTTACACCTACAACCTCTTCCTTATCTTCACTAACTACCCCATGAGTTCCCGTTTTAAGAATCATAACTTTTGCATTTGGACATTGAGAAGCTATATGACCGAATCCCAAGCATTTAAAACACTTGATATCCCTGGATCTCGGTTTGCTATTATTAAACAAAGGTTTCTTTTCTTCAGTACTCTTCATGGCATTAGGCTTGCTCTCTCCCTTTGAATCAATTTTGAAGGATTGATACTTTTAGAGAAAGGCCAAGACATACCTTCCTTTGCCTTCCTCCTTCTTTGCCTTTCAATTCTCAAGGCTAATTGTACAACATCATCGAAAGTTACATAGGATTGCAATTCCACGATGTCACCAATCTCTTTGTGCAAGCCTATAATAAAATGATCTATAGTTTGCTCCATCGGCTCTAGCACATTACAACGTATCTTCAATATTTCGAACTCAGTTAAATACTCATCCATCGTCAGAGAGCCTTGTTTCAAATTTTGTAATTGTAGAAAAACTCTTGCTTGTAATGTGGAGGGACAAATCTCTTTCTCATAAGTGCCTTCAAAGCTTCCCAACTTCGGATCTCACCTTCCCCATCTTTCCGTCTTTGTGCTTTAAGGTCCTCCCACCATGTACTAGCATATCCCGAGAGTTCTTAGGCCACCATTTGAATCTTTGTTCTTTCCGAATAATCATAACACTCAAAAATTCAGTCCACCTTTTCAACCCATTCTAGAAAGTCACCACCATTACTAGAGCCTTTAAAAGGATGAATAGAGACCTTAACATGTCTCATATCGTGCTTGCCATTAGATCTCCTTCTTGGGCTAGGCGATTCCCTCTCCTCGGGTTCCTCCCAATCATCATCTAATGAACTAGCATCTCGACCTCTTGAATCAATCGACCTACTAATCCTTCTTCTAGGCCTTGGAGTTCTAGGACCCCATACATTATCATTATCTGAAGCTTCAATCTTTTACTGAAGCTTAAGGATCATGTCAAACATCTCTTTAATACTAGGCTTGGTTTGCTCTTGAGCCTCCTCGGGTGGTTTACTCTGATTATTACTCATCTCTCTGGGTTTGTGGTAATGAGCCCCACTTCTAGTACTCATAATAACCTCTTAAATCACAATAATAGCAGCAAGAGCATAACACGGCTCTGATACCAAATGATAGGCTCCAAGGATCGCTTAGAGCACAAGAGAGAAATCTATCCCAAAGCTGTAACTAATCTGAACTAGCGACGTCAAAACTGAATTATCTCCCAATCCACGCGTGAACTTTGGCTCAATTTTGGAGATCACCAAAATAACATAATTAGGCAAATCGTAAAAAAATTCAATGAGAAAACCATTCTGGATTTCAAGTTATGATCAAAACAAAATAACCCCAAATCTAGGGTTTCACCCGAACAGATTTCGCTACCAAAATTCAAATGGGGAGATCTCGCTCTATATAATTCCAATGAATACAAATTTTCGAAGGCAGCAGTTTAGCTCATTATAGAACAAATCTCTAGAAGAAACAATTTCAAGATAACAAGCGTAAGAGCTTCAAAATAGAACCACAATCGAGTACATCCAGCAGCTCAAACAGAAACAGATTCTTTCGGCAAAATAAAATCCAACAAAAACTCAATCTCAACTTGAGATCCATGAACCAACTCTTCAATAGGATGAAGGCAACCACTCAAGAGAATAATAGAGCACAAAGAAGATCAGAAATAATACAAAAACCTTTAAAGAACAAGAGAAAATTCGAGGAGTCCGCGGGCCTCCTAATGAGAGGGGCGACTAATGGCTTGCCGAGGAACAAATACTCTTCAAGGGGTGGAGACCTTCTTCTATCCCCACTCCACAATCCACACCTTGAAGATGAGGTATTGAAGGAGATAGTATCCCAAATTGCTAGGTCAAGAAGATTCAAGAATACCTAGCTTGGGTGGTGGAAGAGACGGCGGTGAGGGGGAGGGGCCGCAGGTTTCCTTCTCCAAAGAAGAACAAAATTTTCTATTTCATCAAAAGTGCTTTTTTCATTCTCAAAGAGGGGTTTTAAAACCGTAAGTATTTACAAAAGATGCCAAAAGACCAAAATACCCTTAATGTAGAAATTTCAGCATGAGGGCGTGGTTTGCATGCAAACCGCGCACCTCTCTAACACTTAACCAAGATAAAACAACAAAATTATAAAAACCAATTAAAAGTTTCCACAACAAGTCTAATTCTACTTCATCAATAAGACATCAAATGATAATAGTGCGCTTTGAATCCTCACCCCTTCATAGAACCCCCTTTTGGAAACGGAATTGACGTGCTATTTGTTTGGTTGTGAATGCACCCATGTAATCACGTGGAACGGAACTCCTTTATCTTTGTGAGATATTACCTTCAAAGAATCTCATACTTTGATATTATCTGCAAAATAGAAACGCGTTAGGAAAGCTATGAGTTTCTTGCCTCGGCTCCGAGTGATAGGTCCCTAGGGCACATCAGAATGGGACCAGCCAGCTCAAACTGGTTCAGCAGTGATCTAGTTCATCCCCTCCCATTATCATTTAATCCAATTAATTCAACCTATTTAATCTGTTTGATATGTAATTCCAAATAACTCACTCAATCCCAAACTTCTCATTTCATTTTCTTCTTTGAATCTAAGAACTGGGCCACACAATTTAATCCGGATTGAGTTGAACCAAACCAACTTAGTCCATATTTCTCCACATTATTATTTAAATAAATTCATATAAATTACAATCTAACGGTTATGCCAAGATAATACCCCGATAATTATCCAAATCATCCAAATGCCCTCGATTACTTTCCAATTCTCCTTATCAAATTTTCAATATAAAAAGTCGAGGTATTACACTTCCACTGGCACATCACGAAAGCTTCTGCAGAAAAGCGTTCTACATCGAAACGACGTCGTTCAACTTAAATTCTCTCTCTCCGCGTAAATCATCCAATAGCTGATGCTCCACAAGATTTTTTCTTTATAATCCAATGACTCCAAGCACTCCCAGAAAGAATCTTTTGCTTCGGTGGAGCATCTTTCATTAGATTAGACATTCTGCGTTCTTTCATCAAGTCTAATCCAATAGTTCAAAGTTCATTTCCATGTTCTCGCGGCTTCCCTTGCTTCCGCGGAGAACTCCCATCCAGTTTGATTAGATCACAGCCTTCTAATGCTCAATCCATCGACCAATAAGCAAATCGCCCTTTCCACTCGCTGTACAATTTTCATCACCAAACGGTGACATTTCTCCAAACATTATCGCGTCCAACATTTCCCATCCATTAACAAAAATCTGAATCTAACTTTATTATTTCACTTAATAAATTTTCTTCATTATGAATACTCTAAGTATAAAATTTACCCAAAAGTGACACAAAATACTTCCATTAATTTCTAATCGTTACATCACATTGTAGAAATCATCGAATGAAAATTTGGCTGTTACAATAAAAAGGTCTAGATATAGGCCTAGGAGAAAGGTGTGATTATATATTTGTAAATTACATAGAATTGTAAATCTTGACTATTAGATTTACTTGCTAAGCTTTATAGCTCATTCTATTGTGGTTTCTTCTTTTTAGATTCAGAGAGTAACTAGAAGGACAAGGTCAACGCATATCAAAGGCAAGAGGCTAGACACTCAGGATAGGAGTAGCATTCTAACTTTTGGATTCTATGCATATGAGTTTTAGTTTATGTTGTGTATAGTTTGGTGTGAAGGTTACATATAGTGGTCCAAGTGTTGCAATAAAATAAAGATTGTATGATTTTGAATAACTCATTTTAATGTGTTGAGATAAACTGTAGTTGTTATAAAAATGAAATCACATCGTTGGTTTTAGTGTACATATTAAATAAAAAAAATTTACATAGACTGGAATATGATAAAATACATTATGATTACTTGTATTATTATCCTTTGTAAGGATACCAGGATGATATAATCTAACGTTATCATACTTCAATCTGAGTAATTACGTACACATGTCATTCTCCAAGCAGAGAATCCTTATCACAATCCCATAATTTGAGGGAGTTCGAGGTTTGGGTCATGACAATTCACCACATACACATCCTTTTGTGGATACTTCAATTCAACGATGACATTTTTCTCATTTTACTTATCCACCTTGGATGCGTTTCTTTCCTCGGATATTCATTTTTAGCATACTTCAATATGAATGATGATGTTTGTCTCGTTTTACTTATTCGCTGCGATTTCGTCACTTTCTGCAGATCCTTGTCATAAGCAGATACTCAATTCGAACGATGACATTTTTCTCATTTTACTTATCCACTGCAAATTCGTCTGTTTCCACGAATCTTCGTCATTATCGAATACTCAATCCAAACACATTCTTTTTTGTGGACACGTTCCTCTCTATAACTTCATTGTTCACCATGGCATACCATCTTTATAATACGGCGTCATCCATTCCGCAGACACATTCTTTTCCATGGACAAGCTCATTTCTGTAGACACATTCCTTTCTATAACTCCACTGTTCACCAATCTTTATAATATGATGTCATCCATTTTGCGGACATATTCTTTTCCACGGACACAGATGCTTTTGTGGACCTATTTCAATCCATGGGCACTCTTCCATTGATGATTTACTTATTATTCTTTCTTAATTCTCTACACAACTTTCCTTACTTAATACATCTAATATTTTTAATAATAATAATTCTTCCACAGACATTATTACATTCTTCTTTCCAACTTCTTTCCATACAAAATTTTTCTAATCTCGTATCTTACTAAATAAATCTTATATTTTCTATAAAAATAAAATCCTTATCTTGAGTTTTCTTTATTCCGTAACTTACTTAATAAATTTCATATTTATTATTAAAATAAAATCATTTACTCCAGCCTTCCTTATTTCGTGACTTACTTAATAGTTCAAATATTTTTATATGCAAATACAATCGTTCACTCTAGCTTTCATAATTCCATAACTTGCCTTAGTAAAATAAATTTTATATTTTATTACAACATTATTCTTCACTACATAGTATATAAATTTTTTATTGTGACGTTATTCATTCCACTTATATTCCTAACCATCATGTCACACATGATTGTTCATAGAAATTTTTAGGGTGTTACAATTCTCCCCCGTTAATTTAAATTTTGTCCTTAAAATTTGATAACAGCATATATTTCTTTTCCATTTCTTGTTGTCTTTCCCATATCACCTCTTCCAGCATGTGATTTTTCCATAAAACTTTTACCAACGGGATTCATTTATGCCTAAGTCTTTGATCTTAAAATCCAAAATCTAAATTGGCTATTCCTCATAACTCAATGTTGGTCCAAATCCAATATCCTCTTGCATCACTGCTTGAGGGGTCATGTGCACTTTTTCTAAACATTGACACATAAAAAACATTGTGAATTCTCCCATCCAAAAATAGTAGACAAAGCTTATAAATTGCTTTTTCTATTTTCTCTACAATAGAGCAAAGTTCGATAACCCTCGAATTAAGTTTTTCCCCTTTCTACCAAATCTCATGATTTCTTTGAATGACAAAACTTTTAAAAGATTTTACCCTATTTTTCTCATCAACTTCCAACTTCATCCATCTAAAATCGATCATATATCTTCAACATGTTAAAAGCATGTTAAATTCTCATATACTTATTTTTGTTATGTAAATCACTCTCTTCTAATATGAGTAAGGGGGAGCTTCATAAATATTTCTAGAGGTACCTAGGAATATAACATGTAGAATATTAAGATTATTATCCTTAATCGTGGTGTGGTTAAGCTATGGATCCATGTTGACAATAAAAATATTTAAAAACAATCTTGCAAAAATATCAAATCCATTTCCTTTAAATATTGCCCAAGTCTCTACCTTCTAAAGTCTTTAAAAATTAGTATTTTTTAATACATCCTTTGATCCTAGGCAACTTATACCTTCTCACTGATCCTTCGAAATCATAAGTTAACATATCTAATAACCACAACTTGTTACATTTAAGTAATCTAATAGTTCTTATCTTCTAGAAGAGCTCCAAAATCCTAAATTATTTTTTTTTTCTTACAATGTGGCTTTCATACTTTATGCTATGTATTAAGTCCAAAACAAAATTTCAAGTACAAATTCTAGTAACATCAAATTCATTACCTTTAGACATCTTAAAATTACTTGCTTCTTATATCTTCAAGCTTATTTTATTTTTACTTTTTCCCTGATACGATGTCACTTGGTACAATATTATTAGGGTAAATGACAAACCAACCATCATCCTTTACTGTTAGTGACAAAACAACCATCATTCTTTCTTTGCTAACAACTTAACCATTGAACTATGAGAAAAAGTCGTGGCAACCATTGCTATTACTTTACTGTCAATGTCTATTGACGACCTCGCAATTACATTTCTCGGCAACATTATCTTCGCAATCATCTCCGCAGTCACATTTCCCAATGACATTATTGGTGAACTTTTGATTTTGATTATGATTTCATCTATGGACATGGATGGTAACCGAGAAGATGATGTCGGGAAGCTCCGGTATAGTTCGATCCACAATTTTCACTTTTTCAGTTTTCCAATCATCTACTCATCGTCAAAGCAGTTTTCATCGTCGTTGTCGTCGTCCAGTATCTCAATTCTACCTCCGTCTGGGGATGATCCTCCGCTGATCATCGTGCGTTGGTCTGCCTATATAAGAATAGACTTTATGCTCCGGCAAGTACCATAAAATATGAAATCCTCGGCGAACAAAGTTCAATGAATTATAGGTACGTTTCTTTTATGCTCGAGGGGCAACCTTCACGATTATAGGCAAATTTAACATTTAGAGAAGTCCGATGAACATACAATGGACATCCATGGGCCAAAGACTGATGTTCGTTGCAGCATGAACGACGTAGTCTTAAGTCGAGGGACATCCGTTGTGAGACTAGGGACGTTTGTCATTGCTATTTGGAAAATGACAAACTCCATCCTAGCTGTCCATTCCGATCGAGGGACGTTCGTTCTCGATCCAACAGCCATGAAAGGGATGTCCGAAATGCGAAGAGGGATGTCCATTTTAGACTGAGGGACGTCTGTCATCGCCATTTGGAAAATGACAAACTCCATCCTAGCCGTCCATTCTGATCGAGGGACGTCTATGCTCAATCCAACGACCATAAACCATCGTTCCAACAGGCACGAAGGACGTCCCCCGATAATTGATGTCCTTCGTTAGTCTGTTGAATTATTGTTTGACGGTTCTTGGCCGATGAATTTGGATGGACGTCTCCTGTTGTTGCTGTCTTGGACGTCTCCGTTCAACGATCCTTGGCCGACGAATTTTGACGGACGTCGCTGGTTGTTGCTGCCTTGGACGTCTCCGTCTATCGTCATCAAGCCTCCACCATTCGTAGTCATCAAACCTCTGCGATTCATCGTCATCAAGCCTCTTCCGTTCGTCATTAAGCCGCCGCAGTTCGTTGTCATTAACGGTAAACGTAACAGCAATGGTTGCCACTACGTTTTCTCATAGTTCAGTGGTTAAGTTGTCAGCAAAAAAAGGATGATAGTTGTTTTGTCAGTCACAGTAAAGGATGATGGTTGGTTTGTCATTTTGCTATATTATTATTATTCTCTCAAGTCATTGATCAACATCTTTTCACACTAGTTACACTGTTATCTAGAACTATTCTAAGATCCTTACACCCCAACATTATAACTAAATTTATACCATAAAATTTCTAAACTTTTAATATACTTGTATAAAGTTGCTATTATTATTCTCATATTTCATTCCTTAGGAAATGCTAATACAAACAAATAAAAATAAATAAAATTTAGTAATCAAAATTCTCATCCAAATTAGACATACTTACAATTGAGGAAGCATTCTCATGTGGAGGCTTGCGTTGTGAAGCAGTCTGTAGAAACGACTTTAACTCGATTTGCTCTGATACCATTGAAATGCCTCATAAGGTAAATCCTTTTTCTAGCCATTTTTTGAAATCCATTTTAAAATGTGCCTTTAAAACCATACAACGGAAGTCTTAAAACAAATCTTTTTTAAAATTTAAAGGTAGTAAAACCCAACATAAAATAAACATAAATATTCATAAAATATTTTAACTTACATCCAAACATTTAAAAACATAAAAATATTTTGTGACTTCTTAATAAAAATTCTCAAAAATATTTTATAATTTTTTAGTCTTCAACCATGGGTCAATTTCGCTCAAACAACGCTTTAACTTCACCCCATGAGAAATTTCCATCAACTTCAACCCTTATTCATTCACATCCTCAGGTTCCTTAATAAATTCATCATCACCTACATCACAAAGTTTATTTATGAGTCTAATGCTCAGATATGTGATGCATATGAAACATGAATATGGGATGCAATTTTTCTTTAAAATATGTATTTTCGTTTTTAGTCTTTTTTCTTTTTTTTTTTTTCTTTTCTTTCCTTTTGTTCTTTCGTTCCTCTCTTTCATTTTTTTTGTATATGGGCAAGTAGGCACGACTATGGGAGACATACCATTTACATCTCACGACCTTTGTCGAGAGAGTCCCAATATCGGGGACCTCCATTAGTTGTTCCCTCTATCATGCACAACAACCTCGCAACCTTTTTCAAAGTCCCTATAGATGATGATCTCACAACCTTTGTCGAGATCCTAGATCGTGATAACCTCACAACATTTATCGAGGCCCCACCATATTACCAGACAAAAGATCTTATCTCTTATAGAGCCAACCTTTATGACAGTCTGTCCTCAACCCTTTGTATTCCTTTTTACGTATGTTCATTTCTCTTTCATTCTCTCTCACATGAAAACATATGCATGAAAATCACTTTTAGTTCTTAAAAAAACATTTTCCATGATGCATAAAACATACGTGTCACATATAATGATAGTCTTACATAATAACAGTAAACATATCTACGATCAACATTTCAACAAAAATAGTAACCAACAAACAGTAAACATATCTTCAAGTAACATGTCAACATAAATAGTAACTAACAAATAGTAAACATATCCTTAATCAACAATTCAACGTCTCAAACATAACAATAAACATAACTAGAAAGAGTAAGCATATCCTTGATTCACATTTCAACATAAACAGAAACAATAATCATATCCTCAATCAATAGCCTATAGGCATCACACTAGAGTATCATTATATCACAACCTTACCCTAGCACTTTGTTTTGTATGCCAAATGCCAAACACAAGAAAACATCACTTACCTAAAGTTCTTAGTGGACTCTGTAATATTCAATTTTTTTCAACACATTTGTTCCCCTTGCAATTAAAAAGAGAATTGGATTAATAAAAGAAAAAGAATGGAACTTTAACAGTTACTCTGTTTCAAGGACTTAGAAACAATTTCCCTATTTTCTTCATTTATCACCATCATCCATCAAATTTTATGATATCCTCACTGTAGAAAACATAACTTCAAAGAGCTTAAGATACAATCTACCAACTTCACGGCTCAAGGATGATTTGGGTTTTGACCAAATCTTTTGTATTTATAGACCAATAATTTGTTAATCTTGCAACAAAAAATTCTACAAAAAAAATCCAACAGATAACGCTCTTTAATATTATTGTTTCCTTATCAGTTCAAGAATCAAATTGTAGCTCATGAATTATGTGAACAAACATGTTTGAAATTTGTTCGTAGTTATAGCGGACGTGCGGGCTTCCAATGTGGACATTCGCTTGCAGTTCTCCTCCAACAACAATTTGCCACATTTATATTTTACACTCACTTTTGCGGACACCAATGTTTCCTCAATAACCAATGCTTCTACGGATGCCAACGTTTCCTTAGATATCTCATCCTCCATATCCCTCCTAATTTATCTGCGAATCACTATGCACTATGTATACATATCCTTTTGCGAATATCTCTCATGTGGACACCAACGCTTCCACTAACACTAACGTTTCTGGCGAGACCTCCTCCGGGGATTTTTTTTAAACTATCTATCAATCATTGTCCAGCACATACACATTCTTTTGTGGATACTTCAATTCAATGAGTTTTACTCATTTTATTTATTCGTCGTAGATGCGCTCCTTTTTATAGATATTCATTTTCAGCGTACTTCAATACGAACGATGATGTTTTTCTCGTTTTACTTATCCGTTGTGAATTCGTCCCTTTTCACATATCCTCTTCATAAGGGGAAACTCAATCCAAACGATAACATTTTTCTTATTTTATATATTCGCTATGGATTCGTCCCTTTTCGTGAATCCTCATAATTAGAGGATACTCAATCTGAATAACAACTTTTTTTCTTCCCTTTAATTATCTGTTGTGGATACATTCCCTTCCGCAAATACGTTCCTTATCATAATATGATGTCGTCCATTCTGTGCACGCATTCCTTTCTATAACTTCACTGTTCATCGCGGCATGCCATCTTTATAATACGATGTTGTCCATTCTGAGGACACATTCTTTTCAGTGAACACGTTTCTTTTTGCAACACATTCCTTACTAAAACTTCATTGTTCACTACTCTTTATAAAACGACGTCATCCATTCTGCTGACACACTCTTTTTTACAGACACGGATGCTTTTGTAGACCCATTCCAATCTGCATGCACTCTTTTGCTGATGCTTTACTCATTATTCTTTCTTAATTCTCTACACACCCAGCTTTCCTTAATAAATCTAATATTTTTAAGAACAATAATTCTTCTGTGGACCTTATTACATTCTTCTTTTCAGCTTCTTTCAACACCAAACTTTCCTAATCACTAATCTTACTTAATAAATCTCATATTTTCTATAAAAATATAATCTTTCACTCTAGTTTTCCTTATTTTGTGGCTTGCTTAATAAATCTCATATTTTTTGTAAAAACAAAATCTCTTACTCCTGCTTTCCTTATTCTGTGACTTACTTAATAATTCTAATATTTTTATTAAAATATAATCATTCACTCCAGCTTTCATAATTCTATAACTTGCTTTAATAAAGTAATTATATATTTTTTTACAACATTATTCTCCTCTACATACTATATAAATTTTCTATTACGACATTATTCATTTCGTTTATATTCCAAACTACCATGTCACACATGAAATTGTTCATAGAAATTTTTGGGGTGTTATATAATATCCATCTTTTTCCAACATGTTTGTTCCCCTTGAAATTAAAAAGAGAATCGGGTTAATAAAATATGAAACTTTAACAATTACTCTGTTTCAAGGACTTAGAAACAACTTTCACAGTTTCATCATTCATTACAATCGCTCTTCCAAAATACAAATTCCTAACTATAGAAGACATACTTTCAGAGAGCTTGATTGAGAATCCTCCAGACTTCGTGGCTCAAGGGTGATTAGGGTTTCGACCCAATCCTTCGTATTTATAGACTGATAATCTATAAATTTTGTGGAAAAAAGTTATGTGGATAATGCATCTTGATATTATCGTTTCCTTATCAGTTTGTGGATTCTATGTATAATCGTTTTGAATATGTCTCGTAGTTACAGCGGACGTGAGGGCTTCTGCTTGCCTTTCTCCTCCAATAATCGTTTGCCACATTTACATTTTTCACTTACTTTTGCGAACTCCAACAATCCCGTAGACACCAACGCTTCCTCAAATGCCAACATTTCCGCATATACCTTTCCCGCGGATCCCTCTCAAATTGTCTACCAATCGTTGTCTGCCATGACGACATTTTACTCATTTTACTTATCCATCTTTGATGCACTCCTTTTCATGGATATTCATTTTCAGCATACTTCAATCCAAACAACAATGTTTTTCTCATTTTACTTATCTGCTGTAGATTCATCCTTTTCCGTGAACCCTAGTCATTAGCCGATACTCAATATGAATGACAATGTTTTCTTCCCTTTACTTATCCGCCCGGACACATTTCCTTCCACGAATACATTCTTTATCATAATATGATATCGTCCATTATGTGGATACATTATTTTCCATGGACACATTCCTTTTCACAGACATGTTCCTTTCCACAGCTTCACTATTCACCGCGGCACATCGTCTTTCTAATACAACATTGTCCATTCTGCAGACACATTCATTTTTGTTGACACGTTCTTTTCCACAGACACATTCCTTTCTGAAACTTCACTGTTCACCGTGAGCACACCGTCTTTATAATACGACGTCAGCCATTCCATGGAGACATTCTTTTCCACGAACATGTTTCTTTTTGTGGATACGAACTTTTTTGCATTAACGCCAATAACGGCCCACCACATATTCATTGCTTCTGTGGATATCCACCCTTCTCTATCTACCACGTATACATTTCTTTCACAAACACCTCACATTCATAGTCATGGATGTACCACCCCATAGTGTAAAATCATTTTTTATTTTTTTTATTTTAAAATTCATTCATAAAGATTGTGCCGTTAAAACAATACAGTGGAAGTCTTAAATAAATCTCATTTAAAAATTTGAACGTAGTAAAACCCAACATAAAGTAAATATATCGTAAAATATTTTAACTTAAATCCAAATAATCAAAGACATAATTAAAGTAAAAAGGTCCTTTTTAAATTCATTTTCTTCAAATCCTCATCCACGGGTAAATTTCACTTCAACAATGTCTTAGCTACACCCATGAGAATTCTCCATCGGTTGCGATTCTCATTAATTCACAACCTCAAATTCCTTAGTAACTTCATCATCACCTACATAAAATAGTTTACTAATGAGTCTAATGCTCAATAAGAGATACATAAATATAACATGAACATGAGATGCAATTTTTGTAAAAACATATATTTTTGTTTTTAGTCTTTCTTTTCCTTTCTTTCTTTCATTCTTTTCTTTTCATTATCATTAGAATACGACACCAAGCTCCCATCAATGGAGAACTAATCCACCATAGCCTTTATTATTAGGGGATAAAGCCTCAAATCATTGGTGTTGAATCGCCAAAACCTCTACCATTGAGGAAATAGCCCACCAAAGCCTCTACATATCCTTCTTTTTATCTTGGGAAATTAACAGCGCAGACCCTATAGCTTGGGATCAATGACAAGTCAAAACTTGAAGAATTTTTTTTAACAACTAAAACACTAAACTATAGGAAATTCTCGACGGTGACCTAGTAGTCATGATTCCTGTCTAGGACCGTCGACTTTAACGCCTTGGTTTCCTCTCTATCAATGACTATCAAACAGAGATGAAGGACGTCAACTTTCGTTCATCCTGGCAGTTCAAAGAAGATGGACGATGGCGGGTGAGAGGGGATGATGGATCGGTAGTCGTTGGATCACGAAATGTACAGCCAAGATTGCATGGACGGACGGACGGGCGATGAATGGATGGACGTATCTCTCTAGCCGTTGGATCAAGCCAGGGATGCCCCCGTTTGGATCGATGGCCAGGATTGAATCTGGTGTCCTCTAGAGGGGACGGACGGACGTCCTTCCCTGGCCTTTGGATCGAGAGAGGGACGTCCATCCTTTAGATCAATGGCCAGGATTGTATCTGGCGTCACCTAGAGGGGATGGATGGACGTCCATCCCTGGCTGTTGGATTGAGTGACGAACGTCCCTCGCCTAGATCGACGACTAGGATTGACTTCGAATTAACTGTCACATGCAAAGCACACGCAATTTTAAAACATGTGAATTCCCTCAATTACGACGGACATCCCTCGCTATGCAATAGACGTCTATCGGTCAATACTACGTCGTTATGCCCTCCATGGATGCCTCTCGTCTTGGGATGACATCGTTTAGGCCATGACGGATGTCCGTGTTAACACGAGGGACGTCTGTGCCTCTCAAATTTCATTGAAATCTGCCTTTAGATGGTGTCGTTTATGCCATGACGGACATTCGTCTTAATACGACGGACATCCGTCCCTCTCAAATTTCATTCCCTTGCCCTAGATAATAAGTCTGTTTCTTCTGTCTTATAATAGAGTCGAACACAATAAGTCTGTCCCTTGCCCTAGATATTTGAGAGAGAAATTTTGTCTACCCTTGACCAACTCCCTCAACATAATCGAACGAACAGAGTGTTGCACATCACATGGAGTCAAGGGGTGTTGCTTCATCTATTGTTGAAGAATCCATTGACTGCAGAATGGAGGTGGATCCAATTCCTATTTCGGTAGTAGAGACCAATGAGAATCAGTGGTTCTGTCACGAAGATGGTATAGAAGTGCATTCATTCTTGGCATCTGAACTCGAAGTTGTGTTCAATATGTGACTCAGATGATGATGATTGAACAGAAAGTATGCATCCCCAAGTAGAATGTTCATCATCGGAGTTCTGTCTAGGTAAGAAGTATAGTTCATTGAAGGATATTACAGATGAAGTGGTTAATTATGCTTTCAAAAATGGGCACGGGATTAAGTTTGACAAAAGCGAACGTCATCTGTTGACTATTGTGTGCAACGATGGATGCAGTTGGCGGCTTCACACTTCAAAGATGAAAGGTGAGATGACCTTTCAAATTAAGAGTTATAATGAGGCGCACACATGTGCACCACAAATGGAAAGCCGACATGCTTCCTACAAATGGGTGGCAACCCAATATTTGGATAGATTCAAAAGTCAACCCACATGGGACTTACCTTCCATTATTGAGACTGTTAGGAAGGACTTTAATGTCAATATTACCCCGAGTCTTGAAAAAAGGGCCCAAAATTTAGCACTGAATCTCAACGAAGGGGATGGTGACGAACAATGCAAGGAACTGTGATCCTACGCAAAAGAGATTCGAAGATCCAATCTTGGCAGCACATTATTGTTGGTAGTAGATATTCTTGAGCTTATGCCCCGTCCAAGTCTAATATTTAAAAGGATGTATATGTGTTTGGATGCGTGCAAGAGAGGGCTGACGGAGTTTGGTAGACCCATAATTTGCCTGGATGGATGTCACCTGAAAGGGTCATGCCAAGGCCAATTACTCACAGCCGTCAACATTGATGCCAATGGTGGAATTTATCTAGTTGTTGTGGCACTTGTTGAATCAGAATGTAGAGACTCCTGGACCTGCTTTTCGTGCTACTTGATTTTGGACATAGACAGTGACATAGGCAGTTGATAGACATTTATTTCCAACCGACAAAAGGGGTTGATGCCTGCTATTGAACAATATGCGTCAAAAGCTGATCATCGTTTCTGCCTTAGACACTTGTATGTCAATTTCAAAAAATAATTTCAAGGCATGCAATACAAAGATATCATGTGAAAGGCAGCTAGGGCCACAACATCAGCGCAATATTAGAAGGAGTTGAATAAACTACTTGCGCTCAATCAGTTAGCACACGCTTATCTGCAGAAAATTAACCCGAGGTGTTGGTTGAAACATGCTTTTAGTTCTGTCCCAAAGTGTGATATGGGCCTCAATAATTTGAGGGAGTGCTACAATGCTTGCCTCTTGCCAGCCTGAGACAAACCGATCCTCACTATGTTCGAGATAATTAGAATAGGCATAATGACTAGGATCGTTAAGAAACATAACCAGATGGCTAAAGCTACGAATCTATTGTGTCCTAAGACCACAAACACCTCACATTATGCCTATTCTAATCATCTGCAACATGCAGCTCGAAATTGGTGTCCAACATTTGAAGGAGCTAATCTATTTCAAGTCAGTGACGGTAATGAACCATACGTAGTCAATCTAGACATGTGCACCTGTAACTGTTACCAGTTGGACCTTATTGGAATCCCATGCGTGCATGCCATCCCATGCATCAATTTTATGAGGACTTCAGCTGAGGATTATGTGCTTATGTGGTATCATCGAGGCACTTTTATGAGGATGTACTCCCACTTTGCCCGACCTGTGAGTGGGCACCACATGTGGCCTGAAATGAACTAGCCTCAAATTTTGCCACAACCAGTTAAAAGACTCCCAGGTCGGCCTCGAAAACAAAGAGTGTGAGATGCGAACGAGCCCGTAGCCGTACGGTACTTAGCAGGAGACATGTCCCCATGACATGCATCCGTTGTCAAATCGTGGGCCATAATGTCCGCCCTTGTCAAGGTGGAGGCTTAGCCACTAGCGTGGAAAGTTGTAGTTGTAGAGCAGAATGCTCACACAACACCTTCACAGGTTTTACCATTGTCACGGATACGCTGCTGCTTAGATTGTTATGCTTTTATACGTTGTTCTCACTATGTGCATTTTGTTTGAAATTATATTGCTTTTGTGTTTTGCAGGAGTTCGTCGCCCCACACTCACATCCTTAACCATCGAGTTTCATATTCGTATATGTTAGTTTCTTATTTGTACATATGTAATACACTGAATATCAATGCGTTGTAATTTTTATATGCGTTGCCAATCTTATTTGTATATATGTTTAAAGAATTATTTGGATTTGAATCTATGATCAACCAACAAATTGTGATTTGAATATGCCATATAATGATGGACGTCCCTCGTGGCATGACGGATGTCCCTCATTCGAGTCAATTCTACCTTATCAGTTTAACAAACATTCCTCGTCAGCCAACAAATGTACCTGGCTGACCAACGGACGGCACTCAACCTGTTTGGCGTGTCCCTCGCCCAAAACCAACATTCAATTTTCACCAACAACAGAAATCACAACCAATAAAACCCAACAACTAAAATCACAACAACAAACTTTAGAAAAACTTTCTAAAGTTGCACAACCAATATACAACAACAAACTTTACAAAAAAAATTGAATTGAGCCATTTATTTAAGGTTCTTGCAAGTCTTGCGCCTCTTGCAGCACCTCTTGCACCTCTTACAGTTCTTGAATATGTTACAGGTGGTGCCTCTTTTGTAGCTGGTGCCTGTTCTATCGCAGGTGTTTGTTTTATAGCTGGTGCATCTTCCAAAATGGAAGGCTCATTGTCCCAGATATCGATGACCTTGAATTGCAAGTCAGAACTCATCTCAACATGAGAGGTCTACTTGTAAAGGTCCTCTTGACTATGTGGCTCATGGTAATGGAAGCCCTGCTCCGGACACTTGGCAATCACCGACCACCCTCAAGGCCAAGAGACTTGAAATATGTCGTGTTGGTTGTTTGTTACTTCATTCAAAATACAGGGTTGAAAAACATATCACATTTTGTCTGTCAGTGCCATGATAATTGCAATTGCCTCCGACAACAGCTATTGGTACGCATGTTGGGTGTGCACGTCAATCAATGACATGAAACAATTCAGCTCTGGGTGGTATGTATGAGGAAGAAATATTACTCCGGTATGATATGGGGAAGAAATATTGCATGAATGAATACAAGTGTCTTACATGGATCCAACCAAGAGTCAACAAACCCTCCCATATTTGAACCTCTGCAGTGTCCTCCTCATTTGTCATCGTGCACTGCTTGTTAAGAATGCAATTTATTTATATATTTAGTCATTTTCAATAACAATATCTTATAAATTGGTTAAACATTCTCACCCAATCCGGAGCTCCATTTTGCTTTGGCACGAGAAGGTTTGTTATTGAGCAAATCTCTTTACCCTGCAAATCGACAACACAACGCACAAGATACATTTTCAAATCACAACTGAGAATAATTTTCAAATAACATTGCTTCTTACCTTGGAGCCGCAAAGTAGAGCACACATCTCCTTGTTATTCTTCGTATTTACCTGTGCAAGTGAGAAGAACTCGTCCATCAATTACACAGGCTGCAGCGAAAAATTAGTGTAAGTGTAAATTCAACACATTGTACAAAACCAAATTAAAGACATACCACATGCACTATTATCCTTTGACCTGTTGTAGGACCCATCACTGGATCGCCAGTTCCCAAAATCTTCTGAACTTTGGCAAGGGTTGGAATAGGTGATGATTTCCTGATGATAGGAGACCTGCATAATTGTAACACATTGTTAATCAACAGTACTAATGCATATAAGGAAAGTGCATGTAAGCTAAAAGACATACTTGCATCCGTCCGGACGAGCATCGGAAGATGCAGGAGAAGCTGATGGAGGAGCTGGCTAGGCTACTGGAGGAGCGGTTGCAATATGCGTCTATACTTCTTTCATTTGTAGTATAGTGGCTTGAAGCTCGCCAAGTTAATCTCCTATCTATCCAACTTGGCATGAATCTCGCCAAGTTGGGAGACAAGCCACTGCCACCTCTCCTCACTGATGAGTATAGAGGGCGAGGACTAAGGAGGGGGAGGTGCATCGTCTCCCGTAGGACGCACAAAATTGTCCTCCACCTCCTCGTGATATGCCAATTGTGCATCTGATATCCCTAGAATTAGTGTTGTGGACGTGGAAGGAGGAGGTGCAGTTGACGTCGTAGGAGTTGGTGCAACTAACGTGGCAGGCAGAGGTGCAGCTGACATGGACGGCGGAGGTGCCAGAGACGTGGAAGGAGGAGGTGCAGTTGCCCCCTCTCCTTTGAATAACCACTCCACTCGTACTTTGTTCAGCCCCATTTGAGCCAATGTCACTTGATCGTACACATCAAGTAGTTTTTCATTGGTTCGTCGCTCCATGGGAGGGACAGCCAACCCGCTGCTATCAATAATGTGTTGAATGAGCCAATTATATGGAATATTCTTTCTTACACTATTCAGGCTTGCCTTCATTTGATGCATAATGACATATGCAAGGTTGAACCTATTCCCATTGTACAACTTCTCTATCACGTAGAGATCCATGCAGGTGACAAGGTCTCTATATCCATCACGAGGCACCACTGTGTGGATGATCATGTGATGGATGACTCTTGCTTTGACATTGAGGTCCTTGGATTTAGGGCAGAAGAAATATTCAACGGCTGTCAGATTGTGAACCAATTGCTTTAGCAATACCACCCCTTCTCCTTGTTTACAAATTCGGGGTCCTTCAATGCATGGAAATACTCCTCCTACGGCTTTTCTGTGGAGCATCCAACAAGTTCATTCAACTATCCTAGAGTTATCCTAATCTGTTTTCCATACAGAAAAGTCCTCAACTCCCTGTCACTGGAGATGTCCAACTCCAAGTTTGCATAAAACATTTTTACAGCCCTTTGACAGTAATAACCCCCTATCATACACAATTTATACAAACCAATTCGCTCAAAAATGTCCTTCAATCCAAAATCAGCGAACGAATTGAAATCTACCTTCTTAGATATAATATTGGCATGGGGTATAATGTCATTCTCGTACCATTCTTTGGAGGAGGCCGAACTGTACAACCTGGGTTCAGAGGGCTCTACAGACATGCACACTAGACTTGCAGGCTCAAAGGGAGCCACTTACTCTTCTTTGACACTTGACTTGCCTTCAGCGCCATTTTTTGCTTCAATAATCAGGAGGATGGAAGTTCATCGAGATCATCAGGGGAAGTTCATCGAGTTCATCGGTTAATCTCTCTACAATATCTAGGGTAAGGGATGCCCTTCGCGATTATAAGGGAGATTTCATCGTCCGTCAGGAGATAAATGCTGTCATTTAGCATTCAGAGTATGAAATCTGAGAGGGACGGACGTCCGCCTTGGCCTAAATGATGCCGTCTAAAGGCAAATTTGAATGAAATTTGAGAGGAATGGACATCCTTCGTATTGAAACGGATGTCCGTCATGGCATAAACGACGCCGTCAAAAGGCGAGAGGTGTTCATTGAAGGCAAAACAATGCAGTATTGGCTAACAGATGTCCGTTTCATGGCGAGGGACATCCGTCTTAATTGAGGGAATTCATGCATTTTAAAATCGTGTGTGCCTTGTACATGATAGTTAATTCGGAGTTAATCCTGGCCATCGATCTAGACGAGGGATGTCCATCGGTCTATCCAAAGGCTAGGGAAGGACGTCCATCTGTCACCTATAGAAGACACCAAATTCAATCCTGGCTGTCAATCCAGAGGATGGATGTCCCTCACTCGATCCAACAGCCTGGGAAGGACGTCCGTGCATCCCCTCTTGAAGACGCCAAATTCAATCATGGCCGTCAATCCAAATGAGGGATGTCCCTCGCTCGATCCAACAGCAAGGGGGATGCATCTGTCCATTTGTCATCCATCCGTCCATGCAATCCTAGCCGAACATTCTGTGATCCAACGGCCAGCGATCCATTGTCCCCCCTCACCCGCCATCGTCCATCTTCTTCGAACTGCCAGGACGAACAGAACTTGACGTCCTTTGTCTTCGTTCAACTCTCATTGACAGTGACGAAACCGAGGCATTAAAGTCGACGGTCCTAGACTAGAATTGTGACTACGAGGTCGCCGGTGAGAATTTCCTATAGTTTAGGGTTTTAGTTGTTCAAAAAAGTTCTCCAAGGTTTGACTTGTCATTGATCGTAAACTATAGGGTCTGCGGTGTTAATTTTCCTTTTATCTTTTCCTGTTTCATTCTTTCTTACATGAAAACTATTTTCGTTATTTTCTTGAAATTATGATACATTAAAACATACACGTGATATATTGTAACAATCTAACATACATGAACATAAGACATACTAGCAGTAAACATATCCTCGAACAACATCTCAACATAAATAGTAATAACAAACAGTAAGCATATCCTTGAAGTAAACATAACATGACAACACATCCTTAAGCCAATGAAACACATTATATTATAACATATCCTCGAAATAAACATAACATCACAGCACATCCTCAAGTCACAGCATATCAGCCATCAGTATAGCATATCCTCAGAAATCATGAATAGAGCAACACACAAAATCAAACAATGTAACATATCCTCCAGCATCATATAATCACAATCTAATAATTATAAGAATCCAAATAATCCTACCATCTTTGTGATGTAAGTCAAAGGCCAAACACATGCAAACATCACTTACCTAAAATTCTTAGTAGAGTCTTTAATATCGAACTTTTGTTCCAACTTATTTACGTCCTTTGAAATAACAGAAAATGAATAGGGTTAGTGATAAAAGTTGGAACTTTATCAATTGCTCTATTTCAAGGACTTAGAAACAGTTTCCGCGGTTTCATCATTCATCACCATCGTCCAACAGACTCAAAGAATTCTCACTATAGAAAATGTACCTTTTGAGTGCTTTACAGAAAATCCATCTAAGAGCTTGAGAGAAAAATCTGTCGTCTTTGACGTTCAAGGGTGATTAAGGTTTCGCCCCAAATCCTTCACATTTATAGACCATCAAACAAAGAATTCTGTTGAAGATAATCCTACATAAATTGTATCCAAGAATTATCGTATCCTAAACAATCTGAGAATCAAATCGTAGCTTGTAGATTCTTTGAACAAACTTGTTTTGAATTTGTCCACATTAGCGGCAGACGCGTGAACTACTACTGCGGATGTCCGCTTCATTCTTCTCGTTTAATGGCAATCTACCACAAGAGCATTTTACACTTACGTTCGCAACACCAATATTTCTGTGGTCACCAACTCTTCTACGAAAACCAACATTTCAGCAGATACTTCATCTCACGAATTTATCCTTCAACCACTATCTGCCACGTACACTTATTCTTTCGTGGATATCTTTCCCACAGATGCCAATGCTTCCACGAACACTAACGCTTTTTCGATATTCACTGTTCTTTCGTGGATCCTTAAATAATGATATTATGTACCTTACTTATCCATCACGGACGCAATCCTCTCTGCGGATGCACATCACTTGTTGATTACTCAACCCAAATGATGATGTTTCTCTCCGTATACTTATCCACCACTAACGCATTCCCTTCTACGCAATTTGAACAATGATGTTTTTCTCGTTTTTCTATTTTCCATAGATGCATTCCCTTCTGCATATATGTTCCTTATCCTAAAACGAAGTTGTCTATTCTGCGAATACACACACTTTCGCAAATTCCAACTCTCATGTGGATACCTACGCTCAGCAAATCCTAACATTTCCATGGTTACTACCAATCTCTGCCATCCTTTTCTAATCTAATTCCCAATCTTTAATCAACCTTACAATAACATGTGTTGCTCGTGACTTTAGAATGCCTATCCCTTCATCATGGTTGTTCGTTGCCTTCATCGAATGGTCTACCTTTCGTCTGATCTCATCATCAAATGGTCCACCTTTTATTTGCCTCATCCTCATTTCCTTATGTAGGCAAATCACCTCCACAGATGCAAAAGCTTTTGCGGATACTATCCTTTCTACGACACCCCACTAAAACATTTTCTTTCTAATCTCATTCCACACCCAATGTCATATATCCTATAGAATCTTCTCACGACACTCTTTACCTTATCCTTTCCAATTTCCTTTCATGCTCAATTTTCATAAGTTCATAATAAATCTTATATGAAAAATAAAATCCTTCACTTTCTCTGTTCCTTAATTTATTTAATAATTCTAGTATCTTTATTAAAATATGCTCATTCACACTAGCTTTTCTTATTCCGTATCCTACTGAACATTTCTCATATTTTAATATAATTCCTTCACAGCACAATATAAAAAAACATATAATTTTTCTATTGTGATGTTATTCATCCCACTTATTATCCAAAATGCCACTTCACACATAAAATTACATATAGGAATTTTCAGGGTGTTACAACGGATGCTTCCGCAATCTCCTTCCAACAAGTGGACACTCTTACACTAACACTTTACACATTAATCTTTCTTACTTTTTTCCACACCTAACTTTCTTAATTCCTTATTTTACTTAATAAATCTTATATTTTTATTAGAAAAATACAATTCTTCTGCGAACATTTTTCTCTAAAATTTCTTTACACACGAACTTTCATACTCTTGTAACATAATTAAAAATTTTAATATTTTTATTAAAATATAATCTTTCTGCACCCAGCTTTCATAATTCTGTAACTTCTTTAAATAAATTATATATTTTTTTAACAATATTATTCTTCACTCACACTATATAAATTTCCAATTGTAACGTTATTTATTCTATTAATATTCAAAAATACCATGTTACACATGAAATTGTTCTTAGAAATTTTTGGGGTGTTACACTATTACTAGGTGTTAAAAACCCATTTTTAGACAGAGTTTTCAAGGCATGTGAAGGCCAAGATGACCTATGTGAGGGTCTGATCCATATTAGTGGGGGTGCACAATCTCACATCGCTTGGGAGAGTGAAAAATGCATAGTTTATAAGTAAGGTTCTCTTTCCTACTTAGTAAAATTGCATTTTAGGCTAGCCCAAATAACAAAATCGTGCGAGTTTCAGCCTAAAGTGGACAATATTATACTAAGAGGACTGAGAGACATTATAGTTCCTATCTCAATTATGAGTTCTAATGTATATTTATGAGTGTCTTAAAAGCCTACTAATAGAGTATTATGATAGATACTGAGGCTTGATTGATTTATTTGACTTCAAAGATATTTGGAATTTGACAGGTTCCAAGAAACACTTAGAATCCTTAGTGAAATCTGTCCCGAGAAATAACAATAATCGACCCAGCAGTAATAACTTGAATAAAACTCCAAATCTGTATATGAGCTAAAACGGAACCTTGGAGGACTTAAACTCAATATAATCAAGAAGATTTTATCAAAAATTCAACTCAAAAAACGTTCTAGAATAGGAGATCTATCAATTTCAATAACCACTTGAAAACTGTTTCCAGCAGAACAGATTTAGCAGTGCAGATCAAAAACGCAATAACTTGAGTTACAAATACCGAACGACGCCCAAATTTGGAGATTAACTTCCTGACTTAACCCTGAACAAATCATTGGAAGACCTCAAACAGAGACGGTCACCATAAGAGCCTCAAACAGATGCTCTAATCAGTTACAGTAACATTCAATAAATATCACAGATTCAGCAGCTCAACATTAATCCGAANCCCTTGATCATCTGCTGCTCAGATTCTAGGCGGATTTGGACAGCTCCTAATTTTCTTTTATGATTGCATGATATCCACTAGTCAAATACACTAAATCCTCTCTGTGACATTGAATAAAGCTTTCCTCCTAATTGGATAGAAAATTAAACACCTACAAAACAAATAAAAAGTTAGAAATAAAGGTGCCCTTAGCTCGGGCTCAAGCGACAGGTCCTTGGGGCACATCAGAATTTCAATAGTGTAGTGTGTGATACACCAATTCATATAAGAATTTTCCCTATTATGTTCAGTTGTGAATATTATATTTTTCTAAGATCTATTATTAGATACATCTCATATTCATATGATATGTTCTGATTACAGCATATAAGTTCTTATTATATTTATGTATATTTTCACAGTCATGTTTGTTTTCTACATGCATCTTTATTTCATTGATTACTATATTGGTCGTGTGCATTGGGATTGATCGAACCAATCGATATTTTGATGCATACATTGGATTGTTAGAGGATGTGTTTGTTTGTTCTATGAATAGGTAATTGAACAGATTATGTCGTGTCCATTGGTACGAAACTATAAACCTAATTAGGGTTGTTCTTTCACATTGTAATCACTAAGTATCATCTGTCCCTATATGTCCATGGCATAATGTATTCGAAGACCGTAAATGACTTAATTTTCATTCATGTCTTATATATGACAATAGTGACTTATTTATTATTTACCACATTATAGTGGATCATTTTGACAAATATCTTTCTTTTTGTATGATGCAGGCACACCTACATTTTTAAAACTCTAGATAGAGAACTTAGAATCTCTATTTAGTCAACTCACCCCAATTAATTCCTCTTTCAAGTAATAGTCAGGAAGGTTTGGAGCAGCCAACACAAGATTGATCTTAGCGTAATTGTTTAAAATGTCATTTCATTTATTTTTTTAATGTCTCTATTTGATGAGACTTAATATTATTTTATTTCAGTTTATTTTCTATTTAAAGTTTAGTATTTCATATATTAATATGTTTTTTTTTATTGCACATACTCTTATATTATGAACCTTTATTATTAAACTATCTAATGTCATTTTTTAACCCTTTTAGTGCTAATCCACTATTTGGGCCTTGACTGAAACTCTTCAGTCCTCTCAGTACAATATTATTCGCTTTGGGCCAAGACCCACATAGTTTTATTCGTAAGGTTAGCCCAAAACACCTTGTACTAGATAAAGAGGAGAATTCTACTTATAAACCATTCGATATAACAACCCGATCCTAAGTTTTTTTGTTAAACGATGTAATTAAAGTTGGAGATAAAATTTCGTGATACAACTCGTTTTTTTACGCGTTAAGTGGTGGCTTGCGAAAATTCGTTGGAGTTTTTTGGATGAAAGTCAAGTTAAAAATGTGAAGGAAGTGTAATTTTGGCCTTTTCGGACGACTCCAAACGATTTCGAACGCAGACAGACGTTGTGCGTTTGAAACTGTCCGAATTCTGGGTGATTTTGGACGACTCCAGATGATTTCAGATGAGGCGGACGCGTCGGACGAGGCAGACTCGGCGGACGTTGTGCGTTAGAATCTGTTCCAATTCTAGGCGAATTCGGATGACGGACGTCATTTCAACGTCCGAATTTTGAATTCGGACGGTACAAACAAAATTTAGACGCATCCTCTCGTCCAAATTTTCTCTATACAGCGACAAAACTGACTTAAAAATCAGATGGAGAACGACGTCAACCAATAAAAACTCAATTTCTCGACACAAAATTACACGAAACGGCCAACCAACAAGGATTTGCTCCCTGCTCCTCCCTCTGCCTCATGTACGGATAGTCCCCAAACCTTCTATTTAGTTCCAGCTGAGTTTTCCTTCTCGTATTTTCTTTCTCTCCTCATTAGGTTCCTTGCTGCTGGTGTGTTTGTTGCGTGGAGGGTGTGGATTTGAAGAGGTGAGGTGCTGTTGTCTGTGTATCTTCAACAAGGAGGTAAGGATATGGGTTGTCATGGCCTGTGGAGGCCCTACACCCAAGTATACGTTGTGTGAGCGATTTGTTTCATTGTATGATTTATGTAGTTCTTATAGTGCCTTTGGATTTGCTATTGAGTCTTGCTAGTTGCTGTGCTTTAACTGTGTAAATGTTCATATCAAGCGAAAGTGTTAGAATGAACCAAAGAGACGATGTTCTGAATAGGTGAAAAATATGGATGGCTGACTAATGAGCTTCTATTGTTGCAACCAATGGTGACTTCATTTTTATGAAAAGTTTCCATTTAATAGCTTGTGTATGTAGGTTATTCGTTATATGGCTACCATTTCGTTAACGCAATGTTTCATTATTGTCATTCTTGATTTTTGTCTTCTGGAAGCATGATTTTAGCTAACCAATGATTACAGTTGTAGATCTTAGGGGTTTAAGAAGTGTACTCTTATATTCTACTCGAATACTTCTCAGTTGACACTCCTAGTTGTTTGTATTCCTACTGTTGTGTTCAATTAGAAGCATGGTTAACATTTATTTTTCCTGCTATTGATCATCATTTGGGAGGCACACTCATTATCTTTCCTTCGATACTTTCTGCTGTATGTTAATTGTAAAGAGCACGATCTGTGATAAATTTCTGTTGTTCGACGCCCTGTTCAGTATCATCTCCTGCTGTTATCGTTGTTAAGAAGCATAAATTCGTAGATCTAATTTGATGTATTGCCTTGAGATTTATTTATTGCTGTTAATAATATTCGAGAGCATGAGCTGTGGTTTTACATAGTTGGATATTTCTGCTGTTTCATTTTGATGGTTGAAGAGCACGTTCCTCATTGTCCATTTCGACATTTTTCACTGCTTATATATTCCGTTTAAAAACATGGCTAGCTATTCGTTTTTCTGCTATTATGATCAATTAAAAGCATGATTAGTTGTTCGCAACTTCCGCTGTTACATTTCCTTCAAAAGCATGCTTAGTCATTTACGATTTCCTTTATTATATTGGATAGAAGCATGCTTAGTCATTCACTATTTTTGCAATTATATTCGATAGAAGCATGCTTAGTCATTTACGATTTCTGCTATTATATTCGATAGAACCATGCTTAGTCATTTACGATTTCGATTGTTATATTTGATTAAAGCATGCTTAGCCATTTATTATTTTTCCGCTGTTATACTCAAATCAAAACATGTGTAGTTATGCATATTTATGTCACTTCATTATAGTCATTAATAGCATGCTTAGCTCCACCTGTACTTATATGTTGCTTGCTTTTGTTGTTACATGTGAGCACGCTCTATTATTCTTCTGTTTCTTACTTATTGTGAATCCCTTTTTTATGTACGTGTTATTTTCGAAGATGTGTTATTTAATTTTAGGAAGTTATGATGTACTCACGTTAATAGAAACCAAATAGGGGGTACCCCCTAGGGGTGGTACGCACATGCATGATTGAGGAAAAACGTTTAGAACAAGAATGTTCGGGATGGGCGTGATACACCCATCACCGAAGAAACCTTACCGGCGGGATACTCCGGGAGGGAAGAAACGCTGACGGTTGGATACGCCGAAAGAGGAGGACCCTTGAAGGCGGGATACGACGGAGAGGGGACGAAAAAGGGAGTTAGGGGGCGGATGGGTAGCGGAACTAGTCCGTAGTTAGGTAAAGCCCCCAACCTCGACGGGAATGGGGACCTAGCTACAAGTAAAGGGTGAAGTCCGAATAACCATTCCATCCCCTAAGAACCCTCCAATCTCCAGCTCGAAGTACGAGTAAAGAACGAACGATGAACGAACGTAATAAAAAGAATTGGTTTGGGTGTCCCCCATTCCAAGATGAATTAATAAGAGAAATGCATAATTGTTTTCCCCCATTTCCTTACTGGGTGAAAGTTCACGTCCTTACTTGTGGTGTAGGTAATGAAGTGATTATGCCAGGAGCTCTAAAGGAGGCCATTCCGGTGGAGCCTGCGGTAGGTCCGGATGAGATGCCAGCAGAGTAGTAGTGCGACTTCAAGGAAGTAAAGGAAAAAGGAATTTTGTAAGGGCTAACGTCGAACTATTTTCTTTTACAAACGTTAATTACCCCTTTCCCTTAATTGGTTATTTAGTCAGAATACTATGTAGACCTTATGTGTGGAAACTCAAACCTTGGGTTTTAAAGTGTAAGAAAACGTTTTAAATTTCATTTTTCCACTAAAATGTTAATCATAGCTTCCTGTTTTTGTAAATTGGATTTCTTGTTTGGTTACGTTTTCGCAACTTTTATGTACAAACTTTAATATCACTTCTACAAATCGTAAGTAATAGTTCTTCACTATTTAATGAATGGTAAAATGAGCTTTTGTTAACGGTCGGATTTAGTACTCTGATAACCCTTCTTATGAAAAGATGTATTTTAACTCCGAAACTCGTAGTTTTTAGTAAATGTAATGCACTTTTTAAAACGGTTGACAATCCGGGTCGTTACACTTTTCACTCTCCCAAGCGATGTGGGCTGTGCATCCCACTAGTATGGGTTGGGCCCTCATAATTATCAACATCTTAGATGGTATTTGCCTTCACAGGGTGGGTTACCGCAATTCCCCCAACCCCCCCCCCCCCCCCCCCCCGGGCGCCCGACATCCTCGTCAGCCTAATTTATGGTTGGGATTTGGGTTTGATACCATTTCTGGAGTCCTCATTCCTCCCAATACAACATTGTTCGCTTTGGGCCGAAGCCCACACGATTTTGTTCTTGAAGTTAGCCCAAAACACGATGTATTAGGTAGGGAAGAGAACTTTACTTATAGACCATTCACTTTCACTCTCTCAAGCGATTCGAGATTGTGCATCCCCACTCGTATGGGCTAGATGTAATAACCTAATTTTCTATGATGAAATTAAATAAAAATAATTGGAAAATTCATTGAACATAATTGGGTAATTGAAGATTTACTTGATGATGAGAAATTTAAGTGGAGATTATTTGGATAATTATTGAGAATTTATTTGATGAAAAAATTAATTTGGGAACCAAATCGAAGAAATTAAATTGGACTAATAATCATCGTTAAGAAATATTCGGAATAAATCGAGAATCGAAATTGGGTTGAGAATAATTAATTAAATGAAAGATTTAGTTAAACTATTAAAGATGAACTTAATTGAGTGAAATATGGATTTAAATTAAAAGAAAAAATTAAATGGAATTATTGAGTAATTAAAATAAAGGAAAAATCAAATGGCGTAATTAGTGGATGTGAACCGGTTCGGGTTGGTTCGGTTTTGCGGTTCGGTCTGGAAATGATTGTTGGCCTGCGATTTTTAGGGGGGAAAAAGGGTGGGATTTTCTACTGAAACCCCGCCGAGAAAAACGAAGAGCAAATCCGAGAGAGGAGAAAGGGAGAGCTCCTGACAGGGGAGGCGAGACGACATCTGGTGAACGAGCAAACTGCCGGTGACGACGCGGTGATGACAGAGAGATCCCGGGTAGACTTCTTCACGACTGTGAGGCACGGTCTAGCATGCAGCAAGCGTTAGCGCGACGGACGGTGCAGACCGCAGGTGTGGCGACGGTGAGCTCGGGCTCGGCTAGGGCTCCCTCGTAGTGTGCATGACGTTCAGGCAAACGGCTATAGGCAGAATGGAGCGGCGATTTCGAGGCTAGTGCTCAGGTTGCCGCAGGTTGCAGGGACGACTTGGAGCTGGGATTTGCTGACTGAGGTAAAATCTCGGTTGATTCTTTAAGCCTCTGCATTTGATTCTGCAATTGAGAATTGGTGAATGGCAAGGGCGATTTGACGAAATTGGCAGGGGAAATCTAGATGAAGAATCTGTTGCGGCTTGGTGTGCTGGTCTAGCCCTGTAGAAACCAACCTGGTTTGTGGTGATTGTGTTCTGGCCGACACAATAATGCACAATACCTCCTTTACAGATGGGAAGCGCAATTTCGGGAATGATTGGCAAGTTGGAGACGAAAGTGTTGGACAACCTCTGGAAAGCAGAATGAATTAAGGCGATGTTGTCGGGCATTTGGAGAATAAATTTGATAGAGTAGGAGCAGAGAAGGAAAAGAAGAAAGAGTGGAGAAAGGGAGCTGCTGTCTTTGAGGAAAGGAACCGAGTTTGAAGAGAGGAAATTAGAGTGGAGAAGAGGAAGTAGTAGCCTTCTCGGGTACTCTACAGGTACAATGAAGTCTTTCTATTAACAGTAGAAGGAAAGAGTGAGATGGATGATCGTATTCTTGTGTGTGATGATGTTGTGATTTATGCTTTGGGTTTCTAGAAATTGTTGATGCATATTCTGCACTTGTATTTTCTGCTTCGGTTTAATAATCAATGGATTTTAATTGAAAGCTATACTAGTTGGAAGCCATTACTGCTTGTTATTGTTTAAGGATTTTCATGGATAATAATATTCTCTGTGGAGGAATATTATCTGTTAAAGAGGTGTTAATGGATAATGAGATATTACCTGTGGAAGTGAAGTGTGTGTGGTGGATTAGTTACTGCCTTTGTTGAATGCCTATGTGGCTTTCGGTTTGGGGATTTAGTTTGCTCTTGGTGGTGTTGTGGGATATTATGAGGTTGTGTTCGGTTCTGTTATTTGGCCAAAGGAATTAAGTAGTGTTTGGATTACGAAATTCTATAAGTAAATGAATAAGGAATAAGGGTCCAGGTGATGTGGGTTATCGAATTTTGTAAATGGATATTGTGTGTTGTTATAGTTATTGGGCAACTAACAATTTGGAAATATTGTTTTGTTCAATTGGTGTTAGCAGATTTAGAAGATGGAGAATATGTGTTGTACTCTCTTAATGGAAAACGTATAAACTGGATCAGTGAATTAAGAGTGAAAAATGTATAAATTAGGATTATTGGTTATAAATTAATAGAAAATCGTTAAGTGATAATTAAATAATAAAATAGAAGTAACGGTATCAAAGTTAAGTTCATAATTGGTAAATATATTAATAAATAAATGTTAATCATTTTGAATGTATTAAAAGGAAAAGAATAGAGTGCTAAATGCGCCACGGACCGTAGGTAAGTGATTGCATGTGTTTTGGTCTTCGGGCCTTACATCGCAAGAATAGGATATGCATGTTTTGTTGTTTACCACTTTATTAGATTGATAGATTATTGCGCATGTCTATTGTTTTAAAAGCATGTCTACAGTTGATACTAGCATGTTTCGTTGTTTACTGTTTTTATAACATGTCTATCACTTTCTAAGCATGTCTACAATTTTATTTACCAAGGGTTAAAACATTACTTTATTTACCTGTTAGAAATTGTATGCATTCACGAGCATCATGCATCATGATTTTAAAACGATAAGAAAATGGTTTCACATGCATGGTTTTGAAATGGAAACAGAAACAGAATGTAAATGAATAAAGTGGAATAAAAGGTAAATGAATAAAGTGGAATAAAAGGTAAATGAATAAAGTGGAATAAATATGAATGAGATAATATAAGATGTGAGTTTGTTGGTTGGTCTTCGGTTAGCACCGAGACTGGTCAGCCAACGGGTGAGTGAGGCTGCCTCAGTCCTTGGTGGGCACAGCTGCTAGTAAGCAGAGGTTGGAGCCCGAGCCGCTAGCTAAGTTTTCGATTGGAGGCGGAGCTGCTTATCCCTGAGGTTTGGTTGTCATGCATTTACGTGCACAATAGCTAACAGGCGATTCGGTTGGAGCCGAATCCTTTGTCACGAACACATCCTTGGTTGGAGTCGGGACAGACCGCCCAATTGTTAGTGAGGTTGTTTTAGCCCTTGGTGGGCACAACTGCTAGTAGGCGAAGGTTGGAGCCCGAGCCACTAGCTAAGCTTTCGGTTGAAGCCAAAGTTGCTATACCAAAGATGTCGGATAAATAAAATGAAATGGTAAAAGATAAAAGAAAGACAGAAAACGGAAACGCATATGGTTTTGAAAAGAGCATAGCATTTGCATTATACAGTTTTTATTTATATCACTTACTGAGCTTTAGGCTCATTAGTTAAGTTTAAATAATTGTTTTATGCTTCCACTATATTTCTAGAAAAATAATTTTTAATAAATGAAAGTTATTTCGCTGCTAAAATATTTTAAATAATTATTATTTCTTAACAAGATGAATTGGAAAAAGGATTTGAAGTAATGGATTAAACACTCAGTTTTAAAAGAAAATGCTTACTCTGATATTATGAAAGAAAAGTTTTAAATTTCACGCTACTCAAAAAAAGAAATAAAAAAACAAGGATGTTATACTAAACTCTCACAATCAATAGCATCTTAGATCAGTCTTGTCTTCATAGGACAAACTGTCACACTAACTATTAAATTTTGTTTTAAGTCTTCGACTATAATATTTTTGTCGAGGGTTAGATGGTTCAATTCTTCTATGGGTTGGATCATTCGGTTCTTCTATAGATTGATCGTTCCTTTTTTTTTTATATGAGGCTCCTTTTTGGCCGTGACAATATATGTTTTAGATTTTTCACCTAATTTTTCATTATTGTGTACATAAACTTCTTAGTAATTTGTTTTCTCTATAGTGAATTTTTTTTGCTGTACTTGTGATTTTTTCACAAAGGTTTCACATGAATCTCAATGTTAGTTCATCTTTTTTCTATTTCGATTTATGTTTCCATGTTATATTTTAATTATTAATTTAACAAAAATACTACATCAATCAATAAGCCTATCATCGTAAAAGGAGTGAGCTTTAGAAAATAATATGACTATGAGAACAAGATCCATTATATAATAATAATATATTGTTTGGTTGTAGAAACTATTCAAGGTCTTACGAGGAAAAAAGAACAATTTAAATAATTAAAGTAGGTAATTAACAAGAAATTAGTCTAAGTACATATAAAAGATCAAAAGAGTTTATAGTACCCAAAAAAAGTACACGAAAAATATAATAAACAATTGAAAAGTGACAAAAAAAGCAGGGCACATTAAGAAAATGTATAAATCAAGCTGAGTCAGACAGGGCCCCACTTTGGCAGGACCTTTCAATTTCCCTTCACATAGTCATCTGGGTCCTGATGCTCTCTCTTTACTGCTCAATGTTGGCCTTATGTGGGGGCCCATTTCTGGCCCCTCTCTGTTCCGCCTAATATCTATTCCTTCAATAATTCAATCTCGCACCCTTCCTTTCTCTATTTTTTTCTTCACTGGTACATTCCAATCGACAGTCTGATCAAAAGACCGTGAGCCCTTTGGTTCCATCCATCGCAGATCAGACGTATGAGTTTGACGGGCATGAGTTCTTAATGGTCTATCGTCGTCTTGGTTTGCTCCCGGTCTTAAATTACAATTGATCAAAGTAAGAGAAAACAGTTCGAAAAACAATGACAAACTCGGTCTCAAGAGGATTATTTAGAGTAATGAAAAGAAATTATGTAAAGATTATGAATTTAAATGAAACCCCAGTTCTAGGGTTTGGATCTTCGTTGACTACTTTGCTTTATTAATATCAGCCACTTGATTTTCTTTTTTTTTTTCCCCTTAAAATGGGCAAGTTTTTGCAGTTTAGCCCGGGAAAGGTGGCGATTAGTTTGTTGAATACACATCAAGAAAATAGAGACTGAACAAAAGAAAATGAAAATAGAAGAAACTCAACTTTCATAAATGTACACGTAAGCTTGAATATCATATATTGTCAACTACATATGCATGAATAGATTTATTGCACAAGTGATCCATTAAACGTAGCCATCCTTCAATTTAAAACACGTAAATGAGTACAAGATTTAATGTTTGCTTCCCAACCCGCTATTTTTTATTCTCGAAAGCAATTAAAATAATTGATATCAGGATTTTTTAATCTCCAATTGGATTTCCTCCCAGTGAATTTCCCATCGTCAACCCAACTTCTAAATCCGAAAAAAAAAAATCCAAACTATTCGATTATAGTGCTTTGCGTACGTGTATTACACATGTAATTGTTTCCTTATAATGAGATTTATGCAATATCAAATCAACTTTTACAAGTTATGGGACACTAACATGCATCATACATATTCATTCAAAGCTTATAATATTTTAAAATTCACCCGTGAAAATAAGGTAAAGTTAATTAAACTAAGTTTTAACTAAAAATAAATTTCTAAATGTAGTTTAAAAGGCAAGTAAAATTCACATCACCTTAAATGAGTCATTAAATTAACAAAGTTGAAGTTCATTTCAGACTTTAAATAAGAAAAGGTGAAGTGTAAGGATAAAAAGCAGTTAGTTCCTCAATCTTTTATTTTAGAAGAATAACTCGCTAAACTTTGAGAATTTAATGACTAAATCCCCATAATTAGGTGTATCGTTAAAAAAATTACTTTTTTTGTCATATGATCTTCTTTGCTGGGCGATTTCAAAAAAAAAAAAAGAACAATTCTCAATAGAACAATTCTGATAATACTAGCGATTCCTAAAGAAAAACAAATTGAAAAATGGTCATATCCTATAGGGGACCCAAGATAGAATAGGGAGCAATCTATCCCAGACCTAAACTGTGTCACCAGACCATTTTACTTTTAAATTACTTATTTAGACAACGGAAATCTTTAGTAAATTCCAATAGGGCATAGCCTCACCAAATGAGTCATATCAAAGGTCCATCAGTGATATTGAAATAAAGTAATAATATGTGTATAAAATAAAAGTGCCAAAAAATTACAAGTGTAATGTCCCGATAATTCCTCTATAAATTGAATGTAAAAGGTTTCATGGAATGAACAATTTGACGCATTTTGTAAATTTCTATTGTACACTTCATATGATGCAATGGGAATGATATAATGCAATTGAATTAGAGAAGAAATATTAATTCAAAGTTGAATTAGAGAAGAAATATTAATTAGATTAAGTATGGTGTAATTGTCATTTTCGGTCGAGGCATCGGTTGAGGACGCAGTCGAATATCTCGACCGAAATGCATCACAGATTACTCCCTGCATTTTTTATCGATGGACGGTCACGGTCGAGGTCGAGGTCGAGGTCGAGGTCAAATATCTCGACCAAAATGCATTACAGATTACTCCCCACATTTTCAGTCGAGTCAAGGTCAAGGTCGAATTCGAATAACTCGATTAAAATTCCTTATAGATTGTGTTTTGGTTTTTCAATCGAATTATTGATCGAGGACCCAAATGGGCCTCGAGACAGAACGGGGAACAACCCGCCCCAAAGAACCAAATCGTCCGACCCTTTTTCACTTAAATTTTATTAATTGACAGCGGAAGACTTAAAATGTTACTTAAAAGCCAGGGCCCAATGAATAAGGGCTTAACAGGTCCAACAAGCGATATCAGATAGTAAAACAATATAATCCAAAAATGAAATAATTGTGCAAAAATTAATATTGGGGATTATAGTCATCTAATAAAATGAATACCTCACAAAATATCTCTCAAAGAGAATGTTTAAATCTACAATAATTAAATAAACTCGGCTAGTCAAATCTTGACTTGATATCGGAGAATATGGTTGATTTAATCCTGAAATGTGTCATTGGGGTAAGTTGACTAAACTCAATAGGGATTATGTTTTTAAAGAAGAATTTAATTAAAAAGATATTTAAGTATGCAATAATTTGAAACCCACGTTTTATAAATTCCTTTCAGAAAAAGATGTACAAAAGGGCATGAGTGTAAAATTACTCATTAATATGTGATACATAATTAAAATAAGCTCTTGTTGTACAAATTTAAAATCACAGTGAAAATTGAGCCACTCACGAACTCCGAGCACACCATGCCATAGCCATATAATAGAATAAAGACGATGCTCGGCGATCGCAAAAAGCTAAATAATACCCTGATTAGGTTTAGGGATTCGCAACCCAAGGACACGACACATATAGCTGTCCTATTACCTATTTGCACTATAGGGATTCGAACCGAAGAACATTTGAAAAATCTCCTATTACCCAATTCAATAACAAATAAACACATTATGCACAGTAGAATGTGTGAAAATAAAATAGACCCCAAATCGGGTCGTTCAAACCTAATTCGCACGACCAAGTTGATCAACAAATATTTATAGGCATGCTTCATTGGAAATGTGAACAGTGAAAATAAAATATAATATAAAAATTCGACGGTCCTAAAAATGGACGTGTCGTTTTAATATGAGACTCGTCTCAAAATATTCACTTTTAAAAGAGTTATGCAATTCAATGCATAAAATAAACCCCTACCTCGAAGTGGCTTACGCTGGTCAAAGTTCAAAATCCAAATAGCCCAAATCCAACTGTCCACGGATTTTTAATTAAATATAGGTACCTATCCAAAATTTAAGATATTAAATTTCAGTCAAATTTTTATACCTTAAAATTTCTAATTAGTATTTAAAAATTGAATTAAAATTAATTGGGCTTAAAAATACTAAATCGGACCCAACAAAAAAAAGGCCTTGAAAAAGTCCGTAACACAAGTGGGTTGATCCAAAAAGAATTGGACCAGACCTGGCCCAAGACTATGGTCTGATGGCCATTCGGTCCCGGCTTTAGGCCCAGACCGTAATCCATAGCCCAGACTCGTAGGGTCTAGTTTGCGATTTGCGCATAAGGGATTGCGTCTCCTTCTTTGACGCAAACGCTTTCTCCGGACTCTCCCTGCTTCGTCGTTCGCAGCAGACAGGCCCTACTCCGAAGTTGTCTGCTGACTAGAGTCAATGGATCCAACACAACGCCCATCGCGGCTCAGCGCTTGCTGAGTCGCTGTCCAACGTTCCTTCACAGACAGAAATTTGCGCAACAGAGTTGTAGGATTTTACCGATTGTTCAATCAATCATAACATATATTGAAATCCAAATCGCAAGCAGAAATTCAGACCAAAGTTCCCAATATACAGAGTAAAGACACAAAAAAATCCAACTTTTAAAGCTCACTGATTCCCGATTTACAGTTTCTTGATCTCTCTTTAAGGTCTCGACCAACACCATGACAAACAATTCTTCGCCCTCTGAAGTTACTCTAAAACAAAACCTAAATCCTTCGAGCAAACAATGATTTAAAACATAATCCCAAGCATAAATTTAGATTTACAAAGTTGCAGGATAACTCACTCACCGTGGCTGATTTTTGTCACTAAACTGCCTTCTGAATTGCCGAGAGCAAGAGTATGATTGACGGTTATTGAGGCAAGAAGAAATGAAAAAAAAATTCTGATATGCTCAAACGCGTCGTTGGAGAAGAATGGGCATTTATCAAACTGGAGGGAGAGGATTTGGGACGAAATCTCTCCTCCTCCCTCAACGCATGCCCATGATTTCCATTCGGGAAAAACATTTCCAAATACGTTTTCCCCAACTTAATTATCAATTAAAAATTTTTTATTGGGCCCTTTGGGCCAGATATCACAGACGCAGTTGAAAGGTTCAACCGAAATTCAAAGCAAAGGAAAATTTTGGCAAATCAGTCGATGGTTCGGTCAGCTTCTTCGACCGAAAAGTATATTTTTAATGAAAAATCTGCTTTTATCGCAGACATTCTTTTATTTTCTCCAATATATTTTTCATCCTCTCCCAAGAAGATAGCGAGTTTTTCACGTGGAAGACCTGCATTGGACCATGCTCCCTTGATATGGTTGACTGTCCATCAACTCTGGCGTCCACGTGAGTCTCCCTCCGTCTATAAGTTGATGGCAGTGGATGGAATGACATTCTGAATTCTGCACTTGCTGAGAGCTGCGACCAAAAGGAAGTGAAGGAGAAAGGTGAGGGTGCTGCATTTTCCATCTTGTGAGTGAAGAGTGTTCTGTGAGTTGAGTGGAAAAAAGAAGAGCTCCTATCTTAGAATTTCCTGGTTGTGTTGTTGCTTTGTGTGGGTGTTGTTGCTGTGAAGTGGGCTTGCTGGGAAGTGGCATTTCTGTTGAAGGTAAAAAATTAGATGTATGTTGGCTAGTGGAGGCCCTACATCATGGGACTGTCTTTTTGTTTGAACGCATTGGTTGTTGTTGTTATATGTCAATATGCTCTTGTTAGTTGGACTGTTAATCACTGCCATTTTCTGTGGGTTGAGAAATGTTGGTTGCTTAGAAAAGTATTACCCTGTTTCTTTTGGATTACCAACTCAGATTAAATAATGAACTGTATTACCTTGCTAATGGTGAGACTTGGTCGATGAAGAACAAGAGAAGTGGTAATGTTATCTTGCGGTGAAGTGTTGCTCTGTTGAGTGTTGACTTTTGTTAATTATAGTGTGATGAAGAACTACTTGTGGTGTTATCCTGCTGTGTTGAACAAATTGTTGATGCCTTTCCGAGTTGGTTCTAAAATGAAGAAATATAGACATGAACTGGAATTAATTATTACCACGGTTCCCTTATTTGTCTATGCTTTGGACATTGGCTTTACACTGTTAATATTGGTCACATTCTAGTCCCACAAATTACTCTATTAATTGCTCCCGGTTAATTTATGCAAGAATTAGTTTCAACTAACTAATTGCTCTCTGTCATTTAATATACAAATTGCCCCTATTAAATAATGCTTAGTGTAATTTAATAGTCTTCTTAATTTGTTCCTTATAAATTATTCGTAAAATGGTGATAGAAATGGAACGTTTTAGCTTGAACATGAACTGTAATATCCCTTCTTTAATATCATGTTTTCTTGTTGTATACTCTGTACATTATGGTGAACTATACATGATATGACATTCATGCATCACAATTAGGGCTTATGAAATTGCTGACATATTGCATGACATGTATAATAAATGTAAATAGGCGTATGGGAGTTTGGGAGATTTAGTGGCGGTCCATTGGTGGTGACACCCCTAATGGATGTATCCCCTCCCACGTAGGGAGCGGGTGACGGTTAAGCCACATGGACCATAGGATGTATCCTCTTCTCTTGTACCAAAAATCCCCAACGCTTGAAAACAAAAAAGATTGGTGACGGTATGTGATGACACCCCTGATGGATGTATCTCCTCGTTGGAGTGACGGTTAAAGCACATGGCCATAAGATGTATCATTTCTCTCAATATAACAGAAAAAATAGGTTCTTTTCTAAAACACATTGCATGAGCACGCATGAACATGAGTATTGCATTTCATCCTATTTATTATTGAGCGTTTGACTCATTGTTTTATCCCATAATGTATGTGATTATTATGAGACCTGTGCTATGCCAACAGAGGAGGAGACATTACATGATGAGCTTATGGGTTATCAGTCGAGTTTGACCTGATGGTTATGGCTCACAGAAAAACAATGCTGGTTATTTTGAATAGTTAATTACGGTTTTTGAATATGGTAAATGTTTTGTAAACCATGGACTCTCATTGAAAATGTTGAAACTGTGTTTTAAAAATTGTAAATTGTTTCTGCTCATATTACTCTAATATGTTTTCAAATTAGTTTTTCTCATACATGTTATAAATAAATTAAAGAAACTTTTTTTATATGGCTAAAAATTGAAAGTAAAGAAAAATGTTTTAATAACACGGGGTATTACAACAAGAACTTATACAAATATTATTATAGATTTTTAATAAATAAGTCCAACCTCGCAAAGCTCTCAAAAAAAAAATATTAAAATGAAAAAGGGAGTGTCAACTCAGTCCTACGACGGAAATCAGTGATATTTAAAATTTATACCAAAAGGAATATTGTTGAAGTGAGTAGATAAACTCAATAGGAATAAGGTTTTATATTCGACAATTAGAATTTTACAAAATAAATGAGGGATCATGCCATAAATAAAACGTGTGATTTAAAAAACCAAGTATAATTCGACCAGTGAGGCAAAAGTGGAAAACGTCCACTATAGCGTGGTATAAATGGGTCTCACAAGATCTCAGTAAAAATAGATTCACTCAATGGCTCCAGGCACACAAATGCCATAGATATATAGAACAAGACAATACTCGGCAATCACTAAAGCCACGAAATAATATCATGATCAAGTTTAGGGTTTAGTGCCCAAGCACACGACACAGTCAACTGTTTCATTACTCTAGTTAACACAAGAAACACATCCTCCAATGGTCGAATGTGCATAGATAAAATAGGACCTCTTCACGGGGTGATCAAAGTTGGTTCACTCAACCAAGATGATTAACATGATATTCATGTTCAAAATAAAATGTGTCTAGTAAAATTTATAATTGTAATATTGTAAAAATGGACGGTCATAATGGACTCATCCTTTTATATGAGAACACACATCAAAATAATCGTTTTGAAAAAAATGTCATGTTGAACATAAAATGAAACCCTTACCTGACAGTGGCCTATCAACAATTTAGGCTCAATCCAAAGCAGGAATGTCAAATATTCAATCGTGTCCAATTTTCAAAGTCTCGGAATCTAAAGATAATCATATTACAAAATGAGGAGCAAACTAACTCACGAAATATCAAAATCTCAAGCTTAAGAAAATGACTCGTAAACAATCGAGTCCGAGACTCAAATGGATTCCAAAACTGACCCTAAATCATCCCTAAAACAATTGGGTTAAACATCCTAAATGACCCTAAAACAAGGTCTAAGCCGCAGTTTAAATAAACTGGATCATGGCCAAAACTAGGCTTGAGCCGCGACCTCACATGACTCAGCATAAAAGAGGGAATAAGGTAGGGAGCTCCTAGTCGCGGCCCCTGCTTGGTTGAGTCGTGCCTCGGCCTTGCCTCAGCCTAGCAAGGAGGCTCGTGCCACTACCCAGCAACCTAGTCAGGCTAAGAGGCCTAGGTCGTGATTAGGCCTTTTTCGAGTCACAACCTGACATCGTCTTCCCCAATGTAGGCCACCAAAAATAACCAAACTTCTATGATTTCCAGCAACAAAATGGCCACAAACGATCCTTAAGACCTTGATTTACGATTATAATGCAATATAATATCGAAATCAACAACTTTAAACAACCAAGTTATCTTCAATATCAAAATGAAATTTCAGTTTCTAAACTCAAGGAAAATCCCAAAAATTTCAACGAATTCAATTGTAAAACCAAGATAACCTCTCTCGATGTTCTAACAACCCCAAGTTGCCTGATCGAAACCCCACGACTCCTCTTGTTGTCCAAAACTCTCAACTCTGCAGAGAGTTTTTCTTCCCTCTAAAATTGCAGAGGCAGAGGAAGAGGCGAAGTGTTACTTCCATTTATAAAAAAAGGTATGTTTGTAGGAGGGCAGGAAAGGGGGGAAGGAAGGCAACAATCATACGCCTAAAAATGAGGGGAAGACCTCCTCATTTTCAAACGTAGTAACTGCCTTTACCCCATTGCGTTCAAGATGCTACAATCTCCCCCACTTAGAACATTTCATCTCTGAAATTTGGAACGACCTTCAACATTTAACCAAATAGGTACGGGTATTTTGTTGCCATTTCTGATTCAATCTCCCCCGTAGCTTCCATTTCACTATGGTTCTTCCATTGAACTAGAACCAAAGGAATTTAACGACGTTGTAAAACTCTAACTTCACAACCATCCTTTTGGGCTCTTCTTCATAAGATACATCCTCTTGAAAGAGTATATTGGTCCAAGAGATAACATGTAATTGGTCAAAGACATATCTCCATAGCATGAAAACATGGAAGACATTGTGGACATAATTCAACTGTGATTGTAACTCTAATCGATAAGCCACCGTACCAACTTGTTCAAGAATTTGAAAATGGCTAATATATCAGGAAATTATGTAAAACCTATGAATTTTATAATAATAAATTTTACTTGTTAACTTTTTACATGATATTCGGTCAAGGTGTTGAAAAGTTTACCCGTTTTGTCACGTTGTGGCCACATGTGAATTTTCACTCAAATATGTAAAATTGAGTATTACCGAGTGGTAAACTAATTGAGAAAATGAATTTAGTAAATTATTTTGCCTAAAGAGTCGTTGTCAATTAACGTTTAGAACAAATTGGGATTTAAATTAAAATTTAGATTAGAGTTATTTAATATATAAAATATATTTAGTGTATATTTTATTTATTAAATAAATTAAATAAAGAAATGAAGAAAAGAAAATAGAAGAAGGAGAAGAGGAAAATGTTTTCGACAAAGAGAGAATGGGAGAGAGAGAGGAGAGGGACGAAGTCGAACGTTTGGTGGATCTGAGGAGTGGAAAACATTCACAGCGTCAAGGGCATCAACTGTTTTTGAAGGCCGTTGGTAAGTAACTTCGTTTAACACCTCCGATTTTGAAGTTAAAGTTTGAAAATTTTATTGGCTTCGGATTCAAGCTTAAAAACTCAAATCCAAGGAACATCTCTGGTTTATGTTGGTAGAATTGAATCTTTTATAGGATTATTTGTCGTTGGAAGGTGAAAACAGTGTTGGAACTATCATCCCAGCTGACCTCTGCACGAGGGCGGTCAACCGCTGGTGACCAGCATGAGTGGATGATGCGCTGGTTCACCAAAAGTGGCATTGGTCGACCACAGTGGTGAACCAGTGCGGTCGACTGTACCTGTTCGGTCGACTGTAACAATGCTAGTAGACCAAAGTACTATTCCTAGTTGGCCGTGAATTGGGTAGATTGTACATGAATTGTTCCAAGTCGACCGCAGGAGATCCCTAGTTGACTGTGAAGTGTATTTTGTAATATTTTTTAATCATTTATGCATCAGTTGGGTTCCTATAATTGTTATAAGACCCTTCCACTATTTCCTTATCAGTATCAAAGAAAATTTTTGTCTTTGGACATGGTTTTAGACTCGATTCAGTTTATGAATTTTAAGTTGATCTCTGATAAAATTATAGTCGATTGACTTTAGTTGAGTCTTGGATGGTTGCGGGAGTGTCTTATGACCACTATGAGGTTCCGATTGACCATCGATGTGTCTTGTTAACACCAAATGGTCCCAATTGACCGTCATTGAGTCTGGTTGATGTTACGAGGTCCCAATTGACCTTTATTTTGCCTCGTCAACTATTGCATGGTCTCGGCTAACCACCGGTTTGCTTTATTGACCATGGTTAGGTTCAAATGACTCCAGCTATATCTTCTCGACTATTGAGTTGTTCACGCCTAGTGTGTCATGTTCTATCAATTGTCACCATGACTTGTCAACTAGTGGGTCTTTCTAGTTGTCTATTGAGGTGTTGGGTCGACCATTGTTATTTTTTACTCGATGACAATGTTTGTTTCTCATAATTGGGTTTAGTGAACTTTGTTCAGCTTCACCAGCAATATCTAATTTTTGGTCTGGCTTTTTGTTTTGGTCTAGGACTCTTGATGTATCCCTAGATTTGATTTTTGGTTTTGGACAAGTGGTTATCCCTAGAGTTTGTCTTGGATTCCTAGTCTTGATTTGGGACTTATCTATTATCTCTTATGCTATATTTTGATTTTGACATCGGCCTTGTTATAGGTTCTAGAGATGTCACTGGTTTTGACTCTCACTTCCAATAGCGCGTGGAGCTAGCTAGTCAGCAATGTTGTCCTAGTCGTCATCGAGGTAGGGATTTTTATACTTTATGCACTACATTGCATCATATTTTCAAACTGCTATTTTGTGAGATACTACACTTGAAAACCAAATTAAGGTTGTTTGATAGCATGTTCATTTTTATGTTTATGTATGTTTTCTCAAGTTTACATGTTCTCAAGTTTCGATCCCTAGAATTCAAAAGGTTTGCACCCCCAAAACCTGGCTAGAGTTTTTTAGTTACATGGATCAGAATGTTGTTAGCCTCTATGTTATGTTCGCTTAGTACCTTTCCATTTGAAGGGTGGTGGGACGATTTGTAGCTCCGCTCGTCGGCAACCTTCGTCAATTTGGATCCTGTAGGTAGCTAGTTGAGGAGCAATCCGTCGTTGGCAACCTTATCTATTACTTTACTTATACGGGTTGTGTTGGCATTGAGCGGGGCTCATCGGCAACTCGGATGACATGCTAGATCTCCGGACCGCCGTCGTTTTTCTTCTTCTACCTAATGATGTGTTGCTATAGGCAAATGACCACCTATTCTATGATGAATGTCAGATGAGTCCTTGTATGACCATCCCTTTTCACAAATGACGTTTTTGGATGGAAAATAGTGTTGACATATTTTCAAGGTATAGTTGTCTATGTATACAACATGTTTTGACAAAAGCCTCATTAACAACCTTAGAATAAAATGGTGAAGAGTTTTATGAATTAAAATCCATGTATAGTAAATGAAAAGCATTACATTAGTCTTCTAAAGGATGAGAAAAATAATTTTCGCATTCATTGCATTTAGTATAGATTCTACTGAGTTTATCACTTACCTCTTACACTATATTTTTTCCACGTTTAGTGAAAAGGTATATGTATGAAGTCTTTGTGGGATGTCTACTTGTATTTCCCTTTTGTACGCTTTGACTTCCCCTTGGATGGGTGAAGGTTCGTTGGCAATCCTTTTGTCTCTGGTATGTTTGAGATTTCCTGGTTGGGTGTTGTTTGGTTTGATTCTTGTACAGTACTTTCTCTGTTTATTTTTATAATATCTTGACTTTTGCGGATCACTATGTGGATCGCAACCCATGTGATTTGGGTTTTGAGCTTAATTTCATATTAAGACTTTCGCTTCATCTTAGCCTTGAGTTAGGCGATCGGGTTCTCACTGAGGATAGAGTGGCCTGACTCGGCGATTCTGTTAGGCCTGCTGATGCACTACAAGGCCCGGTTACTAAAGCCCGAGCCAATAAGCTTATCAACCTTTTAACAAGCTATTATTTTGCAGGTGGAGTGACCTTAGAAGGATTAGAGGATGAGTCACACCATGAGGACAAAGAAAGACCAAAGCACCTCCTCACTTGGATGATCCATACACCTCATTCGGTTATACCCTCACCCGAGGAGCAAAATGATATTTCCAACACTGTACCTTAAGAGGGTTGTAGCTGAAGATATGTTATTCCAATGTTATTCTATGCTTATTATTTAATTGTCTGATTATATGCTGGATGTGTTTCCTTTTTTTGGATGAATTATTGTTGTTGGGATAATGTGTCACTTGGTGTTCTTGACTAGAGTGTTAGCCGAGGACCTATTTTTGTTTTGTTTCTTTTCAAGGTTATTATTGTAATTTTCTCTTTAGGGCAAACCTTGTGACGTATTTAATCCCTCATTAAGGTCTTTCCAAACCTAATTTAGATAATATTCAACTGAAGCTAAAGTTCTTGTTTGGAGTTGTCTCCTTGCAAATCGGCCATTTTCTTCTAGGTCAAACCTAAGGAGAAATTGTGTCAACAAATTATTCCACTCATTCTTGGCTAGTCTTAAAGTGGAGCTCTTATACTACTCTTCCTATCATCTCGGTCCAGAGGTGAATATTAAGAAAGGAAGTGTAGAAGACTAGCTAGAAAACAAGTTGGAGCTGTTCTATAGAATTCATTGAAGTCAAGGGTTGGGGCTATAGATTCCCCTCAGACTAGCTTGTAAGTTCTTATTGTTTCTGTTGAAATTGGATTCTGGATTTTGGAGGAATGGTTGTTCACTATCCAAGGGGTGTGTGTGTTGAATTTCACATTATTTGAACTAGAGTCACGAAAGTTATATGTTTTCCATTTTGATGCAAAACTGTTTGATTCATTGGTTCCTCTCCGGGAAGGGTCATTTTCATTTGCATAACTTCCATGTCAGTGGGAATTTTAACATGATTTTTGAAGGGTGCTTAACTCACTGAAATTTTGGGGTGTCTTCAAAATTTGGCCTCAATTGGAGTTATGGAGAGTAAGTTACAGAATTGACAAGTCTATGTTCTGTTTTTTGTGCAAGTCGATAACCGTTCCTCCATTATTGTCAAGATTGCATCCCTTGGTGCATCACCCGCCTCTGGGTCGTGACCAGCTAGCTTACTCTTCAAACTAAAGTGACTAACACCTTGACATGACCGAACCTTTAAGAACACAAAATTATCGACCTCAAACTCAATTTCTCTCCTTAGAAGGTTTGCATAACTCTTTTGACGAGTCTAAATTGTTCTCAATCGTTCCTTAATAGACTGTATTTTCTCAGTAGTTTCTTGGATCAAATCAAGCCCAAGGTTAACGCGCTCCTCGGTCTTAATGCAACATAGTAGGGATATGCACAGTCTTCCATAAAGAGCTTCATAAAGTGAAACTTCAATACTAGTTTGATAGCTGTTATTGTAGACAAACTTCACTATGGGCAAATGATTCACTCATGTATCATCGAAATCTAGAATACAACATCTAAACATGTCTTCTAGAGTTTTAACGTATGCTTAGACTGACTATCTGTCTGGGGGTAATGAGTTGTACTCAAATGAAGCTCAATGCCCAAAGCACTCTGTAGGCTCTCCAAAATCTTGAAGTGAAATCTTGGATCTCTATCTGACATTGTGTGTAACAACCCGGATTTTCGTAAATCCTTTAAAACATGTAAAATTTTGAAATTTCTTTCTCTTTAAAACAAAAGGTATAAGAGTGCGTCTAACTGGATCCCTACTGACTCTTTCTTTAAACTCATTATGAAAAACCAAATGATAAAATGTGCGGAAGCGTAACTACTAGAACCATTTGTTTAAACGTTGTGGAAGCATTATAAAATAAATCCATATAAACGTGGTGGAAGCGTAAATCGTTTAAAGAAGAAAGTAAACAATTGAATACAATACAATAACTAAATGTGATTACAACTGTTTCTCATTTTATCCTTAGCTTGGCCAGCCCTGAATCTTGTTCGTGCAAATTCCTTCACCTCTGCTTTATTATTTGTTCATCGTTTTTGTATATGAGCCTATTGTTATCTGTTCGTTGTTTGTACCCACACCACAAGTAATACGTGAGCCTAATGGCTCAGTAAGGAAAATGGTTAATACAATTATGCTTATGACTCTCTTTAGTTCTTTTGGAATGGGGGCCACCCAAACCAATCCTTTCATTAGCCATTTACCATTTACCATTTTATTACTTTTCTTTACATCGTTCGTTCATTACTCGTACTTTGAGCTGGAGATTGGAGGACCTATATGGAATGGTATAGACTTGGTCAGCTTCTAAGCTCCTATGAGCAGCTGGTCCCTTTCCCGACATGAGAAAGGGGCGTAGTCCAGTGCCGAGCTAGATCCAAACTACCCATCCACCCCCAACTCCCTTATTCTTTTCTTTGTATCTGTGCTAGGTTAAGCTACTGGACCACAAAGGCCTTTATTATCTTACAGTTTTACTCATTTTCATCATTTATCTTTACTCATGCATGTGTGCATACCACCCTATGGCACTTCCCTATTAGTTTCTATTAACATAATGCATAACCATACATTCTCAACCTAACGTGATGCATGATGCATATAACGTAATATTAATAATAATTGAAGTGCGCATTCAAAGTAAAAGCAACTTTTAATTGAGAGCAACTTAAATGGAAAGCGCATATAATAAATAACGGCAATTGAAAGTAAATGAACATTAAAGAAATGGTAATGAAGCATACAATGAATTTCGATTAACTAAACATTCTTGTTAACTAAGCTAACTAAACATGGAAACATGCTTTAAACAACAATTAACGAAAATATGCTTAGACAACGAATAACGGAAACATGCTTGTAAATCAGTGATTCTTATTCTAGTTGATTAAGCATGCTTTTATTCAAATGAGTTAATATCCTAATTAATTACATGCTCAAGCTGATTTCTTGCTCAATAAAGGATTACAATTATTTTTCCTATAAGACTTCAACATGCCTTCTATTATAATGCATTAACATGCTTGACTTGTTAATTCACTCTAGTTAATTACATGCTTGTAAATTATAATTTACATGCTCACTAATTAATCATAGTTAATTAACATGTTTACTAATTAATCATAGTTAATTAACATGCTTACTAATTAATTTATACATGCTAATTAATCATGCTAGTTAATCAATCTAATATGCTAATTAAATAATTTAAACGCACTAGTAGTTACCTATTAGTCCATTTACATGCTCATGAATTAACATATTCTAATTAACCATCGCTAATTAGTTAATCAGACAAGATAGTTAGTTGACATGCTAAGATTGATTAACATGTTCATCAACTACTGTAATTAATTATGCTAGTTCATTTACATGTTCAAGGTTCACTTAGGATAATAGTAGTCTAGTTAGTTAATTAAACATAAAATAACATGCTAGTTAATTAAATACTTAACATGCTTGGTTTAATTGCATTTGATTACTGTACATGTATCTAATTAGCATGCTTGATCCTACTTAAAATGTTTAGTTTAACAATTTGGTTAACATGCTTCATTGCTTAACCATTAGATATGCTAGTTAGTTACTTATAAATCAACTAACTAAACATACGTAGTGTTATTGTTATAATTTCCAAACATGCTAGGATTAGGAGGTAAGGAAACCAAATAGAAACAGAACAACAATGATGAAATTGCAACTTTTAAGTTAAACTATAAAGGACAATTCTTAACAACATCTTTACACTTAGCTCGTTTGTCTTGTTCATTATCTAAGCATAACTCATCTTCCATTTGTCCATTATATAAATTCAGGTCATCAATAATTAAGGCATTTAAATCACAGATCTACCAATTGAATTTAAGCTAACAATACAGAGAATGTCACGCAAGGGAAATCAGCAAGGAAACACAATAAGAAATCATCTAAAATCATCTAATGTTATCTATAGCAAACATTCAGGAAGCTAACGAAAACTCACACACCCGTACTTGTGGTGTAGGGCCTCAATGGCCAAAGCACCCCTATTTCCTTACCTCAATTCCTTACTGCGCGTTAGCATGCAATCGCTATCCCTTTTCTCTTTCCGATACCTTCACAATTAAAACATATACCATCAATATTCAATCCTCCATTAACTGTTTACAAGGATTAATAACGCTTACGAGCTTCAACATCTACACTTTAACCACCTCATCTATATACATTTCTTCATTCCTTATTCATGTGCTTAACCAACTGGCCGCCGCGCCCCCCGCGCGCCCCGCCCCCCC
>CM039479.1:11697375-11721696 GCA_022433065.1 Begonia loranthoides | reverse complement strand
CTTTCCCTTTTTTTAACAATTCAAAATAATAGGAATGGTCTCTTGCAACCATATTACAAACAGAGAACCATCCATATCTATCAATCCCAGCCCAACAAGTTATGATTCACAAATACAAGCCACACAACAGGATGTATTCAACACATCAAAAATCTCTAACCATGGCTTAATACTCATCATAGCAATAACCAATATTACTTCTATCAGATTATTGACTCTAATAGTTCATCCAACAAATAACAAGAGGAGATACGAAACTAAATCACTGAGAGCATGAATCACAATACCACTCCAACATTCTTCATCTACCTCAATATAATTTAACTTAAGATAATAAAATCAGAAAAAGGGAGGCAGAATACAAGACTCCAGAGTGCACCCGAGATCAGTCCAGGAGCTTCACCTCACGGCCTCCAATTTTCTCTCGGCCTTCAACCTTTTCCAGCTATCCACTTCTCTTTCTCTGCCTCTTCTCGTATGTATAACGAACCAGCGAGGCAACACTCTCTGCAAAGGTAGAGAGCGAGATTCACAGGCGTGCCTGACCAGCCACTGCCAAGCTTTAAAGCATGTTCCCCACGTTGGAAAGAGCACCAGTTTGGGCCGAGCTGCAACCCGGGCCCAGCCAATCCGGCCCATCGACCCAAGGCCACCCCCCTCTATCGAGGACTTCACCAACCGTATTGACTCCATTGCCGTGCCCATCCATCCCTGCCACTCGCCAAGTTAACAGAACACAAAGGAGGAGAAGAACCTGACCAACCTACCTTTGACTCGTCGCTGGAAATCGCGACACAGGGAAGTCCTGAAGCCGCACCACGTCACTTCCGCGACGCCCATCATCATCGATCCGACACCGCATGACGGAGCCTCGCACATGTCGCTGCCTCCCATCGCTCGTCGTATCCCATCTCGCCCTATCGCTTGTCTCTCTCGTTTTCTCCTTCGTAGAATGGCCTTTCGGCCATTCTATTTTTTCTCATTAATTGGTTCGCCCAGCGAACCAATTTTAAGGGTGTGAACCGGTTCTGCGTGAACTGGTTTTTCCCCCTCCCTTAATTATATATATAAACTATGTCCTCTTTAATATATTGAGAGAGTTCCATGAATTTTGCATTTTCTGCTTATGGCTCGCATTGTAGTAATTGTCTAAGAAAATAGCCTCGAAGCGCTCCCAAGCCATTTTACTGACTGAGAAATCAAGCTTCAGAGATTTCCATCAAACTTTAGCCGCCTTTCTAAAGTAAAACACAATAAGGCCAACATGGTATTCAGCTACGATCTCAAGAGCATCTATATTCTTCAACTTAAAATTCAGCCAAATATCAGCAACAAGAGGGTCTAGTCCTCCCTCAAATACTAGCATATTTAGACACCTCAATTCCCGAAAATAGTCTATATGGTGAACCACTATATTTTGAATTCTGCCGTCTCTAGGCAAGTTCTGAAGAGCATTCCGTAGAGCTATCAGAGGATTCGTTGGCATTGACTCAGTCAATTGTGATGTTAGTGCTGCAAGTGCACAATCCCTAGAGGCTCTTTTTGGAGGTATTTTTCCAAAAAAAATAAAAAAAATTTAGTAAACGTCAAAATTCGTCGTTAGGCACATTAAATGAAAATTCCTTCATATTATCACTTTATCTTTCTTACTAATGTCACATTTCAAGATGGTAACTTGGCTCTGATACCAAAACTTATGTCACATTCTGGATGCGACCCGAGACAAAACGGGGAGTGACCCAGCCAGACCCAAACCGTGTCACCCAACCCTTTTATTTTTAAATTACTTAGCTAGGCAGTGAAAGTCCTTAGTAAGTTACAACATGTCAAGGCTCGGTTAGATGGGTTATAACGAAGATCCATCAGTGACATCGAAATAAAATGATAATATGTATCCAAAATCAAAATGCCAAAAATTACATGAATTTATACAAATATTATTACAGATTTTTAATAAATAAGTCAAACCTCACAAAACTTCTTGAAACTAAAAATACTGAAATGACAAAGGGAGTGTTTGCTAAGTCTTGCGATGGAAATTGGCGATCTTCCAAATTTATACCTAAAGGAATGTCTGTTGGCTCAGTCTTGCGATGGAAATTGGTGATCTTCCAAATTTATACCTAAAGGAATATCACTGGAGTAAGTAGACTAAACTCAATAGGGGTAAGATTTTATATTCGACAATTAGAATTTTATAAAATAAATGGAGATCATGCCATGAATAAAACATGTGATTTATAAAACTGAGTAGAAATTTGCCACTGAGGCAAAAGTGGAAAACGTTTACTTTAGGTGGTATGTACGAAAAATAGGCTCCACAAAATCTCAGGAAAAATAGAGTCACTCACGAGCTTCAAGCACACAAATGCTATAGACACATAAAACAAGGAGATCACTAAAGTCACAAAATAATATTTTGATAAGGTTTAGGGTTTTGTGCCCAAGGACATGGCACAGTCAGCTGCCCCATTACTCTAGTTAATACAATAATCATATCCTCCAACAGTCAAATATGTATATATAAAACAGGACCCCTTCACGGGGCTATCACGAGGCTATCAATCTTGGTTCACTCAACGAAGATGATTAACAAATGATGAACATGCTCAAAATAAAACATGTCCAACGAAAATTATAATTATAACATTGTAAAAATGAACGGTTATAACAAACTCCTCTTTTTATATTAGATCACATATCAAAATAGTCGTTTTGAAAACAATGTCATGTTGGACATAAAATAAAACCCCTACCTCACAATGGCCTACTAGCAATTTAGGATCAATCCAAACCGCGAATGTCAAATAATCAATCTAGTTTAATTTCCAAAGTCCTAGAATCTAAAGATAATTATATTACAATATTAGGATTGAACTAACTCATGAAATATCCAAATCTCAAGCTTAAGAAAATGACTTGTGAACTATCGAGTCCAAGGCCCAAACGGGTTCCAAAACCGGCCTTTAATCAATCCTAAAACAATTGAGTTAAATGTCTAGAACGACCCCAAAGCAGGGTCTTAGCCGCGGTTTAAATAAATCGAATCGTGGCCAAAACTAGGCTTCAACCACAACCTCACATGGCTTAGCCTAAAAGAGGGACCAAGGCAAGGGGCTCCGGGTCGCAGCCCCTACATGGTAGATGTAACGCCCCGTAGAATTAAATTTTTTTTTTTAAACTATACGTTAATAGAAAATTGGGTTCTTCAATAAATTATACAACGAAAGTCTTTAAGAAAAACCTCTTTAAAAGCAGAGCTTAATAAAACTCGGCCTTATTAGTTATTTTTTCGAACTTCTTCAAAACCATGTAGCGAAAGTCTTTATGAAAACTCATTTAGAATTAAATGCAATAAACTCATCTTTAAAAAAATTAAAAGCATTTATAAATGTTTCTATTTAAATCAAAATAGTAATAGACATAACTCTTAATAAAACTATTTAATTAAGACATGTCATTAAAATCCGTCTTTTCTTTAATTCTCACTCACGGGTCAACATCGCTTCGACAACATTCAAGTTTTACCCATGAGAATTCATCTTCAACTACGCTATCAACTTCTTCTATCATCATGTTCCTTAATCTCCATCATTACCTACATTGCAAACTTCACCTATGAATCTAACGCTCAACATGAGATGTATAACATAAAATGTGTAACATATAACGTGACTGTGAAATGTAACATGTAACATGACTATGAGATGCAACACTTAAAACCATGTCTTTTTAGTCAACAGTCTTTTTTTTCTTTTCTTTTCCTTCACTTTAGAGTCCGATCGTATGGGTCATCAGTTTAAGGGAGAGGACACCATTAGATCCACCTCATGCAAAACAACCAACTTGAACCCCGACCATAACGATCTCTTACGCTTATTCAATTCTTCTTTTTTTTTCTTTATTATCTTTCCTAATGAAAACATTTTGCATGAATGCATGTACGTAACATAATAATAGTCTACATGCATGAGCATATCAATAACAAGTCCTCGATCCATAGCCCATAGGCATCCTCATCCATAACGTAAATAGTACATCAAGCAGTAAACATTGAAGGATCAATATACGCCTATAGGGGGGGGGGGGGGGGGGAGTATAGCATTCTAACGTTTTCGTGCGATATTTAAATTCTCTAAATTCTCTAAATCCCTAAGTGATTTATCGAATACGATTAAATAATCAATCACAATAAATGTGTAAATTAAAGAGTAAGGGATAGAGATTATACACATGATATTGTTTACATGGTTCGGCAAACTCACCTACATTTGCGTTGCAAGATTCCACTTGGAGATCCACTAAACAATTGGCTTATGGGTATCAATAAAATTGTTTACAAAGACTAATTCTAAGGGCATCCCCCTATAATGGACTATTGCGGGGAGTCCCCCATTGATTGAACTTTCGAGCGTTCGATCGTGCCGTTGACTCTTTTGGGGTGTCACCCTTGTATGAAGAATTCTTAAGGCATCACCCTTTACAATAACGTACAATAATATTTGGAAATGTAAAGCTCAAAAACTAGATCCGAACTCTTTCAATAATAACTCGCAAGTTTATGGAAGGGGGGAGTTGGATTACAATTGCTCACAAATTGATCGAGAAGTCGAGTAGAAATTTTGCTAGCACTTCACTACTTCTCTCGTTCGTTACGTGAAGCTTTAGAGTGTCTTTAATATATAGACACTGCTGGAATGGTCGACCTTTTTCCCTCAAGTCGACCTTTTCACTAGTCATTACAGTTCTGCCCGTTGGAAACAAACTGTCCTTCTCTGCGATCAACCATGTGCTTGACCTTCAAAGTAATCTGTCCATTTTGCGGTCGACCCTTTCTAACTTGGCAGCTTCAGTGGGTTGATCCTTTGTCCAGTTTTGTCGACCCTTTGCCCCCCTTTTTGTCATTCTTCATTTTCCTTAGTCTCGAAATTATACATATTCACTACATGGACTTAGATAGACATGTTAGCACACTTTAATACCCTCAATACGGGTATTTTCGATAAATATGAATATAAGAATAATGTCCATAAAAACACAATAATAACTTATTGATTCCATTAAATTAAACATCATTTAGTCATCATCAAAATAAAACTAAACCTAACAAAAAGGCTAACAATCTCCCCCTTTTGGATGATGACAAAATCCAATAAGTTGGTTATCCTAAAAAAACTAAGCATGTACATATATTATTGCATATTAGATTTCTCAAACAATTAATTCATGCAAACATGCTATTTCAATGCATTAAAACAACTTATACATTATTCTCCCCCTTTTTGTCATATAAAAAAGCAATCTATTGAGGGAATATTAAGCATTAAAATCCAATTATGTGGCCAAATTAAGATATCGATTTAGACAACCACAATCAAAGGTCATTCAATATAAATATTGCCCCATTTTTTCATTAAGCATATAAAATCATTTTAGGGAATTTAATATTAGAATCCAAGTTGTACAACCAAGAATAATATAACAATTGGTAATCCACCAACAATGAGAAACTAAATTTCTAAAAGAGATACCAAGTTCAAATTCAAAATGTCAATCCAATGATCTCTCCCTCTATGTGAATCACATGAATAAAAATAGGGATATAACACAATTTAGATATTTTCTCTCCCCCTTAGAGCAATTATCAACAAGTTATAATTTCTCTCCCCCTGTAAGATTATCAATATGAACATATTGAAGGAATATCAAACTAAATTATGAACCATCCAACTTCAAAACCAAATAAGTACCAATTGACAAACTCTATGGATGAATTTATGTTTAAAATCAAGTTTCTCCCATCCCTTTATCTTTATGCACAAATCCATGTTCTTCTCCCCCTTTCACATTACAAAAAAGATTTAGAAAAAAAAGAGAAGTTTTGAAAAAATTTGCCATGATTTCCTTTGTTTATACACTCCCCAACAAAGCCATAATGTCCGGCATAAGCTCACAATTTACCCAAAACAGTATTCACAATCAAAAGATATTATGCAAGATTCATGACATATCATTCACAAAATACATGACCGAGATTATAGGTAAGCTAAATGAGTAAAACAGTGAGTTAAGGTAATTTTATAAAATTTAAAAACTAAGGCTAAATGGGGTCTGCAGGAGGATCATCATTGGGTACAGGAGGAACATCATTGGACTCAGGAGGGATTTTATGCTCACTGAAGAATTGGCTGCTATACATCGCATTCGACACTTTGGTGACTCCGCATTGAAGTATCCCTAATTTTGAGCAGACATCAGATTAAAACGCGAGGTTCTCTTTATGATGCAAGCAAATTTGTTCCTGAATCTCAGAGTGAAAGACGAAACATTTATCTTGAAAAGATAAGAAATAGCATTTCAATAAATCTAGTTGCTCGTCAATTGAAGCTGGATAGATTGTAGAAGAGGAGGAGGAGAAGGCACGAGCTGATGGCCTGAAGGAAGAGTGAGGAACTGATGGTTAATACCCCAATTTTCGTAACCAAATTAATTAGGGATGATTGAAATTTATTTGATAAGAAAATTGATTGGGGAAAATATTTGGAAAATAATCTAAGTGTGGAAAACTTAGGAAAAATGTGCACTTGTGAGTTTCGAATGCCTGCGGACGAAGCAGACAAATAGGGTTCGCGTCCACATTGAATCTGTACAATTCTGGGACAATTTGGATGGTAGCGGACGAACGCGGACAAAGAAGACCATTGTCCGATTTGACTCTGGACAATTTTTGGACAATTCGGACGACTGCGAACACCATGTGTAAACAAGATTTCTCGTCTGAAAGACACCTACGGACGGTACGGACAAAGGCTGGGGATGCATTTTCTCGTCCCAAATCGACTTTCGGACGGTGCGTATGAAGACTGCGGATGACTCGACTCGTCAGAATGTTTGGGAATTTCTTAGAAACCCATTTTAAAATCGTCTCTCTCTTCTGATTTCTTGCAAAACTCACCAAAACCTTCTCTCTCCAGAGTGCTGCAGTGATGTCCCCTCCTTCCCTAGGGTATGAAAGCTTTTCCACGTGTCTCTTCTTCTTTGGACCTCCCCTCCAATGAATTGTGCAATGGACAGCCTTCCTGCAGTTATCCTCTGCCGATGTCAGTTTCTTTCCCTTCCCTCGATCTATAAATGGTAAGCTTAGTGTCTTTGTTTATTTTAGCAACTAAGAGATCAAGGTTGAGTGAAGTATCTAGAAGGATGTTCTGTTAAGTGTGAAATAAATTAGTGAGTGGTGTGAGTTACACTGGAAAGTTGGTGATTTACTGCTATTAGATTTCCACCGTGAAGTTGGAAGGTAAGAATTTAATTTGGAAATTTATGACTTTGGTTTAGTTGAGATCTTCCACTGTTAGAGTTAAATTAGTTTGGAGTGATGGATTTAAACTCAAATGTCATGCTTGTTAGGAACCGTTGGAAGTTGGAGAGGATTGTGGAAGTACATTGATTGCTATATTGTTGATTGTAGCCATTGTTTCATTGTGATAAACTGCTGGAAACTAAGGTAAGAATTGGGATGTGTGTTGGCCAATGGTGGCCCTACATCGCGGGTATATTTGCTGCCTTGATTTGTGTTTGGATTGCTACTGAAATTGTTAGATTTCTACCTTGAGTTTTATTGACAATTGTGATGGTATGGGTGCTAAGAGATATAGAGATTTTTCAATGCTATTGAATTGTTGAAAGCATGAATTATCCATGTTGTGAATATGGACATTGCTGCTTGTAGTGAAAATTTTGTTACTAGTTAGAGTCATAAATTTGCCATAAGGTAGTAAGTTGACTTGAACCAATTGTTGTCTTCCGTTATGGGTTGGTTTTGGTGTAGTGACACACTGTTGTGGTTAGTTATATTATACTAATACCGATCTGTGTGGAAAATGAATTGTTAGCGTAGAAGATTTACACTTTAGAGCAAGAAAGAGTAGTATTATAGACTGTTCAAAGCATGTTCAGAGTAGTATATTAGATTGAAATTGTTCTGTTAGCATAGAGAAGACGTCATTCGCTGTGTTATACTTTTATTCTGGAAATCACAGTGTCATACTTTTATTATGGAAATAGTTGAATATACTGAAGTTATTGAATAGAGCATGTGAATTTCAGATACTTCGCTATAAAGATGGATTTCATTGATTTAACTCATAGTTGTCTTTGGTTTAGAAAAGTATTGGAACTTATTGTGTTCCTTTTATTCTATGATATGTTGTGGCATACATGCAACATCTTAGGGCTTATAAATTGTTTACATATTGTATGTCATCCTAAAATATATGTAAATTGGCATGTAAGAGTTCGGGAGGATTGGGGATGGTTCACGTGGTGACACCTTTATTGGAGTGCCTACTCCCACTTAGGGAGCGGTGAGGTATGGTTAAGCCACGAGAATCGTAAGATTCTCAATTCTCTTGTTCTGAAATCATCAATGTCTTCAACAAAAGTGTATGGGTATAGCTCGTGGTGACACCCTGATTGGTGTGTTTCCTCGTCGGAAATACGGTTAAGCCACGAGACCTAAACTTACCCATCTCCACGGTTAACAGATGAGATACAGTTCTCCTCTGTAATGCATCATGTGATCATGCATCATATGCATTTGCATTTGAATTCTGATTTGGGCATTAGGCTCATTGTTTTTCCTGTGATGTAGGTATATATACGAGAACAGATTGTAGTCGTTGATGGAGTATTTGTACGGTGGATCTTGTCGCTGGTTGGGCTAAAGAATTTAAAAGGAGAATTTATTTGTAAAAAGGGTTTGTAAACTATTTAATATTCTTTAATGTTTCGTTTTAATTCCACTGCGTTTTATAAAAAAGATTTTATTACTTCTTCTGCAATTGATAAATTTTTTAAGTAAAGAGTCTTTAACGCTCGGGTTTTATAAAGGAAGAATACTCTGATGTTTTATATAAAAAGAAAAGTTTTAAATTTATGCGATTTTAAAGCAAATAAAAATCGGGTCGTTACAGATGGGCTGACTAAAGCAAATGGATCGGACATTGGGATGTCATCGTCATCATCGAAACTTGATATTTGGGTTGGGACAGCAGCCCTAGGTGCTCTAGCCACCCACACACCATCATCACCCATGGTAAAACCCATACGTGCCAAGGTGTTCACAGAATAAATATCCACCGAACGGAGGGGAAGTTCAGGAACCGAATCAGGAATTTGCACACTTTGAGATTGAAAAACTCTCATCAATAGGAGATTGAAGGGCAATGATCGAGATTTGCTCCCTGCGGTTTCGATCATCACTTGAAGAATAATGTACCCAACATTGAACGGCGTATGATCATAAATATGCTTGAGCACATAAAGGTCCATACAGCTGACCATCACGGTGACCGTCTCTCATAACCAAATTATACTATAAACTGTGATGGATCACACGTGCCTTAACATTTAAATCCCGTGCCTTGGGTTTGACAAAGAAACCATGCTTTGGATCTTTAAGAATCTTCGGTAAGAAACGTATATCACACTATGAATGAATAAAATTTGGATCCCTCGAATTTGTATAAAACTCCTCATATCCAGACCCTTACTCAAAATCTAACAAAGAACTGATGTTGTTGGGAGTTAAGAAAATGCGCTTTCCATCCACAAACATCGTCACTTTTAATGGTCTTGGATTATACTCAAGATTAGAATAAAACATTCGAATAGGAGCTTCTGAATAGGGACCATCAAAATCAAAAAGCTCAAACAAACCCATCAATTAGTAAATTTCCTCTAACTCCAAATTTCCTAAACAATCCCAAGAGATTTTCCTAGATAAAATCAAAGGCCTCTACTTATAATCTTCTTCATATCTGGCCTTGCATTCAGCACTAACAAAAAAAGGGGAAGAAAACTCTTCTGAATATGACTGAGAAAATTTGCCTCTTCTAGTTCACTTTCCGGTCTGCTTAGACATGATAGATAAGGATTGAAGGGACCAAAAATGACAAAGAGAAGCTTGAGTGAGCAAAAAACGGTCAGAAAGTGAGGGAGAGCATGAAGGAGTTGCCGAAAATCGCTGATGAGGTTGTTTGAAATTAGGGTTAGGTCGATAAATTTGACTTAAAATCGATGAAAGGGTTGACCTTTTGTAAGTAAGCGAACGACCGTTTCCTTCTATGTGATAGGAAATGAATTTGTCATTTGTACGGTCGATCGCGAGGTCGATCGTTTTGGTCTGAACATATTTACATATTATCTTTGTTAAAATTCGACCTAATTGAGGTTGAATATCCTTAATCCACATTGAACTCTCATACTTCAATAATTCAAATTATACCAATTGTTAATTTAAACTATTTCCATTTTCAAACAACCAATTGACAGTATTGAACAAATATAAACCAATGAAATCAAGGCTACGAAGAGTATTCCACCAAGCAAATTCGATATCAACAATTTCTATTGCATGAATTTAACTCAGAAATTCCAACCTATATGTAAGTAATCAATAGTGAACATCAAAGATACCAATTTCAAGAAGTTTAAACCAATTGTAGTATTAAAAACCAATCTCAAAAATCCTAATTGATGTAATCTATCTTTCAAATATATTCAAGTTAAAAATCATTTCTTTTCCCCTAAATCATTGATCAAAATAAAATCAATGGGGATTTAAGGATACCACATCAAAATCTTTAGAATATAATAGCAATTGAAAAATAACTAAATTCATTTAAGCATTTCAAACCAAAAGAAATGATTATGGAAACCAAATTAAAAATTAAATATAAATTTTTCTTCCTTTTGATGATACACCAATTTTGAGTCGTAGCGGAAGCACAATCATTAATATTAAAATATTTGTATTTTCTTAAATCCATGGTCAAAATAGAATCAATGAGGAAAATCAAAGATTAAGCAATAGCGGAAACAAATTTATCAAAACTTAAAAACTTGAACAATTTTTAAAAGCAAATCAATAAACTCTATACAAATTTATCTTCTCCCCCTATATCAATAACTAAATGTAATTCAAGGAAGACTTCTAAAATTTCAACACAAAACAATTCTCTAAGCAAATCAATAATCTCCAAACAATTCTATTTTCATCCCTTTTATCCATATGCAAAGTTAATTCAAAGGAGAAACAAAAACAAAAGGCTAAACAATTCAATCTAACCAATCATCAAAATTAGCATCCAACAATTCAAATAATTCACCATATGCAATCCAGAATACCAATTGTTCGAATTCAAATCTCAAGCAAATATATATATAACAATTCAAGAGATGCTATTACAAGAATTAATAAAAAAATTCAATCTATAACTTGATCTTCTAAACTCTAAATCAAGAATAGAAAAAAAAATTGAATCAATCAATACTTTACTCCATTCAATTCAATTCAAATCAAACTAAAGGCAAAATTATTAAAGCCACGATTTGTGTCCCTCCAAGAAATTTTATTTCCATTTTTAATGCATTTAAGGCAATCTTTGAAGCTTATTCCTTATGTTGGATATTCAAGTACTCATTCTCCTTTTAAACTTCTTGGGAGAACCTTTAACCTACAACAAAAATCATTTTGCATTCTTTGGTACCTAAAACATTTTGGGTCCATTTGTTATAGGCTTGGTTCCTTTTGGAATCCACACAAGTTTAGAATTCAAATTTGATTTAAATTTAGAATTTAAATTCAAAGGATAAACAAATTTAGAATTATCATTTGATTTCAAATTAGCATTCAAATTTAATGGACAACAAAATGATTTATGTCCTAAACAATTGCAAGAATTACAAATAGATGGACTAAGAAATAAATTAGTGTAATTCTTTTTCTTTGCAAATGGTTTATAGCCAATTCTGGTTTTATCGAAAGTAACACTTTGCGAATTCAAGAGCATATTTAAATTTTTTCTCTCATTAATGAATTTAAGCATAATTGAATTTAAATCATCATTTTTAACTTTCAATTCACTAATATCATCATTACGTGATTTGATAAAATATTCAATTCATCATTCCTAATTTTCAAATCACAAATCTCATGTTTATGACATTTAATAGTAGCAATCAAATCACAATTTTTAGTATTTAATGAACTAATTTCATTTTCATGTTATTTAATAGTAGAATTCAATCCAACATTTAAGAATTTCAAATTACTACTATCATGCACAAGATATTTAAATGAAGCATTAGATTCATCAATCATGCTCTTCAATTCAACGATTTGATCCTCAAAAGATTTATCTAACTTAGCATGTTTTTTGATCAAATTGCTATGCTCTTTTTTCAATAGATTATATTTATCTTTAAGCTCATTAAGACTTTCTAGCAATTCATGTATTAAATCACTATCATCATCACCATTAAAATCCAAATCGGAATTGCTATAATAGTCATTACCTCAACTTCATTGGCCATAAAACATACGTTGGCCACTTCCTTTTCCTTTTTGGAAGTTGAGCTTACTTCGCTTTTATCCAATCAATTTGTGCCTACATATGTTAGCTCAAGAGATTTTCAAATATCAAAAGCACTAACACATGTTTGAACTCTATTTAATTCACTTCAACTCAAGGCATAATATAAAACATTCATTGCTTTAGCATTTAAATTCCAATTGTATTTATCTAAATCATTGAATTCACATGATGGTCTAGAAACATTAATCCCATTTTCAATGATTTTCCATAGCGTATAATCAATGGATTTTATAAAAATTTTCATCCTACACTTCCAATATAGATAATTACAACCATCAAATAATGGAGGTGTAGATGTGCATTGAACTTCAACAAACATATTAAAATCCATAATCAAATTATCCAATTTAAAATATCACACAAATTTATCAATATAATTTCTAGCTAGAAATTTATCCCAAAAATTCAATCAAATTTATTCAAATAAATTTCTACAAGAGAATTTACAATATGCACAAACACACAAAAAATTTAAATACCCGCTCTGATACCAAGAAAAGGATCGATATACGCCTATAAAGAGGGGAGGGGGTGAATATAGCGTTCTAACTTTTTCGTGCGATATTTAAATTCTCTAAATCCCTAAGTGATTTGTTGAATACGGTTAAATAAGCAATCACAATAAATGCGTAAATTAAAGAGTAAGGGATAGAGATTGTGCACACGATATTGTTCACGCGATTCGGCAAACTCGCCTACGTCTACGCTCCAAGATTCTACTTTGGAGATCCACTAAACAATTGGCTTACAGGTGCCAATAAAACCATTTACAAAGACTAATTCTAAGGGTGTCACCCTATATTTGACTATTACGGAGAGTCACCCATGGATTGAACTTTCAGGCGTTCGATCATGCCGTTGACTGTTTCGGGGTGTCACCCTTGTATGACAAATTCTTAGGGCGTCACCCTTTACAATAACGTACAATAATATTTGGAAATGTAAAGCTCAAAAACTTGATCCGAACTCTCCCAATAATAACTCGCAAGTTTATGGGTGGGGAGAGTTGGATTATAATTACTCACAAGTTGATCGAAAAGTCGAGTAGAAATTTTGCCAATGCTTCGCTACTTTTCTCGTTCGTTACGTTGAGCTTTGTAGTGTCTTCAATATATAGACACTGCTTGAACAGTCGACCTTTTCTCCTCAGGTCAACCTTTTCACTAGTCGTTAGAGTTATGCCCGTTGGAAACAAACCGTCCTTCTCTGTGGTCGACCTTCAAAGTCATCTATCCATTTTGCGGTTGACACATTCTAACTGGGCAGCTTCACTGGGTCGACCCTTTGTCCAGTTTTGTCGACCCTTTGCCCCTTTTCGTCATTCTTGATTTTCCTAAGTCCCGAAACAATACATATTCATTACATAGACTTAGATAGACACGTTAGCACACTTTAATACCCTCAATACGGGTATTTTTTATAAATACGAATATAAGAATAATATCCATAAAAACACAATGCTAACTTATTGATTCCATTAAATTAACCATCATTTAGTCATTATCAAAATAAAACTAAGTCTAGCAAAAAAGGTAACAAACATATCCTTGACCATCATGATATCAGTCAACATAATAACTAGTTTAACCTCTTACAAATTGTATAAACATGAAACACGCATCACCTAACATGTCATCGATCAATAACTCGTAGGCATCATAGACAGCATAACTTAAGCATAACAATAAACATATCATAAGCATATCAGTAACCAAATCCTCCATTCACAACTGTAGGCATCATAGACATAATGAAAGTAACCAAATCCTCAATTAAAAGCAATATAAATTGTATCTTTAATAATATCACAGTGTAAACAGTAAGCAGTGAACAACCAACGCACCACATATCCTAAAACAATAACCCGAAGGCATCACAAAATAACATTATAATTCATTCCTACCCTAGCACTTTGTGATGCAAGCTAAAGGTCAAACACAATCAACATCACTTATGTAATCTACAAGCATCACATAACATATCCTCAAGACTCACAAGGAGAGCATCATATTCTATCAACAGACCCATCCAATAAGTCTTCAATCAACAGGCCTTAGGCATCATGGACAATAACATAGACTGTAACATCAAGTTGTAAACGAACCCTCAAACAATAGTCCTTAAGCATTATGGTAGCATAGCAATAAACATAACAATGAACATTTCTTCAATTAACATCACAACATGGACAGTAAACAGTAAACAATCAACATATATCATATCCTCGAAATAACTATAAACAAGTATCCTAAACAGAATAACCATCAAAACACCATACCCTAACGTCTTTGTGATGTAGGCTAAAAGCCAATCACATCCAAAACATCACTTATCTAGATTCCTTCACCGAAGTCCTGCCTACCCAAACAATCTCATACATTGCCTTTTCTTTTAAAATAAACACATAATTAGCTACTTGAGAATAATCCTAAAACTATTATTTGTCAATGTGAATTTCACGACTGGTGACGACAGATAACTCACTATGAGAAAACCTAGAGGAAGGCTAACCCGCGATATCCTTTAATAAAACATAAAGTGGGTTAAACACATGAGTGTCCGAAGACATAGACACTCAATAGAAATATTATCTCTCAGTTTCATCTTGTATCTCTACCAACACTCAAGCATAAAACTTACCTCCAAAAGCTTGAAGAGAAAAGACTGAGAAGAGCATAGTTTTCTTCTTCGTCTGAGTGGTCGTGGAGAGAATAGGGTTCCCTTCCCTAATATGTAGTATAAATAAATGGTCGAACGTAAGGTTATGCCAGAAAAAATCCCATGAACAACGTGATTCAAACGTGATCGAATCGTCCAGAAAGACAAAAACCCAACTGACGTGGATTCTAGAAAAATCCTTTGTTTAAAATCTGTTTCGTCGAGCCGCAGATGCCTAGGTTGTCGCAAGAGTGTCTACTATATCAGTTTCGGCCAATGGCAACGAACCACGTTAGTTCATTCTCTTAAGTTCGCGGTCGCCAACCTTTCTGCCGAAGCCAACAATGCCTTAAAATCCCACTTCTCCACTAAATTTTGTTTCCAAAAGATGCCATTCCATCTATTTACTTTCATTGTCGCGGATATGAAAACAACTGCAAAAACGCGTTCCAACCCAAGACGACGCCATTCAATTCAAAATTCACTCTTCCGCATGACATCTTTTCTATCTGTAGGAGAATCTTTTCCTCTCGCCTTGTGATCCAACGGTTGATGCTTCACCCTCTTTTTGTTTTTAATCTAATGGTTGAAAACACTCTCAGAAAGAATCTTTTGCTTACGCAGGAGCATCTTTCTCAAGATCGAATGCTCTGTGTTCCTTCTTCAAATGTAATCCAACGATCTAATTTTCTTCCACGTACCCTCAGCTCCCACCACTTTTGTGGAAGCCTTCACTCCAATCCGACTTGATCACAATCATCTAAGACTTGATCCAACGACTGATAATTCGTCTGCCCTCCCACACGCTACATGAAACCCTTCATAGTACGACGACGTTTTGGAGAAAATGTTGTTTCGTCCGATTTTTCCTTTCGTTAGCCAAAATCTTATTTTTAATTCATTATTTTACTTACTAAATTACTAATTTACTTTATTATAATTAATGATAAAATATTAAATATTCTAAGTATAAAATTTACTCAAATGTTATACAAAATACTTATACTAAATTTCAATTGTTACATTAAATAGCTAACATCATCGAATGAAAAATTTGGATATTACAGCCGAGCCACGCAAGGAGGCCCGAGCCGATGATCGACGTTGTCTTTTCCGACGCCGGCTACCAAAAATCATTGAACTTCCATGATTTTTAGCAACGAAATGACCCCAATCGATTTTTAAGACCTTGGTTTACGATTATAATGCGGTATGAGTTGAAATCAACAACTTTAAATAGATAATTCATTTTCAATATGAAAATGCAATTTTAGTTTCCAAACTCAACGGAAATCCCAAAAATTTTGACAAATTCAACTGTAAAACCAAGATTGCCTCTCTGGACGTTCCAACAACCCTAAGCTGCCTGATCGAAAGCTTAGAACGACACACCCCATGACTCCTCTTGTTATCCAAAACTCTAAACTCTGCATAGAGTTTTTCTTCCCTCTAAAAAGGCAGAGGCAAAGGCAGAGGCAGAGGCAGAGGCGAAGGCGAAGAGTTGCTGCCCATTTATGGAAGAAGGTGAGTTTGCAGGAGAGGAGGGAAGGAAGACTGAAAACATATGCTTAAAAATGAGGTAAAGGCGTCCTCATCTAAAAATGAGGTAAAAGTGTCTTTATTTTCAAACGCAGTAACTACCTCTACCCCACTGCCTTCAAAATGCTACAAAAACTCAATCCCTAAAATGGTCGAAATTGCTAAAACTGATATATTGAGAGTTATTTTTCTTTGGAAATTGCCCAATAGAAAAGATAATGTAACAAAAATGTGATTTATTTGATGTAATATTTAACGATAGAGATTAAATTGTTAACATGTATAAATTTAGGGAGATTTGCTTAAAAATAAAGTTTGAGAATCTGCTTAATATTTAGCCATAATTTTAAGAATTAATCATATTGAAATGTGATCATGGACAATGGAATTGTGGAAGAGGGACCATTTTTCTTTGCTTCGCAAGCACTCAAAACAGTGACAAAATCAAGATCTTGTATGATTGCTAATATAATTAGTATTTTTAATAATCATCTTTGTCTTCATTAAAGCCTTTCAAATCCAACCGAAAATCGACCACCTTAATTTGACTTGTTCATAATGGGTTCTGCCTTTTATCTCACAGAATTTCATAAAATAAAAAAAATTAATAAATTTTCATTTAAGCCATCCTTTGTCGATGATGATGATCATTTCTTCCTTCGTCGCATCACATTTATTATTTATTTAATTAGGATAATTAAAGATTATCACATACCAAGGCCCCAACAGTTTGACATTTTCTAAGGTAATGGTGTCCATATGGCATGAATGTAGACTGTCCACGTGTCTACCACTAGACAAGAGATATCTATAAACCAACGTTGAAGTCAGTAAAAGTTGTCGTTTTATCTCATATTTTTATATCATCATTGTGGGAATAATCAAAAGTTGATTGACTCAGGCTTTGACTTTCATAGAAAAAGAAGAGAAAACAGGTTTTATTGGCTCATCAAAATGAAAATAAAATTATGGGTTTTATGGACTATTTTAGTAATATAAGGAGTAAGACAAGTATTATAAATGTTGTGAATAATTCTAAAAAAAGGTTTTGTTTAAGCAATTTGATTTGGCTCATAAATGTTGTAATTTCTTCATGTTCGTGGTCGAGACATCTTTATAATAATAAGTTTTATTTTTTTAAATGTTATATTTTTCATTTTCCTAAGCTTTGTAATATCATATCACAGTTGTTTGTCTGACTTTAAAAGTATTGTAACAATTGCTAAAATAGAGCAGATTGTAGCTATTTGTTTATAAATTAAAGTATACTCATTATATATGTGGTTATTGAACATAGAGATATGATATTTTTGCCAATATTTTGTCATTAGTACCTGAAATAAGCTTAGCTATAACTAGCCATGCACTATAGAAAAAGAAATTTTAGACATGGTTTAATTATGCCAATTTTACTTTTAATAAACATTATATAACATGCCCAAGATACAGGACGATAATAAGACGACAAAATTGATACTTTTTTTGGTGTTTTTCTGGAAAAGCCAAATGAGAGATTAAAAAACTGAAGTAAACTTAATAGCTAAGAATTAGAATTTAATTAGAAGAATAATGAGGACGTTGCATGTGTATTTTTGACTCGGATCCTATGCAAATCCAGAACGTATAAGTAAATTGTGAGTTGGAGAAAAGATGGGTTGATTAATGGATCAGAAAGAAAGGGATGGGCAGATTGGAGAAACAGCTTTCTTCATCTTCAAAATTGCTTCACATGAAGATCAGAAGAAATATGTAGAGAGAGAAAGAGAGGCCAGAGAGAGAGTTGATGGGAAGACCAAATGTAGAAATGGAAACAAAGAGTCATAAAATAGTAAAGATTATTGGTAATACCAAGAAGAGGGAGAGAAAGTAAAGAGTAAAAAAAAGACAGATAGGGTTAGAGAGAGGTGGAAGATAAGTTGATTGGTTGAACATGGAGGAGTTTGTTGGTTTCTAATAAATGGCCAAAACACATACAGTGGAAGAAGCCTTATCAGTTTGTGTGCTTAAAAGACATTTCTTCGTAAAATTAATGGGTCAAAACACCAATAGAAATACATGAAGAAAATAATAATAAAATAAACAAATCAATAATTCAAGATTTAAATGAATGGCCAAGAACCAACAACAACCACTTTTAACTCTTTCTGCTTCCTAGTCCTTTCTCTTGTCCTCAAACCTCCCTCCCTCTCTCTCTCTACAGTTTTTTCCCACTAATAAGCTTCCCAGAAAACTGGGTTTAGTTCTTGGAAGACTTATATGCAGAGAAGAAAATATCAGAATCACACCCATCTCGTCCACCTCCAGCAGCCTCCGATTTTTATCAGATAAAAAAAATTAGGATAGATTCAATCTAATAAGAGTATTTCTAAAAATTCTGACGTTATTAATAATTATGTTTAATCTATATTGAAAGACTTTGAATTAATCTGTAAAACGAAAAAGTGGCTTTAGTACTATGAATTCTTCGGCCGGAAGGCATGCGTTTGCATTTATTTCTCCGCAAGAGACTCGACAATGGCCAAAATGATGGCTGCGACTTTCCGCCATTGCAGACGTGAACTCCCACATAATCACTTCTAAAATACCCTTTGCAGATTCTTACGTAAAATAAACTTCCCCTTGTAAATCAACAAATTACAATTCTAGGATTTTTCACTTGTTTCTGTTCGTTGAAATTGAAAAACAATGTCTTATGTGCGTCAACCTAGTCGGAAATGCTCGCTGGTGTTATCTGAAGTCAGTTATTTTATGTCACTTTTTGAATCTGCAAAGCACTAAAAAAAATTATGTAGTATGGTAAGAGTGTATGAATTGATAAGAAAGATAATCACATTGGAATTACATTATTATATTAACAACGTTGTGAAAAGGATATATCACAAGCAAAATTCATTCACAACTCAAAACAAACACTCGCAAACAACATATAATTTAAATATTGTTTATCATATATATATATATATATATATATATATATATATATATATATATATATATATATATATATATATATGTTCTTATGAACACAAACCCTTGACCTTAAAAACTACCTCTTTTCTCAACACATGACATCCTTGAGAAGCTTGTACCTGCGTGTAGTTGGCCGTGGAGACGGCACTCCGCCGGAGCTTTTGCCTTTGTCCGATCCCTCTTCCCGTTCGTGTTGCTTTATTTTTTCGCCAAAGTATTCCGATCGGTTATTGGCTCCGGAGTCGATGCTGGCCGGAGATTTCTTCAAAGAGCTGCCATGTGATCTTGTACTTGACCTTTCTTCGATCTGACACCACTCGCACACCTCTATTGGCTCCGCCTGTTCTCTGTAATAGTTGCTACAATACCTACGAACCCCATATAAAATTAACGATTTTTGAGATTCAGTTAACCTGTATTTTATGTTATAATCAAAAGGGTATATCAAAATTATGCTTTATGATGATTTTTTAAACCAAAAAGAGACAGCAATTAACAGAAGATAAAACATCCAACATGATAATCATTTGGCAGTTAGAATTATACAACGATGCATGCCATCATCTTTCATGGTACTATCACAGTGTTAGGATGGGCAAAAGCTGACGATGATGACGACGGCAATTTTTATACCAAACACATACATAAATTTACGAAAGAAAGATCAAACAATATACCATTGAAGGATTGAGAAGAAGAAAAAGAAAGTTGCAGAGGAAGAAGAAGACGGAGATGATGGTGAGAGTTAGAGAGATTGAGAGACATACGAGTGCTGGAAGCGATTTCGACACTTGTGGCAGCGGAAAAGCTTGTCGGGGAAGCCAACGTCGCCGCACATGCAGCAGACAGTCTGGAGATCCACCATTTCTGAAGCTTAAATTCGCTTATTCCAATCGAAATATTACGCAGAAAGTGTGAGGGAGGAGGGAGGGAAGAGAGAGAGAGAGAGAGAGGGAGAGAGAGAGACCAGGAAGAAGAGAGATGGCTTTGAGGCTTTAAGTCGGTGTGTGAATCCCATTAATTTCATAAGAAACTAGATTATTTGTATTTACCAATAATATACTGGATATGTACACAGGTAGACCACAGGTTGCTTGCAGTCGTTTTCAGTTAGGGCAGGCACGCAGATAGATATAAAGAGAGGGAGAGAGAGATTGATTTGTTGGACATTAGCTTTTATTTCAAGCCATTTCCTTTAATTAATTAATTTATTTCTACTACGCAGTAGCCTTCATTTCACTCTTGTGTAACGGAAACAATTAACTACTTTGGTTTCAAATTAATCAACCGACTCATCATGTTGTGTGGCCTAACCACCGTGGAAATCAGGAGGAATGGTGTTTGTAGTACACTGATTAATTTGTGTAATTAAGGGAATGAGTGTTATTTGTAATTTTAAGCAAATCATCTATTTCTATCAATGGAGGGAGGGAGGGACGACAGCGGTGTCCTTTGGCTGAGGTTGCTTCATTTCACTTCTCACCCAACGTTTATCGCTTTCTCATCTTTCGCTTTTGCTGTTTGTTTGTGTTGACTGACGGGTAACCCTAGACATTCTACCACCACGCTCCGGGTGCAGAGCGTCGCTTCACTCTGTATTTAGTGTTATTATTATGTATGTGCCACTGCTGCTTTTCATTCCATTTGTTGATTGTCATTCCTAGCTTATGCCCAGTATTATAGGAAGATGATGCCACATGAGACATAAACACTTACCATATTAATGTTGTGAGAGCCTAGTAACTTGTAGAGTTACTGACTACTTACTCACGCGCTCTTGGAAATGAAGGATGAGCAGATTTACAGAAGCCAAGGGTAAAAGTAAAAAAAGACGAAGAAAGGTCAACTTCGTACTTGTTTTTGTCTCTTACAAAGGGGATATCTCTGTCATAATATTACTTGCAATGGATAATTATGGAATTTAGATGTAATAGGCAATAACCCTACAAAGTACGACATTTTTCTCAGGAAAATATCCACAATATAATTCAAAATTACGTCCCAGGTCCCGCAGCGTACTACCCTGCTCCTCGCCCTACTCTTATCCCATCCCCTACAGACTGCACATCTCAACCCTTCAAAGTATGTCAACTCTGCCCAGCCATGCTATCAGAATGGATCGTGCGTTATATGAGCAATCAGACAGGAAATATAGTGAGGAAAATGGAGCACCAAATCGGAATCAGCCATGATGTGGGGTCGCCAAGAGCTCCTTAGCCAACCATTTTAGTAAAACACGAGTTCTTCATGTTCCGGTTCACTTTTATGTTGAATAATTAAGTCCAATTAGTCAAGAAAGGGGGAGCGATTGCGAGATTAGAGAGCTGAAAGTATTATACATTCGATATCTATAAAAATAGTATATTTTATACACCTTGAGAATGGATCATGTAGTGCTAACTTTTACTTCTGTACACTAACAAAGAGAATAATAATAACAGACTCATAGCGGATACTGCATATGCTACCATCTCCTCTCAAACAATGAGGTTGGAATGAAATTCTTGAAACTTAGATGATAGTAATGTTTTGGTTAGAGCATAGACAATTTGCTCTTTTGAAGGATTAAATTTCACGAGTAGTTTCTTGTATGAGTACTTGCACAAAATAATAATCAATCTTCACGTGCTTAAACTTAAAATGTAAAATGGAATTTGAAGCAAAACAACTTTTTGCTTAGTTGGCGGACTCGAAATTTTAAAGTCTCGTTTTAATCTTTTTACTAAAATGTGAAATAATAAAATCTTGGCTCATTATTTTTAATAACGGAAAAACTTACCAAATATTTGCAACAGTAAAATATAATTATAACATAAAAAATGAATAAATTTGAAGTATAAAATCACAAAATATTAAATATTTAACATAAAATCTTATACATATTAAATACTTAAACATTCCATAAAACATGATTTTTAAAACATAAAATCAAAGAATTTTTTCAATAAAATAAAACTCAACAGGTTAATATTGTGAGACAACCTCGATGTTTCACTCATGGGAACCCATCTTCACTGCTTCATAAATAAACTCAACTTCGCTAATTTTAATACCTACACCACATGTTCAAACTAATGAACCTAATGCTAAGTAAGTAAAGAACTAAATTAATTAACCATGTCGCATTCTTTATTTTCATGCATCAATCAACTTAAAATTTCGCAACAATTACAATAACAACCTAGAACAGTTCACTAGACACATACAAGATATGATAAAATATCAATTCCTTTTCTCTTTTTTTTTTCTTTACTATTCATCTTCTTTATCTTTTCGAAAATGAGTAGACTTGACTATGAAACAATCTCACAACTTTGGGTGAAAGAAATGACATCAACCGAGTCATCTGTTAGCTGTTGTGTACATCAATGCACAACGACCAGCATCGACTGATCTGCCTCGACATTAATCAAAGACAAATTAATAGGTAATATGCACCCCTTGGTTCCCCCTTAGGAACAGCCTGTCCTCCAGACTCATTTACGTATCTTCTTTCTTCTTTTTTATCTTTCTTATATGTCAAACAATGCAATAAAATAAACAACTAAACTACAATCTAGCATATCCTAGAGTAAACCAACATATAACAGTAAGCAGGAAATATCATTTCAATTCTAACAAACAACAACATTATTATACATCATGCTCTTAATGGAAACATAACCTATCGTCTATCAATACAAATAACAGAGTAATAAATCCTTGAATCATCATGAGTAATAGCAGTAAAAAAACCAACAAAGCAATAAATCCTAGCATAGAAAACAAAGTATCACATCATCGACATATTATAGATAAACGCAACAAACAAATCAGACAAAGTCTCTTAGCACCTTGTGGTGTAGGCTGATTGACCAAACACATGCATATCTACTTACCTGAATTTCTGAGTTGAGCCAAAATTCTCTCAGTCAGCACAAGGTAATCTTCTTCTCCAAATTCTTCTCTCAGTTACCCAGCTCAATTTCTTCTCCAATGAACATAAAATATATCCTCAATTTTTTTTTTCCTTTTTAATCCAAGTGTGTCTCAGTACATACAACCTAGAAGATCGGCCGCAACTCTTCAACCAAGAGGTCCTCTATTTCATTTGCCTTCAATGAGCGCTTACTCCACGACGAAATAATAGGTGACGCCTCAAGGAATTGTATTTCTTAATATCTTGTTTTATTGTGAGTCTTCCACGGTGTTTTACAAGGTGTTTTACGAAAGAAATTTTATTATTGTCTTTTAATGGTTTTAAGAATGAAATAATATTCTGCTACGCAATTGAAAAGAAAGTGATTTAAATAAAAGAAAATTTTTAAATTTTTCGCGATTTTTAAACATAAGAAAATTCGAGTTGTTATAGACCGAGCCGAGCCTAGCTTAGAAAAGTCTAGTTCATCAAGCCTGTCGAGCCTAACGAGCTTTTCCCAAAAAAATTTCAACCCAAGAAGGCTCGCAAGCCACGAGCCTAACAAGCCAAACCTAATGAGTCGACTGAGCCTAACGAGCCTTAACGAGCCAAGCCTAACGAGCCAAATATACATAAATAATATTAACTTATATAAATATATTATATATTATTTTCAATATTATACAATTAAAAATTATAATAAACATTTATTATTGTAATATAAAAATATTATAGTTAGTCGTCTAATTGAAAAATATATTTATTAATATAACAGATAACATGTTAACAGGATCTGTGCATGCCTATAGAGTGTAGGGT
>CM039479.1:11592267-11696975 GCA_022433065.1 Begonia loranthoides | reverse complement strand
AATATAACAGATATCATGTTGATAGCAGCCGGGGCTGTCTATCGGTGGTGTGAATTAGGTATGCTAAAATTTTTCGTCTGATTTAATTATTCTATCCCTACGTGATTTAATGTCAATCAAACATACAATTAAAAGTAATAATAAAGAGATAAGGGATAGAAAGTTTACACAGGTTTGTTAACGAGGTTCAGCAACCTTGGCCTACGTCTATGCTCTAAGCTTCCCACTTGGAGATCCTTAATTGCTCAATCTCCCCGATTGGCTATGTTTGACTTCACAGGTGTCAAACAAATCTTTACAAGTTGACTCTTTCTCAAGACGTCACCCTTTTCTCTTGACTATTACGGGGCGTCAGCCTCTACTTGACTAATCTGTAGGGTGTCACCCTTTTCGTTAGAGTACAAGGAATAGTCAAGAAAATTACAAACTAAATTCTAACTTTCCTAGGGATGAAAAGAGTTAGGTTTGAGGCTCAAATAGTTATTTGGAATTGAGTATTAAAATTGGCAGAGCTTCGCCTTATTCTCGGTTCATTGCAATGAGCTTTGGAGAGTCTTATATTTATAGGCTCTGTAAATTTAGTTGACCAATTCCTTTTTGGTCAATCATATCCGATCGTTGAAAACTAGCCATTTTGTTGTTCTACATTTTTCAGTCGACTATTTTCTGCTTTTCTCGACCGCTTTGTCGATCAAAACTCCAAGATGCTCTCTGTACTATATTTTGGTCAATCCTGTTGATCGGTTACTCGATCGCATACTTGTCCAAAAATCTTCAAGCACTTTGTAATGTTTGTTGGTCGATCTTGTCGACCGCACTATCGACCGCATACTCAACCAAAAATCTTCGGGGTAATCCAGGTTACTGGACCTTTTGCTTTCCATTTGCCATCATTTATATCTCTAAGTCCCAATGTGATGTCTATTTATTACATGAACTTAGATAAATATGTTAGCACAACTTTAATACCCTAATTAAGGGTATTTCTAATTTAATGTCAATATAAATTTAGTATTTGTGCAATTCAAAACATGATCCAATAAACAATTAATAATTTCCATCAATACAATCATCATCAAAACAAATAAGTCTAACAATACTTAGACTAACACATGTTGTAACGACCCCCGATGCTCCTAGTATAATATTGTCTGCTTTGGACCGAAGCCCGTTTTATTCTTGGGGTTAGCCCAAAATACGTTGTACTAGGTAGGGAGAGAAACTCTACTTATAAACCATGCATTTTCTACTCTCACAAGCGATATGGGATTGCGCAACCCATTGATATGGGTCGGACCCACACCTGGGCCTTTTTTGGCCTTCACAGGGCGGGCTGTCGCAATCTACCCCCCTTGGGGACCCAAGGTCCTCATCGGCCACACTTTCAGTTGAAATTTTGCTCTGATACCATTTATAACCTTCCCCAGTGCTCCCAGTATAATATTGTCCGCTTTGGGCCGAAACCCACACGGTTTTGTTCTTGGGGTTAGCCTAAAATGTGTTATACTAGGTAGGGAGGGAAACTTTACTCATAAACTATGCATTTTCTACTCTCCCAAGTGATGTGGGATTGTACACCTCCACTAATATGGGCTGGATCCACACCTACGCCTTTCCTGGCCTTCAGAGGGCGGGCTATCACACATGTAATTGAAAAAACTATCTAATGAGATGAATAAAATATATATGTACACAATTAATTCTAAATTTGACACTTGCATCACTACATTATGTAGTCTACATATTAGATAAATCTCAACTAGGATGGCACCCATCTAATTGTCAATCATGTGCAAAATGCCAAAAAAAATACAAGTTAAAGAAAAAATATCAAAATGAAGATTACAATTTCAAATTTAAATGAAAATTTTTTTAATTCTTTTAGTATGTTGTCCTCTCATTGCTGATCTCGCGTCATGGTGTCATTCCAATCCTTCATACAAATGAGTGCCTCCATGAGTTATGGTTCAAGTTTTCCTTGTCGATCATCATACACACGTCCACCTACACTAAAAGCAGACTCCGATGCTACAGTAGAGACCGGAGGTGTTAGTAGATCACGTGACATTCTAGCAAGAATAGGAAATGAAGTGGAGTTGCCTCTCCACCAAGCCAAAATATCAAATTTCTCGTCGCGAAAAATTTGATGGTGGGTGTCAAGATAAATATCGAGTTCATTTCTTTGTGAACTATAAGAATAAACATCGCTATCTATTTCATCCAATATGTCATCTATAAAATCTTGTGGAACTCCACCACGAGTACCACTACTAGAACTAGTATAAATATGTGAAGAAGGAATTAAATAAGTAACATTAGAATATTTAAATTCATAAGAAGAATGTAAATTAACATTTTTTTTTATTTGAGTACTAGTAATTAAAGAAAAAATACATAAATTAGAAGAAATTTTATCAACCATTAGACATACTCCTTTTAATTTAAATGTAGGATTCATTATGCATGCAAAGCAAAAAATATTATAAATGTTAAGCTAATATTTTTTAAATTTTGTATCTATTTTATCAAGTATATCACAAAATTCATTTATTTGTCTAAATTTTTTAAAAGTACCCGTTAATTTTATAAAAATTGGGATAACAAGATAAGTAGTGGGATAATAAATTCTCAAATATTCATTTGTAGCTTCAAAAAATAGTTTTAGAAAATCAATAAACAAATTAGTAATGTCACAACTGTTAGCCTTTTTGTTAGGCTAAGTTTTATTTTAATGATGACTAAAATGGTGATTAATTTAATAAAATCAATAAGTTGTATTTTAAGTTATTCGGATATTATTCTTAATGTTTTATAATTAATATTTATCCATATTTATTGGAAATACCCTCAAAATGGGTATTATTAATGTTCTAACAAGTTCATCTAAGTCCATGTATGGAATACATATCGTTTCGGGACTTAGAAAAATCAAGAATGTGAAAAATGAGCAAAAGGTCGACGAACAGAACAAAAGGGTCGACCCTGTCATGCACTCAAGAAAGCGGTCGACCGCAAAATGGACAGATTGCTCCAGAATTTCTGCACGAAGGAAAGGGTCGACCGCACGGTCGACCGCACCATATATATTTTCCCAACGGTCAAATCTCAACGGGCAGAATTCCAACGGCCAGTAAAAGGGTCGACCGGTTAGGGCAAAAGGTCGACCGTTTGAGCAGAGTCTATAAATAGAGGATCACTCTAAGCTCTCCAAAACTAACGATCGAATATTCGAGGCGAAGCTCTGCCAAAATCAATACTCGAATACTACTCACTATGAGCTATTTAATTGTATATCTAATTCTCCCTATTCCGAATTTGCGAGTTATATTTGGGAGAATTCGGATTAGCTAGATTGCAGTTTAAATTTCTGAATCATATATTGTGCTTGATTGTAAGGGGTGATTCTCTTAGAATTCATCACACTTGGGTGACGCCGCAATAATCAAATATTGGGTGACGCCCCACAATAGTCAAGTTTAGGGTGACGTCCTATAAAAGTCAAAGGTTGACAACCTTAGAATTAGTCAATGGTAACGCCCCGTTTAATAGTCAATTTGTAAACGGTTTTATTGACACCCGTAAGCCAATTATTTAGTATATCTCCAAGTGAAACTTGGAGCGCAGACGTAAGCGAGTTTGCCGAACCGCGTAAACAAATATTGTGTGCATTTCTCTAACCCTTACTCTTTAATTTACGCATTTAATGTGATTGCATATTTAATCGTATTCGATAAATCACTTAGGGATTTAGAGAATTTAAATATCGCACGAAATTATTAGAAACGCTATATTCACCCCCCCCCCCCCCCCCCCTCCCCTTCTCTATAGGCGTATATCGATCCTTCAACAACTACTATAATAAAGAGTAATACATTTTACTTTTTCACTAATAAAAGCACAAATAACTAATCAATATGGTCAAGCATTTACCAACATTAAATAAGTCGAATTTCATCTTGAATATTCTTGTTGTCGTCTATTAGATGAAATAATATAAGAAATTGCAAATCTAATTGATTCAATATGAGGCGAAATAAATGACATTCCATTTTTAACAACTAAATTCAAAATATGGCAAACACATCTCATATAAAAAAGAGAACTATGAGCAGTATCTAATTGAAATAACTTTTTAAATTTAAAAATAGCAACATTGTTAGCATAAACATTATCGAGAGTAATACTAAAAATTCTATCTTTAATAGCATATTCTTGCAAAGTTCTAACAATATATCTATAAATAGTAACGCCACTATGAGGATATTCACAACTACAAAATTCTAATATTCTTTTATTTAATTGTCAAGAGTCATCAATAAAATAAAAGTTACAACAATATATCCTAAAGCATTAGGTGCATTTCATAAATCAAAGGTAATACAAATAGACATAGATAGAGCATTTGAAAAAATATAATTAATTCATTTTTCATATTTTTATATATTTTAATAATATCTCTTTTTGTTATACTTCTAGGTATTTGTCTAAAACTAAAATTAATATACGCTTTTATAAAATTTTTATATAATTCGCTATCAAACATAAATAAAAATATTTCATATTGTGATATATATTTTATTATTATTTTTTATTTTATTACGTGAATATATAAAATTGTCACTATCACCAATATTTATCCGTAATTATATATGGTACTGGCTAGTTTAAGTGACCCCAATGAAAAGAAGCAAGCTGCCATGTATTATTATGACGAAGAGCATTAATTATTTGTTGCATGGTAGCTAGCCATTGCTTTGACTTCAGTCCTTGAGAAAATGTTGTAGGCTCTGTCAGTGAAGTCACAATAGCAGGGTGCATGTTTTTAGTTTAACGATACCATCCTTTGATTTTATTTGCATGAAGTGAAGATTGGATGTGTGGGCTTTGTCACTAGTATTGGGAAAAGAAGAGTTAGGAAGTAATAAAGAGGTTAGGGAAGGAACAGAGCGAGACATAGAGGATGAATGGGTGGAGGGGGATTGGTAGAGTTGGGTAGTGGTACTAAGGACACGTGGTGAGGAAGAATGATGAGGGAGTGGGTAGGAGGGAGGAAGGATCTAGGGAGAAATTTTTGGTAGGGAGTTGTAATGTTGGGATAAAGTCGATAGGAATGAGACAAGAAGAAGGTACACTTGATGATGGAAATTGAAAGGAAATGATCTCATCAAAGATCACATGACGAGTGACATAAAGATGATTAGAGTCAGGATTGAAACAAAGAAGAAAGTAAAAATGACAAATCAAACATTGTAGTTTTAAATCAATGACAAATTAATCATTATGATTTAAATTTTAACAAATTAATTACTAAGGTACGTCTAAATGACAAATCAACCATCACAGTTACGGTCGTCGTTAACTAGCACGCTGCCGCGGAGTCCCACCGCGCCCCGACGGCACCCCATGTTGCGAAAAATAACACACAAGTGTTGACTGGAGTAGCGACTAGTCGCCACGCTGCCGCGGTGTCCCGGGACGCCCCAGCGGCTCCCCGGGACGCCCCAGCGGTGTCCTAGAGCGCCGCGCCGGTGTATTAAGACGCCGCTGGGGCGTCCATAGGACGCCGCCACGGCGACGTAGGACACCGGGGCGGCGTCCTAGTACACCGCCGCGGCGTCCTGAGTATACACAACGTACTTTAACTCCCTAATTGAAAAAAAATTTGCCATAGTTGTTCTTGTTGCTTTACTCCCCCAAAGCATACATCCTGCACATAAATTGCAAGTAGTTCCAGAATCATCCACAGTACATAAACAACAGCAGACAACCAAGCTCATGCAACATCGAACTATAAACAAATGACACGAAATCTGAACAAAACATGAACTTTATACAGCACACATTCAAGTTAACATCCATTACAACTTTGAAATGTAAACAAATTACACGAAATGTACATAAACATTTTACAACTTCTTTGTCTTGCTCGGCCGCAGATCTTTGACCCCAAAAGATAAGTTCTGGAAAAACAGTACATGTTGTGCTTTCTCCCACAAAGGTCCCTCATACTCAAAGATGGCTGGGTCGTGCTCGTGAAATAGTTGGTCAGTGTTGCATTTACGCAGCACGCTCATCCCCACACTCGTACACCGGTAGATGGCGTACGGGCTGCAATACGAAGGGAAAATAAGCAAGAATATGCAGTATCCAATATTAAGAATTTACATAAGGGAAAATACATACGTGTGTTTGTCAGTGGGAGCACAGATCATGGAGATAGCTTTCGGCAACAATTGCTGGTAACCATACTGAGTGTGGAGGTTAACGGACGACATAAAACTTCCCTGCTGCGGGTGTGTCTGCAAGGAAAACAACACATTAGATGATCCCAGTTAACCTGAACAACAACCCGGAGAAGCGAGATGATTACTTACGTGAATCCACCCTACTGAGAGTATATTGTGCTCGTGATGATACGCCAATATGGCTGCCTCGTTTTCAGCACAGCACTGCATATACGTTTAGATGAGTACTACGATCAAATCTTATAAATTAACATACAAAGAAGGCTTCTCACCGTATTTGGCATCCCCTCTTGCTCGGGGAAGATGAGATGAGTGACTTCGTAATGATCCCCCGTCCGCCTTCCCCCAAGAATTGCGCACGTCTCTTTGTTCTCTCGAGTATTTCTGCGCATATATTGCTCGAACACGGTCATCAAATTTGAAGCCTGCAAGAAAAAATGTCAAATGTCGTTAGAGTAACAAAACATTAACATGAACCAACACACACATATAAGCAACACACACATATAACCAACTCACAGACGTACCGCGTGCACCCTTCTAAGCGGCCGATTCTCGTCATCCTCTTCGTTCTCGGCATGTTGGCCGCTGCCCCCGTGATTCTCGTCATCCTCTCACCTCCCGTCCAAACACCAACGTCGTTAACTCCATTGGCTTGGTTGACAGTCTCAAATTTGCATAGAACAATTTGATAGCTTGTTCGGAGTAACTGCCTCTCATCTAGGACAACCTGGCTAAGCCAGCAGATTGCATAAGATCTTTAATCCCCATGCCAGCCAATGAGTCCAGGTCCACAATTTTTGAGGCAATAATTGTAGGGTTCTGAATATCATCCTCGTACCATGATGTGCATTGTCTAGACCTGAATAATTTGACCCTTCGCCCAGCGGTGACAGGTTCAACCCGGACAATTGAGCGTCCGAAATCTTCTTCGCCGTGTTCTACAGCGGGTTCATGTTGAAAATCCCACGGTGCTCCGGGTTGGGAATGCTGGGACGCCGCTGCGGTGTGCTCAACGTAGGACGCCGCCGCGGGTTGCTCAATGTACGCCGCTTCTGGTTGCTCAGAGTACGCCGCCGCGGTTTCCTCAGTGTAGGACGCTGCCGGTTGCTCCGTGTAGGACGGCGCCGCGGGTTCCTCGGCCGGTGCCTTCCCACGCTTGGCCACCAATTTCCTTGCTTGTTGGTACACGTTCATTTTATGTAAGCTCTCACCATGAAAATCTCTCGCCTGTGGTCGCCGAGTGGTTTCGAGGGTTTTGAGCGTTGAAGATGGGTGAAAATTGGCGAGCCCTAGCCTTGGCACGTTATGTATAGAGCCGATTAAATTTGGGACGCCGCGGCTTCCTGGCAGGCCGCGGCAGCATTCCCGGACGCCGCAAGGGCTTCTCGGCATGCCTCAGCGGGCTGCTTGGGACGCCGCCGCGGCTTCCCGGGACGCCACGGCAGCTTCCCGGGACGCCCATGCGGCTTTCCGCGACGCCTTATGTATGCAAAATTTCGCTTATAACTTAGTCGCCTCTTTTCCTTAGCCGTGCACACTAGTGGATATAAATTGAGTGATATACAAAACCAAAACATTTATACAATAAGTCAGATATTTAAATTTAGTCACAATTACAACAATATGTACGAAACACTCGTATCACGAAAGGTTAAGGTCCACTGTCCGATACGTTTGTGTTTGTGAATCTTGAGCAACCGACTCCTGCAAAACAAATTGCAAATGAAATTAGCATTTATCAAATAACACTTGAAAACATGAACGGCATAAGGGGCTCACCTGTGTCGTAGGGACTCTGGCAGGCTCTGTCTTGGGGACTAGGGAGGGGGCTAACTCAGGGACTCTGAACCCCATAAAAGTGCCCTCTGACCTTCCTCTGCCTCTGCCGCCTCTACTTGTTCCGTTGCCTCGGGCGCTCCCCCTGCATGGCCCAGCACTTGACTCTCCTACCCCATCGCAAGTGCAGGAATTGTGCCCCACACGACCACACCGCCCACAAGTGACGTTCAAATGTCTTCTGGATAGCACCGTCCGGCTTGGGGCCTCGTCCACATCCCGTACTCTACGTACGCGTGGCCTTCCTGGAAGCCTTTTAAATGGCGGTGGGGTAATTGGATCAAGATTTGTCACACGAGGCCACTCGATTGACCCATTGAGGGCAGAGAGGAAGTGGGAGTACATTGCCATGTATGTTTCTCGATGATAGCACGCATCCACAAATTCTTCCGAAGATCGCCTCATGAACTGAATGCACGGGATTGCATGGACACAGGGGATGCCGGTCAATTCCCACCGGTAACATGTACACGTACACTTGTCCAAATCGACAAAGTACATGTCGTTACTATTGCTGACCTCAAACTTGGCACGGCCTGCAAACTGGGGGCTCCAATTTCTACTAGCATGTTGTACTTTGGCGAGACGGCTGCTAATCATTGGACACAACCGTTCGGTTAAGCGAGCCATCTTTTCATGTTTTTTAAAGATCCTACCCATGATGTCTTTTCGAATAATCTCGAACATACTTAGAATTGGTTTGTCTCGGGCGGGTAGGATGCAGGCATTGAAGGACTCCCTGAGGTTGTTGAGCCTTATGTCGCACTTTGGGATGGAAGAGAAGGCATGTTTGGCCCAACATCTTACATCTATTGCTGCTAAATATTCGTGGGCCGCCGGGTCAAGGACAGCTAACTTGGCCATCTCCTTCTCAAATTGCCTCCTTATTGTGGCTCTTGATGCAGCCCACATTGCATCCTTGAATAACCTGCCTTTAAATTGTTTTTGAAAATTGGCATACAGGTGTCAGATGCAAAACCGATGGTCTGCTTGCCATGCTACCTCTCTGACCGCTGGCACTAATCCCTGCAAAGATTCATAATAAGAGAGGGACATTAGTAAAAAATGCATAACATACACACATAATGAAAATAGCAATGAACCGCACCTTTTGTCTATCCGAAATGAATGTCCATCCATTGCCAGATAGGGTGTTTAGATCGTCCAACAACAATTCTAGAAACCATTTCCATGAAGCTCTATTTTCTGCTTCAACGACTGTTACAACAATCGGATACATACCATCGTTCCCGTCGATGGTCACAGCGGTCAGCAGCTGTCCCGGAGTCACCCCCTTCAAGTGGCAACCATCTAAACAAATCACCGGTCTACCACAGTTCACCACAGCCCTCTTGCATGCATCCAAGCACATGTACATCCTTTTAAATACACTCATATCAAGGTCAACACGCAGTGAACTTCCAGGATTCGACCTCCGAATCTCCTCACCATAGGACCATATAAGCTTGTATTGCTCATTGCCATCCATTTCATTCATTTTCTTGGCAGCATTTCTTGCCCTTCTAGCAAGGCTGCTTGTTATGTTAACGTTGATGTCCTTCCTGATTGTCTCAAATATGGAAGATACGTCCTAATCGGGCTGACTTTTAAATCTATCTAAGTAATGGGTTGCCACCCATGTCGCAGTGGCATGGCAACTTTCCATCTTTCTAGAGCAAGTGTGAACGTCATTGTGGGACTTTATTTGAAACGTCATTTCATTTTGAAATTTTGAGGCGTGCAGCTGCCACGTGCACCCTTCTTCGCATTTGGCCCTCAATCGAGTTGCATCGTTGTTGGTGAATTTAATCCCGTACCCATTCTTCAAAGCATGATCGACAATTTCTTCTCTAATTTTATTCAATGAACTGTATTTTTTTCCAAGGCTCATACCAACAAATGTGCATTGTGCTTCTGGTAGGCGTGGGAGCCTACTCTCAGCCATGTCCATGTCTTCATCGGTACTGCATTGGCATGCTGATCAGAGGTCCTCATTATCCTCTTCGTTTAAATTTGCTGAGACAGAATGCAAGACAATTGCAACTTCATGTCCAATTCCATGTACCTCGTTCTGATTCGCCAACAATTTCTCTGTGGGCCCCACGTCACATTGACGGTTAATAACATATTCTTCCTCAGTCCATGACTCCATTTGCTTGTAAAAAAATTCTTCAACTTCGCCAAAATTCCTTTCTCTTCAGCTCTCGCACTTCTCTAGGGTTCCCTAATCGCTGATCAAATGCCTCTTACTGTCTATAGGAGTTAGCTCTCTGTTTATATAAATTCCCGGTCCGGGAAACAGCCGCGGTGTCCTACAACACCGCGGCGGCGCTCTAGGACGCCGCCGGGGCGTCCCGGGGCGCCTCGGCGGCATCCCGGGGAGCCGGTGGGGCATCCCGGGGAGCAGGTGGGGTGTCCAAGGGAGCCGCTGGGGCGTCCCGGGGACCCACTGGGGCGTCCCGGGATGCCGCGGCTGCGTGGTGACTAGTCGCTACTCCAGTTAACACTTGTGTGTTATTTTTCGCAATTAGGGAGTTAAAGTACGTTGTGTATACTCAGGACGCCGCAGCGGTGTACTAGGACGCCGCCTCGACGTCCTACATCGCCGTGGCGGCGTCCTATGGACCCCCCGGCGGCATCTTAATACACCGGCGCGGCGCTCTAGGACGCCGCTGGGGCGTCCCGAGGAGCAGCTGGGGCGTCCCGGGGAGCCACTGGGGCGTCCCGGGGAGCCACTGGGGCGTCCCGGGACATCACGGCGGCGTGGCGACTAGTCGCTACTCCAGTCAACACTTGTGTGTTATTTTTCGCAACACGGGGCGCCGCCAGGGCGCGGTGGGACACCGCAGCGGCGCGCTAGTTAATGGCGATCATAACTGCAATGGTTGATTTATCATTTAGACATGCATTAGTGGTTAGCTTGTTAAAATTTAAACCACAATGGTTAACTTATCATTGATTTGAAACCACAATGGTTGATTTGTCATTTTTCCAAGAAAAAATTTACGATGTGAACTATAATCGAGAAAAACGCTAGGCAGGGAATGAGCCTGAAGTTTATTTTTTGTTATAAGGATGAAGATATAGGAAATAAACACAGACTCAAAAGGTGATTTAAAATGTAAAACTGGAGTGGGCATATCATTTATTAAAGTAGTTGCGTTGCAAAAGCATTGGACCAAAAACTTTGAGGAACAATGAGTGAAAGAGAAAAGCTAGAACTACGTAAATAATATACTAGTTTGGCGTAACAGACACGACACTTTGATGAATTCTTGGAGACAGAAAAACCAAAGAGAAAGTAATGTGCCACGGCACACCTAGCTTTCAATTTTATTTTAGTAGTCTAATTTGAAATTTTGACTTATTTATGTTTTTTTTCATTGTGATGGCTATTAGTCTAGGGTTAAGATTTGTTTAAAAGAGGTTTTTATATTATTGTATAGAAGATTAAAAGTTTCTCTCTAGTCTCTAGTGAGTTCTTGAGAGTTGTTTGTCATAATCATTTACCTTATCATTCAAAAGTGGTGAGCTTGATTGTGACGGTTTAGTGGAATCTTTGTCTATAATTTTTCAAGTAAGAACAAGAGCGAGTTTCCATAACTCACCATCATTCATTTTTCATTAGTTAAATTCTCATTATTTCATTGTTTCCATTTGTTGGATTCTTGTAGTTGGTCTCTTGGGACCTGAAGGTAGTTCTAATCGTTGTGAAAGAGTTCCCTTGAATTTTGGGATCGAGGGTTTGGTTTGGATGTTCCGAAATTCTCTCAAAAAGTTACGAATCCCGAATTTGGGGTCACAGATTGTCGTGTCCGGTCGACCGCTACTACTTATTGAATCGATCAAAAAGTGTCTAGAAGCTGATGTTTTCAAAGTTGTTCGTCTTTGGTCGTCCGTATACCCAGCCTTCGGTCATTCACTCCTTCAACAGAGGCAACATTTACGTTGTCTGGTCGACTACAATTCTGCTATCTACCGTTTGCTCGCTTCCAAAAATCACCTAAAGTGCGTTAGCAAGTCATTGGGTCTGACAGCTAGATTTAAAGTCATTGGATTTGGCTGACGCAAAACATTAGTGTTGCTAGGAGGCTCAAGGTGTGAAGACAATTTAGAAAAATTAGGTCTGAAGGGGACACTATTGTGTGGTCAAGTAGGGCAATATTGCTTGGAGAAAACGACAATGGCTTGAAGGGGGCTCTTGTGAGGAAGTTGGGTGACAAAGTGTTGTTTTTGCAGCTTAAAATAGCTAAGAAGTAAGTTATGAATCTCCTCCAAAAACGGTTTATCAGAATGCCTCATTATGGTAGTGACAAAGGGGTTATACTCGATACCCAGTCCAATGAGAAAATAGATTACATGGTCTCTGTAAGAAACTGGTTCACCTATTATAGATAATGTTTTGCAGATAGTTATGATTTTTTACATGTAGGTAGCTGCAGGGAGTCCATTTTTTGAAACATTGTGAAGTTGGCTTCGAAGATCTGTGACTTAAGTGAAAGAGGAAGAGGCAAACATTCTGCCCATAGCTATTCATATTTCAGTAGTAGTGTTATAACACACAATCTGAGGAAGAATATCATTTGAGAGAGAGAAAAATCATGCTCATAATGAGCCGATTATAATGTTGTCATAGAGTAAATTTTGGATTGAGCTAAAGAAAAAGTTGTCAAGATATTGAGGAGGAGATCGGTAAGATCCATACAAAATGCCATCTTGTCCATTGGCAATGACAACATTGAATAGTTGAGTTTTCCAAATAAGATAATTTGTTGAATCATGCTTGATGATTAAAGTCTAATTTGATAGAGGGAAGTGAAGGAAGTGAAGCAGGAGGAGGGGATCGTGGTGTTTGAGGAGGTCATTCACTCTGATACTATGTTAAGAAATAGAAAGATAGAAGAAATGTAGAGTCAAAGAGGAAGATTAGAGAGCTAAAAGTATTCTATATTCCATATTTATGAAAATAGTATATATTTTATAGAGATAGATTCCCGTATATATATACACCTTGAGAAGTTCTTGTAGTCGGTATAGTAACAAAGAATAATAATAACAGACTCTTGGTGAATACTAGGTGTGCTCACACAATTGAGGACTTAATTTATTTTTAAAGAATCAAACCAAACCAACGAAAGGAATAATCATAACAAGTGTGGGAGATGAACACTTTCTTTGATTCATAAATCATAATATGTTTTGTGTGTGTGAAATTCAACACATTTGCATGATATTCATATTATAAATCAATATGACATTCAGGTGTTGAGAATTGTTTCTATACTTGAGAATTGTAGATTTACTTATGGACTTTATTATCTTAATCCTTCATGGCTTTTTTATTTTTATTCACGTGACAACCAAAAAGATAAGAACAATACATATTAGTGAATAAAGAGACAAAACACTTATAGTAGGTTACGAATACAAGATTCTTAAATCTTGTGTTTTTGAGTTTGTTTCTATTTGCGCGACTTGTACACATAGTGTTTGTGGATGTCGCAACATATTTACTTTTAATCCATAGTTTTTTCAATAAAAAATTGTTATTGTAGACAATAATAAAATAAAAATAAAATTGGACATAATTATGGGAATGTTATTTGGATTACACAAGTTAGATTATAGGGAAAATGACAAACTAACCATCGTATTTTGTTATCAATGACAAGTCAATCATTAAACTTTTTTTGCTAAGAAATTAACTATTGAACTATGGAAAAAAGTTGTCGCTAACATCGCTATCATGTTTGCCATTAAATGCATTGACTTCGATTCACGGAGGCTCGTCTACTAATCCTCTACGGCTCAATAGTTTTAAAAAAATAAGCTTATAATATTGATGGTCCGCCGCGGATCATATACGACCGCCACGGGTTGCCAATTAACTACGGCAGTTTAATGGCAAGCCGCCGCGGTGGACTATAAACCGCGGCGACATAATACTAATCTGCCGCGGTTCATCGTACCTCGTTCTACGTTCCAGAGCTCTAGTATATAAGAATCGCATGTGAGGTCAGACAAGTTCACCGCGAACCATAGAATCCTCAGCGACACTGGAAGCAATGTTAGAGTAGAGCTCAACAGCGATGTTCTGATGGTTAAGTACTACGATTTTCCTAGCGAGTAAGACCAAAGTTTTGGTCTTCAATGTTTTGGGAGCTGTAAAGAGGTAACAGATTTGGAGGCTAGATTTCGGCCATTGCTGGACAAGTTACAGGATTACGAGTGCTCTGAGGCGGTAGCATACAATAGAGCTCCTCAGAGCACTTGGAGTCCTGTAACTATACAAACAATGGCTGAAATCAAGCCTCAAACTCTTTCACCTCTTTATAGCTCCCAAAACATCGAAAATTTTCATCTTGCTCACCAGGAAAACCATAGTACTTAACCCTCAAGAACATCGCCGTTGAGCTCTACTCCAACATTGCTTACACTGTCGGCAAGGACTTCATGGTTCACGGTCAACTCGTTGAAGCGCGGTTGAGGGATGTCTACCAAGAAGGATGCACGCCTAAAAAATGCAAGGTGAAATGATGTTTCAAATAAAGTGCTATGACAATGTTCACACTTGCTCAAGAAAGATGGAAAGTCGTCATGCCTCTTCCAAATGGGTAGCAAGCAGAGCTTCGATTTTACATCACAGCGAGTCCATCTAATATGGAATATCAGACAGTGGGATTGAATGAGTAACCATGCAAGGATCAATAGATGAACTGTGTGTCGAAATCAGATATATGTCATCTACAACAGTTTCTTCGAGGTAGACGATTGGATGTTCCTCAAGAAACAATACAAATGCTTGATGTAGTTAAAGCACACCGATTCTTAGTGCATATGTACATGATATGGTTGGAATGGAATTTGGTTTGTATCTGTCATGCACATATGCACGATATGGTTGTAATGGAATTGGTAAATTGATTTGCAGTTGTAATGCATATGTACATGATATGGTTGTAATGGAATTGATATTTTGGTTGTTGACAATGAATGGAAATTGATTAGTATAAAATTGTAAAATTAGCAACATTTTTCTGAGGCAACATTTCATTTTTTGATCGACTGTTTTAATTTGCTTGAATCTGAAGGATAGTTATGCACAGGTTGCTCCACCCATGGAGGATCAGTATTAATCCACCGTGGTTTATTGTCAACCCGCGACAGATCTATATTAATCCACCGCGGTTTATTGTCAATCTGCGGCGGATTGTATATGATCTACAGCCGGTCATCAATGCTATAAGGTTATTTTTAAAATTTGGAGTCGTGGTGGATTAGTAAACGAGCCACCGTGGATCGAAGTCAATGCGTTTAACGACAAACGTAACAGCGATGCTAACAACGACTTTTTTTTTACAGTTTAGTGGTTAATTTGTTAGTACAAAAAGTATGATGGTTGGTTTATCATTAATAATAAAGTACGATAATTGGTTTGTCATTTTCCTTAGATTAAAAGTTTGGATACCAAGATGAGCCAATAAATGATATCATAATTTAGTTAGCATATTTGTGTTCATGTGTCATCTCCTTCGAGGAAAATCCTTATCATCATCTTGAGTTTTGAGAGATTCGAAGACCAAGCTGTGACTTCTCTCATTTGAGCCCCATTGTATTTAAAATTAAAAAACATCATTTTTTTTAAATGAAAAGATTAAAAACCCATTGGAATTATGGGGAAACTAAGCTCTTTAAAAATACAAAAAATAGAGGGTTAGTTGTTAAAAACAGCCATAGAATGAATACATAATTTAATAAAGTTAATGTTTGTACCTATATGATTGTTGTTATGTTATTTATTCTAATTATATTAATTTTTTTATTTTTTATTTTGTATTTATTGTTAGAATTATTATATGGCATTTGAAAAATTATATTAAAAAAATTAGACAATAAAAGAAAATCTTTTTAGTGGCTAGTAATATCAAGCTTCGAAGGGAACTTAAGACAGAATCGAAGAACAACCCAACTTGAAAACGAACCTGGTCACTTGACTTTTTAACTTTAATCACACAATGAGTAGCGGAAGAATTAAGTTTTATAAATTAGCCAGGCCCAATAAACTGAGGTAAACCAAAGATCTCTAAGTGACATAAAAAATAAAGTGAGAATAGTCCAAAAGTAATTGTGTTGAGATTAAAAGAAAATTTTAAACATAAACTGAGGTAATATTAAACAAGTCTATCTTCACAACCTCAAAAGAAAATACTAAATGAGTAATTATCAAGGCAAACTCACTTTTGCATCGCCTATTGGGAATCCTCCAAACTAAAACTTGAAAAGGAGGAGTCGTTTGGGATAAGTTGACTAAACTCAATAAAGGAAAAGTTTTACAATCAGCTTAAGAGTTTTAAAAGAGTATCCAAGCATACCATAAATAAAACATTTAGATGAGAACAGAGTAGAAAACTATTACACCCCGAAGAAGACTTGTGATAGAACGGGGAACGACCCGGCCCAAAATTGAACCAAGTCACCAAGCCTTTAACTTTTAAATTAAGTGAACATCAGAAGTCTTAACTAAAATTTAAATAGCTAGGGCCCAACCAATTGGGCTAAACCAAAAGTCCAATAGTGACATTAAATAGAGTGGTGACTATAAGTCCAAAAATAAGTGTCACAAAAGTAAACAATTAAAAATTATTACAAAACTTAAATTAAGTACCAACCTCACATATAAAACGCTTGAAAAGAAAATACTGAGATAGAAAAAATACCGTCAAGCTCACTCTTGCGTCAACAACTAGGAATCCTCCAAACTATGTCATGAAGAAAAATTCCATTGGGATGAGTAAACTAAACTCAATAGGGGTAAGATCTTATATTTAACAATAAGAAATATTAATGTAATATCCCAAATTTTTGTAGAGCGAAGCATAAGGCTTATGTGATAAATTGGGACGATAGAAGTGAAATTGGCAATTTGAAGATATTGGTCGAGAGAAACGTGTTCGGAATAAGTGAATTATGATACCCCGTTATGTTCATAATTAGCTTAAGGGAAGGATTAAGGTTATGAAGAATTTATGATGGTATTTAGAGATAGAGAGGACAATGTGAATTAGCTCGAATTGTAGTATAATTAGCAAGAGAAAATATATTTGGACGTAATTTGGATATTGTATGGACTAAGAGCTTGAAAATAATAAGGTTCTTATCAGTTATTAGAATTTAACTTGGACAAAGGTAAAGGAAGAATAGTGGAAGATATAATATAATTTGATTTAAGTGATATTGATGTCCAAATATATATATAGATTTAGTGCATATTGGTTTGGAGAAGGTGAAATCTAATGGAAGATATTAGGATTTGAAATTAAAAGTATATTGAATCTAGTGCTGGTTTTGGATATGAGATTTGTTTATGCGATACATGAATAAAGTAGAGAATTAGGAGATGGAATTAAGAGAAGTAATATTAGTAGTTAATATTGAGGTTATAAGATTATAATTATATATATAAATTAAAGGAAAAAATAAATATATATGAATATATGTACGCAATTGCTGATTTGAGTGGCGGATGGTCAAAATTGAATGGCTGTTGGTCTCCCATGAACTCTAGTCGACCGGTGTGTTAAAAAGTGGGTTTGTGACTAGTGAAATGAAACTGGTGGTCGATCAGTGACAAGGAATCATCGACCGCCAAACTAAATCATCACCTGGAAGCTGAAACGTAATTTTAGAAGCTTTCTGTTCTGCGTTTTACGCGTCTGATGATGTTGCGAATCAATGTTAAACGTCTAGATAATTAATGGAGCATCCACTGGCCTTCTATATTCCTCTAAACAATAAAGGGAAACCAATGTCTGGCCTTCTGTCTTTATGCAGAACATAAAGAGATGATATTGCCTATAAAATGAGATGGAAGACAGAAGAGTTTGAGAGAAAAGGTTGGAGCACGGTGGGGTTACTCTGCCAAAGTCTTGTGAGCTTCTAGATGAGTGATTTATGAGGGTTCTATTGTGAAAGAAAGTAAGGAACGTGAGGTGCAAAAAGTGAGTAAATAATTTGTTGAAGTTTTTGGAGAAAGGGAAGGTGATAGGAGGAGGAAAACTGAGGACGCTGAAAGGTGAATGTTACTGGGATGACGAGAATGAAGAGTTTGTGATTCTATTGAATGGAAGAAATCTGAAGGAACAACACAGTGATGAAACGGTTGTGAAGGATTGTTGGAGAATGAAGTGATCTATGAGGTTCAGTAATTGGAGATTAATTCTCTAGGTTTAGATTATCAGATGCTTTAGGTATTGATTTCTATCTATGTGCTCTCTGTTGATAAATAATTATTGTTGGGTGTATCGGTGAATGCTGAAAGGAGATGACGCATTTAAGTATTAGTTATAGAATAATTAGGAATTATTAAGTAAATATTATTTTGAAGTGCAAAAGCATGAAATTCGATATATGTATAGCTATTGTAGTTTAAGATAAAAGTGTTGAATTCTAAGGTAGGATTTTGGATGGACTCTTTGATATGGGAAATTGGGAAATAGATGATAAGTTTAGGAAATAGTTTAAAGAATATTGTCATATATTTATATTAGTTGTAGAATTACTATTGATGTCCATATGCTTAATTATGAATAGGTATTGACGAGGAAGAGTATTTAAATGCTAACTATATAAAGCTAAGGATTCCAGGTAATGAATAATGTTTGTGTTTTGTCCGAAATGACCTACATCGCAGGAGTAGGATTTTTGTGTAAATTGCTATGTTAGTCTTTTGTAATGGTTATCTGGCTAGGTTGTATTCCTACGTTAAATTACTAGCAGTTATGATGAAAATAGTTCTCTAAAATGATGGTATATGATATGGAAAAGTTAGACCAAGTTAGAAATAATACGTCAATGATAGAAGATTAGATGTATGACGTTATAGTGTAATAGGAACGTGTTTAATAGATATGTTATAGTTTGTTAATTATTTAATACGTCAAACATATTATTGTTTGTAGTATTGTTTGCGATATATAAACTGATGTATGTGACATTCATGTAGACATGTTATAAGATTATACGTAATGCATTGCATAGACTAATAATGAAGATAATAATGGTGTTTCTACGTGGGTTCAGAAACTTAAGAGATTGCTCACACGTAAAAACAACTCGTTTAAGTAAGTTTGGAAACTGAAAAGGTTGCTCTTACTCAACGAGTGGTGAGTTCAAAAACTAAAGAGGTTGCTCTCACCTAATGGTAAAATGGTAAACGGTAATGAATGTAAATGTAGGTGGATCTATTTTTACTAAGTTCAGAGACTGAAGAGATTGCTCTCATGTAAAAACAAATCCAAGTGATGAGTTTGGAGACTGAAAAGGTTGCTCTCACCCAACTTACAAGTATGTGAAACTAAAGCATGTAGAATTGGCATAGAGTTTAAGGTTGCATTACATTTTTATATTCCTTATTGGACAATAGGCTCATTATTCTTCCTGTGATGTAGGTATGCAAGAGATCAAGAATGACAACAGTTGATGAGGCATTTGTACGTTGCGGGCTTAGCGGCTGGTTAGGCTAAGGGATTAAAGAAGAAATGTAATATTTGGTAATGACGTTTTGAGGAAAGTAAACCTTTGTTAAAGAAATTCGTTTTATTAACAAGGTTTTAAATTGTATTTAATTCTTTTAGTATTATAAATACAAGTCTTCCGCTATCGTAAATGTTTTAAGGATTTATAGTACGATATGTTTGAAGTGATAAATAGTTTAAAGAAAAAGCGTTTGTTTATGCAATTCTTATTTAAGTTACTTTTCAAATGAAAAGATTTCCGCTGTGATTTAAAAGAAAAAGTTTTCAAAAATCATAAGTTTTAAATTAAAAGAATAAATGGGATATTACAATTAAAATAGGGGAGTATGCTAGAAATAAAATATCATTTTTAAAATTTGTATGAATAATTGGCTAGTAGGGCAAACATTGAAAATATTCTACAATAGTGTGGTACATACATAAAATAGGCTCTACAATACATTAGTGCAAATTGGAGTCACTCACGAACTTCGGACATATCGTGTCATGTACATATAGTAACAACGATACTCGGTGATCGCTAAAGTCACAAAAATATACTCTGATCAGGTTTATGGTATGCGCCCAAGGACACAACACAATTAGCTACCCCATTACTCTAGTTAACATAAAAAAAAATATTCTCCAACGGTAGAATGTGCGTAAAGAAAACAAGACTCCATCACTGGTCGACCATTTAGTTCACTCGACCAAGATGATTAATGAATGAAAGCTTGCATGCTTAATAAAACATAACCAGTGCAAACTACATACTTGTATAGCTTAAAAATTGATAAACCATAATAGACTTATCATTTTAGTATGAGAACATGTCTTAGTTTTAAAACTATGAGATACTGAACATAAAATGAACCCCTACCTCAAGTGTGTTTGCCAATCATCAAGCCCAAACCAAATCCGGGAAGTCCAATACATGATGAGTTCGAACTCTAAGTCTTAGGACCTAAGGATAACGATATTATAAAGTTAACGTCGAAAAATAGACTTAGAAATGTCCCAAAAACGATTGGATTGAAAGCCTGAATTGGGCCTAAAATAGAGTTCGGGCCATGACCCGAACAGTTGGATTGCAACCAATGTTTGAACTCTACCCAAGAGACCAGGGCTGCAACTCAACATGAGCTTGGTCGCGGCTCACATGAGCTGGGCCACAACTCGACTCTCCCACATAAGCTGGGCTGCGGCTTGGCCCCCAAGCTATGACCTGATGTCATCTTCCCCAACTCCGGTACCACTATTTTGCCAAAATTTCATTCCTTTCTGGCAAAACACGTCCTAACAATCCACGAAAACATTGGTTTACCATTATCTCATCCTTACAGTCACAAAATAGGTTTTTAAACTTCAATTCGGTAATCAACTCTTTCAACAGAAAAATCAAAGTCTCAAAACAGAGAATGGTAAATAGGGGGTCGAGCTCTTACCTCTTGATGATAACCAAAAATCTCAAGTATTTGAATCCTTAATTTGGAAAAGTCCAATCTAATTCACAGCATGAACTCCTGAATCAAGGAGTTCATCAAAACGATAATTTTTCCACTCGAAACAATCCTAAAATAAGGAAGATGAAGCTTACCGGAATTGTCTCAACCTGAACTTCAACGCCCCCTCCAAGCTTCTCCTATGCTGGCACACCTCTGCTGAAAGTTTCTCCAATTTTTTGTGAAGGATATGCCCTTCATTCGGAGTCCTTAAATGATTGAGGGGAAGTATTTCAGGAAACAGTAATGTGGAAAAAAATTGGAAAATTTAATTCCCATAATTATTGCATAACCTAAATGAGCAGGTGTTACAAAAATAATCAGTAGGGCAAATGTCAATACTTTTCTCTATAATATGGTAAATATATAAAACAGGCTTCTACTATAAGACGATAAAAACTCAGTGAATATGGGGTCACTCATGATTCCAAGCATACCATGTCATCGGCAGTAACAAAAATAAATAATTGCGATACTCATGTGATCGCAGTAGCTATAATGACTTTGATCAGATTTAGGATTTTGCACCCAAGAACATGATACATACAATACAACTACCCCTTTATTGTAGTTAACAATATCACATACAAACATATTCTCCAATGGTCGAATGTGCTTACTAAAAAGACCACGCTTAAATGGGTCAGTTAAACTTGGTTCACACTACCAAGATGATCAAACAAATATGTTATGCATGCTCAAATTGAAACATGTTTAGTGAAAATACATATACAATACAAAAACCAACTAGTCATCAAAATGAACATATCATTTTATATGAGAACACGTCTCAAAATAAAAATTTAGAAAACGATGCAAATGTTAGATATAAAAATAAACATCTACCTCAAATGAACCTACCAACAATCAAAGCCCAATCCAAACTGAGAAGGTCCAATATATGCTTAGTCCAAACTCTTAGCCTGATAATCTAATGATAATGATATTACAAATTAGTATCAAAATTTTTCACTTTTAATTCCAAACTTTAGGCTAAATAAAATGACATAAAAATGATTGAGTTTAAAATTCAAATCAGTACCAAAACGGGATCTGAAATGACACAAGAAAGATTGGTTTGAAGTTCAAAACAACCCCAAAAATATGACTTGAGTCACAACCTAAACAAAATCTAGACCTCGACCCAAATTGGGCTTGGATCGCAGACCCGCCTGGCAGTGGTCTCTGGACAACAGCCCTCCCTTGGCCGAGTCGTGGCACAACTAGACAGAGGAACTTGAGTCACGTCCCAGTGCTTCTTCTCTGATGCTAGTCGCAAAACATTGACGGATTTCTCCCATTTTCCAACGAATTCGAGATCCAAATGTTCCACAACACACAAGATTAAAGCTAAATATTATTTCCATTCAAAAATTGACAATTTAAGTCCAAAAATTAATAATTTTGATCTTAATATCAAGTGTCAAATTTTTCAACATAACTTCAATTCTGAATTATTATGAATGAACTACAGTTTGGGTTTGGTTTTACCTTTTGTTCATAGCCAAAATTCCAAAGTCTTCGAACCCCAATTCGTACATGTACTATCCCAATTGACAAAACGCAACCTAAATTGAAATCAGATGTTAAATCTCGACCTTTACTAAAAAAAGATTTTTGTAAAATCGAGAGAAATTTTACTCACCATCCAAGGACTCAATCTCCCATTGAAAATTTCCTTTCGATGTACAGTCTTCCTTTCTTTGAAAGCTCTAACTGCTGAGAGGTGAATCCTCTCCCACAAGGTACCCTTTTAATGCCAGCATAGTGGGGATGTGTTTGAGTAAATTGTCCATAAAAATTAATTAACATAAATTAATTTCTAATTACAAGAAAACTTACCAAATTTTAATTTTGCAGTTACTTATTTACTTTTCTTAAAATTTACTTGAAATTAATTATAATGCTTTAAATGGATTTAACATAAGTATGAGATTTTTAACATTAGAAAATGTTAAGTGGGGTTAGTGAAGGATCGAAATTAACCTAAAAAGGGGTGAATTAAGTTATTTACTAAATTTCGTGCGATAATAGTTTTTTTAACTAATGTCAATTTAATCACGAAGAAATCACGATAAAACAAATAATATAAGAAATAGAGTTAGAAATCTTGACACCGAGTTGTTAACGTGGTTCGACAAAGCATGCCTACGTCCGCGCTTCAAGGTCCTCCCTTGAAGATGTATTCAACTAACGACGACCGGTTACAATTGATTGAACTTGCACGGGTGTCAATCGAACCTTTACAATAACTTAATTTTCTCTCGGAAAATGTTGAGCTCTCACAAATACAACAATCCTTCCAAAAATTTAATGATCTCACACAAGCACTTTGGAGGATGTTTTATCACTCAAAATCGTATACAAATGTTGAGTCGGAAATTTGGCAGAGCTTTGCTTAATATCGCTTCGGTACCTTCCTTCTTCGAAGTCCTTCTATTTATAAACTTTCACAGTGCGGACGTCCTCAACACCTTTAGGATCGTCCGCAGTCGAACGTTGGAAAATAGCCGTTGGAGAAATCTGCGTATTTGCGGACGCCATTCTCCCTTCCGCACTGTCCGCATGATTCGTCCGCGTTCAATGGACAGAGGCAAAGCAGACGCAAAATCTGGTGTCCGCATCCTTCGCGTGTATCGTCCGCATTGAGCTCTGAAAGACAGATTCAAATTGGACGACACGGATTGGCATCCGTGGCGTCCTCAGCTTCTTCTCCCGTCCACATTGTTGAAGGGATACAGACGCTAATGGCATCCGCCTCGACCGTGTGACTCGTCCACATGAATCTTTGAAATGGCAGATTCAAAGCGAACGACTCGAAATGGCGTCCTTCGCGTCCGCGTCGTCCGCTGCAACACAATTTGCACTGGGGACGCAGAATTTTCTTCTTGAGGATGCTTCCTTGCCATCCGCACATGTTAGTCCGCGTCTGCGTGTGTACTTGACACTTCAATCTTGCACGAGACGCATCCTCTAAGTCATACAAATCTCCTATATCACTGCATAGACTTAGAAAAACATATTAAACAATTTCAATACCCTTGATTAAGGGTATTTCCAATTTAAACGTCAAAAAAGATAATTATTAATTCAATGAATAAACAACTTTCACACTTTAGTTAAATTGCTCATCATCAAAATATAAATATGCCTAACACACTTAGGCTAATAGTTAGTACTTTGCTTAAATAAAATTAAGGGAAATTAACAAAATAACCATTGTATATAAGGTCAATAACAAGTTAATCACTAAATAATTGCTAACAACCTAAACACTATACTATGGAAAATGAACGGAGTAAATATTGCTGTTACGTTTGCCGTTAAAAAAACGTTGTCATTTCTCAATGGAACATTGGTTTTCCGCAATAAAACATTGTCTTTCAGCTGCAGAAAGTGAGTAATTGAAATAAAACTCAAAAAGACAATTTTCCATTGTAGAAAGATGACTTTCCTCTGCATCTTTTCTCTGCGGATAAAGAACAAATTTATTGTCTTCTTTGTAGAAAAACACACACAACACAGACAAGTTGTAATTCTCCTATGAACAATAAAACAATTCTAAATTATCTAAAATCTAAAATATTATATATTATTTTACAAAACCTTCTAAATTATAAAACTAAAAGAAACTAAAATTAACTTATACAGTATTTTCTTAAATTCATTCTCCATTTGTATTAACTCTTTTTCACTAAAATTCTCTAAAATCATGAGTTTTTGTTGTTTTTTTTCATGGGTATTAGTTCTCGAGTTCTTAGAAAGTTAAAGACGATATTTGCTCTGTTCATTTCTTATAGCTCAGTATTTAAGTTGTTAGTAAAAATTATTTAGTGATTGACTTATTATTAAATCCATAATGGTTATTTTGTTAATTTTCATGCAAAAAAAAAAAAAAGTCCCGCGTGAAGCAAGTTAAGTATAATGCGTCTTTTATTTTCTTAATTAATAATTCAATTAATTATCGCAATTTAAATTTACATTTCAAACGAATTTAATACCAATTATGTCTCTTTCACCTCACCTTTTCTATGATATTTTTCTATTCAAAATATCCTTTTATTGCTATGATTAACTAAATTAAATTAGCATGAATTGATTTGAAAATTTAATTCTCTCTTTCTGATGTCATTGGATAAGTATTCTTTATTTTTATCACAAAATGATATTGCTTACAAATATTTAAATATTACCATGAGTTTAAAACATTTAACAATTTAAAATTCATATTTATTTTTTTTTTAAGATTTATTTTGATAATTGCTCTTTACTTGTTTTTTTTAGTTTAATTTTGTTTCACTAGAGTTTAAGAATAATAATTAGTATAATTTAGTTTATCTAATCTTTGTAGAAGACATAGTTGATTTGATTCTAAAACTAATGTTAACTACAAACTATAATTTTACACTTTAATATTTTATTTTTTACCATGATGTTTATTTTAGGGAAAATGACAAAGCAACCATCACCCTTTACTGTTAGTAACAAACTAATTATTATCCTTTTTTGGCTAACAATTTAATCACTGAACTTTGAAAAATTGCCACCACGAACATCGCTGTTAGCTTTTTGAAAATCGCAATGCAAAAGAACAAAACCTCATAGAAAAAAATAGAAAGAACTCGTGATTTTAGAATAGATTTTCAATGAAAAAGAGTTAATATCTATGGAGAATGAATTTAGAAGATTTTGGGTTTTATAATTTAGAAGATTTTGTAAAAGAATGTTAATGTTTTAGTTTTCGAATGATTGACAATTATTTTACAGTCCATGGAAGAATCACAATTTGTCTGGGTTTTTGTACGAAGAAGGCAATGAATTTTTTTTATTTGCAGACAAACCACGGTGGCTTGATGACGAACTACCGCGATGTGATAACAAACCGCGGTAGTTCGTCATCAAGAAGAGAATTTCCTTCTTGACGATGAACCGTTGCGGTTTGTCGTTACACTGCAGCTGTTTGTTGTCACACCACCGTGGTTCGTTGATAAACCGCAGTGGCTTGACGACAAACCGCGGCTACTTGTCCACAAACTATGGCGGTTTGACGACGAACCGTTGTGATGTGAAGACAAAATATGGCGATTCGTCGTCAAGAAGGAAATTCTCTTCTTTGACATACTATGACGATGAATCTTTGTACATCGATTAATTCCCTCAATCTTCAACGGTTTTGGAAGCTTGAGGACTCATTTTCCATCATTTTTTCGTGATGTATAGGTAGGAGAGATCTGTTTTGTCATTCCATGCATATTAGAGCAGATTCGGGCTGGAAAAAAATGAGATCGTTTACTCAAAAACTTTGGAAGGCCATAACTTTGTGCTCAGTCGAGCGGTTTGGAAGAATTTTTTTTGATTTCGCATAACTTTTTGAGATATACGCTCACTTTCGGGGCCTAAAACAGTTTCTTCCAATTTTCCTTACACAATTTAAAACTGTGAAGCTTTGCAAGTTTTTCAGCCCGAATCTGCTCTGATAAGCACCGAATGCCAAAACAGATCTCTCCTACCTATGCATTGCGAAAAAACGATGGAAAATGAGTGCTTAAGCATCCAAAACCGTTGAAAATATAGAGAATTATCGATTTGTAAAGATTAACCATCGCGGTAGGTGAAATAAGAGAATTTTCTTCTTGACGATGAACCGCCGAGGTTCGTTGTCAAACCGCTGCGGTTTGTCGACAAGCCATTGTGGTTTGTCGACAAGCTGCCACAGTTTATCGTCAAAGCATTTAAAAACAAACGTGACAGCAATATTAACTATGTTATTTTTTTATAGTTAATAGTTGATTTGTTAACAATTATTTTTTCTTTATTTTATTAATTGGTATAATAAATTATGAAATGTTATAAATAATTAAAATAATTTATCACTTATATTTATAAATAAACCATGAGTAGTTAAAATTATAGTAATAGCCCAACGTTATATAGATTTTGAAATATAATACAACCTACATGGTGAACACTCGCTATAAAGGAATCATGAGTTCGGCCGTACAAGGTGGAAGTAGACTTTGTTTGACAACTCGGTCTTTGGTTGAAATGATGACCCCACTTGAATTTTAAGCTTTTAATACTATTATTAATTTGTATTGAATCCTTCAATAGGAAAAAATGATCTCCTTTACAAAATAAAAAATATTTATGGCACATAGTCAACTAAAGAAATTTTATCTTTTTTTTGAAATTATTGATAATTTATCATTGTGTCCACTTTGATCATAACAAGCTTGATTAAATCTAGTTCTGTCACAATATGGAAAGAGACTGCGATGGAAATGAGAAGCAATCCGATATTGGGAGGATCAGACCATCTGACATTTGGTAGATTAAATGGCTTACAAAATACTTTAAAAACTAAGGAATTTAAAAAGAAGTCTAGAACTGAAAATGTTGGGTATATCACTAATAATATCAAGATAATATAATAATAAATGTTCAAAATAAAATAATTTGTACAATAAATAAAAATCCACCACAATACAAGAGTACGTAAAGTCGAAACATAAGAAAATTAAATATAAGTGTTACAACATCTCACCAAGGAAAATGCTAGAAAGGAAGAAATAAACTAGAGAAATGATATCCAGCTTATTCCTAAAATAGATGTTCGTTATTCCCTAGTGTAAGATTAGAAAAATATATAATCATTTGAGGAGAGTTGACTGTACTCAAATATAGATTTCAAGAATTACATCTGGTGTTGTAAAACAATTGTACATGCAAGTCATCAAAGACAAATTCCATTGATCATCAATAGAGCCACAAGAAAACAATCTACTATACTATAATGCTAGCAATAACATATTATAAAAATATCAGTAAAAGAAGAGTCACTTATAAACCTCGAGCATCAATGCCATTGGCGTGAAAAGGAGAAAACAATAATCAAAATGATTATAACATACAACAGCAAACTCTGATCAGATTAAGAGATTAAAGATTTTCACCTAGGGACACAATATCTCGAATGTTAATATGTGCACAAGAAACAATGACTCTGCTCCTGGGTTAAGCAAACCTGAAACACATGATTAGATGTATAATAATAATAAAATACATACACAAAAATAAACCACCAGGATAACTTACTTACCTTAAATACCAACATACTATAAGATAGGACATGTCATTACTTACCTTAAATTTCAATAAAATGATAATAAAAAGATATAAAAATCAATTTATTGTCTAAGTTCTTTGACATATAATCCTTAAATGTGCATTAAGACTCCCATTACATAATTTCTCCGTAAAACACTCATCTTCCAATTCTCTATTCTCTCTAGTTAAGCATAATTTCTCTTTTATTTCTCTTTTCCAAATGAGAAATTAGATTTAGGCTTATAAAAATGAGCTTATACAACGTAACCTAGGTCCATCAAAGTGGAAAGCCCATCAAATCGCTTGTCATATTATGTAACCTAAGATCCAATTAAATAATATTTTTGCATAAATTTAAAGCATATAAGGTCTAAATAACGTACCTCCATGAAATAAAATGTTTTTGCTCATCGCCCAACATTATTACGACCCAAAAAGGTATCATAACAAAAATAGAGAATGAACTAACCCTTAGGATTGAACCATCCAACCCTCTAGATGATCAATCTATTCAACCTTTGGTACAATTAATTGTCCCATAGTGAAAGATTTTGAGACTAATAATATATCAAAGAAAAGCCAAGACCCAAAAGACTTAGGGTTAAGACAAAGGATTAAGTCGTAACATCAAAAATAATGTAATAATAAGATCAAAATATAAAACGTTGGAGGAATAAAAGTAATATCAAGGTAAAATACTATAGAATCCCAAATGAAATAAAACTAATATAAGAGTACTAAACATCTTGCAAAGAAAAAGTATCTTGAAGGAAATAAATAAAACTAAGAAATAAGATTATCTCAGTCTTACCTAGGTTGCTCAAAATTTCCTTAACTACTACTTGAATGAAAGAATCAATTTGAGTGAGTTGACTAAACTCAATAGAGATTTTAAGTGTCATATCCATTGTCTTAAAAATAAAAGTGTGCATGGAGCATGGATAAAAACTTTATCTAAGAACATGTTTCAAGAACCATAGTAGGATCAAGCCAAAATAGTTCAATATATTGTGGTAAGTAATATAATAAAATCACTACTATATGAGTACAAAAATGCCAGTGAAAAAGAAGCCATGTAAAAATTGCTAATTTTATTTAAATAAATTTTCTACGTAAGCTTCCCATATCATCCATGGTCAACATAATTTGTTCTTACCCACATTTGTTGTTTTCCAAATTTATGGATTCATGTGAGAGTTGTCTCTCAATTGGTCAAATCAGTTGAAGTTGTAAACTACCGCGTGGTGATATGTGAGGGATATTCAACAAATTAGGATTATCACATGATTAAATTTTGAATAACAATTGGATTTCTGATGAATCGGGATTTAAAGGATTTGTTTAATACATATAAATTAAAATATGCAATTTTTTGATATAGTTTTTTGAATAAATTTTTTGCTTTAAATTGAGGTCAATTTGTTTGTGTTAATCATGTCTCGGCCACGTGTAGATTTTAAGTCAAATAGTTAAACCGGTGGATTCGTGTATCACTGTGCGGTTTGGTTTGTGGGTTTATGTTCAGTAAGTTTGTGTTATTGTGCCTTGATTTTTGAGTTTTGTCAAAAATTGTCGAGTTAGAATTTAAGGATTTATTTAATATTTATAATATATTAATTTATATTATAAATCAGACGTTTGTAGTACAGTCTGGACGTCTGTAATGCTTACTCTATGTCTGCGGGTGCATGGACGTCCGTGGAAGCGTTGGACGTGGGACGTCTGCAGAAGCACGGACACCTACAAAAAAGCGAGATGTCCATGGAAACACGGAACATCCACTAGCAGTGTCCGCAACTTGGGCTTCTCGTCCATAATAGATTCTGCTTCTAGTCTGAGCAATCATGGTAGTCATCCGCAGTATGGTTCAGATAACCACAATAGCCCTTTTTGGTCAAATTATGTTGCCTCGGCAAGGTTTAAAACCATGACTTCTTCCTTTTTGTTCAAGTTCTTATGTGGCCTCGATTGACCACAAGGTGATTAGTCGGGTTCATGCACGAGCACGAGTGTGATAACTACATTTTTATTCATTGTGATTTTGATGTGAAAATATAAAATTAGTTTTACATGCATTACATTTAGTATAAACTGCCTATTGAGTTAGTTACTCATCCTAATAACCTACTCTTTCCCAAGTTTAGGCTATGGTGGTCTAGTGTAGTGTTCCAGGTGTGATTATTCAGATTTTGTTTCATTCTCGATGTTTTATTTAGATATCCTTGGTGAAGATTATTTCTTTTATTTAGTTTGTAAAATTTTTCATATGATTTGAATAGTTTTATTTTCTACACAATATTTTTCTCTTTGTTTATTATTACACTATTTGTAACTACCTTGGCCAATTTCTTTGGATTTCACACTTAAATTTGTGTTAAGAACTTATTTGACCATATGAGAGAGAGAGAGAGAGAGAGGTGTGAAGGAGATTTCTACCACTCAATCCGTGCTCGTGGCACTCCGTCCTTGAACTATTATGAAGGGACTTCAAAGGTAAGTCCAGTTTTAGCTTTGTTTTCTCATTCAAGTTTAGATATTTTTGGATTCGAATTTCGGGCTTAGAAACCTGAAATCTTTGGTTATTTTTTTTGGTATTTGAGTCCATCTAGAAACTATGGGTAAGGTTAAACCGATTGGTAGTGAAATCGATGAAAAGGGGCGAGATTTCTCCTGGGTTCTTCCTGAAAACCTCATCCTCGATCTACCATTGTATGTATTCAATTGACCATGGGGACTCTAGATTGTATCGACTGAGAAGACTTTAAGATAGGCATCTGCAACCCTATTCAAGAGTCTGTACTGGTCATCAACGATGGGAAACTGGACGACCGTACTTGATCTGGGAGATCACTTTGGACGTCCACAACAAGTTTCAATGTTGATCTTTTGGGGAGAGGACCCGATGTCCATGCCGATCGTCCATGGTAAGGATCCAAACGACCATGATGGAGGTTGGTCGTCCACATGGAGACCTATCTCTGAACTGGGGGATCGCACTAGTCATCTGCAGTAGAATCTGGACTACCGTGGCAGCCCTTATAGACCAAATTTTGTCACCAAGGCGCGTAGTACATTGGCAAAGTACGCGGCCGTATATCATTTCATTCCTATTTGGGTTCCTACCCTCTAATATAGGGTCCATTCTCTATTATTCCCCTTGAGTTTGGATATAGACTTATTATGGTTCACTCTATTATAGGTTCAAATGAGATTACGAACTACAATCATGTTCCTGAGGTAGTTATTCATGATAGTAAGAAGAGAAATCATCGTCCAAGTAGAGATTTTATCCTTTATCACACTACATCGCATCATGGTTTTCAAAACCTTATTTTGTAGGTTTCCACATATGAAAACCTGACAAGGACTATTCGACTGCACGTCAGTTTTTATACTAACATATATATACATGAGTTTTACAAGTTTATTTTCACGTGAATGGTATTTCATTACCATTCTATTACCTACACGGGAGGATGAACCCTCTTGTTGCATTGGATGATCACAATGTCAAGATATTACGATGATATACTAGTACATCTTCTATTACATGAAAATATTTTGTTTGCACATTGTGTGAAAATGGGTAATAGGGCAGTAATGACACACTCCTTGGGTTTTAAATCCCTAAACTTAATTAGTGTATATTTTTTAATGATTTTGGGTTGTGTTGTCGGTAGCCATTGTTCGTCGGCAACCCTTGTGATGTGGTTTGATCTTTGGATTGTCCTCACAATTTTTCTTTTGACTCATGAGGTATTTCCATCTCTGAACTATCGTCTTTCTGTGATATTGTGCGGAGGGATCTTTGACCGACCCTCCTTTTTCACTAAACACTGTTTCAAGTTTATAAAAGCGATGAAGGTCTATTTTATTATAGCTAGCTACATATCCAATGATGTTTTGATAATTGTCTCATTTATGGCTCGTGGAGCCTATTTTGTTAAAATTGTAAAAATGATTATAAATCAATGCATGACATTTAGATTGATCATGGTTTTGACGTGAAAGGTAAAATTAATTTTACATGTATTGCATTTAGTATAAATTGGCTACTGAGTTAGTTACTCACCCTAATGACTCCATTCATCCTAGGTAAAGACAAGACTAGTTAGGAGTAGCTATTAAGTGATAGATTTTCCTATTTCCCATTATTTTGTTTAAGTGTTTTGATGTGCCATAGAACCCCTTCACAAGATCATCAATAAAGAGGCTAAAAAGTCTTTATTCATCTCATTATATTGTAGGTATCTTCTTTCTAAATAACTTTAAAAGATTCTCCAAACATTCAAGATGAAGACCTACCCAAGCATGCTCGATTATTAGGTGTCTAAATAGCTAGAACTGATTGTTGATTAGGAGACATTCTTTGCTCAGGTGAAAGGTATCATTATCGGAAAGAAGATCCTCAAGATTGAACTCAAGTCATTGCTGCAACTAGAGACCTCATTATCGTTTGGGGATTTATGTTTAATTATATTATTACACTTTATATTAGTTTTAATGATATGTTTGTTGTCTCTTTGCTAGCCGAGTGGTTGTTTTGTTTATAAAGGTATTTTGGTGAACTATTATTTAGATGTTAACCCTAATTAGTGGTGGTATTTATACCTCACTTGGAGGTGTTGTTATGCAGTTTTGAATCAAGAAAATTGAGTTAGTTTCTACTACCATCGCAAGTTTCTTGCAAACGGCAGATCTCTCGGATTGTTGCCAATCCATGTGTGTGTATATTTCATAAGTGTGAATGTTATGAGTATTGCTTATGCTTCTTCAATTTGTTGCATCATTCTCACCTCTTCCTTGGTTAATTCTCCAGCAAGTCTGCAATAACTCTTGAATTATCAAGTTTGAGAGCATCCTTTTTTCAACAAGGGTTGCCATTGAAATCAGAGGTTATATCTAGCTAGCCTTTCATACCAACTTGTACCCTCTCAAGTATAGTTTCTTCTTCACTGCAATTTGGAATATGAAATTTGGAGATAATCTTCTACACTTATCAACCATGAGGCTGCACAAGATTTTGCTTGAAGAATTGATCTTCTGGATGGTCAGTTTTTGTGTCTGAGCAAGCCAAAGCATTCAAGCCTATTAAACTGTCAAGGCCATGCAATTGATGTTTGCTAAGGCACCATACTTTCCCATGTAATTTGAGTTATAGATTTTCACTGTGGATATATGTTCCTCTCTAGATATCCACTCACTGAATTAAAAAGTGTGTTGTGCACGTGAATCTACATCTTTTTGCAGAAGTTTGCTCACATGTTCTTTGTTCGTTGCGGATATCCACTCCTCTCTAGACATCTGCTCCCTTAACTTAAAAACTACGTGTTGCGAACATGTTCCAAGTCTTTTCCATGGAAGCTCATCCTTAAGGCCACTTATCTACTGTAGATTTCCACTGTGGATACCCGCATTTCCTGAAGGTGTCCACCTTATATATCCGCTACCAAAACTCCTTTGCTGCGAACATTCTCTTTCTCTTTTTTCGAACATCCGCTCTAGGTTTCCTGTCACTTTTTAAGGATGATCGTCCCCACATCCAGATTTCTATGAAACCCTTTGCGTCTCGTTCAAGCCATTCCATAAAAAAGCTCCACCAATTCATTCAGTATTCTGTCACACATCATTTCCCAAGTAGTCATTTCATATTATTAGGTATTTTAGCATTCTAGAGCTTCTATAGCACATCATGTTTTATCTTTGTTTGTTAGTGAGAAACTTATACATTTAATTTGGGTCTATATCTAAATATTTGAAGAATGTTTGGACATTTAGGATTGATGTACAATGTTCAATATATTTATGCTATCCTTTCTCTTGATCACCATGTAGACTTAGTCTCATCTTGTGCGAACTATGACTTTGATTGAGTTCAAGTCTTCCACTATGAACCAAACCTTGGGTTGGGCACTCAGGTCTTCTCTATGAATTGGGTCACTCGACCGACGTTTCTGTTAGCCCCTCCTTTAAAGTCCAAGGGTGGATATCATATAATAGATGGATATCTTTTCAATGAAGAAAAATTATGCATACCAAATTGTAGTCTGAAAGAGTCTCTTGTAAGGGAGGCTCATGGAAGTGGTCTTGCTAGTAATTATGGAGAAAAGAAGCCTTATGAAGCTTTAAAGAAGTTATTTTTTTGGTCTCATGTGATAATGGATGTGCAAAAAGTGTAAGAAAGATGCATTGTGTGGAAAAAAAAATTAAGAGCCGCCTACAACCACGCGAATTATACATGCTATTTGCCGGTTCCAAATCACCCTTGGGTTGAATTAAGTATGGATTTTCTTGATTTTACAAACAAGTTTGAGTATACAAAAGATTTTGGAATCTTTACCACTTTCATTATTCAAGGCTTATCATTTTATTTTGGTGAAGAAGACTATGGAGGAGAACTTCTAGATATGAGGTCAAATCCTCTTCAACCTCAGGAGGATGATGTGCACGAATTCCCTCTATTCACAATCGAGCACGAAGATTCTCTAACAATATTTTTATTGCTTATTTTGTAGGTGTACAAAAGGAAAAGAGGATGAATTATATTCATCAAACATCCAAATATATCATGGTGTTATTCAAGATAAAATATAAGTGAAAAATCAAGCACAAGATTAAGAGATTTATGGCAAAATGCAAAATCGGTAATCTGACCTTTGAGAAGTATTTGAAAAATTTGACCATCTTAACTACATTATATCAAAAGGTGTTCCACATAAAGATTATAAAGGACATCTCAATATTTTTAGAATGGGGTGTTTTGTTAAATTTGGAGTTTGTTTACTATACCAAAATATCCCCGAATAGAGAGCTATGTTTCTACCAAATAAGCCCTTTATTTCTTACTCAAAATTTGATGTGTCTCAAGGAGTTCTTACAAGATCTCAATCAAAAAGACTTTCAAATTATTATTTGGTTTGTTACTTTTTAGATTCAAAGATACAAGATCAGTTGAAAAGCACACCTAATGAAGTGGATCAAGAAATACCAAAACATGTGCTTACTTGGTAATTGGAGGAAGGTCGTGCCGATTTGAACTCTAACAAGATTATAGTGAAGTTCAAATTTAATTAGATCTTTAGTTAGTTAGTTTTTAAATTATTTTGAGTTTACTTTAATCTTTTAATTTTGGTTATTTTTAAATTTCAAATAGATAGATTATAGGATTCGATTAGGAACTTGCATAAACCGAACTCTATCTTAGTTTAATTGTTTTTATTCAATTGTGGGATATTTATACTCCACTAAGACTCTTATGAAAGTTAGTTTTTGAATAATAAAACCCTCTTTTTAGTCATGGCTAATATTGCATTCTCTTGAATTGATTTGAATCCTTGTGATTTGTGAGTAATCGAAAGTTTGAGTGTTGAGATTATTACTCGAGCTTTGTCCTTTAGTGCAATCTTCTCACCAATTTTCATTGGTGAATTGCTTCCATAATATTGTACATAAACTCTCATTATACTATTGGAGTGAGTTCCTTTATTTTAAAGATGTCTTTGGTGGAATAGAAAGGTTGTAGCTTTAGCAATCTTTCCCCAAACCAACTTGCCTCACATTGCATTCCGCTACTGTTCATCATGTCAAATGCTACTATTCATCTGGTCAATCATAAATTATCTTGAATTGATCCTTTTAAAACCTGTGTATTTTTTTATCGACTGTTTTTCAAACTCCGAACAACTGCACACTTCTGAAACTCTTCTGAACCCTGCCTGAAACGGTCATTTGGTATTAAAGCATTCCAAAGCTACCCAAAACACGTCATTTGGTATCAGAGCTTCCGTTGGCACATCACGGGTTCTCTTCAAGGATCAGCTCATTCAACCCAGCATTTCTGTTAGGTCTGCTTCCGAGTCGTGACAACATGGGTCTATATTTTTTGCCAAAGTATGAGCTATATTTTGTATTTCTCAAATTTAATCATTCATTTTATTCTATAGATATTTCTGAAGTAGTTTCAACCATTACTTTTTTTGCAACGTAAGAGCTCTCATACGCATGTCATGGACATAAACAAATTTGAAATGATGATTTTTTGGTTCCAGTAGTAATTATATGGGGTCTAAATGTAGACAGTGTATACTTGACTAAACTATTTTTATTGACCATCTTTTAAAGGGAAGCTAGAGGATGCAACTTTTTTGCATAGCATGATGTAGCAATGGACGTTCAAGAGAAGATGATTGTTAGTCGTCTACAATCTAGAGTCGACATTTAAAAGCCGTTAATGAGAAACTTACAAGAAAGTGTCGCATTTATTTATGTTCATTGTGCATTGTAAACATCATTTTGTTATTAGCATTTTAATTAATGTACGGTTATCGGCCTTTATGACAGCATTTGGTTATTAACATTTTATGTAATTTATGATATTTTTATGAAATGTATGAAGAAATTAACAAAATGAAAATTTATTGTCACATATCACAAATGATGAAAAACCATCCTTAAATTAAACATGTTCAACATGAAGTATCTACAAGGAGAACTATTACGATCAATAGAGTATATGAACACCTATCCCATTAATGTTGCCCAGGAGATTATAGATGAAAGAAGATATTATAACATCAGTTTAGCAATACTAAAAAGTTTTACAAGTTAAAGAGTTGAAAAGTAAACTCTTTAACATCAACTGTAACGCTATTAACAAATACAAAGTTAAAGAGTTAAAGAATTAATTTAGAGGCATATAATCTAAACAAGTTCTATGAGAAAGATTTTCCACACTCCAACAATAATGCCACTAACACCCGATAGCTTTCAAATATAAGCCCTGCATAGTCAACAATTTAGTACATAGTTATTACACAAGTAAATGATAATGAGTAAAGAGTATATAAAATATAGACATACTTGTGTTCTAACATTTGTTATGGAATTAAGTCTCATAAAAGTCTCATTGTCGCTTCATCTTGCTTCCAATTCATCCTCCTCTTCCTCTTATTATTCCATTTGTGTTGGCACTCTGACTTTGTGTGGCACATACGATTGAATCAACATCTCCACTAAGCCTGGAAGTACTATCTCCTTTACATGTGTAGGTATTGTGATCGAAACAATGACATTTACTACGTGTCATTAGTTTATTCTTTCTAGTAACTACATTCTAACTTTGTAGCTCATCTGCATTCCTGACCCTTTTTCTTTGGCTTATTTGGTTGATGCTTGAATGCTGGCAGCATAATTGGATCCATATTTGTTGCAGGCTACATCTTGGGGCTATTAATTGGGTGAATAAAATGAAAGTACATTTTTCACAACCAAATCTTTATTGCTGTCAGTGAACCAAATGTCATTCCTAACTCTACATTTGTGGATGTACATGCAAAATCTATCATTTTTTGTGTATCTCCTCCTCCCCTGTATCTTCATGTAACTCATTTAGCGAGTAAGGTCCTCGTTAAGACTTGCAGAAACTGCTTTTACATCAATTTCTATAGTCTCAACTTCAACAGAATATCCCCTTTCGTACTACCCTCATATCCAACTTTCTCATTGGAAGCCTCCACCCCTTCGTCATGAATAAGGGTGGAATCTGTTCGGTTCAATTTAGTTTTATAACAAATTGAAATTGGTTTAGTTCTGGAGAAGGAAAATTGAAATTGAACCAAAGCCACCTAAAAACCGATTAAAAATCGGATCTCGATTTTGGGTTTTTCTTGATTTAGTATTGATTTTTCTTTTCAGTCTCATCTCAGTTTTAATTTCGGTTTGGGCTTGAACCGGGTAACATCAATTTCGAAGGTTCTTCTTCATATTTACAAATGTCTTCTCCTTGTTTAAGCTGTTGTGGAAGAGCATTTGGATTTGACCTTGAAATCATGAAATCTCCATTGACATGAGTGAGAACTTCATAGATATCATCACCTTCTTCTACTCTATCAGATGCTAGCAATTCTCAGCTCACAATTTTCACTCAAAAATATCAAACTCATCTAGACATGTAATGAAGCAGCGGCTCTGCTTTCTACCGCCCATTCTAACATATTCTCTAACAAAATTCTCACAAATCCTCACAAAATCTCCAAACCTCATAACTCTGCCTTCTATGATGCATCTGAATTGCTTCTGCCATTTCGATTCATTAACAGCTCTAGTTTTCTTCTCAATCAACCAGAAAAACCAAATGCCTAAATACATCCTAAACTCTCAAATCTGTGGGAAAGGTCTTCTCATAGCCCTGGCGAAGTCGATTTGCAAGCTAATTCAAAGGAATAGACGATTTTAATGCAAAATCGATTCTCGAAGAGGAAATCAAGGAAGGAATTGATAGCATCATGGGAAATCCCTCATGTGATAACTTTAACTTTTCCAACGAATCAAATTCTTCTAGAATCTCTACTCAAATGTACCATGAATTTGATAGTTTAGGTAATTGACAGAAACTTCAAATTTAGATTGACAAAAGGAAGTGAAAGAGGAATCTACCATGTTGATGATAAGAACAAGTGGTGCTTTCCCACCATTGATGTAATTCAAATCTCACCCTGACTAGCAAAACTTCCCAGTTGGAACTCGATGCTTGACTAATCGGCGATAATCAAACCGCTGAAATTGTTGCTAGAAAAAGGGCCTCTAATTCCAAAACCAACTTCTGCATTGCTTTTGAAATTGAACTACGAGGATGTAGCAAATTCTTGGTTGATTTGGTTTGATTTGATAATGAAATGAATTAGGGTTTGGTGCGGTTTATACAAATGGACTGTGTGGTTTAGGTTAACTTCAGTCAGGTTTGGTTTTAGCTGGTTTTTCTCCATTAAACCCAAGAATCAAATCAAAGATTTTGGTTATTTTCAGTTCAGTTCCGAATTTGGTTTTTTCCTTTCAAAAACCAAATCAAAACAATTTTCACCCTTAGTCATGAACATCCCACTCGAAACGTTCATTGTCGTTGCTGCCTTCACCATGTTTATTTCTATAATCATTTTTTGGCTCAACGTAAAACTTGACATACATACTCTTGTTCAAACTACTAACCCTCGCAAGTACGTCTACATTTGAACTCAAGTTCTTCAACCTCTGACATAGCCCAAACCATGGGTCGGAATATTGCAGCGTCTTCAACTTAGTGACACTTATTCATCCCAACATATCCTGGATCTCAATTATTGACATCTAATCAACATCATAGTTGTCAACAATTTCTTGTTGTCAACCCGTATATCACATTATGTGTCTCCCATGTGTAACGAAAGTCCCACCGTAATTGTATTGTATTGTAAATTTGTCCATCTCCAATTGGCTTACAAGCAATTACCACAAATGTTTATAACAACAATAAATAAATGACAAAAAAGAGAAAAAATGTTCATCTATTTAGAAACACTTCAACATTCCATAGAGTGTCCTAACATATGCAAGAAAACATTGAGATTATTGGCATACCATGAATTTTTTATTATATTAAGCCTAGGATAATAATATTAATATTTGAGGATAATTAGAATTATGTTGTGTGATTATAATATTGAATGAGTGAATGGTGGTTAAGTGAGGTTTATTAGGAAGAGTGGTCAATCAAAAGGGTGTTTTGGTGATCGTTCAAGTGATCAATCAGTTTCTCTATGAAATTTGATGATTTTGTGTTTTGCAGTCGATCAAGAATAATAAAGCGATCGATCACAGTCATGAAAAAATATTCCAATGGCGAGCAATGTTTGGAGTGATCAATAGTGTGGTGTAGTTGGTGATTGACCAGCTTTTCCTTGGATTTGTGAAATGTGAGTTTTGCGGTCAATCAGAAAGTAAATGGCGGTCGATTTCGGTCATCAAACACTGATTTGTGGTCGATCACATGTAGTGGACAATCAACCGGCGTTCGTGAAAATAGTGCAAAAGTTGTTTTATGTTGTTTTGCAGTCAATCCCCTGAAGGGCTTGATCGAATGGGAATTCCAAATGTCGCCTGACATTATTGTATTCTGATTGGAAGGAAAATTGGTGACCTTTATGTGGACACATTGCCAAGCGCCCGACCTACAAATTAAGGAATTATCTGTATTAAAGGGAGAAAGCTTGAGAGCAATAGAGGAGGAATTGGAGAAAGAGGAGTTAGGGGCCGAGAGAAGCAGTGAGAAAAAGAAGGTTGCTGTGAAAAAGAAAGAGAAGTTGTGAGTGGAGGTGAGAAGCAGTAAGGAAAAGCTAAAGAAAACGGAGAGAAACAGCAAAGGAAAGCTTGAAAGGGAGTGTGTCTTTATCTTCTCCAAGGAGGAAAAGACGTCCAGGGAGAAGAAGAAGCAGAGGAATGAGCTTCAGAAAGGGAATTTTGGGAAGAACAGGTAAGAAATGTGTATGTTCCTTTCCCTTTTGGGGCTACATCATAAGAAATAGGGTTTACTTGGGAGATGCTTGCTTTTGATGTCTCTAGTTGCTATTGTTGTAAGAGCATGTTTTTGAAGTTAATGTTTTGTTGGTTTAAGAATAGGTCTATACTGTCATGGTTGGATAAGAGATTGTTAGAAATAAGGTGGATGCTGCTAGATTTTGGAAGTGCTCTTTGACGTGGATGAGGTGGTGAATATGTTATTTTGTTGATAGATGTTAAGTCTTGGAGATGTTCTTTAATGTGTTGTTTGCTGTTGCTATTACTATCATGTTTTTTTAGATGTATTGTCCTTAATTGTTGTTTAAATTGATTGGTAATATTCTTGTTTTGATTGTTAAGATGTAAGTCATGTCACTATTGAGGACATCCTATCACTTTGAGGATGTATTGTTCTGTTGTGGTTGATGTTTTTGTCAAGCATAAAGGTTTAGGATTTCATATATGTCAATAAAGTGCAGTGCTAATGCTGATACATAGATTTATGTTATGGTTAACCTGTATTTGTTCAATGTTACTTGATAGAAAGTTAAGCACATTAGGATATATTGATGATGGTTGTGTTTAGGAGACTTGTTGTTGTGGGATGACTTGCTAGATTTTTATTACTTTGTATGTTCTTATATTCATGCATCATGGTTTTCACAAAACGTCACAAAAGTGGTTTATCATGCATATGGGTTTAAGTAAATAAAGATAAAGGAAATTAAACGCTTAATTAAATGATGAGGCATTGGAAACAAGTTTCTAATGGAATTGTGAGGCTTTGGCGTACGTGTCCCCAATGGTTGAGGCTTTTGATACAAAACTCATGTTAAAAGGCTTGGTGAACGTGGTCCCCATGGTTAGAGGTATTGGCTGGTCATTCCCAATGGTTGAGGCTTTAAGTTGCATTCCAATGGTAAACGGTTAAGGCTTTGGTATGAAACTTATGCAAAAATGCTTGGTGGACGTGGTCCCCATAGTTAGAGGCATTGGCATGTCATTCTCCAATGATTGAGGCTTTGAGTTGAGTTCTAATGGTAAAACAGAAACAGTAAATGGTTGAGGTTTTGGTACGAAACTCATATAAAAAGGTCTGGTGGACGTGGTCCCCATGTTTAAAGGCATTGGTGGGTCATTCCCCAATGGTTAAGGCTTGGAATTGAGTTCCAATGGTAAAACAGAAATGGTAAAACGATAATGGCAGTAAAAAGAAGAAGAAACTAAAATGGGAAAATGTTTTTATAAAAGGGCATTATATGTTTCATATAGCATTTCATTTCTTACTAAGCATTAGACTTATAGTTTATGTCTTGTGATGTAAGTATGCTTGATAGTGAGAAAATGAACAGTGGATGAAGCATTTGTAAGTTGTGGACTTAGTGGCTGACTAGGCTAAAGGTTTAAAGGAACTGTAAAGAGTTTCAATTTGTAAATGGTTTATTGTGTGAAGTTCAAATTTTATAAGTTGTAAATGTTTTTAAAAAAACAATTTTAAAGATCATATTCTCAAACGTTTTTTTTATTAATAAAAGTCTTCTGATGTGTTTTATAAAAGAAAAAAATATTTCAAATACACATTTTAAAATGTAAGAAAAATCGAATCATTACAATTGTAGTCCTGGTCATTAGGATTTCCACTATTCCCTACTTACATACTAGGTTAAAGAGTCCAAAATCAAGAACCAAATATTAGATGGAAATTTTCTTTCATTACATATACATCTCGATTTATATGAAGTACAAAAACAACTGAAACACATCGAACTCCATAGTTTGGCTCATTTCCACGAGTTTGGTATGATTCTATTCACCTCAAGTATTTAAATTATGACATATGCAACACTACACATTGTTTGAATAATACTTATTTTGCTTGCTTCAAAATTCTCCTTGTGTGTTGAATTAAACTAGAACACATTAGAAAGACATAGTAGAAAATATTAAATTATTTTTTTTAATAAAGGATGTATCAAAACTCCCTGTAATTTGAACGGTCAAGTTTCAAAATCTAGATTGAAAAAATAAATAGGGTAAATGACAAATCAACCATCGTGGTTTCTGGTTAATGATAAGTCAACCCTATGGTATTTTTTTTAACAAATAAATCATTGACATAAGTGAAAATAACAAATCCAACATCACAATACACCGAACGCGAGGTGTTGGCGGTCTGAATACTTAGAGAAATTCAATGATTTGAGTCGACTATTTCAAAAATTATTGAAATTTGTCAACAAAAACTAGCCTCAATAAATGAAATGAGCTCAGATTACTTTTGAGGGTGCAAATTCAAACCCAGTTTAGAAATGGTCAAACCTAGTTTCTTCCTGATCGCCATGGCACTAAGCTACATCTCATTTCTTCACACAACCTCTGCCACCAGCGCCGACTCCAGCCCCAGCACCACAGCGCAGCCGGCGCTCTCTACCGCTGCCCAGTTCGCCAACTTATCGGCCGAAAAGTATGGCGGAAACCAGTTACGGGCAAGATTAGTTCGCCAACTTGGTTATTCTTCTTGCAATCAGAGACCGCGATTATCACGGTCTCTTGCTATCAGAGACCGCGTTATCGCGGTCTCTTGCTATGAGAGACCGTGATAATCGCGGTCTCTTGCATTAGAGACCGCGATTATCGCGGTCTCTTGCGCTCAGATCAGAGATCGGGATTATCGCGGTCTCTTGCATCAGAGACCGCTATAATCGCGGTCTCTTGCTATTAGAGTCCACGATTATCGCAGTCTCTTGCGTTGCGATTAGAGACTGCGATTATCGCGGTCTCTTGCTATTAGAGACCATGATTATCGCGGTCTCTTGCGTTCCGATCAGAGACCGCGTCTCGGTCTCTTGCGATCAGAGACCGCAATCTTACGATCAAAGACCGCGATCTCACGGTCTCTTGAGATCAGAAACTGCGATTATTGCGGGGCGTTCCGGCATTCTGACTGTGGCGCCCAACATTTTAACTGTTAACGTCTTGTGATGTTGGATTTGTCATTTTCACATACGTCAATGGTTTATTTGTTAAAAAAAATACCATAGTGGTTGACTTGTCATTAACTAGAAACCACGATGATTGATTTGTCATTTACCCAAATATATATTAACAAGGCATTGCGCTCAAGAACACACGGGAATACAAAATTTCTCCCGTGTTATGCTATCGTAAATTAAAAAAAGAACCCAAGCAACGTCTTCCTCATCCAACACAAGGTTGTCTCTATCGTTCAAGCTCTCCCTCACAATCCTCTAGCTCACAGGCACAGGCTAGGTTCGTCTCTAAGTCACCTCACAATGATTAATTTCTGTAATTTTTTGCAATTCTTTTGTGGTGTATTTAATATATCTCCTAACGATAAGGGTAAAGTTTAAAACTTTGAGATGTCAAGTGACAAGGTACTAATTAAACGACACCCCGATTTATTTTGATATTTACCCTTTAATTTGTATTCATGTTTAAATTAATGAAAAATGACAAATCAACCATCGTACTTTACTATAAATGACAAACCAACCATTGCATTTCTTTGGCTAACAAATTAACTACAGAACTATGAAAAAACGTCGTCACAATCATTGCTGTCACGTTTGTCGTCAAAATCTTTCGAGGGACGTCCGTTGTGACACTAGGGACGTTCGTTATGGACAGAATGATGTAGTCTCAAATCGAGAGATGTCAGTTTTTGGAAGAGGGACGTTCGATTTGGGGAAAGGGGTGTCCATTGTGGACCGAGGGACGTCCGTCTTAATTGAGATAGTCTGTCTTTTAAAAAAAATAAGTAATTTGCATGTGATCATTCTTTACGTTTTTTTATATTTCAGAAATTAATTTGATAAAATAAAAATTAATATTAAATTTGTCATTAATCACATAATAGAGTACTGATTTGTTATTTTTTTCTAAAATTAAATATTAAAAAAATGAAAGTGGACATAAATAGGTGAAGTGTCACACGGACGACTGACAGCCCGAAAGAAGTATTAATGAAAAGTCTTTATGTACAATTTTAATAATTGAGAAATACTATGTCAAATCTAATTATTCGTATTGACGGTCTCCTATTATTCGTATTTTATGTTTACATAGAAAATCTATTTTTTTATTTTTATAATTAAAAAAAATTTTCTATTGTACAAATTTTTATATTCCTAATCAAAATATTTAGGATAAATGACAAATCAACCATCGTAGTTTTTTATCAATGACAAGTTAATCAATATGGTATTTTTTTTAACAAGTTAACCACTGACGTAAGAGAAAATGACAAACTCAACATTACAGTTACGTTCTCCGTTATCTGGACGCAATTTCAGTATTTTCTTTCATTTTTAATTGTGTCTTTCTTCTTCTTCACCGTCAAAATACTATAAAAACGAGTTCCTCAATCAGTTATGGAAACCCATATTCTCCATTTCCAAATCAAAAACTAGTTTTTAAAAATGAAAATTAAAGAAATATTTGTTGTATTTTTGGCTCACCTATTTGTTCTTGGGACCGTTTTTAATGTTTTCATGCAAAATTAGGTCTGCAAATTTTTGAATCCATTTTCTTACATTTTGAAATAGTTGTATGGACATGAAATCTTCGATCACTTCTTCTTCTTCATTAGATGTTAAAACCCAATCTTTTGCTTTTTCTAAAAATCCAGTAGATTAATTGTTTTCATTGTTCGTCGTCTCTGCTTCCTCAATCAATTTTTGTGTTATTTTCTTTTTGTGAGGCGAATATCATCTATGGCGTCGTACCAGTCATCATCCCTCAAGTTAGTGGAGTACCAGGCATCATCCCTCAGTTCGTGGAGTCCACACACTCTTAGGAAGCTTTGAGCCCATCCATAGAGTTCTCCTTTCCTAAGGAGAAAGGCATCGAACCTTCCCTCTACTTCAACTTCATCACCAGAGACAGTGTATTTCGTGGTCTCTCATCGCCAGAGACCGCGGTCTCTCAATGCTAGAGACCGCATCACGAGAGACCGCTCATTGCTAGAGACCGCATATGGTGCAGTCTCTCATCACTAGAGATCGCGTATTTCGCAGTCTCGCATTGCTAGAGACTGCCTATTTGAGAGACCGCAAAATATGCGGTCTCTAGCAATGAGAGACCCATATCTCATTGTGTATTCTTCTTCAATCCCTTTACTCATCAGATGATTGCGCAGGTTTGGCTGTAATAACTGTGATGCTCGTTACAAGCTGCCTCATGCCTTCCTACTGTTCTTACCCTCTGTCGAAGCCCTCTACTTTTCAAGATAACGGCGCTTTATTTTGTGAACAAAGAAGAGTTATTTTGTGGGTTTGCCAAGTTGTATTTTCTTAGGAATAGACAGTTCTTGTCTTCTCGATGCTTTTGTTTTAAAAAACCTGAACACGCCACTGCATCCATGGAAGTTGGAATTTTCTATAAATAAACCTCTTTCTATTTTTACATTCTTCTTTCATATATATACTGTCTTTCCTTCTCTTTCGTCCATCCAGGCTCTCCTCTCTCTCTTTCCTGCGTAGCAGGGGGAGGTCATTGACAAAGAGGTTCCTCTCTCTTTCTCTCTTTAAGAGATGGAGGAGAAGACAGAAGCCGATGTTGCAAAACAGACCGCCATTGAAGCAGCCCGTCCTCTCAAAACCAAGAAGATTGCTGGAAATGAAGCCTCCGGTGGAGCAAAGAAGAAGAGAGGAGCAATGCATCTTATTAGGGTTGCAATGTTTATGCTCCGCCGACATTCTGGCAAATCGAAAGCCATTGACGTCGGTTCGAAGGGGATGTGGAAGCAAGTGTTGGGTTCGATGCGCCCTTTCCATCTTCAAGGCAACCTATCGCTGCCACCGTCCATTGAAGAAGTTGCGCCATCTGCTCCAACTTTGCCAATGATCGAACATTATGAGGACGTTTTGCCGACGCCGTTTTCTCCGGGAGCTTCCAGCTCGTCATCTCACTCCGTCGACGGCATGAGCAGGTAATGTCCCAGAAAATATATTTTTTACAAGTTAATTAGGGTGTTGGATGAAGACGATGAACTGAACAAAAAAGACTGCAACTTGAAAAAACAAATCTAAAACTAGTAATAATTGTTCAAAACTTTATCCTAATGCAGGAAATAGGCAACTATGAATTGTTTGAAGAAGAAAAAGACTAGACTATGTTGGTTCTGTCAACGCCGGAGAGTTGAAGCTCAGTTGGTTTTGTAATCTTTTGGTCGTTTAATGGAGTAGTTCTGTAGTAGCATGCATATAAAACCAGTTGAAAACACTTGATGGCATTACTCTTTTTGCAAGTTTTGTCTCTTCTTATTCAATCACTTGCCTTCCAGGATTAATGAGGAACAGTGTGTACTTCTCCAAAGTTCGGTTTTATGGGAAGCGTTGTGTATCTAGCGATGAGAGACCGCGAAAGGCAGCTATATGATAACTCAACTCAAATCTAGGCACTTTCATCATCTGACGAGTAAAGGGATTGAAGAAGAATACACAATGAGATATGGGTCTCTCATTGCTAGAGAGTGCATATTTTGCGGTCTCTCATTGCTAGAGACCGCGTATTTCGCGATCTCTGGCGATGAGAGACCATGAAATATGCACTCTCCCAAATAGGCGGTCTCTAGCAATGCGAGACCGCGAAATACGCGGTCTCTACTGATGAGAGACCGCACCATATGTGGTCTCTAGCAATGAGAGACCGAGAACACAGTCTCTGGCGATGCGGTCTCTAGCGATGAGAAACCGCGAAATACGTGATCTCTGGCGATGAAGTTGAAGTAGAGTGAAGGTTCAATGCCTTTTTCTCCCTAGGAAAGGAGAAGTCTATGGATGGGCTCAAAGCTTCCTAAGAGCATGTGGACTCCACTAACTTGAGGGATGATGCCTGGTACTCGACTAACTTGAGGGATGATGACTGGTACGGCGCCATGGATGATATTCGCCTCACAAAAAGAAAATAACACGAAAATTGATTGAGGAAGCAGAGACGACGAACAATGAAAACAATTAATCTACTGGATTTTTAGAAAAAGCAAAAGATTGGGTTTCAACATCTAATGAAGAAGAAGAAGTGATCGAAGATTTCATGTCCATACAGCTATTTGAAAATGTAAGAAAATGGATTCAAAAATTTGCAGACCAGATTTTGCATGAAAACATTAAAAACGGTCCCAAGAACAAATAGGTGAGCCAAAAATACAACAAATATTTCTTTAATTTTTATTTTTAAAAACTAGTTTTTGATTTGGAAATGGAGAAGATGGGTTTCCAGAACTGATTGAGGAACCCGTTTTTATAGTATTTTGACGGTGAAGAAGAAGAAAGACACAATTAAAAATGGAAGAAAATACTAAAATTGCGTCCAGATAACGAAGAACGTAACTGTAATGTTGGGTTTGTCATTTTCTCTTACGTCAGTGGTTAACTTGTTAAAAAAAATACCTTATGCTTGACTTGTCATTGATCAGAAACTACGATAGTTGATTTGTCATTTACCCTAATATTTATAAAAAGTTATTCTAATTAAAGTTGACATGACTAAGATTAGAGTTCTTGAAAACTTAGCCCTAATTAGTCTAATTTGTTTGATTCAACGAGGCCAACAATTAAGATGGTTGTGTTTCGAGTTATGGCTCGAATGTTCCCTAGCTACTAGTAAGAATCAAACACATTATATTTTATTATGTGTCACGTGTGAAGGTGAAGCCCAAGCTGAGTGTTTCCTAAAGTGTGACAATTGAGACCCTTCATTTGCACCTCATCTATTGCTGGTTGCTGCTTAGTCCTGGATTACTGGGTCCCACCTCTCCTGTGGCCTTGACGCCATGTCGTCCTTCTATGACGACACCTTCTGTGTGGCTACCAATTCCACAGTCGTAATGTAAAAAAAAAGACTAGGAAAAAAAAACTCAAAAGATTTAGACAATTAAATATGATTGTGATGATGGGTGGATGGATGCGTGAGTGGGAATTGGATGGGATGGGACCCAGAAACATGCGGCTGAGAAAGAGAAGGAGCCCACTAAAATCCAATCTGGCGGATGGCCCACCAGCAATCGCTCGTCATTGTCCACCTCCTTTGTTCTTGCCTACTCGCCACCCAGCACTACTTAATGCAAAAATATATATCTTTCTGAGTCCCACTATTAAAATTTTGAGATCAGACTAAACCAAAAACTAAAAATTTAAAACTTAAACCTTAACCCTAATCCTACTGCGACTCCGCTGTAATAGAGTGTTCACCAAATGGGTCCCACGCAGAGTGCATCATATCTCATCCTGGGGCCCACTAGATTTTGGGGATACAGGGGAATGGGTCCCATCAGATTTTCTTGAACACAACCTCCGACACTGCAAGCATTAAATAATTGAAATATTTTATTAAGTAACTACAACTACAATAATTACTGCCTGGCAAAATGATAAATCAATTACCATTGTTTTTTTGTTGGTGATAAATTAAACATATTTTTTTTTATTAATAAATTAACTACTAAATTATAAAAAAATAATATCATTAACATTATTGTCATAGTTGTCATTAAATGCTTTGACGATAAATCACGACGGTTGTCATGAAACTGTAGTAGTTTGCCAACAAGCCACAACGATTTGTCATGAGACCGCAGTAATTTGTCGTGAGACCACGATAGTTTGACGACAAACCGTAGCAGTTTGTCGTCAAACCATCACGGTCTCATAACTCGCAGTTTGTCTAAAATCTTCGATCACAAATTTGAGAGCTTAAACATGTGATTTTGGGCCCGAGAAATGTGAGTCACAGGCACAGCCGGTGATGCGTCGTTGATCTTTGAGAGAGCTTGTTAGTATTTTTCTATATTCAATACTTACAATATTTATGTCTTATATTTAACGTTGTTAATTTAGCCAATTCATTTTCTATAATTTCGGATAAAGAATTCTATAATATCAACATTGATCCATGATAAAAGCTTTTGTTGATGATTCTGATATCGAACCTTTTGTCGCCTTCATCATTTCTCTGTTATTTCCTCTTTGATGATCAAGAGAGCCTTTAAGTTTTGTTGCTGTTCAGAGGTAGATCTAATCTTTCGATTATCTCATTTTTTTAAAAAAAAACTACTTACAATTTTTCTATTAAGAATAGAATAGACAACTTTACAAAGGATTTTACTTAAATACCCTTTTAATTATGTCTCTTCATTCATACATATTCAACCATACATTACATACTTTAATAAGGTTAAAGAGAGAGAATTAAAACTCAATTAACTTGATTTGCTTTATGCTTAACAACCATCACATTAAATACATTAATATTAAGTCAATATTATTTAATTAACATGAACCACTTTAATAGATTATTAAAATAATCTAACAATCTCTCACTTGGGCCATGTTATGAACTTTAATATAAAACCGATTTTCAGCTATCACTTTACAGCTGTCAAAAGTTGAATGTACAATCAAATACTATAGTGAACCATAATGTGAATTTATCAAGTTTTCTTTTCATAATGAATTGCATAATCGGATCATGGCAAACACAAGTCTGTAATGACGACATGATTCTTTCTATGTATCACAAATTAATACAATTTATTAATTCTTTAATTGAGGAACATTATATACTTTTCAACTTTAGCTTTTCGTAAAATTTCACATATTATTCATGACAACAATAATTGTATACACCATAATATGAATAATAAACATACATACAAAAAATCAATTCTTTAATGAATTCATAGGTGCCATAAGATACAAGTTATATCATTACAATCACATAAATAAGGACTTATTACCTAAACTCATCCTTACAACATGTTCTTTAAAGGCTTTGGGTGGCAATCCTTTCGTTAATGGATCCGCTATCATTAAACTTGTACTTATATGTTCAATGCACACCGTTTGTTTTTGTATTTCTTTTTTGACTGACAAGTACTTTAAATCTATATGTTTTGCATCTTTCGAGTACTTGTCATTCTTCGAGAAGAAAACAATAGCAGAATTATCACAATAAAGTTTCAGCGGTCTATCTATACTGTAGACCATACCTAGACCCTGAATTAAGTTCCGCAACCACAATGCTTGAATCGTGGCCTCAAAACACACCACAAATTCTGCCTCCCTAGTGGAAGTAGCAATCGAAGACTGCTTTTCACTTTTCCATGATACGGCTCCTTCGACTAATAAGAACACGTAACCGGATGTAGATTTCCTCGAGTCTACACATCCGGCATAATCTGAATCCGAGTATCCTAACTTGATTTTCTGTACGTGAGCATGTAGTCCTTTGTTCCTTGCAAATACCTAAGTACTTTCTTTGTAGCTTTCCAGTGATCCATTTCTTGGTTACTTTGATATCGGCCCAACATCCCCACTGCAAAACTGATTTTGGCCAAGTACATGTCTGAGCATACATTAAGCTTCCTACAGCCGATGCATATGAAATAGATTCCATTGCTTTACGTTCTAAATCACTTTTCGGACATAGCATTTCACTAAATTTGTCCCCTTTCTGAATTGGACTATACCAGCGGAACATTTATCTATTCTGAATCTTTCTAGATAATTCCACTGCTTTCATCGATATATCCTTTCTGAGACAATCATAGTAATCCCTTTTGTCTGTCACAGAATATTTCTATTCCAATCACATAAGATGCCTCACCTATATATTTCATTTCAAAATTTTTAGAGAGAAAGCTTTTCATGTCATGTAACATTTCTTTATCATATGGAAAAAGAAGAATATCGTCAACATATAATACTATGATACTAAACTTACTCCCCACTGACCTTCATATAGATACACCAATCAACAGTGTTCTTTATAAAACTGTATGACGTAATGATATTATTAAACTTAATATATCATTGTCTAGAATCTTGTTTTAATCCATAAATTGATTTCTTCAATTTGCACACTAACTTTTCATTTCCAACAAATGAAAACCCTTCCTGTTGATCCATATACACTTCTTCCTCTAAGTCACCATTGAGAAGGACGGTCTTTACGTCCACTTGGTGAATCTCTAAATCATAATGAACTATCAAAGCCATAATTATTCTTAAAAAGTCATTCTTTGAAATTGGAGAGAAGGTCTTTTTATAGTTAATGCCGTCTTTCTGAGTATAACCTTTGGCGATAAGTCTAGCCTCATACCTTTCAATGTTACCTTTCAAGTCACATTTTGTTTTGAAAACCCACTTACAACCAACTCGTTTTAAACCTTCAGGTAACTCTACAAGTTCCCAAACTTTATTGTCATCCATTGATTTCAACTCTTCTTTCATAGCATTCAACCACTTTTCAGAATTATTACATTTCATGGCTTGATTGAATGAGTCTGGATCTTTATCATTACTCAATTCACATTCCTCTTCAAGTGAATAAATCACATAATCATAAGAAATTGCTGGTCTTTTCTGCCTTACAGAGCTTCGCAATTCTGTTTCTTGTAATTGTTCACTTATAACTTGACCATCATTAATAGGCTCATCATTGACATGTTCATCTTGCATGGTTTGAATATTCATATGTCGTTCTGGTATGTTGTTAAACTATGATACAAAAAAAGGAACAACAACTTGATGAGAAATTCAAGGTGTTGTTTCCTCCACCCGATTCTCTTGAATATTCACATTTCGTGATTTATTACTCCCACTGAACTTGCCATCATCAATGAATCGAGCATTTATAGACTCAACTATTCTTGTACTATGATATGGACAATAAAATATGTACCATTTTGACTTTTCCAGATAGCCGATGAAGTAACCACTGATGGTTCTTGCATCGAGCTTCTTTTCATGTGGATTATAAATCCTTACTTCTGCTGGACAACCTCAAACATGGATATGTCTCAAACTAAGTTTCCTTTTCATCCACAGTTCATAAGATGTCTTATAAAGTGCCTTACTAAGAACCCTATTCAGCAGATATCCATCGGTCTTTAAACTGTGCATCCACAACGATAAAAGGGACATTACTATAATTCATCATACTCCTAACCATTTCGATAAGAGTACAATTATGCCTTTTAGCTACACTATTTTGTTGTGGTGTTCCTAACATTGTATAATGTGCATAAATGCCTCGACTTTCGTGAAACCTTGTAAATGGACTTTTGTGTTGTCCATTTTCATCAAATTTCCGTAATATTCACCACCTTTATTAGACCTCACCACCTTTACTTTTCTATCTAATTGTCTTTCCACCTCATTGATGAACACTTCTATAACGTTAATCGCTTGAGACTTTTTATGCAGTAGATACAATAACCATATCGTGAGAAGTCAATCTATAAATGTGATAAAATACTTTTCACCACTCCATGAAGGAGTGTCAAATGGACCACATATGTCAATGTGTATCAATTCTAAAAGTTCACTACTTCTTGTGGCAGGATACTTTGATGTGTGTTTAGTTTGTTTTCCTTTAATGCAATCTATACACACGTCCCAGTCATTAAAATCTGATTGAGGTAAAATATTACTTTTCATTAACCTCAACATCCTTTCTTTAGATATATGACCTAGACGTTGATGTTATAAGAAAGCAGAACTTTCATTTGTTGCACTACGTTTAATTCCAATCGTATGATCAACATTAAACAGAGATTCAATATATTTAATATTATGATTGAAGCAATACAAACTATCTTTCAAAATACCACAACCATAATAGTATTTTTGTTTGTATAATAAAAAAACACAATTACCAATCTTAAAATTAAAACCTACATCGTCCAACTTTACAACAGAAACTAAATTTCTAGCACATTCAAGAACATAGAGACATTCTTCTAAATCCAGATGACAATCAGTATCTAGAATCAATCTATACGTCCCAATTTCTTCTGTTTGTGCCTTCATTTTGTTCCCCATATATAAGAACTTTTCAGTCCTGTTTATGGGCTGGATCGAAAGAAATCTCTGCGTAATATGTGACACATGAGTAGTAGCTCCAGAATCTAACCACCAAGTATTATTAGGTACTTCTATAATATTTGATTCAAAACATACTGAAGCAAATGGAGTATATTTCTTTTCGAACCAAACTTTTCTTTTCAAACAATCTTTCTTGATGTGTCCAGCTTTGTTACAGAAGTAGCATTTAAGCTCGTTTCGGAATAGTCATTCCTTAACATTTAATGGGTCTTTTCCCTTCTTTTGGTTTATTCTACTTGGCTTTTCCTTTGCTAGTATTGGCTTTCTTCTGAAACGTTAGATTAACGATATGGTCTTTCATTTTCTTTAACCTCCCTTCTTCTTGAATCAACATGGCTTTAATTTCTTGAAAGTTCCATTTTTATTTAATGGTGTCATAATTCACATGGAACTAGCCAAACTCAAGAGGAAGAGAGTTGATGATTAATCGAATCAAGAATGATTTACTTACATTCATACCCAACAATTTCAGTTTTGCTGCCAAATTGGCCATGCTTGTTACATGATCATGAATGAGTTGCGACCAATCAAATTTCTTGGTCGTCAACTCACTCATCAAGTTCCCCACAATGGACTTTTCCATAATGTCTGATTGGAAGTATTCTTTAATTTTTGACATGAAGTCCTTTTCATCATTCGTCTTTGGCATCGATGGCTTAACATTTTCACCCATTGTCATCTTCATCAAGCTCAAACACAGCCTATTAGACCACTCCCAAGTCTGATTGTATGACTTGTCAACTTCCATACTAGTCTCATTAATAGCTGGTGGTCTATCACAAATCAATGCCAAGTCTAAATCTAATACACCCAGAAGAAACTAGATTTGTTCAGACCAATCAGTATAGTTCAGACCATTGAACTTGAGTAAAGTATTGTCGGAGGCCAACAAATTAACAGAAGCTTCAAAATACAATACATGCTCACACATTAATATTTTGAGTAACATAATAGGATTCAGATAAACATAATTTTACTTCTTTAAGTTCACATTTGGGTAATCCTTAAAGATATAAGCAATCATTGATGTTATAACATAAACTTTAATAGACTCATTAACATATTTAATGCAACATATTTAATATCTTTGAATATTTAAACATATTAATCAAATATGTAAATATGTCACTTTAATATTATTAACTATAAATATTGGTCCACCTTTGGGTAACCTACTAGTTTATAATCAATAATTTCCTTTCAATAACATCATAATAATTGAACGTATAAAATCACACAATTTAATATTGATCATTTCAAACTAAGTCACTTTGGTGACTACTAAGTTTCTATACAACAATATTTAATTAAGTAAACTTTAATTTATAACATTCATAATACATTTAGAATGCATTATACAATCTGTAAATGTTCTTTGGGCTTTAACGGACGTCCTTGATCCATGACGGACGTCCTTAAGTTGTAAATGAGTGATAACAGATGTCCTTTATGCAATAACGGATGTCCTTAATATGACATAAAAATTACAGATTCCTAATGTTCCTGTCCACAAGCGACCACGAGTGTCCGTGAACGAAACTTTCACAAATTCTTCCGGAATCAATTTTCTCCGGAATTTTTGAGTAATCGATCAATTCTTTGATCGATCGATTCTCTACATACATAAAATTTATGAAACCCTAATTTTTATTTCAAACAAAATCCTTTCATTATATTCGTAAAATTTACGAAAACCCTAACTTTTGTTTCAAACGAAATCCATTCAATTATACATAGTAAATTAATACGTTTTATGTACGAAACCCTAATTTTCGTTTCAAACAAAATCCTTTCATTATATTCATAAAATTTATGAAAACCCTAACTTTTGTTTCAAACGAAATCCAATCAATTATACATGGTAAATCAATACGTTTTAACAACCTTGCTCTAATACGAATTGTTAGTATTTTTCTATATTCAATACTTACAATTCTTACGTCCCATATTTAACGTTGTTCATTTAACCAATTCATTTTCTAGATAAAGAATTATGTAATACCAACTTTGATCCATGATAAAAGCTTTTGTTGATGATTATGATATCGAACCTTTTGTCGCCTTGATCATTTCTCTGTTATTGCCTCTTTGATGATCAAGAGAGTCTTTAAGTTTGGTTGCTGTTCAGAGGTAGATCTAATTTTTGATTATCTCCTTTTTTTTTTAGAACTGTTTACAGTTTTTTTATTAAGAATAAAATAGACAACCCTACAAAGGATTTTACTTAAATACACTTTTAATTATGTCTCTTTATTCATACATCTTCAACCATACTTCATATACTTTAATAAGGTCAAGGAGATGGAATTAAAACCCAATTAACTTAATTTCTTTTATGCTTAACATCCATCACATTAAACACATTAATATGAAGTCAATATCATTTAATTAACATGGATCAATTTAATAAATTATTAAAATAATCTAACAAAACTTTGATTTGATATCTTATAGAGCCAATTCATGTCACTCGTAGTCAAAGTTATGGTCCTTTGAAGTTGAAAAGGTCAAAAGACTCTAGTTTCACCAATTCTGACACTGCAGCGGTTTGTCATGAGACCGCTGCAACTGGATGACGAACAACGGCCGTTTCACGACGAACAGCGGCAGTCTCATAACAAACCGCCGTGGTCTCATAACAAACCGCCGCGGTCTCATAACAAACCACCGCGGTCTGATAACAAACCACCGTGGTTCATCTACAAATAAAAAAAAATCATTGTCTTCTTCTTCTTCGTACAAAAACTCAGACAAATTGTGATTCTCCCATGGAATGTAAAACAATTGTAAATCATCCGAAAACTAGAAATATTAACATTCTTTTACAAAATTTTCTAAATTATAAAATCTGAAATCTTCTAAATCCATTCTTTTACAAAATTTAATCCAAAATTTTCTAAATCCATTTTTCATGGATAATAACTCTTTTCCATTGAAAATCTATTCCAAAATCGCGAGTTCTTTCTATTTTTTTTATGAGTATTTATTCTTTTGTACTGCGACTTTCAGAAAGTTAACGGTGATGTTTGTGGTGGCAATTTCTCAAAGTTTGATTATTTTAATAAATTAATAAATTATTAAAATAATCTAACAAAACTTTGATTTGATATCTTATAGAGCCAATTCTTGTCACTCGTAGTCAAAGTTATGGTCCTTTGAAGTTGAAAAGGTCAAAAGACTCTAATTTCACCAATTCTAACACTGCAGCGGTTTGTCATGAGACCGCTGCAACTGGATGACGAACAACGGCCGTTTCACGACGAACAGCGGCAGTCTCATAACAAACCGTCGCGTCTCATAACAAACCGCCGCGGTCTCATAACAAACCACCGCGGTCTCATAACAAACCACCGCGGTTCATCTACAAATAAAAAAAAATCATTGTCTTCGTACAAAAACCCAGACAAATTGTGATTCTCCCATGGAATGTAAAACAATTGTAAATCATCCGAAAAGTAGAAATATTAACATTCTTTTACAAAATTTTCTAAATTATAAAACCTGAAATCTTCTAAATCCATTCTTTTATAAAATTCAATCCAAAATTTTCTAAATCCATTTTTCATGGATAATAACTCTTTTCCATTGAAAATTTATTCCAAAATCGCGAGTTCTTTCTGTTTTTTTATGAGTATTTATTCTTTTGTACTGCGACTTTCAGAAAGTTAACGGTGATGTTTGTGGTGGCAATTTCTCAAAGTTTGGTAGTTAAATTGTTAACCAAAAAAAGATGATAATTGGTTTATCACAAATAGTAAAAAATGATGATTGAGTTATTATTTTTCTTTACTATAAAGTATTTATTAATGCGAGATTATATAAATTAATTTTATAAAATGACATCAAACGGGTGATTACCCCTCCCCACCCATTGGAAGAGGTTGTTCCACGCCTACTTAGTGCCCAAGTTTGGCCCCACCAGTTGTCTCCCTAATTATTTGATTGGAATGAGGTGGAACCAAATATTACGTGTCTTGTGATGAAAATCATCGCCAAACATTAACTTTGAGGAATGAAGATTATAATTTACAATACTAGAAGTTTATTTAAGAAAATAATAAATTATTTACTCGTTTAAAGAGTTTTGGGTTTTTGTTTTATTCTTTAAATAAAAATACGTAGATCCAAATCCATTTTCAACTTTTTTTTTTTTTTATGTAAAGCAAGGAACAACTGTGTCTTAGAAAACAAGATTAATATTACATTTAGTCAAGATAGTTTATAATTAATCACGTGCCCAATTTGGGCCTGATCTATAGCCCGAATGAGCTAAGGCTACCAACCCAATTTCATATTTTTCAGGCCATAGGTCCAATTAATAACACATTAACAAATGTTGGGTTTTCCTCGAGGGTGAAGATTAAATTTTGACACTCCAATAAAAAGCCCATTAGGGCTAATTTGTTTTTACAAAAGCAAATTAAGTGGAATGACAAAGAGTGTGAATTTTTAATACATATTTAGATGTGAAGATAATTTATTTTTGTTTTATTTTTTTTAAAAAAATTGATTAAAGATGAATCCGTCCTAACTTCACTAATTTCAATAGTTAGAAATGATGATGGTTGTTTGTAATGCCTAAGTAAATGTGACCTGAGATTGATGTAATATTGTTAAATTTAAGTAATGTTAGAAGACTTTATTTAAATGCACTTTGATAGTTTTTAGCAAGTCCCATAAACAGAAAAATTGTGCATTGTATTGTATTGTATTGTATTGTATTGTATTGTATTTAATGATCACATGACAGCGCACGTGCAATCATTCAATAATGGGACGATTCTCTTTTTCCTTCCACGTGACGTGGTTCGAGGTCGCTTTCCCATTATTTAAGGAAAAAAAAGCAAGTGGGACCAACACGTCAAGATTATGGTGACGTGTGAAATTGTACCACTGGTACTTGCCTTCGTCTAATTTTATAGGGAAAATGATAAATTGAGGTGTCTAGGCAGTTTTGCCTGGGTTAACTTGAGTGTGATGTTGAATTTGTGAATTTTTCATAGGTTAGTGGTTAACTTGTTAGCAAATATACCACAATAGTTGACTTGTCATTGACCGAAAACCACGATGGTTGATTTGTCATTTTCCCAATTTCATATCTTACAAATAATTAAAATTATAATATAATTAAAAAAAAGTTAATTACAAAATAATTTTTACTAGTAAATAAAATACTTAATTATAAAAAATAAATTGAGTAAACATTATTATCACATTTCTCGTTAAATAACATTTTATTTATGTTGTTAAACATTATCTTTTCGTTATAGAATATTGTCTTTATGTTGCGGAAAGTGAATGTTTGAAATAGAACTCATTGAAGATTATTTTGTTGAGTAGAAAGACACTTTTCGTAGAGAAAAGACGTCCGTTGTTCCATAGAGGAAAGACGATGTCTTTCTAATAAAACTGTGAATTTTTCTAAGTAATTTGATGTATTTAGGAAAGAGTAATCCCAATAATGAAAAGAAAATATTTCGATTGATTGCTGAGAATTATTTATTTGTTTCGATTTATTAAAATTTAATTCTTCCCTTAAATTCATATTAGATAACAATAAAATGCTAGAATTGTTGAGAGAGAAAAAAACTTGTCTTCGTTAGTAATTCTCTCAACACAAATATGTGAAAATCTCTAGTTTGTATTGTGAAAAACTCAGCCATGAGAGAAGACAATGTTCCACAGTGCATGGGAGAACATATTTTCGAGTAGAAACTTCATATTCTTTCATTTTCAAAATAAGGTCGTTATTAACAATGATATTTGTGTAATTTATTTTTCATAGTTAAATATTTTATTTGTTAGTAAAAATTATTTAATAATTAATTTGTCATTAATTTTATAATTTAATTGTTATTTTATTAATTTCTCTAATATAAATGGTACACTTTACTATCTATTAACTTAATTATTTTAAATAAAATATTATTTTTATTATTTAAAATTTATCATAATTATTCTTCCATCAAATAATTATAATATGATATTATTTTGTATATCAGACAATACTATTAATAAAACTCTTTTTTTTTTTATTCCAATTAAAGTTTTTAACGTGTAACTTAATCACTGGTGTTAATATTTACAATAGAATTTTTTAATTTTATCTCTAAGAGATTTTTAAAAATATTGTTCATTTGTAGAAGTTAACATTATTTTTCATATACTCATATAAATCTTAGTTATTTAATTTTATATGCTTTATATTCTTTAAGTTATGGTAGTCTATTTTTATAAAATGAAAAAATATCACAAAAACAATTAAATATCATAATTTTCTAGACAATTAAAACCCTATAAGTCAATTTTTATAAATTACATTATCGCAAGTACATATTTATTACCACACCAGAGTACTTTGATGACACAATCAAATTATCAAAATATTTTAACAATTAAAGGTTAAATTCTAAGAAATTCATGGCATACGAACAAATATTAGTTTTTGAATTTGCTTGTTTATGTATAGTAGAGGCAACAAATGAGCCGAGTTGGCCGAGGCTGAAAAAAGTCAGGCTCACTAAGTCTAATGAGTTAAACGAGTTGAGCCTAACGAGTTTAGTAAGCCCAATGAGCCAATCTTAACGAGCCGGCCAAAAAACATGTTCAACTCGAGCTAGCTCGTGAGCCACGAGTTAAACGAGTCTAGCTGATCATACATATATATTTCTAATTTATATCAATATAATGTTTCCTTTTTTTAAATTTAATTATTAAAATTATAATAATGATTTATTATTATAATATCAAAATATAATAGTTAGTCATTTAACTAACAAAATTGGTTTATTAATATATAAACTGACATGTATTGAGGAAAAAAATTATTTGAGACGATTCAATAAAAAATTTTTATCACATGAGTATCATTATAAACATTTAACGTTGCATATTATTGATTGAGTACTATAAATTGAGAAGTAAGAGATTAAGATATTGAAAGAATTTTTTGTGAAAAAAAATGAAGAAGAAATGTGATATTTATAGAAGAAAGAAAGAGAACGAAGAATAAAAGGGAAAGAGAAAAGAAAGAGCGAGGAAAGAAAGAGATGGTGGGGGATGGAGTAACGCTCATATGAAAATATTTTTTTCATTAGTACTTTTGTTGTACAAAACTTGTAACATTTCTTGATTTTTCATCAAACACAATACATCTAATAGACACACATGACGTAATTATAATTAATGTTTATAGCTATGCTCGAGAAATTATTAACTAAAAAAAGAGATGCAAATATCATATTTTGCTGAATTTATATTTCAATGACTAGTTTCGAGTTAATTAATCTAGTTAATAATTAGATTTATCTAAAATAACTATGTAAAAAATAAAAAAGTTCACTTAGAATAATGAGTGTTAGTTGAACAACTTACTTTTATAGATAAAACTTTTATCTCGACATTTATACAAATAGATGAGGTGCATTTGAAGGTAGATGTGACAAACGAGCTCAGAGATTGAAAAAATTTGGCTAACTGAGGCTAACAAGTTAAACGAGTCGATGTTAACGAGCTTGTTCAAAAAACAATTTCAACTCGAGCCAGGTCATGAACCATAAGTTAAACGAGAAGAATAAGGCTCGACTTGCTACAGTACCGAGCTGAGGCCAACATACTCATTTAATATCTCTAATGTATAGTAAAGTTAATTAACTTTTTTTTTTATTATTATTAATCAACATATTTGAAGGTGATGAATGAAAGAATAAAATAAAAGTAAGAAGAGGATCTCCGTTCTTAATATATTGGATTACAAAATAAAATAAAAGTAAAGAACAGGATCTACGTTCTTAATATATTAGATTTGTTCTTAAAATTAATTCATTATAATAAATAATAAATTGTCGGTGGCTAAAAAAAGAAAAAATAAAAAACGGGACACACGGTCCGTTTCTTTCTCTACAAAATTTATTTAATTCTTACGCCTACCGTTTCAACTCACGATGCCGTTCATTTAATATGTATCACTGCGATCTGTCTTCTCCATATTCAATTCTTGGTACCCACCTTTTTCTTAGTTTATCTTCTTCTCTGTTCGAATTATGTTTTTAGGGTTTTCTATTTTATATAGATTTAAGTAATGAAGAAACCAGTAATGGCTAATCTGTTTTATCTTCTAGTTCTTTCTGTTTTTACTGAGTGGAATATGAGAGAAACCTGCATGGCTAGTTTCAGGAAATGACGATTAGTTTTGCTGGAAAAGTAAAATGAAGAAGATGTTATAAAATGGCCAAAAGACTTTCTATTCACCGACATTATGCATGTACTAAAAGCCATTGCATGTGATGATAATAAAACCGAGTAGCAGTACAAGTACAGCCATTTGCATCATCCATGATAGAGATGGAGAAATTGTCTCGACCCAATTCTAACATAAATGACGCGTGGAACGACTTAATTTTCAGAAGAAAATAATTTAGCCAAAATTAATGGTATAGCTTAAGGGAGATGGGTCAAACTCATATAGTGATCACAAAATATAAACATAGCGTAATAAATTTAAAATAAGTATTGTGCAGAAGAGAAGAAAATATCAAGCATCTAATATAATCATACAAACTCAAAGAAAAATAAAATAGTCCTCACCAACGGAAAAAATAAAACACTCGAAAGAAAGAATGGAAACGAAAGGGAAGCTCCTCTGTAATCTGCTACTTCTTGCCTCTCGATCCTCACTTAGGAAAAAATGAGAGTCTTTTAGGGTGATTGACTAACTCAATAGAGAATCCTATACTCTACCTAAATGTATGAGAAAACTGATATTATCAATTTATTTTAAAAACAACGATCTAGTGAAGAAAATGTAATGCATGGTTTTGCATTCATCAGATAAATTTTTTGTACTAGTTTTCAAAACAGGCTCTACGAATTATCAGTGGGGCGAATCTCAAAAACTGTGCAATATATACATGTAGCTATATATAAAATAACACCACCACTATTTTCCGTAAAAACAACACTAGTGAAAATAAGGTCACTCACAGACCTTTATATGTCGGATGCCCTCAAGGCGCGTGAAAAAAAAGAAATATTTATTGTCCGTAGACCACTCAATTGCGTATTGAACTAAACAAATAAATACTCTAGCCATATTTAGGAATTCGAACCCAAAGATATATCATCACTGTCTCAATACCGGATCGCAGGTACAAACAAAATGCTTTCACACAACAGAAAGTGTTTAACAAATGAAATACTCAAACCACAACCTAGAACAACTAGAGGTCTCTCTGACATATATATGAAATGAAATGAAATACCAAGTGCATAAAATAAACGTATAAAATTGGTATACATATAGTATAAAAGTTGACATGCTGTTAAACATGATATGTCTGGTTTTATATGTGATAGCTTGCAAAATAAAGATTTGAAAACCATGATGCATATGTAGTACAGTAAAAAACCCCTGCCTAGATGATGGTTGCCCTTCTACCGGTTAGAGCAACACTTTTGGAAATAGGCTTGAAATTTGTAAAATCATTAGAACTTAAAACAACACTCACATCAATATCTCATAAAAAACACAAGGGATAATGGATAGTTCTATAATTAAGAATAGGAGCTCAAACTGGAAAAAAACGACAAAAGGGTCAGAAACTTCATTGAGCCAACAAAATTTCAAGGATGAAAGTATATCCCAAAAATGGGCCTTAAAATAAGCCAAATGGCCCTAACATGACCCACAATAAGGCCCAAAGAAAATGGGTTGAACATGCCCAAAGAAAGCTCAATGAAAAAACATAGCCAAGGAGCATTGCCACAGCTTATAATCATGCTATGCTGCAATTCAGTGTGTGTGACACACGCAAATATGGTGCTGTGTTGGGGCATACCTAACGTATGCGTGATGTGGCACTTGCCTCCTACATGTTGGCCAGCGTAGCACAGGCTTGCAATGCAGCTTAGCATAGGCTTGCAATGCAACTTAGCATAGGCTTGCGCCGCAGCTTAGCACACTTGCTAAGCTGTGGTTTAAATCACCTTTATCCTATGCCAATTCAGAAAAACTTTGATATCCTGCTATTTGATGCCAAAACTCGGCCAACACTTTATTCCAACAAATTCAAAACTCAAAATCGATCAGTATATGATGATTTTAACCAATGATTTTGGGTTTTCAAACTCAAAATCAAATCCAAATGGAAAACACAAAAAACGAATGAAAACTATCGAGATTTGACTACAATTCCATATCCTCGAAGGCCATTGATTGGACATAGATAACTTGACGTCACAAACTCAGAAACATCGTCAAAATCTCCCTCTTCGGTACACACTCTCTTTCTCTCTCTCTCTCTCTCTCGCCCTTTCTTGCGCTCTCTGTGACTGACGAGGAAGGAAGAGGTTCTCCCATCCTTTTATAAAAAGAAAATAACTGCATAGTAACTACCTAATGTTATTTTCTTAGTTTAACTATATAGTAACTTTAAAATTTTATCAATTTGACCATTGGACCGAAAAATCACACTTGGTCGAATGTTAACGAATTATAATAATTTAAGTCAACGCATAACAATTTGCTCTTGAATAACACAAAAAATTTACTCAAGAATTTTATTAATATAAAATTTACAAATTTTACAGAAGTAGAATAAAGAGAGAGAGCGAGCGAGCGAGAGAGAGAGAGAGAGAGAGAGAGAGAGAGAGAGAGAGAGAGAGAGAGAGAGAGAGGAAGCCTTATAAATTAGAGTAATACTAGGTTAAAACTCTAATTTTATATTCTAATTTAACACCGTGACGTGGCGTTTGCGTATCTCACTCATATATTTCTATAATATCTTATTTTAATTATTTATATTAGACAATGATAATTCTACCAATGAGTAAATGACAAAAAAAAAACGTCACATGAAGGTGTAAAATTTATATAACATTACCTTATAAATTATAATGTGTAATTGTCTTGAGATTAAGTCATACTTCATGTTGCATAACATCTCTACTATTGTGTACTCTAGTTAGTCATATTTGGCTTTAACATTTCTATCATGATCTAGAAGGAGAACAAGATAGAAATTTGAGGAAGAACAATATGACTCTCTAAGAGGATTTGACCTTTTAACCCAACGCTTGATTTGTAGTTTGTAGCAGAAGACTTAAAATCATAAGTTTAATTTAAAATTCAACATCATAATTCAAGTAATATAGGCTGAGTCCACATCAATATCACAAGGATATAAATGTCACTACAATATTATAAAACCCAAACAATAGTGTGAAAGATCTATTTAACCTAAGAGGAGGGAGGAGTTGAATTAGGTTTAACAAAATTTTTTTGCTTGATTAAAATTCTATTAGTTTGCAAAGTCAAATTTTTTACTTAAATGTGCTAATTATAAATATACAAAAAATAACAATAAAATAAAGAGAGAAGGGAAAGAGAATGCAAATAATTTGTTAAAAAAGTTTGGCCAATCTTGCCTACATCTGCTTCTTAAGGCTTCTCTTTGAAGATATTTTTCCACTATAACCCTTATAGTTATAAAGATTGAGCTTTTGAATGTTAATCGAATCTTATAATACTCTTTACAAGGATCACCTTTTTCTTTAATTGAGCTTGCTGGTGTCAATCGAACCTTACAATGACTCTTCTTGGGCGTTATCCTTAGATCCAACGAATAACAAATGTAGAAGTATTTTGAAGGTATTAGCTCAAATCCCGTACTCTCACAAGTATGTAATCTCAACTTTTAGAATGAGAGAGTTAGGCTAACACTCGAGAATAAAGACTATATTTTCGCAAGAGAGAATGACAACACTTTAGCATATAAGTCTCTGCATTAGTTACACAACGAGCGAGCTTCCATTTATAGTCATCTTCAAATTTCTTGAGTTCTAGGCATCCTTGGGTTGGCACAAGGTGTTCGCGATATGTCTACTAGAGACGTCAATCAGATGATGAGTTTCCTTGACTTAAGTTGGGAGCTACCACGTTGGGTACTCAAAAATTGTGATCGGGCGTCTGTAGAAGCTTTAATTTGAATTATTGTCTCTATGATTGGACTTCGGCTAGGCTCTCTAGGAGACCGCTATGGGAGTCTGCTCTAGGTGTCTGCACTTGTCATGTCCCCGACCTCATTCCCCTCAGGAATCGAGGTGGTGAATAGGATTCTCCGCCCAGAGAGTGCACATACTAGCAGAAACTCACAATTTGTAATTACATTTACGTAATTAGGCCACATAAATATAAAATTCAACCCAAATAGAAAAGTTATAATATCATTATTTTACAAAAATTTATCCAAATTTACTTTACAAACATGGGTCAAACTAACTAAATACAATAAAAGATCAAATCAAAAATTTCTTTTGGGCCTATGCTGTGCGAACTCTTCAGTCCAATAAATCTTTATTTTTTTTTGCCCTAGAGTTGTTACAACCTATTCTTGAAAAATTAGAGAAAACTACACGGTGAAATATACGAGCTTAGTAAAAATCTTAATACAAGGATCCAATAAACCATACAAATATCATATTTAATCATGATTAGTCCTCACAACCAACTTCATCTTTCAAACTTTTCAGCACTCATTCATGATTACACATCTCATGCTCTATCTGCTACTTGAAACTCTAGATATTTCTTATTAATACCACATCTATGTGTCACCTCTTTATGTAAGAATTATTTTGTGAATTTATTTGAATGTTTAGGCATATGACTTTGATACACAGTGTCTAACTAAACTATAATCTCTTGCACAATTTACAAAAATGCACTTCATAACTAACATATACTTTGCACTTTAATACCAATTCACAACATAATCATGTACAATTTGATTCTCATTCACCCATTTCTTTTTGTGCAACTCTTTTCATGCACTTCATTCTCAACTATAATCAATAATACGAGCATCTACATATCATACTCTCATTCTATAATTTGTATTTCATCAAGACTATTGAGACATTTTTTATTTGTGTCTAATCTATTTCATGTTTATTTTATTCCTCTATATATAGGAAATGATGATGTACATATGAATATAGTTAGGCATATGATATTATGAGTCATACCTAATTTTATAACTTTTAATTCCGCATACTTTTTCTCAGCAAAGATTTTCTCAAGGTATGATTGACCTTAAAATCACTAGCAATTCCCACCAACTTCTCTTTCTATATTTAAAGATATGCAATATGTATCTATCACACAACTCTTAGTATGCTTTATGTGCCAATGGAAGTGTTTATACCCATGTTAAGACAATTGAATCAAAGCATGTAACGACCTGGATTTTCGTAATTCCTTTAAAATGCATGAAAATTTGAAAATTTTCTTTTTAAAACAAAACGTATCAGAGTACCTTTAATCGGATTGCTACTGACTCTTTCTTTGAACTCGTCATAAAAACCAATTGATAAAATGTGCGGAAGTGCTATAAAATAAATCCTTGTAAAACATGGCAGAAGCATAAATGAATCATTTAAAAAAGAAACTAAACAATGGAATACAATATAATAAAACTTATGTGATTACAACCGTTTCTCATTTTTCTCTTTTAGCCTGGCCAACCCTAATCCTTGCCCATGCAAATTTTTCATCTCTGATTTAGATTATCTTTTTGTTATCTGTTCGTCGTTTGTACTTACACTACAAGTAATACGTGAGCCTAATGACCCACTAAGGAAAAGGATCCTATGCAAACATGAATGCCACTCTTTAGTCCATCTTGGGATGGGGACCACCCAAACCAATCCTTTCATTAAGCCATTTACCATTTTATTACTTTATTTTAAGTCATTCGTTCATTACTCGTACTTTGAGCTTGAGATTGGAGGTCCCATATGGAATGGTATAGTCTTGGTCGGCTTCTAACCTCCTGTGTGCAGCTGGTCCCTTTCCCGACATGAGAAAGGGGCATAGTCCAGTGGCAGGCTAGATCCGAACTACCCATCCACCCCCAACTCCCTTATTCTTTCTTTGTTTTTGTGCCAGTCTAAGCTACCGGATCACAGAGGCCTTTATTATCTTATCGTTTTACTTATTTTCTTCATTTATCCTCACTCATATATGTGTGCGTACCACCCCGTGGTACTCCCTATTAGTTTCTATAACATGATGTATGATGCTTCACAATATAACATTCATAGAAAATTGAAGTGTGCATAAACGAAAGTAACTGAAATTAAAAGCGCATATAAAATAATAATAGGAATTGAAAACGCATAGCAGTGAAGACAACCAATAATACGGAGAACATTTATAATATTGAATACAGGAATTAACATGTCAATTATCTAGTTAACCTCCTAGTCCATTTACATGCTCCCTATATTTATTATTCTAGGTGATTTAAATATGCTTTTGTTCTAGTTAGTTACTTAAACGTGCTAATTAAATATGGCATGACTTAGTAAGTTAAGATGCTGGTTATTTACTAATTTAACATGCTCAAGCAAAATAATAGTTTAAGGGATTAAACATGCTTAACTAGTTGATTATACATACTTAGAATTGAACATGCTCAAGTTAAATAACATGCTTAAGTTAATTGATTACTCAAGTTAAGTTAACATGCTCTCCAATTAATCCCATTTAGTTAATTAACCTAGTTAATTAACATGCTCAGATCTAGTTTATTAAACATGAAAGGGTTCTATTTGGTTAGCAATTAATCATGCTCAAGGTGATAGTTAGCTGTTTTAGGTCAATTTACATGCTCAGGTTACCACATACCTAGTTATCATTAACTAGCTAGTTATCGTAAATTAGTTAAATAGACATGGCATTAGTTAGCTAACATGCTACTAATTAAACACATGAATCAACATGCTAATTACATGCTACAATTTATTAGTTAATTTACATGTTCAAGGAGTAACTATCATTAACTAGTTAATCAGAAATTAGTTCACAGAATTAGATTAATCCAATTGTTTACATGCTGAGATTAACTATATGGGTTCACATGCGTAGATAATTAAAGTGATCAATTGAATTACGTTAGATCAACGAACATGCTCAATAGGGAAAAAGGACTTCGATTAATCATATAGACATTCCAACACTACAACTAGCAAGGACACTATTAATTAACTAGAACGACAAGAACAATACATGCATTGGTCAATGGGAATGACAAGAACAATATACGTAGATATGTTGATAAAGGAATAACAACCTATAATATATGCAGAGATTTAAACCGAACATCGAGTAAAAGTAAGGAATAGAATCATCCTAAAAGGCATGTCTCTTAGCTCGCTCATGCTTCAACTCAACATTTTAACTCATCTACATCCTTAACTCTCTCATCTAGGCAGAAATCATTCATCCATGAATTATCAGAGTAAAGCATGTATTACGGGAAATGGAAGCACACCCAATTAACAACGAATATCAATCACAGAACAATGAATAATAGTAGTGCAGTATATCAATCTAGAATCTATCAACTAACGACAAATATGGGAATTCGCATGAACTAAACAAAACAGGGACCAATCATAAACGCACGCACTCTACTTGTGGTGTAGGGCCTCCAAATGGCCAAGACACACCCAAATTCCTTACCTTGAATCTTTAATGCGGATTAGCGCTAAATCTTTGTCATCTATCACCTTCCGGTACCTTCATAATTAAACCCCACAACTTATCAATGATGCATTCCATATTCTAACTTGTACAAATTTTAAGTACTCCCTTGCACCTAAACGGAACATAATGCTTAGTGATTCCAACATGCTTAACTTAACAACTTTGTCATAATCTACACCCTTAAATCTTTATTAATTAGCATCATACATACACGTTAGAAATCAACAAAGTAATAGAACATGAACTCCATTGGCTCCTCCTTAGCCATCATCAGAGACATTCCTTAGCAACCATTAAGCAAATGCTAAACCCAACACATACACATGCTTCACATGGAGAAATAAAGACAGTAGCTCTAACAACAAATGATCTATATTATCCATCACAATAGGGCACATAAACTATCCTCACAGAACCAATGACAGATAGACAAACTCATCCACATAATAGAAGCTCAACAGATTAACTCATTCAAAAATCCTTTAACCAAAACAGTCGAGAAGTTAACCAAAATAGCCGAGAAGAAATCATTACCAGCAGACCAGGAAGCTCTCAGCCACCACTCCACCCTAGATGGCTCAGTCCTCTACTCTAGAGAGCTCCTCCCTCTCAGCTCAGCTCACCCACGCACTCTGCCTCTGCCCTACATATCAACCCATCAGAGGCCACTCCGGACAATCTCTGACATTATTCCCTGACTCTTTCAGCTTTCCAGAGGGTGTCCACCTTGCGGGGTGCGAGTTGTTTGCCAAGTAGACAACGACTCGCCCAAACCGATCAAACCAGACCCGGCCATACTTGGGTCGGAGCCGCTCCCCATCCCTTGTAAATCGAAGCCACTGCCATTGCCAATGCATCCCTGAAATGTGCCTCCAGTCGACAACCGATCAACACCAATGCAAGGGAGGGGAAGACTCGACCAAACGCACCTTAATTCGTCGCTGGAACTCAACATGGCCGAAGCTCTGATTTGTCCATCCCGCAAAGCCATAGCAGCACCCTCATCGCCGGCAGAGCTTGCGTCGCCAGCGGAGCTCGTGCGCTGTCCACCTAAGCCTTCGTTAGCTCACCATCGCTCTCCCTCGCTCTGTCTCCCTCATTCTCTCTCGAGCTACTCTTTTTGCCTCTCGTACTTCTCTCTGCTTTTAACAAAGGCCGAAGGCCATTTTACCTTCATCCAGACCGGTTCACTCTGTGAACCGGTCCACCTCACCCCTTCCCACAATTTCTTTTTCTTTTATTTTAAATCCCATTTTAAATCTTAATTACTTAACATTAAAAATATATATTTAAGTGTCAAATATTCGTACCGCATATTAATCGACCCAAATTATAACTCTCGACTTATTCCTAATGTCGTTAAAGGGTTGTTACGGATCCGATTTAAATTTCTTAATTCCATTTTCCAAATGGATTTCCATCAATTAAACCTCTAATAAATTCTCTTAATTTATAACCGAATGGTGACGTCTTTGGTAATACCCTGATAAATCCAAATACCCCTAATTAATTTCTAATTATTCTTAATAAATTCTGATATAAAAATTCGGGGTATTACAAAGCATGGTTGTATCAACCCAATTTTTCTTTCTTAAAACGTTTCCTTTTTAATACATATATATTTGAAAATCGTGTAAAATTTAAAAATTTTCTTTGTAGCGAAAAACTTTTCATTATTAAAACTCCTTAAAACGATAAATAGAATTCTTTTCTGAAAACCTTTATAAAACGCAGCAGAAGACTAAATGAATAAAACAAAGCATTTTAGAATGCAGTAAATAAAATTTCTTGCTTTTATGATACAATTACTTTACCAAACTCTTTACCAACCATTTCCTTTTAAATCCTTTAGCCTAGTCAGCCACAAGATCTGCGCATGCAAATCCTTCATCAATTGTTCCTTAACCTATTTTCGCATGTACCAACATCACAAGACTTAAACTATGAGCTTAAGGCTCAGTAAGCGAAATAAAATATAAAATGCACATGCTATGCATCTTTTAAAATCCTTATGCAATTTTCTATTTTTGTTTTTGTTTTCCTTTACCCTTATCATAACTTAAACTTTAATGAATTTTAATTCTGACAGTGAAATTAGGATGTATAGGTGAACTTAGGCCATCGCGGTTAACTTGTACTATGCTAGTGAACTTAGGCCAACATAGTGAACTTGTACTGCAAATGGTGAACTTACATCATGGTGGTGAACTTCGGCCATCATAATGCACTTTTACCATTTCCTTTCTGCTATCATCTCGGGAATGAGTGGTGAACTTATGCTAACTCAAGCCTTCTCATTTTCTTTATGCATTTCTCTTTACTCTTTATCTTTCTATTTTTGTTTATTCATATTATATCCATTTATTCTGTTTAATTCTTTTATTATCTGTTTCTGTTTTACTTTCAATGACAAAGTGGATATTCCTACAGTCCAAATGAAAGTTATCCGCTTCGGGTGATCAGCCATCAAGAACACCATACACTTAATATGTATGAGCATCCATTATACCATTTTCTCAAAACCATGCATGAAAACCATTTTCATAATGTTTTGAAAACCATGATGCATGAATGCTCGTGAATGCATACAATCCTATATCCTCAACATAATCCTCAAAGCATGCTCAATCTTATTATCATTATCCTTAACTTAAAACTAATAAATACATCATTAAAAGAACCTAATTATAATAAACACAACATTAAGCAGCAATACATCCTCATGACATGATCACAACCTAACTTAATAATCTAGATAATACAATAAATGCAGGCATCATACAAATCCTAACTCTTGCAATGTAAGGCCTCAAAGACCAAAACACATACAATATCACTTACCTGGTGGTATTCACTGTAATATAACACTTAGAGTCTTCCCCTTTTCAATACCTACAAAATAATAACCTTTAATCATCAATACCAACACTCCAATATCCGTTTATAGAGTTCTATAAACCATAACATTTAACAACTCCAACATTCACACCTTCAAAGTTAACATATATATTCATAATCAATAATAACTTCAACGATTGATATGTATCACCAAAACACTATTTCCAACATTATCTTCCAGAGCAACAAGCATTTAAACTAAATCTCAGATAAATCCCCAGACCATTAACTATCAATAAATCTCCCAACCGTGACAATCAAAACAGAACTAAGCCCAAATGGTAATTAAAATAGGGAAATCTCCCCAACTCGAGAACAGATGTAATACCTAGAGGTATTTGAGTTAGTGTTAGTTTTGTATGTAGCATAAATATAATATAAGAATTTAATAGAATACGATGTCGTTTGGGTTATGACGGACGTCCCTCTCGGGAAAACGGACCTGTATAGCGAGAATCTTTGGCAATGTTGAAATATCGCTTAGAATAATAGCAATCTATCAACAAGAAATACGAAATACTTTGAAAAGTGTTGGATAGATTTGAACAAGAAATACGAAATACTTTGAAAAGCAATGGATAGATTTTAACAAGAAATACAAAATACTTTGAAAAGCGTCAAATAGATTTTAACAAGAAATACGAAATACTTTGAAAAGCGTTACTTTGAAAAGCGTCAGATAGATTTTAACAAGAAATACGAAATATTTTGAAATTGATGGATAGATTTTTAAATAGATGTTTACGCATAACAATCCTATCCTTTTTCTGTTTTAAATATAGGAAAAAGCTTGAGGATTTGGGGGGAGGTGATTTCCAAATTCAAAAAAGGGATTTATTGAGATTTGGAACAAAGAGGAGGATGCCATTGCCGGTGCAAGAAGAAACCTCAATAGGAGAAGATTTTTGTAAAAAAGTTAAGAGATATTGCATGTGGTTTACCAGAGGTGGCCTACATCACAAGAGTAGGGTTTGTTTGTGTAAATTGCCTATAGTATGTATGCTTTTGAGTTCCGGTTAATAAGTTGTCTGCTAGAAATATATTCTGATCACTGGTATAAGTTTACTGCTTAAGATTGTGAGATATCATTGATCTACTGAATGATAAAGTTTCCTTCTTTTACATTAAGCAATATAAAGTTGGTTGATTTGTGCTCTACTCTCTGTTGGATTCTGTTCTATGATGCTTCTTTTACGATCGCTAAATGTATAAAGCATTATATTTTACTCTCTTTTGGATTCTATTTTATGATGCCTCTTTCAAGTTCGATAAATGTATAAAGCATGATGTTCTGCTCTCTGTTAGGTTTCTATTGTATAGTATGAACTGTTGCGTGACTTGCATGGATTGCACAAGAATGAATAAACATAAATAGACGTTGGACATTGTAGGGTTTAGTGACGGTGATGTTTGGGAGAACCAAGAGATGATGTATCTCATCTCCGTCTGAATTGAGTGATGGTTCTACTAAGGTGCCATGGATTCGGTGTCTGGAAGAACTACGAGATGAGGTATCTCAATTTCCGTCAGGATGAGTGACGGTTTTGCCCAAGCTAGATCCCCAGGATGTATCTATTCTCGTCTGATGATATCTCCAATGCTCTAGACTATAGTGAGACTGAGAATAAAGTATGAAAGGAATAAGTTCTTTTGTGATATGAAAAATATGTATATTGTGCCTGCATGAGTATTTCACTTTATTACATTATGTCTCTTACTGGGCATTAGACTCACAATTCTCTTGTGATGTAGGTGATGATTGTGATCCTAATGATGTGCATGTGGAGGAAGTATGATAGGATGAGCGCTTGTGTTACCCGCCGAATGTTGACCTTGGAGGTTATGGCTCACGATTGGAATAAAGTTTATTTAATTATTTTTCAAGGGTTATTTAACTGGTTACTGTTTATTTTAAATTGTTTTCAAGGATGATTTTATGTTTAATTTAAAAACTTCCGCTTATGCTTACTCTTGTATTTGCCTTTCACTTGTTTTACAAATGTGTTTTAAAAAGAAAAAGTTTTATGTGAAAAATGAGATGTTACAACAGACATCTCAACACATTTCACGGATTATTCTCATCACTCAAATAGGTAGCATTAGCCAATGAAACGTAATTATCCTAACATGCTTTCTCTTTACTGGCTTCTAATACAGTAAACAAACTCTAGAGGACAACAACTTCACTCAATTGAACAGTATTCCACATCACTGTAATTTACGGAGGGTATATCCGACATTTCCACATGCTCACTAACTACACAATTTTATCAAAGAATATAACTTAACAAAGAATGCTTTAAACTGCTTCAACCATAAAATAGCAGAGAGTAATTGATGCACTTTAAAGTGCAAGAAAACAAATATGCACCTTGTGTCTAATCGGCTACAACCAAGACATGGGACTCAACTTCAAATAGGGAAAACTTTTAATGTAGGTAGCCAATGACCTTCAAATTTCCAGGGGTTCAAGAAGTATGCAAGAAATAGGTTCCGTCCAAATTTCACGTTCAAAAACATAAAGGACCGAAAGTTATCCACGCAACAACACTCTGTCCCAAAATGGATTCAATAAAAACAGTTTCAGCAGCTTCCAAACATCAATGCATAAAATCACGAGATTAACTCCAAATTTCTCCAAAAATACGTCTAGTTCACAACAATCTAGAGGAGTTCAAATCCTCAAAATTACAGAACTAAATTCCAAAAAAATCAAATTGAACAGCCACAAAACGTACAAACTGGTTCGCGAGTTCCCTACACCTGAAATTCATGACTTCAATGGACTCTCTAGCAAAATCCTCTCCAACTCATTTTCCTTCACTCTTTTGGCCCTTCTCTTTCAATGAACAACTCGAATAAGTTGCTGGAAGAATCTCAGTATAAAATCCAACCTCCAAGAATGAAAGAACGTGAGGAAGGAAGTTTTTGGAAATCAAGCCGTCGGTTAACCCTAGACAAGAATCTAATTTACGTTTTGGGAGATGGCTCCAAAAACAAGTTGCAGCATCTGCTTTAGATTGACAAAACTAGGTTAAGACATCATTAAGGAGGGTTAAATACCTCCCTAATAAGCAAAGATGAAAAAGCCCTTCTAAACACAAAAATGGGCATGGTGACTCGGCTAACAAGCTACCCGAGACCACAAAAACAATGACATATTACTATCCATCCTAAAACTAATTAAAATAAACCAAAACTTCAGCAATTCAACCAAACATTCATCCAAAAGTCATGTCATCATATTAAAAGAACATGTTTTTATCCTAGGGCATCTCATTAGCATCGACAAGATGGTTGTCCATAATTGCTCGGGTATTTAGCTCCACCCGAGGGGTCTCTCAATGGTGCCAAGTAAACACATGTTTTGGTGCCTCTTTTTCAACATACTTAGGCTCATCTTCTAAGCCATCTAGGTAAAATCCACCTACAAAATAATACTTGGTTAGAAAAGTGATGACCCTTTTGGCTGGGGCTCGAGTGATAGGTCCTTGAGGAGCGTCATCATCCCGGGGTATTTGAGGATTTGCCCTCAAATCTTTGACTTGATCATCATCTTCTCTTTCATCCGCCCCCAAATATAGTGATAGATCTTGCACATTGAAAGTAGAGGAAACCCCATTCTCCTCCGGAAGCTCTAATTGATAGGCGTTGTTGTTGATGCGTTTGAGGACTTTGAAAGGACCATCTACCCTTGAAAGTAACTTGCATTTCCTTTGTTGTGGGAACCTCTCTTTTCTTAAGTGTAACCACAGCAAATCCCCTTCTTCAAAACCACTTCTTTTCGGCCCCAATTGGCTTGTATAGCATAAGCCTCATTCTTTGTTGCGATAGCTTTACTTACTCTTTCATGCAAGATTTTCACCCTTTCAGCCTTTGAGACTCCATCTTCGTTAACAATTTCTTCAAGTGGTAAGAGAATGAGGTCTATTGGTGTGAGGGGATTAAAACTGTAGACAATCTCAAATGGCGTGAGTTGAGTTATCCTGTGCATACTTCGGTTGTAGGCGAACTCTATATAGGGTAATTGTACATCCCAATCCACCAAACGCTTGCATACAATGGTTCTCAATAATGCTCCCAAAGTTTGGTTCACAACCTCTGTTTGACCGTTAGTTTTGGGGTAAAAGGAGGTACTAAAAATTAACTTAGTACCTAGTTTCCTCCAGAGCATTTTCCAAAAAGAGCTTAGGAACTAAGTATCCGGGTCGAAGACGATAGAGCAAAGAGCTTCGTGTAACAGTACTATTTCCTTAAAAAAAAGATCTGCCGCATGATTAGCATCGTTGGTCTTACTGCAAGCAACGAAATGTGCAATTTTTGAGAAATGGTCGATGACCACCATAATTAATTCTTGGTTCTAGCAGTTCGCGGAATTCCCAAAAACAAAATCAACACTGACCTCTTCCCACGGATGAGTAGGTATGGGTAATGGCATGTACAACCCTTGCGATAAAAAACGACTTTTGGCCTTGCACACGATACATCTCTCAATGATTCTTTGAACATCCTTGAGAAGATGTGGCCAATGGAAGTGTTCTTTGACGCCCTCTAGAGTCTTTTTCTCCCCGAAGTGACTTGCTAGACCACCACAATGTGCTTCTCTTACTAGTGACTCCCGAAGGCTACAATTTGGGATGCAAATTTTTCCCCCTTTGAAAAGAAAACTATCCCTAACATAATAGGGGCCCTCGGCCTTATTCAAGCAACATTGGAATATAGTCCCAAAATCCTTATCATCAGCATATATACTTTTGATCCAATCAAAGCCGAAGAGCCTAACATTGAGCTCGGTTAAGAGAGTATATCTTTGAGAGAGGGTATCCGCTACTTGATTTGTCTCTCCTTTCTTATACTTGATAATATAAGGGTATCATTCCAAAAACTCCACCCATTTGCCATGATATCGGTTTAACTTCCCCTGGCTATGGATATGTTTGAGAGCTTAGTGATCGGAGTGTATGATAAATTCCTTTGAAATGAGATAGTGTTGCCACACCTTAAGGGAACGAATAACTACATAGAATTCCTTGTCGTACGTGGAATAGTTTAGGGCAGCCCCTTTTAGCTTCTCACTGAAGTAGGCAACCGGCCTGTCCTCCTACATTAAAACATCACCAATACCCAATCTGGAGGCATCACATTCCACCTCGAAGACCTTTTCAAAATCGGGTAATACTAGCATGAGAGTGTGGCATAGTTTTTCTTTGATTAGCTTGAAACTAGCTTGGCATGACTTTGACCATAGAAACTCCTTCCCCTTTTTTGGTGCAATTGGTGATAGGGGCCATGATGGTAATAAAATCTTTGATAAATCTCCGGTAGAATGAAGCTAAACTGTGGAAGCTCCTCACTTTGGATATGTTTCTAGGAATCAGCCACTCCTTAATGGCTTCTATCTTGGATTCATCCACCTCCGTACCATCCCTTGTGATAATAAAACCCAAGAAATAGACCATTTCTTGAGCAAACAAACACGTCTTTAAATTTCCATATAGGCTTGCACTTCTGAGGGTTTCAAAAAGTAGCTGGAGATGCTCTACATGTGTTGGAAGATCAATGTTGTATACTAGAATATCATCAAAATAAACGATGACAAACCGCCCAATGAAATTCCTGAAAAGATGATTCATAAGTCGTATGAATGTACTCGGCGCATTAGACAGCCCAAAGGGCATAACCATCCACTCGTATAGACCATACTTTGTTTTGAATGCTGTTTTTCACTCATCCCCTTCCTGCATACGAATCTGGTGGTAGCCACTTTTGATATCAACTTTATAGAATATAGAAGCACCGATAAGTTCATCTAGCATATCCTCAAGTCTAGGTATTGGAAACCTATACTTGATAGTAATCTAGTTTATAGCTCTACTGTCCATGCACAATCGCATGGAGCCATCTTTCTTTGGCACAAGTAATGATGGAACCGCACAAGGGCTAAGTGATTCTCGGATGTAGCCCTTCTCAAGGAGTTCATTGGGATACATATGTAACTCCTTAGCTTCTTTTGGATTAAGTTTATAGGAGGTTCTATTAGGCAAAGTAGCCTTCGGAACAAGATCAATTTGGTGCTCTATCCCTCGTAATGGTGGAAGTCCTTGAGGAAGCTCCTTCGGAAAGACATCTTGATATTCTTGGATCACTTGCATAATAGAATTGGGTATAATTCAAGACTCCTCCACTCATTCTTTAAAAAGGACCAGCACCAATGGCCCTCCTTAGAATTCCTTCTCGGAAAGAAACAAGGATGATTCGACTCTTCCTTTCTTCATGCTCTCATAATCTTGAACTACTTGATCGGATTGGAGGGGAGCTAGATTGACAATCCTTCCATTCATCTTGAAAGATTAAAAATTTGTGAATCCATCATGAGTCACCATCCTATCAAATTGCCAAGGCCACCCCAACAATAGATTCCTTGCACTCATAAGCACAACATCAAAGAGAGCCTTGCCTTCATATCCACCAATCAAAAAGGAAACTCGGGCTTGCTTGGTAACCTTGATAGAATCTTTATCATTGAGCCAATTTAGCTTGTATGGAGTGGGATGCTGCAAAGTCTCCAATCCCAACTCGTGAATGACTTCAAGGGACACCACGTTTGTACAACTTCCTCCATCTATAATCACAGAGCAAACTTTCCCTCCCACTTTGCATTGGGTATGAAAAATGTTTTCTCTTTGGTCTTCCTCTTCTTGGTTTTGCATGGTCATGGATCTATTCATTACAACAAGTAGTGGTCCTTCTTGAGCATAGTAAGTATCTGCCAAAGGTTCTTCCATGGTGCAAGATGGTTCACAAGCTTCATCCTCACTTGAAATCTCTTTAAAATCTCCTCTCATTACCATCATACGATTATTCGGACATTGAGATGCTATATATCCAAGGGTGAGACACTTGTAACATTTTATGTCTCTCGACCTTGGTTTGAGCCTTTGACACTTACTTTTCTCTCTTCATTGCTTTTGCTTTCGTGGACTTTCATAGGGGAGTTCTTATCTTCATTCTTAGGGGGTGGTTTGAAAGGAGTGTTGCTTTTTTGGAATGGCCGAGTATTTTTTTCCCTCAATTTCCTTTTTCTTTGCCTCTCTATTTTTAAGGCTAGTTGGACCACATCATCCATAATGTCAAAAGGTAGTAGTTCCACTAAGTCTCCAATCTCTCTTTATAGCCCTTTGATAAACCTAGCACTCTTTAGGTTCCTCCATAGCACATCGGATCTTCAAAGTTTCACTCAGTCAAGTATTCTTCCACCGATTGAGAACCTTGCATTAAATGTTGGAGTTGGAGGAATAATTCTTGCTTGTAATGGAAAGACACAAATTTCTTCTTCATCAGAGTTTTCATGGTCTTCCAACTTTCACATTATCATAACCATCTCTTCTTCTTTGTGAGGTCTTCCCACCAAAGAATTGCATAATCGGATAACTCTAATGTCACCATTTATAGTTTCACCTGCTCGGTATAATCATAACAATAAAAAACAAAATCCACTATCTCAATCCATTCCAAGAAGTCACTGCCATTGCTTGAACCCTTCATGGGTGGTATGGAGACTTTAACATGCCTCATATCATTTTTGCCATATGAATTTCTTCTCGGACTTAGAGATTCTTCCTCCTCGATTTCCTCTTCAACTTCTTCAAACATACTCTCACTTTGACCTCGTGAATCAATGGAAGTATTTAGCCTCCTTCTTGGCCTAGGAGTTTTTGGTTCCCTCACATGTCCACTAGAGGGTTCTCTAATCTTCGCTATAATTTAGACATCAGCTCTTGGAGCTCATCAAGTTAATGTTGCATATTAACACCTCGACTTTCTCTTGTTCTCTCTCGGGTGGCACACTTGAACTCGACATTGTTTCTTTAAGGCTATTATAAGGAGCACCACTTCTCGTACTCATCTTCTTCACAAAATTAATCTTATAGAGTTTCACAAATAAGTCACTTAGGCTCTGATACCAGATGATGCACCACAAAGTGCAAGAAAACAAATATGCACCTTGTGTCCAATCGGTTACAACGAAAACAGGGGGCTCAACTTCAAACAGGGAGAACTTCTAATGCAGGTAGCCAACGACCTTTAAATTTGCAGGGGTTCAAGAAGTATGCAAGAAATAGGTTCTAGCCAAATTTCACGTTAAAAAACGTAAAGGAGTGTAAGTTATCCACGCAACAATACTCTATCCCGAAATGGATTCAATAAAAATAGTTTCAACAGCTTCCACACATCAATGTATAAAATCACGAGATTAATTCCAAATTTCTCCAAAAATACGTCCAGTTCACAACAATCTATAGGAGTTCAAATCCTCAAAATAACAGAACTAAATTCTAAGAAAATCGAATATAACAGTCACAAAATGTATGAGCTGGTCCATGAGTTCCCTATACTCGGAATCCATGACTTTAATGGACTCTAGCAAAAGTCTCTCCAACTCATTTTCCTTCACTCTTCTGGCCCTTCTCTCCCAATGAACAACTCGAACAAGTTAATGGAATAAGCTTAGTATAAAATCCAACCTCCAAGAATGAAAGAACGTGAGGAAGGAAGTTTTTGGAAATCAAGCTGTCGATTAACCCTAGACAAGAATCTGATTTGCGTTTTGGGAGAAGGCTCCAAAAACAAGTTGCAGCACCTGTTTTAGATTGACAAACTAGGTTAACACATCATTAAGGTGGGTTAAATACCTCCCTAATGAACAAAAATGAAAAAGCCCTTCTAAACACAAAAATAGGCGTGGTGACTTGGCTAACAAGCTAGCTGAGACCACAAAAACAATGACATATTATCCATCCTAAAACTAATTAAAATAAACCAAAACTCCAACAATTCAACCAAACATTCATCCGAAAGTCATGTCATCTTATTAAAAGAACATGTTTTTATCCTAGAGCACCTCATTAGCATCGATAAGATGGTTGTCCATCGGTTATTTAGCTCCACTCGAGGGTTCTTTCCATGGCACCAAGTAACCACATGTTTTGGTGCCTCTATGTCAACATACTTTGGCTCATCTTCTAAGCCATCTAGGGAAACTCCACCTGCAAAATAACATTTGGTTAGAAAAGTGATGAGCCTTTGGGCTCGGGCTCGAGTGATAAGTCCTTGAGGTGTATCAGTAATCTAGAACTCACTTCCAGCATTGCAATACATATATACATTCCTTTTTATGACTAACCAACAGAAGATAAATGCATAATAATATTTAACGGAACCAAAACCAAACAGCAGTGTACCATATTCTACATCCAAAATATCCATAAATAAACAGATAGCACCACTCACATAAAATCCAAGGAGGAACTCTATATTAATTGAAGAAAACTCAGAGACAGTGTTGGTCTCCCTCCTTCTCCTATCTTCTTCTTCTTTCTTCTTCCCTTTCTCTATTTCTCTCTTCCTCCTTTCTCTCTTTTCCTCTTGGCCTTATTCTTTCTTCTTCAAAGAACTCTCTATTCTCTCTCTATTCCTCCTGCGAGTTCTCTTTTTTTCTTTCTCTTTCTCCTTTCTATTTCTATTTCTGATTCGCTTCATTAATCCAAAAGCATCTCACCTAACTCTTCCATTATTTTGCCATCTGTAAAGTAGGAGTATGCGTGGAAGAATCACAGAAGAAATCAAGTCTCGGGATTCACATTTTTGTAGAGTCCATGTGTAACCAGTTGAGTAGCCGGTTAAGTAACCCAAGCCATCGTCGACTATAGCTTGTTTAAAAACTCAATTCTCGCATTTTCATGCGGAACCGATTGATCATTGGATCGACAGCTCAGCCATGATCCAAGTCACCTAGATTACCGGTCGATGATACTCGACCACTCAATTGACCATCTCTAAAGAATCGCCTCTGTAATATTTAGCGGTCGACCATTTGGTTGATCTATTCCTTCGTCGTTGACCGAATCCTTCTTTTACCCACACCCGATTGATCCTATGCTCGACCCTTCCCACGTTGCACTCCATCTGTTATTTTCTAACCTTTGTAATATTTAGCGGTCGACCAAATCTGAGCCACTCGACTGCTTCGTCGATCGCAAAACTAAGGTGCAATCTATAATAGATTTCAGTTGATCTCTTCAACTATATTTTCCACCGCTTTGTCGACCGCAAAACCTGGGAGCACTTTGTATATTGCGCGGTCGATCAACAGGTTGACCATTTCCACTGTGCAGTCAACCTTTTCTCTTGCTTTCTCATTCCTTGAATTCTTTAAGTCCCAATATGATAACTCACTTCATGAACTTAGATGAACATGTTAGACAATATTAACACTCGTATTGAGGGTATTTAACACTTCTCTTAATAATTTCTTCACTACTTTAACCAATTCCTCAACAATTTATAATTTACTCCATAATCATATAATAAATCTTCAACCCATTTCAATAATCGGTATTAATTATACCAAACTTATTTTCGGGGTATTATGATCCATAATAAAAATCATCTAAAAATCTCCATTAGTTCACAATTATTGTTATCCTCCGTTTAAGCTTAACTCCGGGGATTACATTCCTCCCTCTTTATATAAATTTTGTCCTCAAAATTTGACTTAGTCCATAGTCTCCAAATTCTTTTCCTCTCTATGTTAAGTCTTTCCTCAATCTAACTCTTTACCACTTAGGGAACCCTGCTTAAAGGTCTACTTAATTTAGCTTATATCGGAATTTTTTTTTACCATTTTCCCTTTCCAATTTATAAAATTTTGGGCAGAGTTTCTCCCGTTTCTTTACTCCCCCAAAGCTAATTCCATACATCCTACACTCAAAAACCAAATAGTTCCAGTTTTATCTATCCTTCATTTAACTTAATCCAAAAAGGGACAAAATATCTACATCCATACATCCAACTACAATAAAACAAATTGCACATGTGTTCCAAAATTACATGTTGCTAAAATTAAACTACATATAATTTAAAAAATATCCAAAACAGGACTTCAATAATTCAACCATAGAGCAATACTCATCATTATCAGCATATAAACCTAAATGGTAACCAACAATCGATATTCACTAAGCCTAGAGTATAAGTTCACCATTTTATTTTATTTCTCCATCTCATTGTCTAAATCCAAAAGAATTCCCATCATTACTTCTTCTAATGTCCTTTCTCTTTTATGTCTTACCAAGTATCTAGACATTACTTAACTTATGCAAAATTTCCTCTTAATCATCCAACTTTTCAATCCAAGCTTAGAGGAAGTGAACAATTTAGCAATTTACACAAATTCCAAATTCATGTTTAATGAAATTCCTTGACTCAACTTCCAACTCTCAAGTTTAAATAGTCTCCAAATCCAAATATCTGTAGAAAATAGGGTAACATACAAGCCTTAGAGGCAATAATTCGCTCACAACATCTACTGACTTCCAACCCAAACCTTAGAAGCAGTAATTAACTTAAAACATATACAGATCTCCTATTTAGAACTTCGATTGCAACTCCCCCGACCATATAGTTTTCCAAATCAGCTCTATCAATAACAAAACATATCCTCTTATTTCTATTCACGCCACAAATCAATAAAGCAGTATACTCAATTTCCTAAGCATCAATTATGGCAATACTCAGATTCCTTAATCTAAAAATCATAACAATACTCCTTTTATTGGATTATTGGCAAACAGTGGGGAATTAACAACCATAATCACTCAATATTCTCAAAGTCCCATTAATATCCATAGCATAAAAGTACCCAAACAACATTCTGGCATTATATCATTATACAAAAATCTCAAAGGATTACATCACTTCTATTTATACAAAATATAACTATTTAAAAAAACACTAATTTACATCGAGGTCATCTGACTGCCATCTACATTCGTTGCATGAGAAAAGCCTTTGCCAGAATTTCTTTCTTTTCATCGGATAGTGTGTGGCAAATCCTTCCAACATGACCAACTTTATTGTATTTATAAAATTTCCCAGATTCATCCACGCATTCCCCTCTATGTTTTTTCTTACACCTTGGGCATTGACTAACCATAAATTCCCTCTTAGCAATCTTTTCGCTTCCTTGTTGGCCTTCTCCTCAAAGAATCGCTTCACTCCTCTGGACATGTTCCCTTCTTCTCGTGAGTTTGGCTGAAATCTTATAGCAGAATCGTTCTGTTTCGAGAATTGATTCTCTACGTCTTCAATGTTAAGAGCCTTTGACACAATCTCCAAGTAGGACACATCTTGAACACTGGATGTCATAAAACCTCTATAAATATCAATCTTAAGCCCTTGCACAAACTGGTGTACTCTATGCTCATTATTGCTCACAAGGTACGAGGCAAACCGTGACAATGCTTCAAACTTGCGAACATTCTTTGTAACTATGCCTTCCTGACAAAGCATAGTAAACTCGATCAACTTACTAGTCTTTGTAGTGCAATTAAAATACTTGTCGTAGAAGATTTCCTTAAAATTTTCCCACTCCATGCTCTTCAAATCGTGCACCATTTTCATTGAGTTCCACCAAAATAGAGCATCCTTCATCAACATAAACATGACACAAGTAACATCCTCTTGCTCTTCAATCTTGGCGTACTCGAACATACTCTCTATCATGCAAATCCATTCCTCTGCACCCATCGGATTAGAGATATCTCCTTCAAAATATGGTGGCTTTAGTCATCCAAACCTTTCACACCCTAATTCTTTGGGAACCGTCAGCTGCTGGTTTCTCTGTTCTTCCAATTCCCTACTCCGTTCCATAAATTGAATATGCTGCTCCAATACTTTTGTTAGCCTACTGATCATCTCATCTCTTGGATCCCCGTTTCACCTTGGTTCCTCACCATTTTGTTCCTATACAACCAAAAAGATTTTATTAAAAGTTCAACCAGCAAAACCAATGGTAAAATAGAACCTGAACTCAATCTTCAAACATAAGTTCTCCAAAGAAGTACTTGAAATAAATACAAACCCAATCAACAGAACATTATTCTCAACAGTGGTTATCATTTCCCATGATATCCATCAAGCTACAACTAAAACTTATATAATAACCTAACCAACATATTTATTTTCTTAACAGGGTTCATCAACTAGTAACTGAAACGTAGAATAGGGAAACCTCTTCAACAATACATAACTAAATAACAGAGCAAGTCCTCATTTTTTCACTCAAAGCAGTACCTCAACAATTTACCAACCTTTACAGAGTCTCAACCTTTCATTGTATCCAACTTACCCAGTGTAAAACTACAAACAGGAAAACAACTTCAACTCTATACAGATTCCTTGTTCGTAAAACCATAGCATTCATCAGATCATTTTCTATAAATACTTTGACAATTTATTTTCTAAGATCATAAATATATTTACAGTTAATGAAGTATTTTCATGTCGAAGCTTGTGCTGGTAAGCAATCTACAGAATTGATTTTAAAACCCGGGTGCTCTGATACCATAATTGTAACTACCCGGTTTTCCTTTCTTAAGACGTGTCATTTTTAAAATACATTTATATTTGAAAATCGTGTAAAATTTAAAGCTTTTTCGTAGCGGAAGACTTTTCATTCTTAAAATTCTTTAAAAGAATAAATAGAATTGTTTTATGAAAAACCTTTTAGAAAACACAGCGGAAGACTAAATGAATAAAACAAAGCATTTTAGAATGCGGTAAATATAATTCCTTCTTTTATGATACAATTACTTTACAAAATTATTTACAAACCATTTCCTTTTAAATCCTTTAGCCTAACCAGCCCCAAGATCCGCACGTGCAAATCCTTCATCAATTGCTCCTTAACTTGTTCTCTCATGTACCTACATCACAAGACTTAAACTATGAGTCTATGGCTCTGTAAGAGATATAAAATATAAAATGCACATGCTAGGTAGCTTTTAAAATCCATATGCAGTTTTCTATTTTCATTTTCGTTTTCGTTATCCTTTATCATTATCTTCATTTTACTTTACCTTTATCTTAAATTGAACTTTAATCTTGACATTGAACTTTGGTTGTATGGGTGAACTTAGGCCCTCGAGGTGAACTTGTACTATGCTGGTGAACTTAGGCTAGCATAGGAACTTGTACAGCAAATGGTGAACTTACATCATGATAGTGAACTTCGGCTATCATAATGCACTTTTACTGTGTCCTTTCTGCTATCATCTCGGGAATGAGTGGTGAACTTAGGCCAACTCAACCCTTCTCATTTTCTTTACGCATTTCTCTTTACTCTTTATCTTTCTATTTTTGTTTATTTATATTTCATATCCATTTATTCTTTATTTATTTATTTATTATCTGTTTCTGTTTTACTTTCAATGACAAAATGGATATTCCTACAATCGAAATGCAGGTTTTCTGCTTCAGGTGATTAGCCCTCGAGAACACCATACACTTAGTATGTATGAGCATCCATTATGCCATTTTCTCAAAACCATGCATGAAAACCATTTTCGTAATATTCGGAAAACCATGATGCATGAATGCTTGTGAATGCATACAATCCTATATCCTCAACATAATCCTCAAAGCATGTTCAATCTCATTATCATTATCCTTAACTTAAAACTAATAAACACATCAGTAAAGGAAGCTAATTATAATAAACACAGCATCAAACAACATTACATCCTCAGGACATGATTAGAACCTAACTTAATAATTTAGTAAATGCAGGTCTCATACAAATCCTAACTCTTGCGATGTAGGGCCCTAAAGACCAAAACACATACAATATCATTTACCTGGTGGTCTTCACTGCAATATAGCACTTAGAGTCTTCCCTTTTCAATATCTTCAAAATAATAACCTTTAATTATCAATACCAACACGCCAATATCCATTTATAGAGTTCTATAAACCATAATATTTAACTGCTCCAACATTCACACCTTCAAAGTTAACATATATATTCATAATAAATAATAACTTCAACGGTTGATAAATATCACCAGAACACTATTTCCAACATTATCTTCAAGAGCAGTTAGCATTTAAACTAAATGTTGAATAAATCCTTAGACCATCAACTATCAATAGATCTCCCAACCGTGACAATCAAAACAGAACTAAGCCTAAGCGGTAATTAAAACAGGGAAATCTCCCCAACTCGAGAACAGACACCCCAACACATTTAACAGATTATAATCATCACTTAAACAGGGAGCATTAGTGAATGAAACATAATTATCCTAACATGCTTTCTCATTACTGGCTTCCAATATAGTAAATAAACTTTGGAGGACAACAACTTCACTCAATCAACAGTATTCCACATCACTGCAACTTACGGAGGGTATATCCAACATTTCCACATGCTCACCAACTACACAATTTAATCAAAGAAAATAACTTAACAACAAAGAATGCTTTAAACTACTTCAACCATAAAATAGCAGAGAGTAATCTAGAACCCACTTCCAACCTTGCAATACATATATACATTCCTTTTTATGACTAACCAACAGAAGATAAATGCATAATAATATTCCACGACCGAAACCAAAACCAAACAGCAGTGTACCATATTCTTCAACCGAAATATCCATAAATAAATAGAGAGGATCACTCACATAAAATCCATAAAAGCCAAAGAGGAACTTTGTATTACCTGAAGAAAACCTAGAGACAGTGTTGGTCTCCCTCCTTCTCCTGTCTTCTTCTTCTTTCTTCTTCCCTTTCTCTTTCTCTCTTTCTCTCTTCCTCCTTTCTCTTTTTCTCTCTTTTCTCTCTACCTTATTGTTTTTTCTCCAGAGAACTCTCTGCTCTCCTCTCTACTTCTCTCTCTATTCCTCCCGCAAGCTATATGTTTTTCTTTCTCTTTTTCCTTTCTATTTCTGTTTCTTATATGCTTCATTAATCCCAAAGCATCTCATCAAACTCCCCTATCATTTTTCCATCTGTAAAGTAGGAGTATGCGTGGAAGAATCATAGAAGAAATGAAGTCTCAAGATTCACATTTTCATAGAGTCCGTGTGGAACTGATCGAGTAACCCAAGCCATTGTCGACCGCAGCACGTTTAAAAACTCAATTCTTGCATTTTCATATGGAACTAGTCAACCATTGGATCAATCACTCAGCCGTGATTCAAGTCACCCAGATTACTGGTCGATGATACTCGATCGCTCAATTGACTGGCTCTGAAGAATTGCTTTGTAATATTTAGCGGTCTACCATTTGGTCGACCGATTCCTCCATCGTTGACCAAATTCATCTTTTACCCACACCTGGTTGATCATATGCTTGACCCTTGCCACGTTAGACTCCATCTGTTATTTGCTCGCCTTTGTAATATTTAGCAGTTAACCAAATCTCACCCGCTCGACAGCTTCGTTGACCACAGAACAAAGATGCAATCTGTAATATATTTTGTTCGATTTTTTCAATTGTATTCACCACTGCTTAGTAGACCAAAAAATATGGGAGCACTTTGTATATTGCTCGGTAGATCAATAGGTCGACCTTTCCACTATCCAGTCGATCTTTTCTCCTGCTTTCTCATACCTTGAATTCTCTAAGTTCCAATATGATACCTATTCACTACATGGACTTAGATAAACATGTTAGACAACTTTAAAACTCGTATTGAGGGTACTTAACACTTCCCTTAACAATTTCTTCACTACTTTAACCAATTCCCGAACAATTTATAATTTATCCCATAATCATATAATAAATCTTCTACCCTATTCCAATAATCGGTACTAATTATACCAAACTTATTTTCAAGCTATTACGATCCATAATAAAAATCATCCAAAAATCTCCAATAGTTTACAATTATTATTATCCTTAGTCTAAGCTTAACTCCGGGTATTACAATGTTTATGGACGATATTATTTAAATGATCACATATTTATCAAGTACCATATTAACATATTATGTGAATGTCAATATGCATGATCCATATTGACATATAATGTGAATGCTAATATGCATGATCAACAACCATCATATATAAAGTTGCACACATATGTACATCCTACCGATTATTTCACAGTAGTGCTAGTATGTCCACATAAATATTTGGAGGGTTAGATAGTCATAACTCAAAGGGGACTCGCAGTTAGTCCCCTTCTATTTCCTAACTTTACATATATCACACAATTCATACGCGAGATATCTATTGTGTAACGACCAAAAATTTTATAAATCATAACTTGATATATGGTGAATACTTTTTTGTCCAAATTTTTTGTTTTGGCATTTTGTTCATATTGGATTGAATAGCTAGAATATATGTGATTTAAGAATGAAAAATATTTATAAGTTAATTGTGTTGGAGTGTGTTGGCATAGAGGAGATACGCCCAACGTGGGATGAAGGACGTCCATTGTAAGTTGAAGGATGTCTGTTGTGCTGAAATATGTCAGAGGTTAACAATGAAATTTTTGAGTGTTGGTGTCCCCAGGAAGAAAAGTGTCTGCAGGATGGCATGTTCTCAAAAGTGTAAGTGTCTATGGAAAAAAATGTGTCAGTGGGATGTCGTGGTGTTTAGTGATTGATGAATTTATGTTTGAGGGGTTGGATATTCGCAATGGATGTGCACATATCCGCAGTGGTAGTAAACACTTTCGCAATTGAGACACACGTACTTGTGGGAATTGTTCTAGATGTTTTGTCTGAAGAGTAAATTCGTCTATTTTTGAGACAAAAATTGACGACTTCTCGGCTGAAGGGGTGTGATCAAGAATTGGTTAAGAATGTATTAGGACACACTCTATGAGGAGAAGGAGAACGAAAACTCTTCATTTTAGCTAGTGACCCATTGATTTAAATTACGAGAAAAATTCGAAAGTCAGGTATGAACTATCACCAAGATTACTGTTTGCTCTAAATTCATAAAAGATTCTTTGACTTGAGAAAAGGGAGGAATAACTCATTGGTGATACGTGGAGACCCGAGGTAATTAGTGTTGTATGTGTGTGGCCTAACGGCCTACATCGCAAGGTGTTAGGATAACTTATTTTTCTTGTATTCTACTTCTTGTCCATGATGACTCGAGGATCTGTTGATTGGGTTTAATTATGACGTTAGATGAATATATTCTATTTCAGTGTGTTTATGATGACTTAATGATCTATTGTTTGGTTTGAATTATGATGTAGGTGATATTTTTTGTTTTTTTGTGAAATGATGGTGATTTGAGGATGTGTTGTATGTTAATTATTGGATGACATTTGCATGCATATGTTACATGAGAGAAAGATAAAAAGAAGAAGAACATACGTAAGTAGGTTTGAAGTTAGGCTATCCCAAATGTTGAACCAATGAATACATAAGCTCATTAGTTAGTTCCTGATTGATGTTGAGGCTGACTAGCCGAAAGTGTTGAGGTCATTAAGTGTTGATGTGCATAACCTCTAGCAAAGCTTCCTATGGATGTCGGGGGTGTATCGTGGAATGTTGCTGAGATTGTTGTGCATTGATGTGCATGGTGGCCAACAAAGCTTCTGGTTGATGTCAAAGTTTACCTACCGAAGGTGTTCGGGTTGTGGCGACTCAGATTTTCATCTTTTCTTAAAAATGCAGAAAAATTTAAAATTTTGATAAATGACTAAAATCTTCATTGAAATCTTTCAATTTTAAAATTAGAGTGCCTTAAAATCCGATCGTCACTAACTTAGTAGAACAGTCAATTAAATCATAGAAAACTTTAGTTATAAAATTAGCGGAAACGTAACTGAAAATATTACTTAAAACATTCAAAGTTTAGGGTTCAAAGCATAACATATAAATATTCAAAATAAGGGCAGTAGTTAACATTTTACAAAACATGTTCGTAATTAAACCTTTATAAAATATATACTTTATTCTTTTTCTTTAGCCATACTCCTACTCTGGTCGTGTTGCATCTGGATACCCTGCAGGCTCCATGTGTAAGGCCTCCTCTGCTCCTGGTACAATCATATCATTACCTACACCACAAGTAAGGACGTGAGCCTAATGGCCCAGTAAGAAAATGAGTCAATACAAATGCATACGACTCTCTTTAGTCCATTTGGAATGGGGGCCACCCAAATCAATCTTTCATTACTTTTGTTCGTATCGTTCGTTCTTTATTCGTACTTCGAGCTGGAGATTGGGGGGTTCTTAGGGGATGGAATAGTTGATCGGACCTAACCCTTTACTTGCAACTAAGTCCCCGTTCCCGTCAAAGTAGGGGGCTTCGCCTAGTTGCAGACTAGAGCTGCTACCCGTCCGCCCCCCAACTCCCTTTTACTTTCTTTTCCTTTCTTTCGTTCTCTTATCATTTTCCTCACTCAACTCATGTTAGTACCACCCCAAGGCGAACTCCCTATTTTTTTCTATTATCACGATACATGATGACAGTTAAATAGTGCATATAAAAAGTAATTAACAGAGCATGTATGGATAGTGAATGATATCTATTTCATTAAACAACAATTAAAAAATGTCAAGAGAACAAAAGGGCACTTTCCAATAATTATGAAATAAACACATGGAAATAGGGGTAAGAATATTAACAAGTAATAATTAATAACATACTTGAATTAGTTAAACATGCTTGAAGATTAACACGAAATTCTTAGTTAACATGCATAAGTTGATTATATAAGGCAGCGTACAAGATGAAATTAAAGGACAGATCATGATAATATACAGCGGCATGCAATAGACAAGACAGTACCATAAATCATGCTCTTTCAATGACAATATTCAGCAGCGTATAATAGTGAGAAATAATGACATAACATGCTTCTTAAACGATAATATTCAGCAGCGTATAACAACAGGAAAGTACCACAGATTCATGCTTTTAATTAGTAATATATGCCAGCGTGAAATGACGAAATGGAACAATGAATCATGCTCTTAACAGTGAATAAGACAGCAATGATATACGACTAAATAAAACTACAAATCATGCTTTTACAATACTAAACATAACAGCAAATGTGAAAGATGACAACAACGGAAACGAACAAGCATGCTTTAAAACTTTACAGCGAATACTAAGCATGGCAGGAAGCTAGTCATGAACATATGGGTTTTATATATATTAACAGTGGATACAAATATAACACCAATATAGAGCATGCAAACGTGCTTGGAATACTAAATACAATAGCGAACTAAAAGAGAATATACATGCTTTAGATCTTCGACAACAACTATGAGTTATAACAGCAGAAATGAAATGAGTGTGCATGCTTTTCATTGATATGAAATATTTCCACGAAATGAAAGTGAGCCAGCATGCTTTATAACTTGATCGTAAATACTAAATATACAGAAAAATAGCCTTGAACATACGTGCTTAAACTAACTAACTATGCATGCTTGTCTAACTAAAATTACGTGGGAACATAGTCAGCTGATAGAAAATGGAACATACTTAATAAACGATTACAACTATAAACATGCTCGGATTAGAGAGATCTACAGCAAACAAACCAACGTCAACAAGTATTACTAGGTAATTTGGCAAGTAAGACATCTCACAAACATTCACAGATCTATATCAGGACAGTCATTATCCACTCTCCATTACATAAGTCATTTAAATTGCAATACATAGAAATCATTGCAATAAAAGAAATCGCATTAAGGAAGTCTACAAAGATTATTAATAGCTAGAGAAGAACTACAGTAAGCTAAAGAAAACCACAGCAATGTAAAACAATAATATGTGCAGAACAAAATCATGGCTAGTAAAGTTCATAACTCATTCATGTTTACCATACCATCCTATAATTTTTCCATTCATCATTCATTTCACCCTTAAGCATTTTATATTAGCTTTGTAGTAGAGAATTTACAGGAATAAACTACATAGCAGGAAGTTATCAACTAAAGGAAATTCATAGGAAATCAACAACAACTAATCTAGTACAACACACATACATTACTTGTGAGTAAGGCTTTGATGGCCAAGACTGTACCCAATTCCTTATCCCTAATGCAGAATTTCTCACGGACAGAAATCACCCAGCCAAAATCCTCAGTTCCCAAAGCTTCACTTCTACACACTTCACTCAACTAAGCACTTGGAAGGAATTCACACAACTCTCCCTAGCTGCCGAACCCTCCAAACCCTCACCGGCTCACAGAGCACACCACTCACAGAAATTCCAAGACATTTCAACTCTTACAGAAATCTGGATTAAAAAGACCCCAAAGACCCCAACGCAATAACTAACCCAACTAACCCAGAGACAATCGTACTTGCACAGGGTGGAGGAGGCAGGTGTTCGTGTGGTTAGGGCATGGTCTAGGTGTGGAGCTTGTCTTCTTGTCCTCGGTTGGGTCTTCTTGGCATTGGTTGCGTTTTTAATTTGAAAATGACAATATTTTTCCCCTAAATAATTGCAGATATGGGAAGTTGCGGACGCGCTTTTGCTTCCACACTATGTCTGTACTATGTTCGAACCTTACTGTGCAACCAAAAATTGAAGGGTGGGGACGAGAAAATGCGTCCTAACTCCTTTGAAAATCCATCCGTAGGAGACATTCGGATGCAAAACGGCATCCGCACCTATCGTCCTCGCTCATTCGAAAGTACCCATAAATTGTACAGATTCAATTCGGACAAATCTGCGTTCATCTGCCATCATCCTCCATCGTTCGAAAGTGTCCAAAAATTGGATAGATTCGATTTGGCGTATCCGCATTCATCCTCACCCATCCACACCTCGTTCGAATGACATTCGGATGCAAAACAACGTCCGTATTCATCCTGAGTCGTCCGAAACTCCATGACACAGATGACATTAGGATATAGAATTGCATCCCAACCTGCTGGAGTGGCGTCCTAAACGTTTGCAGACGACATAACTCGTCCTCACTTCGTCCACATTCATCCGTAAATGTCCAGTTGGATAGTTAGGACGCGAGAATCCATCCTGCTTCGTCCAAAGTGAAATCCAAGTGTGTGCGGACGCCATTCCTCGTCCTCATGGCGTCCGCATGCATCCGCATAAGCCAAATTCCAGCTTTTCTCTTTAATTTTCCACTCAACTTTCATCCATATTATTTTTTCTGAAATTACATGTCACAATTACACACATATAGATACGAAATGTAATATCTTAATTATCCCAACATTTAAATACATCACGTATATGAAAAAAATAGTATCGGGGTATTACACAGGTTGTCGTGCATTGATGTGCAGGGCGGCTAATGGAGGACTTGATTGATATCGGGTCTGTCTCCCAAAGGTTGGAGACAAGTGGTGGTTGTCTTATTGTAAAGCCTACTCATTCCTAAAAAGATGAAGGATAGAAAAGGGAAATAACATAAAGAAAGATAAAGGAAGGAAAAGAGAAAATATTATAGAAATTGATAATGGCATGCATACATATAGAGATTGTAATCTACTCATGATGTCTATACACAGTTTACTAAGCATTAGACTTATAGTTTGAACCTGTGATGTAGGTGATTTTAAGGAAGATACTCTTGTCGACGATGCTGTTGATAGAAGCGGTTGAGGATGAGTTTCCATGTATGGATGAGATACCCATGGGAGATTTTATCAAAAGCAAAGAACCTATGTAATAAATCTTGGGTTTTGACAACTATTGCTTTCTTTGAATTAATGACTTTATGTTAGAACTTATTTCGAACAAATTAAGTTTCTTTTACTGATGATGAATGCATTCTGTTTATTCAAACTAGGTTTTTTGCAGTATATTTTTATTAAATGTTTCAAAGATACTTCTTGAACTACATTATTAAAAAAAAAGACTTTAAAATTTGGATTGTTACATACAAGGTTTCAATGTTACCAATAACATCCCCTGTAAATCTTGTAACATCCCATTGCCATTTTACTTTCCAATAAAATATTTCTTTTTAAAACTTTATTCAAAAATGTTTGAAGGAAACTATTAGAGTAAATAAGTGCAAAAAAAATATGAAATTGTTCTTTAAAAACAAAACAACATTGTCAACATATCTTAAAACCAAACTATCTCAAAGTCTTGGACATGATGAAACACTTTTATTCCATCTGTGAGCCATAACCCCCAGGTCATCACGCGCCGGGTAACACAAGCCCTCATCGCATCATACTTCCTCCATGTACACTTTGGATCACAATCGTTACCTACATCACAGGAGAGATAGTGAGCCTAATGCACAGTATCAGATATAAATGAAATGCAAAATGCTGATGCTGACTCTATACACTTGTCTGTCATGTCAGAAGGGAACCTATCCCTTCTATTTCACTTAACGTCTCACTTTCAATCAGAACGTTGGAGATATTTCCCACAGAGAGATAGAGACATCCTCGGGATCTAGTCAGGTAGAATAGGTCACTCAATCCCTACATTGGAAGAGATACATTATCTCACAGTTCTCCCAAGCATCACTGTCACTAAACTCCCAACCTCCAATGCCTATTTACAAACATTACATTCATTGTCATCCCGTGCAATGCATGATATGCAACCCTAACTGACATGCTTATATGATGTCACACAACAGTTCATATAATACTAGAAAACAATACAATTCAACGACCATTGAAGCATTAATCATGAAACAACGCAACTATAATAAATCTTATGCAAGCTGTAACTATCATATTAATAATACAGAATTCCTACATGATCATCATTACCACTAACAGTTTTATTTACACAATGCTAAGTTCTTGAACATGCTACAAACTAACATCCTAACATAGTATTATTGTAGCACTTTAACATTAATAGGTTATCATCTCAAGATATATCAATAGGGAATAATCACCAACAAAGTACTATTTTGAATCACAAAGCAATATCAACATGAAAGTTCTCAATCAAGCCTCTAGTAAATGTTATGTTATCCCAAACAGAAAATTGATATTAAATCTACCGAACAATCATGTTTTATCAAACTCAACAAGATATTCAAACTCTATAGAACATCACTATCAACAAGTCCTCATCAATAAATTAGGGTAGCATGGAATGAACACATTATCATGTCATCAGTAAGTTTTCTATCCAACATAGCAAAGAATAGACTTAACATATCTCCACTATTCATTACATAAGATAGATGGCAGATATACTCTATAAATAACAACAGGAAATAGGAAAGTTCTATAGTTAATAGGGAAGGAAACAAGTAGTTTTTCACCATCAAAGTAGAGAACTTTTTCATCATAAAAAAACATACAAACCTAAACCTGTGATGTAGGCCCTTTCGGGCAAAGCGCACACCGTCACGACCCGGAGGGGGGCCGGACAGAAACGCCGGGCTAAACGACCCAGTCTTCGTAGAAGACCCAGTCGCTCAACCCAAGGCTTGTTGAATTATTGCGGAAGACTTGTATAAATACCCAACCGCGACCCACTTGTGATGGGCCACAGTCCATATAGTGATTGCGAGATTAAAAATAATGCGGAAATAATATACTTTAAGTCCAAATGATACTGTGCATACAATCTAGAAAATTCAACAACCAAGTTAAGTGTTTTTACAGTCATCTAAGTTAAAAGCTATAGTCGTCCATTGTTACGCTTACCGATAAATAAGAGTTCAACTAGGGAAATGAAATAAAATAAAATAGCAGTAGAGCCTTCAACTAAAATTCTAACCTGGAAAAAATAAGTCAATTGGGGTGAGTGACTAGCTCAGTATGGAATTTATACTAAATACTATGCATGTGTAAAACTTGTTTTACCTTTTCTTGAAAACCATGAGTTTCGGGGAATCATGCACATTTTAATAAAACATTTAAATCATTTTCATCTCAAGGAGATCAGGCCCAAGGCCTCCAACGAGATATTAGGAAAACATGGTCGTATACATAGACAACTATAAGTTTAAAATACACTCGTCTTGTTTTATACCAAATTTGTGGTCCGTGAAAAAGGAAGGTCACTCAAGGACTCCCCCGAAAAAACACACAGAAAGGTGGCCATATCATGCAAGCAACACCTCATGAGCCTGGAGGAAGAAAAATAATGACGGTCCGTAGACTCCGCTCGTTACCCAGGTTGTTGTGCAAATTTCGCTATGACACGCCCGTAATATATATACACCCTGATCAAGTTTAGGGATTTGCAACCCACGGAAGCAGTCAACACCTTCCCACAGTCTCCTATTTCACACAGCGCGCAAAGAAACCATCTCCACACAGCAGGAGATGTATCGAGGGTGTCCCCTTGATACTTTGACGTTCGCGACCGTTCAAAGTGTCAAGAGGATTCATCCCAAACAGGTTATAATCATCATATAAAAACATGAAATCCAATGCACAAAAGTAAACGTGTAAAACTTTTGTACATATATAGTATAAAAAGTTGACGTGCTGTCGAACAGTCCCCGTCAGGTTTTTCAAGTGTGGTATTCCACAAAATACGGTTTTATTTTTAAAACTATGCAATGTGATGCAAGCAACTAAGTATAAAGCCTCTACCTCGATGGCGGTCCTTCCTCGTACACGAAGAAATTGTTATCTCAGGTGTCGGCTCGAAATCCTCAAACTCGTCCGAGCCTACAACATGTTAAACAGGGGGAAAATCTCATAAATATGTCTCGAGAAAAAGTGAGGAGATCCTATCCCGAGACTAAGCTCAACATCTATTCTTAATAACCAAAACAAGATTCTAACTCATCTACCATTGCACTAACAAATTATCTCCCATTATTCTTCATTTTAATCTCAACAAGGTAGTTGGACTACTCTCCACTGAATGAACATAAATCCTTAACCCATTTCATCAAGTCCTCAACCTATTATGTGAAAGTTGTAACCAAACAAGACACAAGTCACTTTCCCTTGTTCATATCTTCAAGCATTACAGTCTACAAATCGTTCTTCTTCATGGTTTAGTAAGGCAGAAAGAAAATTGGATCCCAAACAATCAACAGAGCAAGAACAAACAACGTATTCAACATTTCTTCAACGGCAAATAACAAGTCTGTAAGTTCTAAATGTTCTCAACATTGTTCTATAAAAATAATTTGTAGCAAACAGGGATCCATCCATCAAACAACAACTCATTCTCAAGTCATTCTCATCAAACAGAATCACATCAGCTACTTAACATTAAACCTAAATTATTTTTCTGTAAAACCATGACAAACAGGGCCTAGTCTCTAACATTTTCCTCGGCACAAACTACGCTAAGAAACAAATCATTGTCAACAGGGCATAACCTCGGCATTTAAATCCACAGCAAACAGGGAGCATATTTTATCAATTTCTTCAGTGAAAACTAAAACAACAGAGAACCCAAACCATCCACAATCTCCCATCAATAGGAACATCCAATGCAGAAATCGAAGGTTCCTTAACAGAGTCCAAAAACGGAGGGAAATCTTACCGAAGTCGGAGGAAAATGGTGGAATGTAGCTCATAAATGCTCGGCCAACGTCGTCGCCGAGCTCCCGCCTTCGCGTCGTCGTCGGCCGAAATCTAGAGACCTCAGCCAACCCTATTCCGTGATGCTCTCAGATAGAATGCTCAGCCGATCACCTTCCCGCCGCTTTCCGCCTCTGTGAAGACCCTCTCTCTCTCTCTCTCTCTGACGGCCTAGGTGATAACAGGGAAGACAACCCTATTCTCTTTTTCACGAAACTGCTACTTCCTCTCCTTGACTCTTTTTTTTTCTTTTCTTATTTTATTCTCCTCCCTTTTATTTAATCATTTCCCATATTTTCAATTTGACCCTTCTCTGTTTTTTTTTCTTTTCTTCTACGCAGCCTTTCCTTCTCTTCCCTATTCAATTTCTTTTATTTTTTCAACTTTTATCCTTCCTATTTATTCCAACTTTTCCCTTTTCTCACCTCACCTTCTTTTTTTTATTCCAAGTCTACCACTTGCAGCGTACTTCTTACTTTCCTTCTTCTCCATTTTGCTTCTTCTTAATTTAATCACTTGAGATTTTCATTCTTCATTTATCCAATTCATCCCTTAATATGCAAATATATACACATGTATCACATGTTAATTTACCCATTTCTAAATCTCAACTCATTCCGAACATCACCCAACAATATTTACCGTTTCAATTTAATTAACTAATTGCACTTCTTAAATCAGTTTTCCATTCAAAAATTTTCAATTTCCACCGACTTGATTAACCGACCAAAATTTCACGCATAGTCGTCGTGTGACGATTCGAGTCAATTTTCTAATATTAAGACAAAATATTAATGCGAAAAATTTACACATAAAATTTACTCTTGAGAATTCTCGGTTTTCACATCTTAACCTCCTTAAAAGAAATTTCGTCTCGAAATTTAAAATAAAACTCATCCTACATCAGAAAAGATAAGGATACTTCCTCATCATGTCAGATTCGATAACTCATTGCTCTCAACAATCTGAAACGGGCCAATATACCTCGGGCTAACTTTCCTTGCACCCTGAATCGGCTGATACCCCGCCTCAGGCACACCTTAAGGAAAATAAACTCTTCTGCGTCGAACTCAACCTTGCACTCTTTAAATTTGCATAACCCTTTTGTCTACTTTACTAGTCTTGAGCCTATCCTAAATTATCTTAACCTTATCTGTGATCTCCTAGACCATCTTTGACCCTAGCGTCACCCTCTCTTGTGTCTCGGCCCAATACAATGGTGACCGACATAGCCTTCCGTATAGAGTCTTGTACAGAGAGACACAAATGCTCGGTTGATAACTATTGTTTCACAAACTCCACTTCAGATAAAAACTAAATCATCCTTATTCAAACATTTCTAATTTCTATTCTCTCGACTTGCAATTCAAACTTAGAAGCTGTAAAGAAATTAGCAATATCTACAAATTATATGTCCAATAAAATTCTTTAACTCAAAATCCAACCTTAAAGCCTAAACAGTTCCTAAAACTCAAAATCCAACCTTCAAGCTTAAACAGTTTCCAAAATTTAGGAACTTAAAATTTCTAACCTTGTCAGATTCCAATCGCACCAACAAAACGAAATGATTCATCCTTATTCATAAATCATCTAACTCAGCCTCATAGTAAACATATCCTCGAGACTCTCTAGTAAAACACCATATTCTATCAAATAGCTGATCAAGCCATACAACACATCCTCAGAGTCTAAGAACAAGAAACATAGACTATCAAACAACACGTCAAAGTAATATAACACTTCCTCGAGCATTATATAATTAGTTAACACAACCTCAAACCTATAACTAGCATATCCAAACCGTTTAGTCACAATCTCAAACCTATAACTAGAATATCCAAATCGTTCAACCAGTAAACAAGCTATCAATCCTCATGATAAACAAAACATATCAACATATCTTTACTCTTAACAGATCATATCCTATCATCAATAATAAAACATGTCCTCAAGAGTAACCGACCATATATACCAAATCTCTTAGCTATCACGAAAACCCTCAATAGAACAATGTATCTGTTCAATGACATATACATAAATTTTAGGAACGGCTGCACCTACTTAATGACAATTATAACATAAATTTGTCTAAACAATTTACTAAACCCATAATCTACACATGGTAGACATCTTCTAACATTACATGGGCAAGATCCTCAACATGTATATAGATTGCAAAGTTTCCATGAAATATTGAATCAATTACTAATTCATCACAGATTTCCAATCATCAACCTAAATCAAAAATTAATTATCCTTATTCATAAGACTCCAACTTCTAACAATAGTTGACCAATTACTAAACTAAAAAAAATAATCTCCAAAATCCGGAAATCCAATTATTTACAGATTCCAAACTAATCTAAAAACAAAAAATGATCCTTCCTAGCTCATAAATCTTCATAGTCTCTAAAATCCATCAATTTACATATATTCAGATTTCCCATTTACCAGCAAAGTGATTGTTAAGGTCATTAAACTAAACATACGGGCAGCAAATCACTTAAAAGATATAAATATCAAACAGATTCATAAACTTACAACAATTCCTCAAACGAATATTCACAGAGTTTCCATCTAACAATAAGAAATTTCTTAGAATTAACAGCATATGGACATAGACACTAACCAATATGTAATAACAGTTCTTATACAGATGTCTTAATATCTGGGTTTGACAATAATCATTCAATTCTTGGTATTCAACCTCATAGTCACTATAGTAAGGACAATCAAACACATAATAACTAAAATTCCTACAACCCTACGATGTAGGAGCTCAATGCCCAAACGCAACAATTTCATTCCTTAGAGTTTGTAACACGATTTTGAAACGCTTCTTATGCTCATTTCGAGACTTCGAATACACCAAAATGTAGTCTATAAAAACTACGAAGAACCAATCTAAGTACGGCTTGAAAACTCTATTCCTTAGATCCATAAATGTTGCTAGACTATTAGTCAAATCAAAGGGTAGAACCAAAAACTCAAAATGTCTATATTTCGTCAAAAAAGCTATTTTCAAAACATCCTATTCACGGATTCTCATCTGATGATACCCAGACCTCAACTCAACATTTGAAAAAATACCATGAACCACCAAGTTGGTCAAAACAAGTCATCAATCCTCGGCAAAAGATATTTGTTCTTCACAGTAATTCGATTCAATCTCTGATAATCAATACAAAGCCTCAAAGTCCTATCGACTTTCTTTGTTAATAACACAAGAGCACCCAAAGTGACATACTCCCCCGGATGAATCCACTTTCTCTCAATTCTTTCAACTGTTTCCTTATTTCACTCAACTCCGTCAGAGCCGTTCTATATGCCGGAGTTGCAACTAATATAGCACCTAGACTTAACTTAATGCGAAACTCAACCCCTCGGTTCGGAGGCAACTCTGGCAACTCATCAAGAAACATGTCTGGAAACTCTCTCACTATCGAGATATCCACATCTTGCCCAGAGGTTTCGCCATCACCGTCAACCAACTAGAGATACTCATGTTGCTCCAATCCACTGCGCTCACCTAGATAAACTCGCAAGACATGATCAGTTGTCACCGTACTAAGGCCACCTCGATAGATAACAACTTGCCCATCATTCGCAATAACTGTAACATTTTTCAGATGACACTCTACAATGGCTTGGTTCTTTCTTAGTCAGTCCATACCTAGAATCACGTCATCTGACTCATCGGTGATATAACCATGTTTGCAGAAAACTAGCAGTCGTCAATCACCACACACACTGCTCTGCACACAGATATCAGTCGACTATGAAAACCCAAAGGAGTACTGAAAATCAACGGAGATTCCATCTTCTCCATTGATTCTAACACTAACCCTAGGTCAACTCATAAAAGGCTCAGGTCATGGACTCATAATGGCTACAACTACTATTTTACGCCATAAATACCTCAGTAAAATCTTTCCACTCCACCAACTAAACATTGTAATTGGACCTCCCAACGTTCCACCAACTAGACGTCAATTTCTCCAAGTAATGACTAGTAATCCCCAATTGGAATATTTCTAACATTTGGAGTCCCTCAAATTTTTTTTTCTCCATTTTCCAAAACCAACTCTCCGCTCCCATTAGGTTTTCACCACCCTTAAACATGAGACTAGAATTGCTTTTAATCATTCTCTTTTTTTTTCTATTTATAAAAATTTGGGCAAAGACTCCTCTATTTCTTTACTCTCCCAAAAGCGACAATTTTATATCCTGCACTAATCCCAACAAGTTCCAGTATAATATATCATGTGTTACATCCATCAATAAATTTTATCAAAGAATTACAATCATTCACGTCAGATACAATCATCCGACACATTATTAATTAACTTACATTACATTTTCATACTCACCACATCTATTACCTACAAAATACAAACCTTACAACTTCACTTTGCTTTTAACGTGCTCACATACCGTTCGAGCACACTCCAATCGCTTTCTCCATCAATTATACTTTATCTTCAACGATTATCCAAATACTCAAATTACACTCAATCAAGTTCCCAATTATCCTTACTCACCCTCAATATGGGAAATCGGGGTATTACAAAATTCATTCTAACTAACTCCCGAAAATACGTTATCCTCGTCATACCGAGTTCCTGTGCAAAACTGTTACTAATCAGGTCTGCAAAACCTACATCATTGCTACAATAAAATCAGAACTACTCTCTTGCAATCAGCCACGAGATGTCATTCTCAATGGCATTTTCAAAATTCAGAGAAGTGGTGACACGAGACGACCTGCAAAAGGAAATACGTGTTAGCAACTCACGAAGAATGACAGGGACGGAGATGTAGACCTTTGATCGGATCCGGGAACTATCTAACGTTAGGTTCACGGATTCTAGATTTTCGAAGAAAATCTACCGATCGCGGGCAATGGTTCGGTTTTCCCTCGCTCAAACTCCCAATGGAAGTTTGAAAAGGGAAAACTTACGAGTTAGCTCAAGCACCACGAGCTCGCTAACAAGGAAGTCCTCTACTTCGTCTCGGATTCGAAGATCCGGGGCGGCCGCTCGACGGAGTCGGAATCTCCTCACAGGGAAGGGAAATAGTAATATATTAATCTTGTCAAAATTGTCTTTCAATGCGTCTAACCATGGAAATTTATAACCTAGGTGATGATGTGTAAGGGTGATGGACGGTCGAGATGAGGCAGATGATGGACGGCCAAGATGAGGCATGTGGGTGGCAATATGCAGGCTCTTGGATGAATGTGGAATGAATGGCCGAGATTAAAGCTGGTGGAAGAACATGCATGGCGTACACGTGGCAGCTCCCTTGATGTTTTCTTTGGGCTTGCTCTTTCCTTGGGCTTGAAAAGGATTGGACTTAGCCCATAACTCAATCATCACCATCTAACCTAACCAACAATCTAAATGCATGAATGAGTAAAGCTTATAACCATGCTTTACCCTCACAAAATAGGCGCAATGTTTGCCATGAAAATAAAAATAAGAAATAAATAAAAATATGCAGAATTGAAAGGTTACACGTTTGGGATGCCGGGAAGACAAATTCCCGTCTGATGAAGCTCATAACATTCACGTGTGTCCCAAGTCAAGACATGCACAGGTTGCTCCTTATCCGTTGGGACAACATCCCAAATAGAATCATCCTCGAAGTTAATACCTGCAAAAGAAACAAGATCATCAGTAATTTGGCTAAGTGACAGTAAGGACCTTGTTTGCGATCGAGTAATAGGCCTCGGCCCCCGAGGCATGTCAAGTGGAATACACTTGGTTAGAAACTTCTATGCACAGTAAACTTCGTCCAAATTTTTCACTTCAAAAGTTTTATCAAGCAATCAGAATTGGAAATCGTGGAACCTTGAGCTCTGATACCAAAAATTTCTGTCACGACTCAGAGGGGGGCCGGACAGAAACGCTGGGCTAAACGACCCAGTCTTCGTAGAAGACCCAGTCGCTCAACCCAAGGCTTGTTGAATTATTGTGGAAGACTTGTATAAATACCCAACCGCGACCCACTTGTGATGGGCCACAGTCCATATAGTGATTGCGAGATTAAAAATAATGCGGAAATAATATACTTTAAGTCCAAATGATACTGTGCATACAATCTAGAAAATCCAACAACCAAGTTAAGTGTTTTTACAGTCATCTAAGTTAAAAGCTGTAGTTGTCCATTGTTACGCTTACCGATAAATAAGAGTTCAACTAGGGAAATGAAATAAATAAAATAGCAATAGAGCCTTCAACTGAAATTCTAACCTGGAAAAAATAAGTCGATTGGGGTGAGTGACTAGCTCAGTATGGAATTTATACTAAATACTATGCATGTGTAAAACTTGTTTTACCTTTTCTTGAAAACCATGAGTTTCGGGGAATCATGCACATTTTAATAAAACATTTAAATCTTTTTCATCTCAAGGAGATCAGGCCCAAGGCCTCCAACGAGATATTAGGAAAACATGGTCGTATACATAGACAACTATAAGTTTAAAATACACTCGTCTTGTTTTATACCAAATTTGTGGTCCGTGAAAAAGGAAGGTCACTCAAGGACTCCCC
>CM039479.1:11208968-11587323 GCA_022433065.1 Begonia loranthoides | reverse complement strand
CCCAACGCCTACGTTGGCTACACATCACTTCCTGTAACGTATTCGCTTACTTTATTCATTATCTGTTTCACTTTCAATGGTAAAATAGATATTCTTACAAGCCAAATGATGGTAGTCCGCTTTGGGTGATTAGCCCTCGAGGACACCGTACACTTATGGTGTGTGAGCATCCATTAAACCATTCTTCAAAACCATGCATGAAAACTCATTTTCGTATCGTTTTGAAAACCATGATGCATGATGCTAGTGAATGCATGCAGTATCTATATCATCAGTAAAATCCTCGAAACATAATCATCATCAATATCCTTTAAAATCTAATAAATATGTCATTAAAAGAACATATTTATAATAAAATAGCATCCTGTAGCAATACATCCTCAATCAACCATAATGTCCTCGAACGATAGCATAATCATAACTTAACCTAATCTCGTAAACATAGTCATCAAATAATCCTAACTCTTGCGATGTAGGGCCTTACACAAACATATCAACTTACCTGTGGTCCGTAGAGCACTTAACACTCCAATTTATCCTTCACGATACCTGAAGAAGCCAGAAGAGAACCCGAGAGTAGCAACTCACTCTTTCTCCCTGTTCTTCTTTTCCTTTGGCTTTGTTCCCCAGTTCCAGACAACTTTTCCTCACGACCTTCAATCACAGAGAGCACCTCGCCCTCTCTGTGTCTTCTCTTCTTCTTCTCCCTCTCTTTTGTCTTCGCTGAGAGCTTCTCATATAAGCTCCCCACTAATCCCCATGATCTTACCTAACTCTCCTTCCCTATCGCCATATGTGAAAAGAACATAAGTGGAGAAATTATAGAAAAACACAACTTCAGGATATGCATTTTTCTTATCAATCAAGAGACCCAAGTAGGCCGCGATGTTGACCGCTCTCACGTTAAAACCATTTTTTGCGAAATGCTATGGAACTGGTCGACATCCCTGTCGACATGCACAGTTGATCGCTGCAATGTAAAAATGTTGCACCCGCCTTGCCAACCGCTTTGCCAGTTGCTTCTTCTTCCTGCCTTGTTTTCTTCATTTTTGGTTTAGTATCCACGACCGCTCCGTTGATCGATCACTTGATCGAAAAGCCAAATTGCAATCTGTAATATATTTTGGTCGAGCTACACGACCCCACCCTTGACCGCTTCGACGACCAAAAGACGCCATTGCTCTTCTCTCTCCTCTTTTGTAAATTAATAATTAACACTTTTAATTAATCCAACAATTTAATTACTATAAATACCCCACTTAACCACTTGTAGTAATTCCATCAAATAAATTTCAATAATTATCCAAATAATCATATTACACCCAATTAATTTTCTAATTATCCTTACTTAATTCCGCTACAGGAAATCGGGGTATTACAGTTACCACATGTACATAATTCATAATACATGACTTAAGTATCTAAAATATATACATTGAATGCATACTACATTAATCATAATGCATGTAATATGAACATACAAATCTTGTTTATATTAAAAGCAAATTATGCATGAATAACATCCATATATTTACCTAGACACCCTCTAATGATGCCCCAAAGCTCATGAAAACCCAACACTTAAATCATTTAAAAAATCATATTTTTAAGACATTTTTAACTCTGTACGGGCATTCTCAACTCAACTACAAACGTCTGCACTAAAAACATTTCTACACTAATATCCTTCTACAGGAGTCCACTCTTGGACCTCAGAAGCCCACTCTCAAAAGCTTTTTCTCACTTTTACAGTTTCAGATGCCCCCTATAAAACATGCTATTTTTATTATTAAATTTTCCATGTAGGATTTTTTGCTATATTTGAGGTCAATTTCTTTTGTGTTGACTAGATTATTTGAAATGTTAATTTTTGATCATGTGTATGATTTTCAGTCAATTGGTCAAATGGGTAAAATTCAGTGTTACCGTGAAATTTAAAATCTAAAGAATTGATGTTTGATAAATTTGAGTTATCATAGGTCAAGTTTAGATAACGTTTGGATTTTCAATGAATCTAAATTTAAATAATTTTATTTAATATATATATATTAAATAAAATTATTTAAATTTAGATTAGTCGAAAATCCTCTCTCTCTCGGACGGAGGGAAACCTTCATTCTTTTATTTTAAAAAATAATAATAGTTTAATTTTGAATTATATAATATATAATATTATATATATTAAATAATTTAAAATTAAACTATTATTATTTTTAAAATAAAAGAAGAAATGGTTTCCCTTCCCGGAGAGAGAGAGAATGGATTTCGATGCTAAATCTATGTTCGTGGCTTTCTCAGCTTCAACCTTGTGAAGGTTCTTGGAACGTAAGTCTAAGTTTAAACTCATTTTCTCATTTGAGGTTTTGTATTTTGGAATTTAGATTTCGAGCTAGGAAACTAGAAATCTTTGGATGTGTTTATGTTGTACGAGTCGATCTATAGCTTAAGAGTAATGCTTAATTGTTTGATGGGGAAAAATGGTGAAGAGGGGCGAGTTTCTTCACATATCTTCACTGGTAACGTTGTTCCCGATCAACTACTATTGTGTCTCGTCAACTGTGAAAACATAAGTGATTTGGGACTGAGCATCCACGTTAAGTGGTTGGGTGTCTGCGTAGGTCATCCATTGCTAGACCCAGACATATGCATCTGGTCTGGTTGTCAGCATTGAGTATCTATTGCAAGTATTCATGCCGGTCATCCTCGAAAAGTATCCAGGCATCCTCATTGGTCGTCCGTGGCAAGACGCTTGGCGTCCACAGAGGGGTATGACATCAGTGCTAAAAATTTCTTTTGGACTGGGTATCCGCACTGGTCGTCCACGGTAGGGCCTGAATGATCATGAAAGCCTATAAAGGGGAATTTTGTTGCCTTGACACGACATGCCTCGATGAAGTTCGTGACAGTTTATCATTTCCTTTGAAATTGGGTTCATATTCCCGATATAGGAACCATGATTTATTTTTCCCTTAGGTTTGGATAGAGATTTCTAATGTTGGTTTTATTATTGGTTTAGACGATTTCATGGATGTTGAACCTATCCTTGAGGTATTTGCTCCTGTTGGTAAGAAGAGAAGTCATTGTCTAGGTAGAGATTTTATACTATACTACATTGCATCATGGTTTTCAAAACCCATATTTTGTAGCTATAAGATAAGAAAAACTGACGTTGCCTGTTCAAAAGCACGTCTATTTTTATACTATACGTATGAATATTTTTCACATTTACTTTACACATGCATTGTACTTTAATTCCTGTGTTGTATCTATTCACTAGTGGATGAATCCTCTTTTTGTTTTAGACGGTCTCAGTGCCAAAACAATATAAGTCTACCAGTATATATTTTACTACATGAAGGTATTTTGTTTGTATGACATAAAATGGGTAATAGAGTGGTGATGATGTGCTCCTTGGGTATTACCTGCCTAATGTATGTTTTGTTAATACGATCATGTATACATTGACGCCGCATGATCTTCAGATCACCGTCATATGTCTTTCTTGTTTATATGACGTTGTTTGGTCTTCGAATTTCATACTTCTTTCTACCTTATGTGACACTGTCGAGTCATCGGAGTGCCATCATTCTCTGTGTGCATTATGGTAATTGATATGTCGGGGGGTCTCTGAGTAACCTTGCTTTTTACTTAGGCTATTCTTGAAATGTAAAAGCAATGGAGGGTTAATTTGTTATAGTTGTCTATGTATACAACAATTTTTTGAAAATTGCATCATCAATGACTTGTGGAGTTTGTTTGTTAAAATGATAAAAAGAGTTTTCAAGAGATTTGCAACTCATGCATGGTATATGAAATGGATCATGGTTCTAAAAAAAAATGATAATAATAGTTTTCTCATGCATTGCATATAGTATAAGTTTCCTATTAAGTTAGTCACTCACCCCTAACGACTCCCTCCTTTCTAGTTAAGAGTCATGGTGATCGGGAGCGATAGTTGATCAGAAGTTAGACTGAAGACCCTGTTCTTTCGGAAATCTTTTGAATGTTTCAATCCTTGGTGAGGGTTTATGATTTGGGTCTATAGAAAATTCTAACCTTTCCTCGGTGTTTGTATTCTCGCAAAGTATTTTTATAACTTATTGCTTTACTTTCTAGTGATTACTATTGTGAACCTCAACCCATTTCTTGTGAGCTATAGCTTTGATTTTATTAACTCTTCTGCTACAAACCAGGTTTTGGGCTTAGCAATCAAGTTTTCTCCTAGGATCGAGTTGTTTAACCTAGACTTTTTGTTAGGCCCGCCCCTAGGTCGTGACACACCCTAATGGCTGGATGCCCAGTCCTGAGAGTTTTTCTCATTTTGCTTCCCCAGATGTCCACCCCAAAAGACATATGCCCACTCTTGAGCATTTTCCCCTTGTTTTACAGATCTAGACGTCCACAGTAGAGACCAAAAGGCCGCTCCTACAACTTTTCTCACAATTTCAACATATTTTCATGCAAAAAAATATATCAACACCTCTCTAGAACTACAATCACAATATATAATCCTCCCATTACATAATTTTTACTCTATCTTAACCAAAATGAAGCATTTATTCATTAATGCATACTAATATATTTCCAATTTTTTACAATATATGATATGATTTAACACTCATCAATTTAATGCTTTTTTTTTGTCATGACCTAGAGGTGAGCTTACAAGAAATTCTAGGTCAAGCAACCCAATCATTGGAAAGGACTCGATCACTTAGCCTAAGGCTTGGTTCACAACTAAATACTTGAACACAAACAAAGTCATAGTCTACGTGGGATGAGTCTTGGTCCACATAGTGATTATGAGAAATAATAGCATAAAAATAATGAACACTATGGATCAAATCCAAAGCCCAAACACCATTTAAATATTTTATATAAACCTAATAAATGTTTAAGTCCTCACTAGAAAAAAAGTTCAAATGCTCAAGGAAAATAATGTAAATGGAAAGATCTGCCACCTGACAATAACTTCTGACTAGTCTTGCCTTTACCTGGAGGGAATGGCCGTTGGAGAGAGTGATTAACTCAGTAGGCAGGTTATACTAAGTGCAATATATGTAAAATTGGTTTTACTTTTCAATTCAAAACCATGATCAATCTAAAATGTCATTACCATGTATGAGTTTATAGTCATTTTAAAACATTATTTACCATTTTAGCAAAATAGGCTCCACGAGCCACCGATGAGGCAATCAATTAAAACATCGCTGGATATCTACTCAACTATAGTAAAATAAGTCTATACCATATTTCACAAATTTAAAATAGTGATCTATGAAAAAGGAAGGTTGCTCAAGGACCCCTCTGGTACAATCACATAGAAAGATAGCAGTCCAAAGATGACAACACCACATAAGCTAAGACAAAGAATTGTGAGGGCGATCTGAAGATCAAGTCATAACACAGGGTTGTCGGCGAACTAGGCAACGATGACACAATCCAAAATAAATACACCAGGATCAGGTTTAGGGATTAGAAACCCAAAGAGTGCATCATTACCGCTCTATTACCTATTTTCACACAACGCACAAACAAAACATCTTCACATAGTAGAAGATGTATTGAGATAGCCTCTTATTACTGACACCGTGACTGTCTAAAGTATCAAGAGGATTAATCCTCCCATATTTGTGACAAAACAATCAATGATGTAATGACCCAAAATGTTTAAAACATATTTTCCTTTTTTATATATATACAAAACCAATATCAAATTGTTCAAACATTTTTAACATGAATATAGTAACAATGGAAAATATAATTTAAACATGAAAAATCCAAGAGTATCTAAATCCATTACTTCATCAAATATTAAAGCCCATAGTTTTGAAAATACATAAAACAACTTTTCATCAAAATAAATCTCCATAGGTCAATATTGCCAGACAACCTCCTAGACTCACTCATGGAAACCCATCTTCACTACCTCTTCAACGTAAGCATCTTAGATGTTATTAATCCCTACACAACAAGGTTCAAACTATAAGTTTAATGCTTAATAAGCAGAGTACTAAAAATCTTAAGTAAAGTCACAACTTCTATATACAAGTAACTAAATTTCTCAAGAATAGTGACAACTTCTAAATACATGCATGTCATGACATATATCAATTTATTTTATTTAACTTTATTTCTTTTATGTATTGTTCCTCTTCTTTATCTTTCTAGAAATGAGTAGGGTTGGCAAATGAGGCACCCACCACTAGTCTAACACCTTTGGGAGATAGTCTCACACCTTCGAGAGACAAACTTGACATCAATCAAGTACTCTGTTAGTTGCCATGCACATCCATGCATAGAGACCAAGTACCTTTGGTTGGTCTACTCCGACATCAATCGAAAGCAAGCTAACAGACTTATATACCCATAAGTTCACCTTCGAAACTGCCTGACCTCCAGATCCATTTATATATATTCATCATCTTTTATCTTTCTTATGTGCAATGTCAAAGATAGGTATAAAGCATCTATGATATGGAATAAACACATCCTCAAATAATCAACTTTATTGTAAACATAAGGTAATATCACCACAAAAAGATACAAAATTCTTATACATCATTAACGTGCTGGAAACAAAATTTATCGTCTATCATCACAAACAATAGAGTAACAAATCCTCAAATTATCATAAGAAAAAGAAGCAGTCTCAAATACAGAGCAACATATCCTCGAATGAACATAAGTAAAAGTAGTCTCAAATACAAAGGAATTAACATAAGTAAAAGTAGTCTCAAATACAAAGCAACATATCCTCGAATCATTGTAAATAAAAGCAGTAGACAAATCAAACAAATTCGTAGCACCTTGTGGTGTAGACCATTAGACCATACACATGCAACTCTACTTACTTGGATTCCACGTAACACCCAACAGTCTAATTTCTTTTCCCCCTTTGAGCCAAAAATCCTTCTGTCTGTTTGGAAAGAATCTCCTCCTTTAATTTTTTGTCTCAGCCGTTCAATTTTAACTCGTTTATACAGAGAATGAAATAATCATGTTTCCCCCTTTTTTATCTGAGTGTGTACAAGTGTCTCTTTGTACACTCTTGCTAGTGAATCAATTGTGCCTCTTCAACCGAAGGGTCATCGGTTTCGCTTCTCTTTCGTGTGTATTTACTTTCTAGGCGAAAAAGAAAAATGGCTCTTAAATCATCGTTTGAACGAAGCAGCCAAACCATTCTTAAATAGCCAATGCTACGGGAAGCGGAATACTAGTTGCCGCTGCGGATACGTATGTATCCGCTACGAATATTCACTGTGCATATTTGCCCCACATAAGCATAACTATGCCAATCACTCAAAGCCATGACATCCTTCCAAATGTGTTTCTTTCTGTGGACGTCTTTGCTTCCACGATCTCTTCTATTTTTTTCTGTAGACATCTTTGCTTCTGTGACTTGTACTGTTGAGCCAATTTGCTTCGTCAAAATGACGATATTCTTTACTTTGTTTGTCTGCTGGGATTGCGTTTCTTTCTGAAACGGACGTTCCTTCTTTTTGTACGACATAATTTTTCTTTATTTAAGACCTTAAGATAGCCAAGTAATCCAAATACTACTTGAGGGTCAGATTGTCGGCAGTTTTGGATTATCCAACACTTCCTCTAAAGTTGTACTTGATTTTCCATTTATGCTTAATTGTGAATAACTCCTACATATATTTGGATGGTTGATGAATGTAATTCATCTTCTTTCCTCTTTGAACACGTACAAAATAAACACTCAAAATATTGTTTGAGAATCACTGTGCTCATTGTGGATAGAAGGAATCTGTGGCACATCACAAGTAGTCCATAAGACTGTGAACATGACATTTCATGTCATTAGTTCTCTTTCTTCTTTCTTCATTGACTTTCTTTTCTTTTCTTTCTCTTTCAAGAATGAGTAGGCTTGGTAGTGGGATAACCACCACCATTCTCCATCTTTGGGAGAATCTCCGACCTTTGGGAGAAAGACTCCACCCTTTTGGGAGTCCTCCATTAGATGCCATGCATTTGAATGCATGGCGACTTAGCAACATTCTTGCCAGTTTGGGAACAAACTAATGGGCTTATGTATCCACTAGTCCAACCTTTGGGATAGCTTGTCCTCCAAACATATTTACGTGCATTTTATCATCTTTTATCTTTCTTAAATGCAAACTCATGCATGAAATATAACCAAAACATATCCCCAATATCATACATTAAAGTAGATAGCATCATATAAAAATATAACAACAACAAAAACATAGCCTCAACATCATCTATCGCTGTGAACAGAAACAATATCTCTAGATATATAAAATATTCTTAACGGCAAAATATACAAGAAATGAATGTGTCCTCAACCATCACATATTACAGAGCACACATCCTCTAGTCATTAGTAAAAGCAGTAAGCAAAAACAAACAAATCTTCCTAGCTCTTTGCGGTGTAGGTTGAGGGGTCACACACATGCAACACTACTTACCTCGAGCTTTATAATGGAAGAAAAATGCTTCCCGTAGCTCATCTTGTCCTCCAAATGCTCTATCTCCTTGCAAGAGTTTCAAACAAGTTCATCATTGCCAACACTAATAAAATAGTGCAGGTTTCTAATAATGCCCCTTTTATACCCATGGTTAGGGCGTGGACAGACGTTCATTAGTCTTAGAATGACGTCATCCGTTAATCTTGTGTAGGCATTGCATACCGTGGACGCCCACGCTACCGGGGGTACTCACAGTCCTCCACGGTCCTCAATCCAAATGACAATGTTTTCTTCAAATTAGAAGACATGATCCTTTCCACAAATGCCTACGCTACCGTGACACCAGTTGTTCTTCCCGAATCTTTGCTACTACTTTCCTTTCTGCGGTCAGCTTCGCTCCCATGACTCCTACTCTTCTTGTAGCGCCCCAAAGCATTAAAACTCTTTTTCTTGCTCTTTATTTTTTTTAAATACGTCATACATAAAATCATTTCTTTAAAACCATACACAACGAAAGTCTTTAAAATAAATCTCTTTTGAAATCTAAACTTAGTAAAACTCAACGTTAATTAAATATCCTTTTGTACCTTTATAAAACCATGCAGTGGAAGTCTCAATGAAAACTTATTTAAACTCAATCATAGTAAAACACATCATTTAAATAGACATAAATAGTTATAAAATATTTCTACTTAAATCCAAACAACAATAAATATAACTTTGAATAAAAAGCTTTATGAATCATTATTAAAATCCATCTTTCCTTTAAATCCTCACCCACAGGTCAACTTTGCTACAACAATGCTCTAGCTTCACCCATGAGAATTCCTCCTCAACCGCACGATCAATTGTTCTATCTTCATGTTTCTCTATAACTTTATCATTACTTACATCACAAAGTTCACCTATTAGCCTAACGCTTAGTAAGAGATGCACAACATAATATGAGTATGTAATGCACTTTTGTAAAAACATGTCTTTTCATTCATTCATTCTTTTTCTTTTCTTTTAATAATCTCACAACCTTTGTAGAGATTCTTATAGGAAGAGTAGACATGATTATGGGAAATACATCACTGAGTGTCGTGAACTATGATGAGACAGTCCCCCTTATCGAGACCTCCGTTAGTGTTGTGCACTCAATGCACAACCACTTGGTGAATTGAGCTTATCCCCCATAGGACCAACCAGAGTTAATGAGCTTATCCCCCATAGGACCAACCTTTGGGACATACTTTCCTCAATCTTTTGTATTCTTTCTTACGTATCTTAAATTTTGTTTCTCTCTTTTTTACATGAAAAAATATGCATGTAAACCATTTTCGTTCTTTTCTTGAAAAACATGATGCATAGAACATACATGATACATGATAACAATCTAACATGCATGAACATAACAATAAACATATCCTTGATCAACATCTCAATATGAATAGTAACTAAGCAATAAGCACAACTTCGATCAACGTCTCAGTATGAACAGTAAACAAACAATAATTATATCCTCGATCAACATCTCAATTTGAACAGTAAACAAACATTAATCATATCCTCGATCAACAGCCTGTAGGCGACACATCCTATCATCATCAAAAACATGTCCTCAATCATTAACCTTGAAATCATATCCTCAAATACCACAACATAAACAGTAAACAGTAAACAGTAAACAAATCAATAGTAAACAATAGGCAAACATCACATCCTCAAACAATAGCCCGTAGGCATCAAAGAATAACATCATATTTCTACCTTATCCAGGCACTTTGTGATGTAGCCAAAGGCCAAACAAAACATCTCTTATCTAGAATCTTTAATGAAGTCTGACTATTCCTAAACTCTCCCTTATTGTTGGCTTTTCCTTTAAATAAACAAAGAGTTAGCTAAAGAATAACCCTAAACATTACTTACTGTCAAAACTACTTTGAGAACTAAACCGGGGAACCTACCTTAAGAAACTACAAGGAAAGTCCTCACCCGGGAGCTTGAGAGAATAGCTCTCTCATCCATGGGGTTCTTGGGTACCTATGGTTTAAACCCAAACCCTAATATTCATATAACTAAAATAAGGAAGTTTCACAAGATAAAATCTCAATAAATCATGTCTAAACTTTATCTTTTCCTAAACAATCTATATAAAGATCCAGAAAAACATACAAATATTACAACTAACCATGTATTTAACCCAACATGATTACTCCTCACATCCATAACTTCCAACATTCAACTTTTGATCACACATCCCAAAATTTATGTTTTATCTAGATTTTTATGTATTTCTAACTGATATCTCAACTAACTGATACACCTCTTTATCCAACTTCCAAGTTTAAATAGTATCCAAATCCATAGATGAACAGTTTTCCAAATCCACACTTCAATCCATTTCTCACCCTCTAATCCTGACATTCTTTTTGATGTAAAACAAAATACTTAAAAATACCAAACTATTAACATACTTACAGTTGATGGAGCATATTCACGTCGAAGCTTGTGCAGGTAGGTAGCCTACAAATTGATTTTAAAACCCGGGTGCTCTGATACCAATCAGTAACGATCTGGTTTTTCTTTTCTTAAAACATGGCAATTTTAGAAAACACTTAAATTTAAAACTTTTCTTTTTCTTTAAATCCTCTCAAACAGTTGCGTAGCGGATGACTTTTCATAAAATCCTTTAAAGACGATAAGTAAAGTTTGGGAAAACTTCCTTTATAAAACACAGCGGAAGAACAAAAAAAAAATAATTTAAATACTTTATAAAACTCTTTACAAACTATTTCCTTTTAAATTCTTTAGCCTAGTCAGTCACAAGATCCGCGCATGCAAATCCTTTATCAACTGCTCCTTAACCTGTTCTCGCATGTATACCTACATCATAAGACTTAAACTGTGAGCGTCAGGCTCAGTAAGTGATATAAAATAAAACATGCACATGCTATGCAGCTTTTAAAATCCATTATGCAGCTTTTTTTTTTCTGTTTCTATTTTTTTTTGTTTCTATGTCGGGCTTTACCTACCGGTTCACAAAAAGATCTATTTACTTTTCTTTGGTCTTTGTGCTGGGCTTTACCTACCGATCCACAAAAATGTCTATTTACGTTTATTCACATTTCATTTTTGTTTTCGTTTCCACTTCCTTTTCAAAACATATGCTTAAAACCTTTTTCGTATCGTTTTGAAAACCATGATGCATGCATTGCTCATGAATACATACAGTTCTATGTCCTCAACATAATCCTCAAAACATGCTTAATCTCATTATCATTATCCTTAACTTAAAACTAATAAACATATCATTAAAATAACCTAATTCTAATAAACACACAACAAGCAGCAATACATCCTCAAGATATGATCACAACTTATTACATCTAGTAAATACAGTAAATGTAGGCATACAAACAAATCCTAACTCTTGCGATGTAGGGCCTTAAAGACAAAAAAACATACAATATCAACTTACCTCGCATCCGTAAAGCGTTTCAAAACCTTATCCCTTTTTCTTTAGTACCTTCAAAATACATAACATTCAATCATTAATAACCATTCACCGAATTCCATAAACCTTAACGCTTAACAATTCCAATATTCAACTTAATTACTTAACAGCGGAACCAAACTTCTAATAACTTGTGAATATAACGTATTCCATGAAGTAACATTTTCCCCTTACTTAGCATTTACATAGTTGATAGAACAAGTGGCTAACCAAACAACAAAGAGCTGTATCCAAACTGCGGGTTAACAACCCATTCCTAAATTATAGAGTATATTCCTTTATCTTTTATCCAAATAGAACTCATTACCAAAACAAAGCAAAACCACAAAAATCCCAATGACATTTACCATTGAATAATCGATGCACAGAACATAAATCCAATCAGAGCATATTTATCAAAATGGTAATTAAACAGATAGCATTACAAACATCCATCAATATCTTATCTCCTATTACATATTCCCATAAAAGCCAAGAAGGAATTCATGCATTACTTGAAGACACCCGAGACCCAGGAGCAGATCTCTTTTCCTTCTTCCTTCTGCCATTTCCTTCATCCAGGGACTCGCCCTCTCTCTCGTAGACCTTCACTGAAGCTCCTCCATCCTCTCTTTCTTCTTCTTCTTTTCTCCTATGCTTCTCTTTATTTCTCTCGACCTCTTCTCCTTCTCCCTCACTCTGTCTTTCTCTCTTTCTCTCATTCAGAGAGTTCTCTCTCTCCCTCTCTATCTATTTTCTATCTTCACTTAAGGCTTCCTTCACAAGCCTTACTTATCCCCATAATTCTCACCTAACCCATCTTCAACATCGTGATATGTAAAGGAGAAGCACATGGAGAAATCACAAATCACTACATCAGGATTATACATTTTCTCTTGAAATTCCTATGGGAGTGGTCCATTGGTGCTCGACTTCCACAGTCAATTGGTCCAATGCTTAAATCCTGATTTTCGCAAAACATAGTGGCACTAGTCGATATTACTGGTCGATCAACTATTGACCAGTCCAATGCTGAAACTCAATCTTCGCAAATCACAGTGGTGGCGGTCAACATTACTGGTCGATCAACTATCGACCGGTCCAATGTGGTTTTGCCAACTTCTCACCCCTGCCATTTTATTCAGCTTTTGCCCAAATTTTTGATCGAGTATCCTTGACCGCTCCATCGACTGCCTTAGAAGAATCACCTCTGAAATATTTAGCGGTCGACCAAATCTTAGCCGCTCAACCGCTTTGTCGACCGCAGAACTTAGATGTAATCTGTAATATATTTTAGTCGATCTTCTCGACCTATTCATGACTGCTTACTAGACCGCAAAACCTGGGAGCATTCTGTAATGTTTAGCGATCGACCATTTAGTCGACCGATTCCCTAATCATCGACCAAAAATGCCACTGTAATATTTATCGGTCGACCATTTGGTCAACCAATTCCTTCATGATCGATCGATTCTTTCTTTTACTCACACCTGGTTGATCATTTGATCAACCGGTCCCTTCACATCAAGCCACTGCCATATTTTAGCTAACTTAACATTTTCATCCTTCATAACATCATCCCAATTACTCTAAAATCCTCTAATAAATTTCTTAAACCATAATCCATCAATTATCTTCTTAATCATATAATAAATCTTCAATCTCCATTCCAACAATCGGAACAAATTATACAGAAACTTATTTTTGGGGTATTACATTCCATAGGAAAATCATTCCTCAATTTCCAATAATTCACAATTATTATTATCCTTAGTCCCAGCTTAATTCTGGGTATTACATCATTCCCAAACCATCTCTCATAATCTTCTATAGTTTATCTATCGCCCATGTTAGACATCTCTAATATGTATCTAATCTCAGGCTATCTAGACATTTACAATACAAGCCTATCATAAGCTATACCTCAAACATATGATCATATATATAAAGGATTTCCTTGTTTCTAGATATTTTTAGCTAATGTCTATCTCATACTATATAGATATTTTTATTTAATGTCTTTAACAAACTAACTAGACATTTCTAATTAATGTCTATCACAATGATCCCACTATATAACAAAATTTTCTCAACATGGCGCATATACAAATGTCTAAACTTATGGTATAATAGATCATATCCTAGATACTATAACAACCCTTCCAACAATATCATCCCATGACCCACAATTATGCAATATATAGATATGAAATGCATATCAAAACTTTCGTTTTACAATGATACAATGATACTGTGAATCAGTGCAATGCTCCATCTATTATTAAATGGTCATATTATTTAACAAGTACTATTTTATTAACATGTAAGTGAATGTTAACATATCTTTGAATGTTAACATTTATGTGACTATCAACATGAATGATCATATACCATCGTATGTAGTTGCACACAACCATGAAACCCCACCATACTGGTCACTGTCTCCAATAAGTATGTCCATGAATATAATAAACCTCCAGAGGGCTAGGGACTTGGAACCCAAGTGGGACCCACCATCACTACTTTTCTATTTCTCACTTTCACACATCACATAATACATAATATCGAGGTATATTGGGTTCCTCTGTGACCAATAATACTACTCGGATAATATGTTTTCTACATATAAATATTTCATGATGCATGATTTCGCATCCTCACTATGTATACATTGAATGCATATATTACATATTAATAATGCATGTAATATAAACCATGCAAATCTTTTTATTAAGCATGAATGGTGCATGATATGGTCTCATACATCTATCTAGACATGTTCTATATATGTCTCAATCATTTCCTCAAATGGTTTATGCAATGGGTAAACATTTAGGTTAAAATCTAAAGGAATTCACTAGTTCTGGTCGTTCGCTCACTAGGTTGTGGTCGTCAGCTCTAGTGCATTTTAAAGACAAATACGACAAAACAAGGTTTCACCGGCTGACCACAATTTTTATAGACTTGACCTCACGTTGTAGTTGTTCACTTTTGGTCATTAGGACCCATGTTATTTTCATGTCTGGTCCACTGTGCTATAGCCCTAGTCGATTGCAATTGGTCCAGATTGCCAAAATCCCTAAAATTTTCTTCATCTCTCTCATACCAAATCCATTCAAAACCATTTCAAATTACTACCAGCCCATCCTAGGATCACATTCACAAATGGTAATCCATCAAAAAGACAATTTTACTCTTATCTTAACGCATAATCATCATTTTTTTATTATTTCTTCCCAAATACACAATATGTGATATAACTTATCACTTACCACCCTTATAATCAATTTCAATTAACCTAAGCCCATATCAATCATAGATATCAACATCTAGTCCAAGAGATTAATCATCTCTACTTAATCATTCAATGCATAACCTAACTTAGAAAAACATAGGGGTTATACTTTTTTTTTAATCATACCACTTCAACTTCTTTCTTTATTAAATTAATTACAATCAAGATATAAACATATACATTATTCTTTCAACCAAATCAGATTATCCATAGTAATCATGGATATGAACACATAATCAATGAGTTTCCCTTTAAGTAGTAATTACTTGTTTCATCAAATTCTCTTTAATCCATTCTATCAAGAATCTCAACATCAACCAAAACAATATCATCCATAGATACCATTTTAAACCAAATTAGACTAAATTCATCAATGACTAATAATGTGCCATCCATGAATTTCACATATAAGCCTTAAATCCACCATTTTCTTCACCTAAACTATGAAATATTTAACATAATTTACAAAACACTTAGTTTAGAGTTCTTACCTCTTGAAGACCACTTTATTCTTCAATTCCAATGCTTCATTCTTGCCTCAAATGGATCCTCTTGATGAGGGAACAATTTTCCTTGAAGGCTTGAAAGTCAATTCTTTCTCCTTCTTTTCCTTTCTTTTCTCATTCTCTTCTTTCTCTCCTTTGTTCCAGCAAAAAATGAGGCTGATACTCAGCCATTTCTCCTCTTTCTAGAGATATCATAGGGTAAAATTACCCTTTTATCCCTTTTGTCCTTTTATTTTTACCATTTTACCCTTAATTCCATGGAAATTTACAAAATAACTATGGTTAATCATTCTTAATGACTCTTAGCTTAAAATAATATCTCTAGCTTAGTTCTAAGCTAATCCCCATGATTATCATAATTAATCATGATTAGTTAACCTTAATCATCCACTAATTACCCATTAATCACACACTTAGTCATTAATCCATAAGTGACATATGTCATAACCCTATTGGTTGTCCAATGTTATTTTATAACCATATAATTTGATGTATTAGGAATATTTCTTGTTTTATATACATTACCAAATTCCCACTTTAAAGTCTTATTTAAAGACATTTTCTAAAATAGTACAGTTTTGGACTAATCCGGCTTCAAACATGCATAAATTTTGTTGCATACATCTATATCCCTTCAATCTGAAACCATACACTTTGCTTACATGTCTAATGTATAACCTCAAAATGATTTGTATTAATAATTACCATAACATCTTCTATTAGCCACAAACAGTGACTATGCTCATTATATAGTACATTTATCACTTTCATGTAAAAATTCATATATTAATATGCATACGTCCAATTGATCCAATCTCATTACAATTCCATAGTCTAAGGTATCTACTATTATACCTATTTTTAGTTTGGAAAGACATCCTCAATTGTTTGGTCAATTTCTTATTCAAAGTCATTTCATGACTTGTTTATCACTTAATCACGTTTAATTATACAAAACATGATTATTAGATTAATCCCTAATCCATATCATCACAGGAGCGTAGGCGTTTGTAGAAGGAAATGCGTATGCGTCGAATAGTGGAATGTGTAAAAACTGTCATTCTGATTAATATACGTGAAAATGCGAGGATTCACTGAAGCAACCGCTTTGGTGGCAAATTAGTGAAGCGTGAAATGTCGTCATTTTGGAGGATTAATCTGCAAAGAAGTGTAATACATGGTATTTTTCACGACTAATTATAATACAAAAATTTAGAATTAAATAGATTAATTATAAAATTTTAATGAAAAAAATAAAGATATTAGAATTGTAATGTAACTTATGAAATTAGGAAAGTTAAAATAAATAATTTTATTGAGGAATTAGAAAAGTCGAATATATTAGAATTAGTAAAGAATAATAGGAAAATAATCCACGGTTAAGGAAAATATTTAATTGATGGATTAAAATTTTATTTTGAAAATTAAGGAAATAATGTGTACGAAGGATCAAATGCTTTATGAACTATTGGATGAGGTTTAGCGACGGCTGTGATCGTTTAAGATGGAGAAAGATGTTATGTGGGAGTATTTGATGTAGGAGGACGCTAGACCATTGGATTGGTTTAGCGAAAGAAATGTGGGTCGTTGAATTAAAGAAATCATGTTTTCGTGGGAGCCTTTGATGTCATTTAGGTGTGAGTGGATGCTGGAATATAGGATTAGATTAGCAGAAGGAATGAGAATCGTTAGATTTAGGAAACATTCTTCCACGGAGTGTTTGATGCCGCTTAGGCGTAGAAGAATATTGGGCCATTAGATTTAGTTTAGCGAAAGGAGTGTGAGTTGTTGGATTAGGAAAAGATTCTTCCGTATAAGGGGAAGATGTCATTTGAGAGCGTTAAGTAAGTTAGAAACCTCATCGTTTTATGTTTTAACGTGTTTTCATGGTTGCGTTCGTGTCCGCGACAGTGTTTTAAGTGATGGAATTGTGTCGTTTGACTTAGTGATTTCACAAAGACGTTGGAGTTTTGCGGGAGAGTTTGCTTCCGCGCAAAGTGTTCACGTTCACGGTTGCCTTAGTGATCACAAATATAAGTTTTAGGGTTGACCTGCCTGTTGGCCATTGGTCGAGCGGGTTGTTGCAAACGTCCGCAGTGGCTGTTTGTGTGTTCACTATAGTTCGGGCAAGTTTTATTTAAGGTAGTTTCCAAATTTCTTGTGAGCTACGTTTTGATCCTATGATTCTTACTGAGCTTAAAAAGTATATGGTTTTATTTTATGATATTTTTCACGAATAGGTGGTAGCAGCTCTGGAGCAAAAATGTAAAGATCAGTTGGACTAGTTATTTGCACAGCATAGGCCTAGTTGTATAGTTTGAGTTTTTATTTTGTTCTATTTAGTTTTAATTCAGCCCATGTTTGTCAAATAAATTTTGATATAGTTTTGTAAACAAATAGTAGTGTACAACTTTCATGTTTAGGTGAATTTTTATAGTTATATGGCCCAATTGCACGAGCGCATGTGTGTGTGATTAGTGGCTTCCTCTACAAGTTGTGAGTTGTGTGATTGTTCTCTGGGCAGAGAATCTGGTTCGTGTGGCGGTTCCCAAGGGGATTGGGGATCAGGTTGTGACAGCTCTCGTGACTTCCACTGTTCAACACACGCTCTTTATCCAAAACGAGAACATTTATTGTACTTAATACTTCCGTGTGGCACCTTTCCTTTCCGCACAACATCTTTCTTTTCCATGGAAGTATCTTCTCTTAAATTCAATGATTCTCATCTTGTCCTCCCTTTCAATTCAACATCCCTTCTTTTTCCCGTGTCCTTACTAATAGAGCACATGGTTTGCACAAAATCTTTAATTCTCCTCCTTCCCCGAGTTTCTCCATCCTTGATCTTAGCCGTTCTTTGTCACCATCCAGCGGCTATTCTTCCATTTGTTCTTTACTTAAATAGTCCTTCATCAAAACGACTTCGTTTGTAATACTCGAATTTTTTATACGAATAGTTTTAAATATGAAATACGAAAATTTGGAATTTAATAGTTTAATTATTGTCACAAATTATAAATTTTAATAAATGAATTAAAATAATAGAATTAATGAATAATTATTGGAATTAGGAAAGTTAAAATAAATAATTTTATTTTATAGATACTAAAATAAAATATGAATTATTGAAGAGTTAGGAAATTCAAGTGTAGTAGAATTGGTAACGAAATAATGTGTAATAATCCACAATTAAGAAAAATTATAATTGTTGGTATTGATATTTTATGTTTTAGAATTAAGGAAGATATGTGTAGGAAGGATCAGATGCATTAGGAGTCGTTGGATGAGGTTTAGGAATGGTTGAGATCAATTTGGATTGAGAAAGATGCTCCATGGAAGTATTGAATGCAGGAGGACAATGGACCATTGGATCAGTTTAGCAGAGGAACGTGGATCATTGGATTTAAGAAAAGATGCTTATGCGAGAGTGTGATGTTGTTTAGGTGCGAGAGAGTGCTAGACCATAGGATTAAATTAGCATGAGCAACACAAACAGTTAAATTAGGAAAAGATTCTTCTGTAGAAGAGTTGGATGCCACTTGAACGCGGAAAAGTGTTGGACCGTTAGATTTAGTTTAGCAGAAGAAGTGTGAAACGTTGGATTAGGAAAAGATTCTTCTGCAAAAGGAAAATATGTCGTTCGTGAGAGTTAAGTAAGTTAGGAATGTCGTCGTTTTATGTTTTAGCGGGTTTCTACAGCTACGTTCGTGTCTGCAGCATTGTTTTAAGGGATGGAATAGCGTCATTTGGATTAGTGAGTCTCGGTTATTAGAATCAGAGCAGAAGCGTTCACTTTTGTGGATTTAAGGAATTTGTAGTAGCGTTGGAGTTTTTGCAGGAGCTGTTTGCATCTGCAATTGATTTGATGACTACAAATATAAGATTTAGGGCCGACGTGGTTGTTGGCTATTGGTCAAGTGGGTTGTTGTGGATGTCTGGTGTGGCTGTTCTCAAGTCTGCTGTAGTTCGGGTATGTTTAAATTAAGGTAGTTTTCCAAATTACTTGCAAGCTACAAATTGATCCTTAGATTGTTTAGGAAAAGATAAAGTTTAGACGCGATTTTGTGCGATTTTCTCTTGCGTAGCTCTCTGGTTTAGTTCTATAAATATTAGGATTTAGGTTAAACTCCAATCACCCGAGAACCCCCATGGACGAGAGAAGCTTTATCTCTAGCTCTCGAGTGAACTCTACTTCAAGTTTCTCAAGGTAGGTTCCACTGTTTAGTTCCTAAAGTAGTTTTGACAATAAGTAATGTTAGGGTTATTCTTTTAATAACCAATTCTTTGTTTACTTAAAGGAAAAGTCAGCGTAAGGAAGAATTAGGACAGTTAGACTATACTAAAAACTCCATGTAAGAGATGATTCGTTTAGCCTTTGGCTGCATCACAAAGTGTGAGGATAAAGTAGAAATATGATATTATTCTTTGATGTATATTGGCTGTTGTTCGAGGATGTGATGTTTGCCAATTGTTTACTATTGATTTGTTTACTGTTTACTGTTTACTATTCTTGTTGTGGTATTTGAGGATATGATTTCTTTTGGTTGATGATTGAGAACATGTTTGATGATGATAGGATGTGATGCCTATGGGCTGTTGATCGAGGATATGATTATTGTTTGTTTACAGTTCATATTAAGACGTTGATCGAGGATATGATTATTGCTTATTTACTGTTCATATTGAGACATTGATTGAAGATATGATTATTGTTTGTTTACTATTCATATTAAGATGTTGATCGAAGATATGATTATTGTTTGTATATTGTTCATATTGAGACATTTTGAACAAGGATATGTTTATTGTTATGTTCATGCATGTTAAAATGTTATCATGTATCATGTATGTTCCATGCATCATGTTTTTCAAGAAAATAACGAAAATGGTTTACTGTATATGTTTTCATGTAAGAAAGACAAAAACAGAATTTAAAATATGTAAGAAAAAATACGAAAGGTTGAGGAAAGAGTGTCCCAAAGGTTTGTTCTATGGAGGATCAGTCCGTTAGCTTGGTTATATAAGGGCTTGACCGAAGTTCACCTAGTGGTTGTGTATTAAGTGCACAACACTAATGGAGGTCCCGATAAGGAGGATTGTATCGCCGAAGCTCATGAGACTCAGTGGTGTGTTTCCTGTAGTCGTTTCTATTCTTCCCGTAAGCATTTTGACAAAGGTTGCGAGGTTGTTAAAAGAAAGAAAAGAAAGAAAAAGAAAAGAAAAAGAAAAGAAAAGAAAGGAAAGAAGAAAGAACAAAAAGATATGGTTTTATGAAATTGCATTGCATACTCATGTTATATTTGTGCATCTCTTATTGAGCGTTTAACTCATAGGTAAACTTTGTGATGTAGGTAATGATAGAGTTATAGAGGAACATGAAGATAGAAACAATTAATAGCACGGTTGAAGAGGAATTCTCATGTACGAAGCTGAAGCGTTGTTGAAGCGAAATTGACCCGTGAGTTAGGATTAAAGGAAAGATGGATTTTAATAATGAGTCATAAAGCTTTTCATTCAAAGTTATAATTATTATTGTTTGGATTTAAGTAGTAAGATTTTTATATATGCTTTGGTCTCTTTAAAGGATGAGTTTTACTACGTTTGAGCTTAAATGACTTTTCGTTAAGACTTCCGCTGCAAAGGTTTTAAAAAGATACGAAAGGATATTTAATGATGAGTTTTTACTAAACGTAGATTTCAAAAGAGATTTATTTTAAAGACTTCCATTGTCTATGATTTTAAAGACATGATTTTTATGTACGATGTATTAAAAAAATAGTAAGAAAAATGTTTTATCATCTCGAGGCGTTACATCATTCATCACTTAATTTACCTGCCATGGATACGTTCCTTTCCATGGCATCATCTTTCCTCCTTGTTCTTTTAAACCAACTGCCAATATTTCATCCGTTCATTCAATCCAATAGTCATCATTTTGTTTGCCCATTTTATCGTCTTTACGGATGCGTTCCCAGCCATGTTCACTCGTCTTCCCGAGTATTTCCAAATCCAAATGTTAACATTTCTCATCCAGTGGTCGACCTTTCATCCACACTTTCCATCTAACATTCCTTATTTTATCCACTCCATTCCTTTTGCAGACACTTTCTTCCATCCACATAAGCATCTTTCCCTTTGCCCTCTTTATTCAGTGGTCAATCTTCATTCATTCCTTCCATCCAACAACCATGGTCATGTCTATTTCTTTCACCCACTCCGCGGATGAGTTTCCTCTCACAATCTTCATCCAATGATTAGTGTTTTGTCCATTCCTCCCATCCAACAATCATTAATTTACCCGCTCTCACATCCATTCGTCAGGCAAATTCTCTCCCATGGATCACTCCTCCTTAGCGGACACTTCACCCCAACGAAATCTTTTCATTTCTTACCTTTTTTGTCGCAGAATATATTTCCATTTCACACCAATTTCCATTGTCCTGTTGAACACTTGCATGGTTTCTAGAAAATCAATGCAACCCCCTTCTTCATAGTCATAGAATACGTATCAAACCAAAATCCTAACCATTCCTCCAATTCCAACTAGTCATAAAATATCAAAAGTCATTATCCAATCCAACAACCATGAAATAATATATCTTACTAATAAAATGATCAATAAATATCATTATATTGTATGACATACTTAGATATTTATAAATCTGTCCAAAAAACATTTCATTTGTTACAACACTTCCCTTATAAATTTAAATTTTTTCCTCAAAATTTGGCCACATAGGTAAGTTTGGATACTTTATGTCATAGTTCCATTATCTTAAGAATATCAAAAGTATCTGAATTGGTTTCTTTCTTCCTCCTAACTCAATGGTGATTTACTTTCCCAAACTCCTCTTGCACTACTTGTATTGCCCAATTTTTCTTATTCTTTTAAAATCACAGCGTAGCGGAAGACTTTTCTTAACAAAATCATTTGGAATAAAATAGATGAAATATCATAACAAACTTTCTTCTTGAAAAGGCTTCATTTAATTTTTACAAATACAATCTATATATAAAATAATTTTCTTTTTTTCCCTTTCAGCTTAGCTGACACAATATTCTCATCGTGTAAATCCTTTATTAACTGCTCTTTCTTCCTCTAAGGTTATTACCTACATCACAAGAAGTAAACTATAAGTTTAATGCTTAGTAAGGAATACTGTACATTATGAATACGATATGTATTTTTCATAAAATCATGCAATACATTCTTTATTTTTTTTTCTTTCTTATGATGACCTCGTAGCCTTTGTCTAGATCCTTATTGGAAGAAGGAAGAATAGACACGACTATGGAAGACCCACCACTTACACCTTGTGACCTTTGTCGAGATAGTCTCAGATTCATGAGACCTCTATTAGTTATTATGCTCATCATGCACAATGACCTCACAACCTTTATTGAAGTCCCTATGGATGATAACCTTGCAGCCTTTATCGAGGTCCTAGCATGTAATGACTTCTCAACTTTTGTCGAAGTCCTAACATTACTTTGCCAAATTAACAAACTCATCTCCCATAGGTCCAATCTTTGTCACAGCCTTTCCTCAACCCCATAGAATATTATAGTGTTCTTTATCTTTCTTACATGAAAACATCACATGTAAAACATTTTCATCTTTTCTTGAAAACCATGATGCATGAGCATGAATGCATACAACTTAACATCTTATCTAATATAAATACATCAATTCCTCAAGTCAACATGTACAAAACATTAAAAACCATCATCATACATAACTTAAAATAAAAAACGGACAACATATCCATGAATACACATTTATCAAATACAGAGCCTAATTTCTAGCATGAATAACATATCCTCAAGTTATCATCACAATAAAGTATAGAACCTAACATCTATCACAATACAAATATCATATCCTCGAGTAAACAATAATCTAATTCTTGTGATGTAGCTCGAAGGCAAAACACATACAAACATTCCTTACCTTAATCTTAAAGAAGTTGTTGCCTTGATCTTCAATACCTTCAAGAAGTATAGAGAAAACTAGCAAACTCCCAAGAGTTCTACTCTCACCAATTCTCATGATTCCTTCCCATTTTTCATAACAAAAATATGATGCTTTTATAACCTCTCAGCCTTAGAAGCATGAAGTGTCACCCCATTAGCATTTAAATGGTGAGTCATCACATTACACCCCTCTTAAATTGTGACATGTAAGCTAATTTCATATGAATTTTTGCCTTGTAGGTCGACCCTTCCTCAGTCTCCAGTTGACTGCTTCCAATCTTCAAAGGAATTGAACACCGAATATTCTTCCGCAGATGTTTACCCTTTCACTGCGGATGCCTAGCCGTCCGTTGCGAAAGCCTAGCCTTTTGCAAGAAGCCATGTTTTACATTGTCTCGGTTGACTGCAACCTCGTGCCCAGTCAACTGCATATCAACAAGAGAGCAACGTATTATGATCTGTCTTGGATCCAATCGATCGCAAATCCAGCTCTCATCAATCGTAAAACTACCCGAGGCCAGCACATTTCTCACTTTCCATAGTCTGGTAGAGCAAACCATCAACACTGGTCGACCGCACCCCTGCCTAATTGTCCATAACATCTCATTTCTCATCCTCCAATATCCATAAAACACAACTCATTCAATATAATTCCAACAATCAATATTTTTAACATCCAATAAAAATTATATTCTTATGAGACATATTTCATACATAATTCACACTTAGCAAAATAAAAACATTTTTGGGTATTTCACTACTACTTGATCGTAAACCTTCATTAAGTTGGATTCTCATGTATTATTTTGTTGTGTATGACACATCCTTTTCAAGTTAGGCGAAGGGATAAGCCCACCCAAGAGCTCAATTATTTGCAAGCATCAATAGGTAGCCCTTAAGAATCCATGATATGTTTTCAATTCTTTCTTCTCCTTATTGTTTGGAGAAAAACTCCTCTTCATCCTTGCATACGTCATCGGCACCACAATCCCGACCAAAATTCTTAAATCACTAATCCTTTACTTGCTAGTCCTCATACTTTAGATAGACCAACCACCCTAGTACAAAAATGTTGAGGTTACTAATGAATATGCATAGCTCCTCCATCTAATGGGGCATATTCAGTTACACAACCAAAACAATCATACTTAATACCTCAACATGCTACTCATCGATCAATTCAAACTAAAGTAAAGCTCTTGGACCAACTCCTCTGTGTTCTTAGGGTAGGGGTAATGTGGATTAATCTTCGGCTATGCGACGGAAAGTCCGTCCCTACAGATCCCTGTCACATTCTGGTTCTGCACCCTCTTAACAGTTTTCCATTGTATATTAGACACCAAGCAACCAGTAGTGCTCCAACATTTAGTTCCATCTCTACTAATCCCTTGTAGACTCGTTTCATGTTTTTCCCATTGTTTTCCCACCATCGGAAGGCCCTTTTTTTTTTTAAATTTCCTTAACCTCCTTACAACTCAAAATCCTTGTTGGGGTTCGACTCACTTAAAGGACTTTCTAGTATACCCCAAGCGCTTTCACTGCATCTGCCAAAACTAGTACCTCTTGTATACCAGATACTTGCATAATTGATATATATTATTCTCATTAGCCTCATCAGGTACCCAGAACTAGAGATAATGACTAAATTCAAAGTGCGTTACCGAAAACCAATTCAATCGGTCTCCTATGTCGTTTCCAACACATTTCCAATGTAACCTTGCAACCTAGGCCAAGACATAACCAAACAAAAAACTTTCACCTCCTCCTCAGATGTAGTGTACTTGGGTATATCTTATAAGGCTCTATTTCATTCATTAGCGCTGGTCATATCTGTAATGTTCCTCTCAATCTTGCCAGGCTCACTCATCCAATCGCCACTCGCTTATACTGAGCATGTGCAATAGCACATCATGTTACAGAGTCAAGGTATATGAACAACCAAGTATCTTTTTCACTAGGTAAATGAATTGCATGATGAAGAATAGGTCATTGGAGTGGGTTTCATCGTTTCCTCTTTTCTATTCTTACGTATATGCCTTCTAATCCCATATCAGAAACAAAACCTCATATCATCCTTATGTTTGAATCTACAAATCCTTAAACTTCCATTTTTATTCAACTTGAACTTCTATTCCTTATGTCCATATAACTCCCCACCACCTCCTTAGTCAGCATATGCTTCCACAAGGGGTTGACTCAATGCAAGTGAAGTACTTATTTTATTTTATTTTTTTCAAGCTTATTGAATCAACTGTTGGTCATCACTTATTGCAAGGAAAGTTTTGTCCAAATTACCTTTATTTATTTTCTTCTCTGAATGTCAATAATCGTGTTGGAATCCAATCAAGAAAACTTGTTCATTTTCGAATATTAGTAATCAGTCCTCAATGCTCTAAGTCTATTTCCTTCATCCTTTATACTAGTCTTCATCTTCTTAAGTCCTCAATTTACTAATTTTTGCTACACCCCATGGTCATTCATGACTAATATCATTTCAATAATCTTTTGAACCCAAAGGGGTAACTTATCTAATAGTCACGGCTTGTTACGTTTAAGTGATACAACAGTCAGTAGTATCCAGAGGTCCTCCAAATTTTAAAATTTTTATATTTTATTTTTATAGGGTGGCCTCCATGCATAACACTATACGTTAGACCAATCTAAACTCCGATAATTGACATTTTTATTGCAAAATTTATTATCTTCAACGTCTTATGAACCATTGCTTGCTGATATCCCCAACTTATCACTTTGTCATTTTCTTAGTACAATCCTTCTTAACAGTAACAATCTCCCTAGTATGGTATCACTTAAGAAAAGTGATTTCATTATCCTCCCAAATATTTTATAAACACCCTTCCAAAACGATTACACGGTTACCTATAACTATATCAAAATCCTAATGCCCAAAAAATAGGACTAACTTTATATTCTATACATTCTAGGCTTATTACCTATTTCTATGAAGCTAATACAATTATCTTAATGTCTCATCTCCAACACCAATATTTCTTTCTACCATAATATCCCTTTCTATTAACAGACACCTTACAAGTCAAGATAAAAGAAACAAATTACTAACGTACTTAGAGACAACATACTTACAGTTGATGCGGCATGTCTATGTTGGTACTCATGTTTTTGGACAGTCTGCAAAACTGATTTTAAAACCAGGGGCTATGATACCAAAGTTGTAATGCCCATTTTCTTAAATCTTAATTTTCTTATTAATTTGTTTCTTTTAGTAACAACAATTAAATTTGTCATTTAAAATACTATTTGAAATAAATACATAATTTAAATAAACTATTAGGCCATGCATAAATAAAACATACGCAACGGAAAACATCAACCAATTTAATACATGATTCTTTTAAAACTTATATTTAAACCACTTTCAAATCACATACAAATTTCCTTAAAATCTTTCCCCATTTAAAATCCCTTAGTTCACAGTCATCAATTCCAATAACATAGAGTGCTCTCCACGACATGTCCATAATCCTGTATCTTTGTCATGGAATCTCATTATAACTTCTTCACCTACAACGCAAGGCCTATCTATATGTTTAAGACTTAGCAAGTAATCTATGAGACTGTGAACATGACATTTCATATCATTAGTTCTCTTTCTTCATTCTTCTTTAACTTTCTTTTCTTTTCTTTCTCCTTCAGGAATGAGTAGGCTTGGTAGTGGGACACTCACCACCATTCTCCAACCTTTGGGAGAATCTCTAATTTTTGGAAGACAAACTCCACCCTTTTGGGAGTCCTCCATTAGCTACCATGCATTTCAATGCACGACAACCTAGCAACCTTCATGTCAGTCTACCTTGACATCCATTGGGAAGACACTAACGGGCTTATGTACCCAATGATCCAATCTTTGGGACAGTCTGTCCTCCAAATCTATATATGTGCATTTCGTCATCTTTTATCTTTCTTAAATGCAGACTCATACATGAAACATATCATCAAATATAACCAAAATATATTCCCAATATCATATATTAAAGTAGATAGCATTGTCTGATTTTTGGTTGTCTGATCCTATTGAATTTATTGGCAAAATTATGTATCTATATATCATATTTTTGCCCCTGCTTGGTAGTTCTGTGGCAGGTTTTTTTGGATGTTTTCTAGGATTAATAGGAAGCGCTATAACACCACTACGTGTGTTTCATTCTCTTCGTTCTTCTCTTTGATTACTTTTTATGAAGTAGCACTGGGGGGCTTGTGCTTGCTATCTAAGAATTGCGCCATGGATCTCATAAAAAATGTTTGATGCTTCTTGGGGTTTCTTTGGCGACCGTGAAGTCACTAGATGAATTGTTGAGTAGATAGATCAGATTTGGACGCGTTGATAGATGCTTTACAATGTAACATTAACAGAAATTGAAGTGTGCATTAAAATAAAAGTAACTGTAATTGAAATCAAACTAAAATTGAAAGCGCATATAATAAGCTAGAATTAAAAGAAACGAATCATTAAAGGAAGTAAATAACAAATCATGAAAACAATACAAAATCAAAATCAAGTATCTGAACTATATAAAACGAATTATAGCATGCGTGAACGTACAGAATATAACAATAAAGGAAACCAGAGTCGAAACGTGCTATTAATTAACATGCTAGTTTTACATGCTCAAGTAGAATTATCATTTAGTTAGTTGTCCTAATTAATTTGCATACTCAAGAAGATAAGATAATTATTCTAGTTTGTTATCTGAAGTAGGTTAGATGCTTTCATCTTAATTAAATTAAATTAAACATACTAATTACATGCTCGGATTCATTCTAATTAATTAGTAATTTAACATACTCACTAATTAATCCTAGTTAATTAACATGATTACTAACATGCTGCTAATTGAGTCAAATATGCTAATTAAACGTGCTCAAGGAATTTAACATATGCATGGCATTATCAATTTACAGAATAACTTAGCCTAATTAATAATTAAGCATCGTAGTCTAGTTAATAAGTAAGCATTGCATGACTAAGTTAATTAACCTGATAGTATCATTCTAATCATTTATAGACTCAAGTTTAATTAATTAAACATGTTCTAATTAATCGTGCTTATAAGTCCAACTAATTAAACATGCTTAAGCAAATAAATATACTAATTGATTATTCTAGTTAGTTAATTCAAACATGCTAGTTAATCGATTTAGTCATTTTACATTCGCAACTGATTAGTCGGTTAACATGCTCAACTCAGTTATTTAAAGACTAGTTAATTAATTTGTTAATTAAATGTGCTCAGGTCTACTTAGTTAATCCAACATGCTTATTAACATATTCAAAATAACACTTGACAATAACTATGGAACAAATGAAATATCAGTTTAGTTAACACAAAGAATCTAAGCTATACATCCAGAAAATAACAAGGAACAGAATAGTAAATCATCCAAGGAAAAACCAACATTCGTAGCTCATTCCTACTCATCATTAACATACTCATCATATTCAACCATTGATCATTTATCACAGGAATCCATCACAACAAATAAAGTAAAACATTTGCAATAAAAAGAACAATTAACAATAAAGAATATATCTACAAAGTAAAGCATTTGATCACAATTATAGAAACAACTAAAAAAACAAAACTAACAATAAAGGAAATGAATCACGAAGCTAGTTATATTCTAACAATGCTAACAATTCTACATTATCCAACAAAGGAAATATCCACGGCAAGGAATCAACAAGGAAAATACCGCAGGAAATCATCTAAGGAATTAGCAGTAAGCATTTCAGAAAATGAACATAAAATGCATGCACTCTACTTGTGGTGTAAGGCCTCCTCTGGCCAAGACGCCCTTATTTTCTTACCTCGAAACGTTTTTCCACACCTTCATAATTCAATAACCTTATATCATTAATCACTTTCATTAAATTCTACACACTTTAATACTTAACAAATTCCAACATTCACAATTTAGCAACTGAATATAGCTCCCATCTTACCCTTCAAAGTAATGGAATGATTAACCCACAAAACTCTATTTCAATAATCCATCAATCTTAACACGTTCACCATTGCTATTCTTCAAAGTCCAACCATGCAGGATTTAGCAACAACAACAGGGAGCACACTCCTTTATCCAAATAGAAAGGCAGTAAATAGATCATCAGTGTATAGAACTAACAATTCACCAACTTAGCACAATCACCAATAGAGAGCTATTCTCATGCCTCAATAAAAATCCTAACACCACAGGGTTAATGAACACAGCATTAGAAATCAAACAAATCCCACCATAACAGCTCTCGGACAAATCACAAATCAGAGGCATAACTTATACGCACACCATACGTATATACCAGCTAAACGCAATAGAGAGTCATTCCACCAATAGAGCATAAATCTCAACCTTTTATCTTCATCATTAATCTATAAAAATTCAGACCAAAAGTGAAGAAAGTTCTTACCCGAAGGACAGCCGAGAGCAAGCCTTCAGCTCTCAGCTTCTAAAGAGCTCCAATCTGTTGATTTCCAATTCTGCCTAGAAGAATCCCCCTTCACTGCCGACTGTCTCCATTCAAAGCAGCAAAGCACAACAAGAGGATTTCCTCCTTCCCTTCACTGCTCACGACTTCAACCTCACAGCAGCATCACTCAAGCCCTTTCTCAACTTATGATTCGCAGCACATAGAGGACGTATACTCTGCCAATAGGATGCAGCACCGCAGAGAAGATTACTCTCGCACGCCAGATAGCCTCTCTAGCTTTTCAGAGGTCGTCCACCATGCGGAGTGTGAGTTGTCTGCTGATCGACTAGCACCCAGCAGGAACTGGAAATGTACTGGTTTGGAATGAACCGCGAGCCAGCTCGCCAACCCATTGCGAAACGAACTCCCAGCCCCTGCTTGTTGCGAAATCGCAGATTTTGTTCCTGAAATTGCATCTCCAGCCAATGACCAATCAACAAAAATGCAAAGGAGGAGAAAAACTCAATCAAACGTACCTCAAATCGTCACCGGAAACCATGCCCAAAGGAGCTCCGATTCGTCCGTCTCGCAAAGCCCTAGCTGCACCTGTGTCGCCGTTCCTTGCCGCTAGCACAATGCCTCCCGCTGTGAAGAACAGTCCCGAGTGCCGAGCTCCGAGCCTCTCGCGTCGTCGCACCCGAGCGCTCGCTCTCCCTCTCACTGTCGATCACTCTCTCCCTCTTACGAGTCCTCACCTCTAGAATGGCCAAGGGCGAAATTCTAATCCCCTCCTTCATTTGTTTTTTTGAACCGGACCGGCCAGCAAGGCATGAACCGGTTTTTCTCCTCCCAAAATATCAATCCCCAATTATTTCAATCATCCAATTAGTCCAATAATTAAAATTATTTAATTCATCATTAATTCTAATCCCACTTTATTCCCACTATTTCTTCATTTCTCCTTTTAATTATCCCCTCTAAATTATTTATCCCACACAATAATTTATTTTATTAATTAATATTTATTATAATTACCTTAATTTTCCATAATTTATAATCTTATGAATACGTCTTTGGTAATACCCCGATAATTATCCAATTAATCCAAATATTCCAATTATCTTTATTAAATTCTGATATAAAAAGTCGAGGTATTACACTCGCACATGCAAATCTTTCATCAACTGCTCCAAATCTGTTCTCATACATATACCTACATCACGGGAAAAAAATGAGTCTAACGCTCATCAAGAATTAGAATGAAATGCAATGCAAATGTTCGTGCATGCCTATACGATGTGGCTATTTGACACTCCGGCGAGGCGATACATCCTATGGCATCACCACCACTAATAATCATCACCATTCTCTTTTGTTAAAGATGTTGGGGATTTCCGTACAAGAGAAAAGCATATGTCCTATGGTCCATGTGGCTATCCATCGCTCTGCTCCCTACGTGGGAGGAGATACATCCATTAGGGGTGTCACCACCAATGGACCGTCACCAAATCTCTCGAATCCCCACACGCCTATTTACATTTATTATGCATGTCATGCAATTTGTCGACAATTTCATAAGCCTTAAGTATGATACTTGGATGTCATGTACAGTTCACATATATATATACATATTCAGAATAGAAACTGGAAGCATGATAGAGATATGATAGTTCATACTAAAAATATACATCTCTGTTACCTAATACTTTCCAGCAATGTATCAAGCATAATTTAGAGAACTATAAATTAAGGTAAATTGTTACTATGCAGTTTGTGTTTTTAACTTCCAAGAATAGTTCATGCTTTCGTATATAAATAAAGAATAAGTTATAAGTTAACAGGGCACAATTGAAAGAGCTATTACAGATTGAAAGAGAGCATTTCATGCATAGTTTTAGCCGAGGGAATTTCTCGCTGTCCATTTCACTCATCATTTAACAGTGTTAACCCATTTTCATCACAACAAATCAACATTTGATGGCAAATAATTAAGGTCAACCTAGTACACTATAATATTCTAAGTAACATTGAAACCATCAAAAATCTCAACATTCGATCAGTATCAACATGATAGTTCTTCACAGTATAATTTTAGCACCCTATCTAACAATCCATAGTTTGAATAATTCCCTATGCAGACTCAGTCTTTCATGTTTATAAAATCAACACTACTACATCAGTTGAAGACACAATAACATTTCACAGTTAGTAAACCATATCAATGCTCATTATCAATAGCAGACCATCCTAAATTTCACAGTGAATAAACCAAAGTAATGCTTAATATGAAACAACAGACAAACCCGTGATGTAGGGCCTCCATTAGCCAACAACGTCCCAATTCTTACCTCCTTAATATTAGCAGCAAATCTTCTCCTCAACATGGACAGCAGCACTGCAAGCAACCAAGGAGTCTCCAACAAAATCTTATGCACCTTCCCTCACCCAAACTCTTGAAGAAATAGACTTCTCCCTCGCGTTCACTCACTGAACGAAAACACAGTGCCCCCCGCCCCCACCCCCCACCCCCTCAATCATCCGCCATTCCTATATAGGCATAGGAGACGCAAGGTGTGTAGGACAATCACACACTTCAAAGGAGGAGGTCCACTCCGAGCATGCCGCATGGAAAACTCCATACTACCTTCTGGAGAATCAAGTGGAATTGTCGAGAGAAGCTGCTGAAGAAAACCCATTCTGCTCCAGTCCAACGTGAAACACACAGGTCGCGGTTCACCCCTGCTATCGTATCCATGCCCCTGTGATTCAACCGATAACTCCAAATGCATAACTAAATTAATAGAGTGTAATTCTACCGCAATACCTACCTCGACTTGGTGCTGCAAAACTCCAACTCGCCAGAGCTTCAGAATTCGCCCGCCAGTTCAGCCGACCCTCGTACGAATTGCCCGAATGTTCCACCGACACAACCCACACCAAAATTTGCGTCCATCGTCGTCACATGTTGCCTCCAGACAGCACCGCACGCCCGGAGTTGTCCTAAGCTCCCTTTTCTCTCTTCATCCCTCTTGTCCTCTTGGTCTCTCTCTCGATCTCCCTTCTCCCGTGTCCATTTTCCCTTCTGAAATCTAGGGCCAAAATGTTATTTTCATTTGATTTTCAACCAAACCAAGAACCAAACCACTTAAACCAGCGTGAACTGGCCATCCACGAACCAAACTGGTTCAACTTCCATATTACTTCAATTTTCCTTTATTTTAATTTCTCACAACTCTCATTTCCTTTTAATTTTTAATTCCAATTAATCCCCATTTCTTTTATTTTTTCACAAATCCTCACCTTCATTTAATTATATTCAACCCAATTCCAATTCTCGATTTATTCTAAATATTGCTTGACGATGATTGTCGGTCCAATTTAAATTTTTTGATTATGTTTTATGAATTAGTTTTCCCGTTAAAAATTGACTTTTCAGTCAAAGAAGTCGACTGCACCCTCGACCGCATCATCGGCCGATTACCCAAATTTTGCCACTACTTTATATTTTGGTCGAACCTCACGACCGCGTCTTCTACCAATGACTTGACCACAAAATGCACAAATTTCATATATTCAAAACCAGTTATTTTTCGGTGGCGTATCTCGTCCGCGTCTTCGACTGCGTTGCGTCTAAAAACTAAAAATGCAATCTATAATGCATTTCAATCGAATCCCTCGACCGCGACCTCGACTGCAGTGCGACAGAAATGCCAAACAATGCCATGTTCTTCTCATCTCTCTCTCAACTCCTTCCCTTAATAATTTAATTACTCTCTCTAATAATTTATACTTTAATTTCTTATCCACAATTTCCACCTAATTCCATCCTTAATAATTTTCATCAATAAATCATCGATAATCATCTAAATAATTCAATTACACTAAAATAATTTCTCAATTATCCCTACTTAATTTCATTATGAAAAATTGGGGTATTACACATTATCATCAAAACAACTACACAACATAGCCTCAACATCATCTATCACTGTGAACATAAACAATATCTCAACATCTATATAAAATATCCTCAATGGCAGAATATACAATAAATGAACTTATCCCTAACCATCACATATTACAGAGCACACATACTCGAGTCATCAGTAAAAGCAGTAAGCAAAACCAAATAAAACTTCCTAGCACCTTGCGGTGTAGGCTGAGGGACTACGCACATGTAACACTACTTACCTCGAGCTCTATAATGGAAGAAATACACAACTCGTAGGTTGCCTTGTCCTCTAAATGCTCTGCCTCCATGCAAGAGTTTTAGACAAGTTCATCATTGTCAACAATAATAAACCAGTGCAGGTCTTTCATAATACCCCTTTTATACCCATGGTTAGGGCGTTGACAAACATTCCTTAGTCTCAGAACAACACCGTCCATTAATCTTAGGGAGACGTTGCCTACCACAGACACCCACACTTCCTGGGTACTCACAACCCTCATTGGTCCTCAATCTAAATGACAATGTTTTCTTCAATTTGACAGACACGTTCCTTTTTGCAAATGCCTTCACCCCACGACACTCCCTGTTCTCCACAGATCTGTGATCCAAACGATGATGTTTCCTTTGTTTTTCGGTTGTGCTCCTTTACGAGGTTAGCTATGCTCCTATAACTCTTACTCTTCTTTGTGGATTAATCCTCTGAAACAACGATGTTGCACGCTTCACTATTTGCCATGGAAGTGTTTGCTTCCATGGATCCTAGCATCCTCGTGTGTTTTAATATGAATGATAATTTTTTGCATGTTCCACTATTTTTTGTGGATGAGTTTCCACTTGTAGATGCCTACACTTTTACTGTTGGCCTAATAGACATTAGGTTATTTGTTTTGATGATTATGGTTTTATTTGATTAATTAAGTTTTTTATTATGTATTTATTGAATTGAGCAAATATGTTATTGATCTTAATTAGAAATACCCTTAATACGGGTACTAATGTCTACTAACATGTTTATCTAAGATTGATTATTGGAACTTAGAAAATTGAATTTGGGAAAAACATGGAGAAGAGGCCGACTTCACAGAAGAGGTGGTTGACCAAATTGAGCCAACACAATGGAGGCAGCCGACCAGTTGAGAAATGGTTGACCAAAAATAAAAGCAGATTGCTCGAGATTTCAAGAGTGCTTTAAAGCGGTCGAAAAGTGCAGAAGTGGTCTATCACACAAATGGATAGATTCAAGTCAGTTTTTGAGAATGTGAAGAACCAGTCGACCTATGAAGGAGAGCGGTTGACCTGTCCCACTGCACGACATAATGACTATATTCCAATGATCGGGAGGTGGTCGACCAAACAGAGGGTGGTCGACCGGTTTAATAATTTTTATCAATAGAAGACACTCCAAAGCTCAAAGTAACGAAGAGAAATTATAGCGAAGCTCTGGAAAATTTTATATTCGATATTTCTCTTCACCAAATGAGTGTCTAGGCCTAAATCTCTCATCCCTAAACTTGAGATTGTTTATTTGAGAGTTAGGTTCTAACTTGTATTTTAGCTTCCGGAAATTTGTACACAATTAGCAAACAGAGGGTGATGCCCTGAGAATAGTGTGTAAAGGTTTGGATGACACCCGTGCAGTCAATCATCACCAACCAGGGAGGTTGGGTCATTAAGGATCTTTAAGTAGGAAACCTGGAGCGCGGACGTAGGTCAGAGTTGACGAACCGCATAAACAAACTTTGTTTCCACTCTCTATTCTTCAACTCCTTTATATTTGTTTATATTTGATTACATATCTATAGATAAATCACTTGGGGATAGATTAATTAATTATCGCACGAAAAAGTTAGCACACCTAATTAACCCCCCTCCCCCCTCTCTCTCTATAGGCGTGCATACGGTCCAATAATTGGTACTAGAGCAGGGTTAAATAAACTTTTTGTGTGATATTATGCATATTGTATAAATTTGTTTATTTGGTTGAATTTTTTGTTATAAATCATTTGACAATTTATTTGTATAAATTTGATTAAATTCATTGTCACATATATTATGGATTTCAATACTCATGTTAAAGGACAATTCATCACTAGACCTTCTTATTTTGATGGGAATGATTATTTATATTGAAAGTCTAGGAAAATTTTTATTCAATCTCTAGATTATGATTTATGGCAAATTATCAAAAATGGAATCAATATTCTAAATTTTCCTTTTGATTGTGATAAGAAAATTTTGAACATGAATGCAAAAGTAATGAATATATTATAATGTGCCTTGAATAGGAATGAATTTGATAAAGTGCAAACATGTGTGAGTGCTTATGATATATGGAAATCTCTTGAGCTAACACATGTAGGTACAAATCAAATAGATGAAAGTGAAGAAAGCTCATCCTCTGAAGAAGAGGAATTAGCCAACATTTGCTTAATGGCCAAGGAGGATAAGGCACACAAATTATCTTGTAACATCCCAAATTTTTGTTATACTGAACATACAACTTATGTAATAATTCTGGGGCATTAGGAGCTGAAATGGACGATTAAAGTATTGGTCAAGAGAAACATATTTGGAAGAAGTAAATTATGATACCCCAAATTAGGTTCATATTAAGCTTAGGAACATGATTTAGGAATTATTGGAATTGACTTGGATGATTTAAGATATTGGTCAAGGGAAAGTACATTTAAAAAATAGTGAACTACAGTACCTAAGTTGTTAAGAATAATAGAGTTGGTAATATGCATGGATATATTAGGTTTAGTAAAAAAACATATGGTGGAAGAGGAGTTGTGGTCTATACCTTGATTATGGGGAGATAAATTGAGGTTTGGATAATTTGGAAATTGATGTTTGAATAGTTTAGAAAAGTGATTAATTAATGATATATATATATGGAGGAGAAGTTGCATCAGAACATTGTAATATATGTATGTATATATATAATTGGAGATAAGGAAATGAAAGAATAAATAAAGGAAGAAAATACGGATGATGGGCGTCTTTTGGGCGAGACGTACATCCTTTGTGGCTTGTAAGAACAGACACTAAGGATGAAGAGGAAGCGACGTCATTTGAAGCAATGACAGACGTCCCTTATAAGAATGGATGTCCCTAAGAAAAGACGGACGTTAGAAATAAGGAGAAGTGGATGTCCCTTTTTAGAGGAACGGACGTCCCTTATAGTGAAGGAGCAGACAAACGTTCAAAATGAATTACGGACGTCCCTTTTAAGTGGAGCGGACGTCCCTTATAGCAAAGGCATTAAAATGCAAGTAATGTTCTGGATGATTGGTGGTCGATCATCCAAAGGAATCGATCGACCGGCGTCATCGACCAGTAACTTGGAAGACAAAGTTTGCGGCTGATCGATTTAATTGGCGGTTGATCGTCCAATAGGGAATCAATCGATCGACGATCTGGAGAGTCACCTGAATATGGAAACCGTTGCCTGGAAGCTTCTAAGTTAGATGTTGGATGTGTTTAGACAATCAAGCGTCCATCCTTTTGGCTTTCCATCTTCAATTGGACGCTGAAGGGACGTTGGTTGTGTATCCTATAAATAGAGACTATGGGAACGAGGATATCACAATGAAGTAAAACCATGGGGAAACTCTAGAGTTTTGGAAAGAGAGAGACTATGAGAAACTGTGGAAAATCTATACATAATTTCTTTAACTTTATCTTGATCTCATATAGCCAAAAAATAAAATCTAACATCATTTCTAATTTCACAAATCATTTAATACATATTTAACCAAATAACCACTTAAAATATAATCATTGAATTCTTAAACTAAATCCCAAGACATATTCTAGCATGTTTTGTTTCATTCTAAAACCATCAACTTTCCATTGATCAGCTATGACCACATTAATAATTTATCAACTCAGATCTAACATCTAACATCTAAGTACTCATCAAACCATATTCTTACTAAATCTTCTAATAGTATAATTCTTTTAGTCAAATCATTACTTGAGACAATCATCTTATCCCAAACTAACTCATAAAACTTAAGAATCCTCAGTTTCATTCTCATTATTTATTGTCGTATCTAATATCTTCAACTAAAATCTTGACATCACACTATTTCTTATTGTTAGAGAATCATAAACTCGTGAATGTTTTTGATTTGTATATCGAAAAACTAAATTATCATTATAATTTTTTCATAAGCTCTTGTTCCCAAAAATGTTCAAGTTTGAGCTAGCATATTTTTATAATTTATTATTTAATTATTGCATGTGAATGTTCTAAAGTTTTCATCGAGGAGTCCCTAAATGCTCTTATACTAAACTTGAGTCTATGTAACATACTTTACAAAGTTGATGTTGTTTCTATACTCAGTCATAAAAAAGAAAAATATATTTACCTAAAGGTATTATAATTTTTTTGTACTTCATATGTGCATTTTAGGCTTAATTTAGTTCTTCATATTAGATTTTGTAAAGACCTCTTTTTCTTAAAACGTATGGATTTGGAACACTTTTTCTTTTATAAAACACGTAGCAGGAGAATTTTCTTAATAAAAGCATTTGAAATAGAAGGAAATGAAACACCATAAATAAAATTCCTTCTTTAAATCTTTATATTTTTACAAATCATGTCATAAATTAAAAACAAGGTACATTTTCATTTTCCCTTTAGCCTAGACAACACAAGATCCACAATGTGTAAATCCTCATTAGTTGCTCCTATCCTCGTTATCATGGTTACCTACATTACAAGACATAATCTATACGTCTAATGCTTAGTAAGAAATGTGATGCATTATGAATTAAGAAATTCATTTTACATAAAACATTTTCATTTAATTCCCTTTCTTTTCTTTTTTGTGCACATTAATGCACAACCCTTTTGTCCCGACATCAATCGAAGCCTCATTAGCCGCTATGCACATTAATGCATAACATCTCTTGATAAAGGCTCGACATTAATCGAATCACCTGTTAGTTGCTATGCACATTAATGCACAATGACCCATGACCTCTGGTTTAAGTAGCTCTAACATCAATAAATAGTTTTGGTAGTGGTTGTACACATCAATGCACAATGATCCATTCCGACATCTGTCGAAACTCACTGGCAATCATGAACTTCAATGCTTAATGACCTCACCAACCATTGACTAGTTTGTCTCAACATCAATCGAGATCAAACTAATAAACTCAAGCTTATTCTTCCATTCTCTTTATCATTCATCATCATCGTTCTTTCATGAAATATATATCCATGAGAAATCCTTTTTGTAACGTTTCATGAAAACTATGATGCGTGAACATGATTACATACAACTTAACATATTCTAGCATATCATCAAGATAACATATTCTCAAAACAACAACATCTATCAAACACAATAATAACATTAGTCAGCATATCCTCAAGCAATCATATGAGCAATAAAACTTAATATCTATTCAGCACAACCATCAAATTATCAACAACAATAATAAAATCCTAACTCTTGTGATGTAGCCATAGAGGCAAACATAAACAATCACTTCTTACCTTGAATTCCTCGGAGAAGTAAAAAGATAACAAACTTCCTAGGTTTCCTACTTTCTCCAAATACTCCTCCTTCAAGCCAAAGCCTTCGCTTCTTCCTTTTTGCTTCTTCTTCAACCTCATGGTCTCCTCTTTTGGTTTGTCCTCTTCTTTCTCTCTCAAGGTTTCTTCTCCATTTCTGCTTCAAGCTTCCCCTTTAATTAGCTTAAATTTCCTTCTTTAGCCATCCCAAGCAGGAAGTGGCACTCTCTCAGCAATAAGGTGGCGTGTAATCTACTTTTTATCCAATAAAAACATAATATCTAACCTATTTTCTGCTGACTTTACACATTCATAGTCAACCACCACTCTCATTGTGGTCAACCACAAATCACTAGTCTACTACAAATTCCGTTGTGGGCGACCACAATTCAGCTAGAGAGCATAATTTACAATTTGTTGTTGATCTGGGTGACCACAACTCTCATTGTGGTCAACCACAAATCTTCTTGATAACAACTCAAGTAAAACCTTCACATCTAACCTCCATCTCTATTTCATTATCAATTCATTCTTCATATCCCACATTCTTTTACACCATAAATCAATCTCTACTACTATGACTCAATCAAATCAATACTCAAATCGTCAAATATCATCATTACCTAATCTTATACGCCACATGATAAAAATTCAGGGTATTATAGTTTTTCCTTTTTTTTTAATTAGCTTAATTTAGTTCTTCATGTTAGTTTTTCCAATTTTTTTTAATTAGAAGGGAGTTTGTTGATCGGGATCAAGTCTTTTAAGATAAGCCATAGGTGTACACCACAAAGTTGTTATAATAAAAATTTATATTCAAATATACTTCAAAATAACTTGAAATTACTTTAAATAAATAAAAAAATTATAAATAAACCTTTAAAGAATACAATAAAGTTTTCAAAACATAGATTTTAGTTTTTTTTATAAAAATATATATGAAAAGAATAATTAAAATAAATATTTATATGTTGATCGATTGTCTTCCAGGTGTGTGATGAGCAGATAAAATTTTATAAACCTAGAGTTCTATTACCAACTGTATCGACCCCAAAATTTTATTTCCTTAAATTTCAAATCTAAAATTTTTTTTCTAATTTAATCCTCGAATCAAACTTGATTAAGTCGTTTCTAAACCTCAATTTTAATACATTCTTAAATTATCAATCAATGTTCACGCAGAAGCTTTAAACATATTGAATAAGCCTAACTATATTTTTTATAATTAAACAAATACATTAATATCAATAAATCCTCAATCATTCATTTAAATACATAAATATCATTTACCTATATTTATTAGGATTCAATTTATCTAATTATATCTTGTAAACTAAAATAATTAGTGATATAGAATAATAAACAACCTTGTGTGCAAATTCTTGAATACTTTGAATTAAAATATTTTAAATTTACACATATTAATACATAAGTTTCTAGATCTAATTATAACCTTAAAGCATGCTAGACCACTTAACTCAATTATGTAGTTATACTAAAATCATAAATATATTACTCAAGAACACAATAGACAATAAATTCATTATCTACTTATATTAAAATGATAATCTCTTACATAAATATTTATTCTAATTATTGTTTTAAACTCTTTTATCATTATTCACCTCGTCTGTATGCTCGCCCACAACTAGGGGTGTTCACGGTTCGGTTCGGTTCGGTTTTGATGTGAAATCAAACCAAACTAGTCGGTTTCGGTTTTAAAATTGTAAAACCGGAATCGGTTTTAGGAAAATCAGAACCGAGTCGGTTTTGGTTTTAAAATCTTGGTTCCGGTTTCTGTTCGGTTTCGGTTTTTTCTTTATTAATTTTTTTTCAAATATTATAATAAAAATTGTATAAAAATTATAAAAACATAATCAATAACAATAAAATTATTCTTCCTCTTCTCTTTTCAAAACAAAATTTTGTCAAAAACATAGTTATTAGGTCTTTTGGAGCTAAAATCACTTCAGAGGCTGAGGCACGAATGACCGAATATGGAACTTCAAAAACAAAAAAACACTATAAACATATTTATGCGGTTCGGTTTCGGTTTTGAAAAACTAAAACCGGTAACCGAACCAAAACACTCGGTTCTTACAAAAGAGAACCTTATTCGGTTTTTTTAATAGAAAAAACCTTATTCGGTTTCAATTTTTTGATCGGTTTCGGTTCGGTTCATCGGTTCGGTTCGGTTCGGTTTTGAACACCCCTACCCACAACTGAAACAATCTCGATCAACTATAAATATTTCTCAATAAAAATCCACATACATTACAAAACTACTAAAGAAAAATAATCTCAGCAAGCAAAACACGTGCATATATGAATTAACTGTATACTTTACCGAGTTCCATGCTTTAAAAAGTTAAAAATTGATTGGAACTCATTTTCCAAGATTACCATGCCTTCGGGTTTTAAAACAACTAACAGTTTCTTACCCTCATAAGGTTGCATCAACCATCTCATATCATGTTTTCCGTTAATTCCATTAGATTCATGCATTCATACTCACATACATTATATCCTACAAATTTTATCTTTCTAATTTTCAGTGTCAATGTCTAACCATGTGTGTACAAATAAAATATTAGAATTAAAAAATAAAATAAGTATAAAGAAAATAATTTAAATATACATTTTGTAATTGCCAAAACATTGAAAAACTTGTGCTTAACTTGTATTATGTGGGAATAGGGTTATAAGGATTTTTTAAGCTTTTGGATAACTTTCCTTACCTAAATAAATTTTGCTTAAATTTCCACTTAGGTGTTAAAAGAAATTCTCTTTTTGAAAGATATAGTTAGGAAATCCTTATTGATAAAATTTAAGGTTGACTAAAGTTGAGTTTAGATCAACTTGGATGATCTGAAAGAAATCTTGTTGAATAGGATGGGGTCTGTTTTCGCTCAGTTAGGTCAGGGCACATGCGGGAGAGGGAGGGAGAGAGGGAGAGAGAGAGAGTATTGTTTCGATGTAGGTTTTTCCTTCATGATAAACCTTAATTTATAGAGAGAGGTCCTTAGTTTTTTTTTTCTTTTGAAGAGTTAGTGAATCTTATTCAAAATCAAGGCTAAATTCAATATTGTTTTAGGAAGTGATTTATTTCCTTAGCCTAGATATTGGAATAAATTCTTGATTTATGGTTGATTATTTTCTCCAAATCAAGAATTGAGAAATAATTTCTTTAGTATGGCTTGATGAATTTTTAATTTTGGAAGATTGATCGACTCCTAAATTTGCATAATTGAGAATAAAATTTGTCATTTAATTTAATAGTTTTGAAGACTCAAATCTTATGATTTTATTCTAATTTGATATTATTTATATTCTTTTAATTGCATATCTGGTAAAATTCAAAATAGCTATTTTATTTTATTTTACATGATTCAGGGAGATTTATTAGGATTTCATCCTATTCATAATTTTAAATTTTATTTTTAAAAATTTGAAGATGTAACAATAAAATCTAATGTAATTTTAATAAATTTAAAAGATTCATCTACCATTCATTAAATAAAGCATTTAGTTAATTTGGTAAGATTTTATGATATATTAGAAAATTTGAATTTTGACTACATAATTATTAAGATTTTGTCCTAATTTGAATATTAAATTTTATAAATAAAATTTAAAGATGTTACAATAAAATTATTTATATTTATCCTAATTAAAATATTAAATTTAATGTTTAATATTTAAGGATATTTCACATGTCTATGTATATGCACATGTGCATCTAAAAGTCCAATATATAGAGGATGATGATAAATATAATTTGCGATTATATATTAATTAAAAATGTCAAGGTAGGTTGATAAAAAATAAATTATAAAATGAGTGCGTAAAATATACATAATTTGCATATTATACAAAATCATGTTAGAATTAAGAATGAAGTACACGAGATAAATTAACCATAAAGTATAAGTGTGCTTAAAAAGGAATTGCACATGAGATTTGAGTAAGATTAGACTATAATTACTGATATCATATGTCTAGACATTTACATATACGCATTAGACACTTCTTACGTAAAGAGATGTAATATATAGATGTGATATTAATAAGAAATATTTAGAGTATTTAGTAACACATAGATCAAGGGATGTGTTGTCACGACCAGGAGGTGGGTTTAACAAAAATGTCTGGTTATGTGACCAAATTCTCGGAGAGGACACGATCGTCTAGCCCAAGAATAGGTTGTCAACAAAAGTCTTAATATAAAATTAAACTTAAATCCCAAAACAAATGGGCTATGGTTCACAAAGTGATCAATATGAGTTAAAGCTAACGTAAAAATAACAAAGGAGAAAAACATTGTGCAGGAAATAAAATCATTCAACACCACGACAAATTTAACAAAAATGATATGAGCAAGAAAAATCTTCACCGATGACAACAGGGAGACAATAACCATCATGATCTAAATATGACAAAAATACGGGGTCGAGAGATGATTAATCTTCGCACAGTAGAAGATGCACATCATGATAGTCTCATGATGCTTTGGTACTAAAACTACTCAAAGCATCAAGAAGATTCATTCTTCCAAATATACAGATGACACAAAACTAGAATGCCATGTACAATAAATTAAACATGAGAAAACATACATACATATACGTAAAAATAGACGTGTTGTCGAACAGTCCCCATCAAATTTTATATATGGCAACCCAAGAAAATATAGTTTGAAAACTATGATGCGATACAGTACATGAAGTATAAAAATTCATACCTTGATGATGACAGACCGACCAGAAGCATGCGTCGCCGAGAGTAGGCACTGAAACTAGTGATGTCGTCGGAACCTAAAACCATACTAATGTCAAACAGAATCAACACAGGAATATAGCAAGAGTCCTAAACCAAAATTCAAAAGTAGATCGGAAGGATTAGCACAAAACTTTTCAGCTCGAGTTGAGGAATGACAAGAACTCATACATTGAACCAAGAAACCACATTGACTGGAAAAGAGGCATGGATGATGAAGTTGAATAAAGTTCACTAACCTAAACTCCACAAAGACACACTATGTAGTCGACCAAAACATAACAACTGACAACCAGACACAACGACAATTAACTTGAAAGTACCACCAGTTGATGAGACATGACAACAGTGAACGAGATACAACATACTTAACCCGAACAACTCAATAGACGATGAGACATAGCTGAAATTAACTGAACATGACTATGGTCAACCAAGACCACTCAGTGTTGGTCAATCGAGATCACCCAATAGTAAAAAAAACAAGGCAATGGTCAACCAGGACCACCTAGATTCGACAAGACGCAGTGACAGTCAATTGAGACCTAGCAGCAGTTAACAAGACATGCTAGTAGCCATCCAAGACCTAACCGACGAGACCCAGCCACGGTCAACTGAGACTAAGTAGCACACGATGACATCTGTCAACGATCTCCCAAGACTCAACCGAGATTCAATGAACTATGAGCACAGTAGTTTGAGACCAAATAACAGCCACCAGGCGCTATTGCGGTCCACTAGATAAATCTGTGGTCAACTGGCTTACTAAAGCAGTCGACTGGAGATGGTCAGTGGCTAAACTGACAAAATTACAGTCTACCTGCCTATTGATGGGTCAACCACTACGGGTGATCGCTTCCAGCTGCGGTCGTTCTCAAATCAATTCGCGCTTCACTCAAATGCACAACCTCACTTGTAGTCGACCGGGCAAGACCAAAGGTCGACCCTCCAATGCGATTTTCACCACGGAAATGTGTTGTTTCAACATTTTTTGCCTCCAAACGGCCAATACACTTGCATAAACTCTAAATCTAACCTAATAACACAAAAAACAAAAAAAAAAATTTAGTTTCTAAGCTCGAATCCGAGATTAGCACAAAACAAAAATTTCAAATGGAAAAATGAGAGGGGAAACCAACTTACCTGCAAAACTCATTCACAAAGGACGGCAATCAAAACGACACAAACACGAAGCATGCAGAGAAACAATAAGAATCACTTGCCGGCTCTCCACCCTCTCCTTCTCCTCTTCCCTTCCTTCGCGACTGATTCTAGAGAAGGAAAAGAATTTTCCTTTTAAGAAAGGGAAAATAAATATTAAAATATTAAAATTTAATAAATATAATATAAATTAACATATTATAAATAATAAACAAAATCCATTCCAATCCGACAAACCCAACAACACTTGAAACACAATCTACGAAAATGATAACTTACCAAATATAATCTCATAGCTTCCAGCCATAGGGGAAACGCACTAGTTGACCATTGACTACACCCCTCACACGTGGTCAAACACTCAAGACATATGACAAAGACCTAGTCAATATAAAAAAATTTGATTTAGACAAAAGCAAAAAATTTACTCATAAAAATGTAAAATCCAAAAATTTACAAATTTTGCATATTTCCCCCTATAAAGAATTTCAATCCCAAAATTCAACACAAGCCAAGGGCCATTGAAAGAATAGGAGTACCTCAAACACGAACTCCTAGGAAATTCTTTGTCTAGTGTGGTACCCACAACACATAAACCAATGAAATCTCCCAAGAAATAACTTGATTGCCAACGTTCTAGACTTCTAATACACCTAGAACAGGACGAAGACCTAAGAAGGTGATCAAAGCTGACACCAAAGTAAACACCGAGAAACAAAACAAGTTCATGATGCAAAGACAACCCAATAAGGACAAGGTAGGTCATATAAAAAGAAACAAAATGGATGACTCAATCAATCGACCAACAAACAAACCAATTTCGAAATGGAAAGATCCACACAAATTTGATAGAAGACAAACAAAGCTATTCAACTAGTTACAACGATCTATACAACATCAAACTGATGTGAAGTCCCTGTAACACATGAGATGCGACTTAACGAATTTACTTAATCGAAACACATGCAAAACTGGACGTAGAGGGACAATAGTTGAATCTAGGTTTAGAGCATTAGTCAAAATGCTCTTCACACCTGAGTAATACTCTAAGCCGAGATCACAACCACATAACATTCTTTGGCTTCACACTATCCAAGCACCAAGCCTAACAAGAAATGACTCGAGATTTATGCCACAGAGAAAACTTCTAGCAAAGGCACAGAATACAACTTCATAGCAAAACCAATGCAAAGTCAGTTAACCAAGCATTCAACGAAAATCGAATCTCGAGAATTGGTGGTTAAATTTTTCTTCTTGTTTTCCCGTTTAGAAATTAGGGTTTCATTTGGCTTTAGATTCAAGCTTGAAAACTCAAATTCGGGGGAAATGTTTAGTCTATATTGGTATATTTGGAGTATATGCAAGGTTATTCATCATTAGGAGTTGAAAATCAGGTGAAACAAGCAGAAAATGAATGTTTTCCAACGAAATTGGTCGACCAGTCGACCCCCGGTTGATCAACTGACTGACCAGTGGCTCAAACTAGTCGACGGTGGTCGAGCCCCAATTGATCAACTATCGACCAACTGGTCGACTAGTGGTCAGCCAGAATTGAAGATTTTATCCCGTTTTGTCACGGTTGAGCCATTTGTGTGTCGGTTAGGTTCCTAGACTTGATATAGGGCCCTTCCACCTATTTTGTGCGACTCATTGTTGTAAATTCCTGTCTATTGACAAGGTTTGAGGCTCAGTTTGGTTTATGGTTTTTGAACCAACTTTCCACTAAAGTCATACTAGATTGACTTTAGATGAGTCACCTCAATTATTGAGTCATGGATGGGTGCGAAAGTGTGTTATCGACCGCTGTAAAGTTTCAGTTGAATGTCGACGTGTCTTGTTGACACTAAATGATCTTGGTTAACCATTGTTGAGTTTGGTCGAGGCTGCGAGGTCCCGGTTGACCTTCGCTTTGACTCGAAGACTATTGAGCGGTCTCAGTTGGCCATTGTGATGCCTTGTCAATCATGACTGCTGAGTGGATCGGGTCGAGCGTGCCTTGTTCCGTCTTCTGTTGCTGTGTCTTATTGACTAGTGGGACTTCCTGGTTTTCTGTTGAGTGCCGAGTCAACCGTGGCTTTTTTTTTGTCCAACGCACTACTTGTTTCTTGGAGTTGGGTTTAGCAAACTCCATTTGGCTTTGTCAGTCATTCCTTGTTCTCCCTCGTGTAGATTCTCGGCTCGGTGTGTAGGGAACCCATCATTTCTTGTTTGAGCCAGGAATTCTTGTGTTGATCTTTCTGTTCGGTGTTGGTTTCCAATTTAGGATCTTTGTTGAATCCCTTGTATGACTGTTGGGATGTTGACATCAGGTTTGTTATCAGTTTTGGAGATGTCAATAGTGCGATTTTCCTTTCGAAAGCGTGTGGAGCTTGCTTGTCGGTAAGCGTGTTATGGTCATCATTGAGGTAGAGATTTTTATACTTTCTGCATTGCATCGCATCATGTTTTCAAACTGCTATTTTGTGGGATACCACACCTGAAAACCTGATGGGGACTGTTTTGACAACACTTATGTGTTTATGTATATGTATATTTTCTCATATTTACTTTATCGTACATGGTAGATTTTTTGGTATTCTGCGGACATATGATGGTGTGACATTTTGTGCATATATGTTGGGAGGATTAATCATCTTGATACCCCAAAACCTAATCAGGGTTTTAGTCACCTGAATTGGTGGGTTGTTTTGTCGTTGGGTTTTGCCTATCCTAGTATCATTCCATTTGACGAGTAGCGTGATGGCTCATAGCTCTGCTCGTCAACAACCCTCATTAATTTGGAACTTAGAGGTAGCTAGTGGAGAAGCAATCAGTTGTCGGCAACCTCATTCATTTATCATACGGGTTGTGTCGTTGCGGAGCTTGCTCCCCCATAACCCAGGTGACTATCCAGGTCTTCAAACCGCCGTCATTGTTTCCTCTAGGCTCATGAGGCATGGCCATTCTAGATTGCCTTTCTTTGGTATGTTTTGGAGGGGTCCTTGCGTGACCCCCCTTTTTCATGGATCCATGTTTTGGTTGATGAAAACGATGTTGGCATATTTTGCAATATAGTTATCTATGTATACAACGAGTTTTGATGCAGCCATATCAAGGGCCATGGCCCTGTTTAAATAAAATGATAAAGAGGTTTTATGTGATTTAAAATCTATATACAGTAAATGAGAAGCATGAAAAGGTTTTAAAAAGATGAGAAAAACAGTTTTCAGCATGCATTGCATTTAGTATCGATTTTCCTACTGAGTTTGTCACTTACCCTTTAGACTCTATTTTTTCCTCAGGTTATTGTATAGGTTCGGTGCATGGGGTTTGTGCGGGGTTCTTGCAAGGTGTCTGCTTGTGTCCCCCTTCGTGGGTTTTGGCTTCCCCTTGGATGGATGAAAGTTCTTCGGCGATCACTTTGTCTCTGGTACGTTTGGCATTTGTAATATTGGTGTTATTTGATTTAATTCCTACACAGTATGATTCTTTATTTACACTATCATGTCTCTAACTGATCACTTTGTAGACCCCAACCCATGTGATTTGGGTTTGGGCTTAATTTCCTTTTAAGACTTCCGCTTCTTCTTCCTAGCCTTGGGTTGAGCGATCAAGTTCTCTCCAAGAATCGGGTCTCCTAACCTAGGAATTCTGTCTAGCCCGCCTCTAAGTCGTGATAAAAACATTCAACACAAACTTGACAAGCGTCATGTCTGAAATGATCAACAACATATCTAACAAAGAAATGAACTATTTAAGGAAAAGAAATCCTAACAAAGACCAAGCAGCCGACAAGGCTTAGAAATTCACAAATTCTAGTATGGCTCTAGAAAACTACTACTACATAGCACACGCAACTCTAGAGGATTTACCAAAGATATCGAATGAGATACTGTGAATCCAAAACCTAACACTGACATTTACAAAGACAGTTAGACATTGGTCAAACCGAAGGTAAGACCAAAAAAACTAGATGCCTAACTCAAGAACAGAAAACCGCCACCAAGGAAATCTCCAGCAAATCAATGACTGGTAGCATCAGAACAAAGGTTTAAATTTAAGAGGAAGAGTGACAAAGCTTAACGAACAGTTAAAAAATCCATTCATCCAAGGAAAAGCACACCATCCCAACACAGAGAAGTGACAGCGCCTTATAGAAAATGAAAAAGAGGCCGAAGAGACAACACCACCTGTCAGGGCACAGGAGTGTAAACAAGAACGTATTAAATGCACGCAAACTACAAGGACGCAAACATGTGAGCGACCCTCGTACGAAATAACTCTTATAACTAGGATTCTCGATTTCCAAAACCAACACAGACGTTCCGTATAGCACGGACAAGGTCAAGGTAGTGGTCAAGAGTAAGCTATGGCAGAACCAGACTTTTTGGTCAAGGGACACGCTCACTAGTCCATTGGAAAGTGCAACCCACATTCCTAGTCAATTGACAACATGGACATAGCCCAGCGGTGATGCCCACTCAGCTAACCAACATAAATCTTCACCTGGCTTCAACTCCAACATCCATCTACACAACACCTAAGAAAAGAGAATTAATTGACATGATGTGAAACCCAAAAGAAAAGGACTATGTTCCACTCTTTTGACGACACATAAGACCCATACCAGATGAGGACCAAGAATAGTTCTCATCTCATAAGAGGTCTTGGAAGAATTCGAAACACACCGTCCTAACGAAGGAACGACCTAGAATGCGAAAAACTAACATCAACCGAATGAATTGAAACTTACAACACTAGAACGCTCTTTACACGAAAAACAGCAGTGTTGAGTATCAACGAGTTTCCACAACCCACCGATACACTAGACACAAGGAAAGAAACAATGGAGACAAAAGAATGCGACCTACCCGAACCAAACGAACAGAACAACCGGGTACAAGAATTGAACCACTATGATCCCTGGAGATACCAAGGCGCTAAAACCCCCAAGGAATGACGAAACTAAGGAAAACGATTTCATGATGGACATTCTGATTTCGACTAATCAGAAATATTGATGTCCTATCAGTTAGGTACCTCTTACAAAACAAGCGCGATGGTCACAGAAGACAAGTGTGTGACCATCACAACAACACAACCTATTCCTAAGCTGATTCAAAACGAGTCTCAATCATGGAAGCCTCCACTGCAGTCTTCCTCTAGGAAAATCCATTGAATGACTCCAGTTCTCAGATCAAGTGCTTATAACAACCTATGCAGAGATCTATACTAATGCTAGGATGCACAAGAACAAAACCCATTTAGAGGATTTAACCAACGATCTTGAGACCAAGGGAACAGATACTATACCTAACCAATCTAAGGTCTATGAACAAAAAGTTCTAACCCGTACTAACGAATCCCAAACAAGACAAGATAAGACAAGTTCATGATTTTAGAAAAGTATAGGGACTTAGATCGCATCTAAAAATGAAAGATTCAAATTTTAAACCACATAGGCCCACACATGAGGAAGACAGAAAGAACCCAGATGGAAGACCAAAATTTCGAACCATACAGGCCCACTAAAGAGGAAAATTGAAAGAACCCATATTGAAGACTTGAATTCCGAATCACACAGACCTACACACAAGGAAAAACCTAGGTGTTCATAGGCTTGTAATTAAAAAAAAATCACTTAATGATTCACGAAGCACACCCACTACTCGCATGAATTTAAAAAGACAAGGTTATCCTCCAGCAGATGACCTCGAGATGCCTTGTCAGTAGCATTTTCACTCATTTGAAATTTTGACTAGGTGTTGGAACAATTCCATGCACATTTGACGAACATCTAAAACATTACACTATAGTTTTCTCAAGTTATCACTCTCAGGAATAGTGGAAATTGTGCTCTAATATGTATGATCATGAGTGTTGATTAAAGATGAAAATTAAAGATAAGGTTGTGAGAACTAATCATGTAGAGCGTTAGTACATGATTAGATGTGATATCTGCATGGTTTATTTGATCCTTAGATTATGATTTTTATTGGGCTTTTAAAGCTCATTGAGTTGTTTCTCTAATATTTCAAGAATAGGTGGTAGTAGCTTGAGTGCAAAAAGATAAAGATCAATTATATTTATGAGTTATTCACATAATAGGCCTAGAAAGTATTTTGAGTTTTTTTTTTTTTTTTTGTATTTACTTTAGCATGACCCATATATGTAATAAATTTGGATAAAGTCTTGTATATCATAAAGACTTGTAACTTTCCTTTGGGTTGGATTTTTATATTTTATATGACCCAATTGTGATAATGTGTTAATGATTGAGAGCTTCTATTGGTTTGTGCATTCTTCGGGTGGAGAATCCTATTCACCACCCCAATTTCTAAGAAAAAAAAAAGTTGGGGTCATGACAGTCCCTCTCGTTCATCTTGATGGAAGCAGAAGTAGAACACTAAGATGGAGCTTAGAAGTCAGAACATAACACAGAACTCGAAAGTCCAAAATAAAACATAAAACTCGTAATTGGAAATCGGAAGAACAGAACACGAATTAAACTAGACTCGGAAGTTGATATTCAATGACTCACAAGAATGGCTTTGATGTGACCTAAACTACCGAGTCGGAAGAATTGCTTCAGCCTTCAGCATGACCTGAACTATTGAGTTAGAAGAATAGCTTCACCTCTAACAATGTTGTTGTGGTTGGACCACAACTTGACCAGATGTCAACCAAGGAGAAGGAATACAGTTTCTGGAGAGGTAATATTCCATTAAAAGTGAAGATTACAGCAATTGAAGAGAACTGACAGAGGAAGAAGAGAAAGAAGTATTGCAGAGAAATGGAAAGAAACTGAAACAAAAATAGAAAATAGATTCACATTTTTCACACTCTTCCCCCTCCTTCTCGCCCCCTTTTAATCTTCAGCAATGCTCTCATTCAATTAGTGACACGTGGATGATGGGATGAGTTCCACGTTGTCAGCAGATGGCTCTACCATAACAAATGCCGTTTGCAAATTGCAGTCTGCTGTTTGCGAGTGCGAACGACAAAGGCTAAGTTTGAATTACAAAGTTGGGCTTGAAGTTCAGGCTTCAAGGAATTGCCCTAAGGCTAGGTCTTGGTCTGGTACAAGTAGATTTAGGGTCTAGATCGAGTAGAAGGGCTCGGTCAGGAAGAGTTGAGTTCGGGTGAGGTTTATCCATTTTTAATTGGTTGACTCATGGTTCATTTTTCTAACAGATCAAATGGTTTTGGATTCCAAAAACTGAAAATTGAAACGCTTATTGCAAGTACTCAACTATCAAAATCGTGTGCGATGTCTTTAAGTTGTAGAAATGGCTCAAACTTTACTAAATCATCTGCTTGAGTTCATCCTTAAATGGAGCACATATTTTTAAATGAAATAAAAATAATACCAAATATTAAATTTGAATTTCATATACGTTGTAGTAAAGCGATAATAATAATAAATTATGATGATTATAAATGTTTTTAAAAATTAAAAGTACAAAAAAAAAAGTAGAAGTAAAAAAGAAAACAAGTAATTCAAAATATTTAATAGATGATGAGCCAGAGTTAAAGCAAAAGAAAAGGAAAAGAACTAAGGTTCTCCTACCACACATTCCCGTCCCATGAATCCCATCCCACATTTAGAAACATGGGAAATGTAGTTTTTTTTTTAAATAAAGTATTTTTTTTCTTAAAAAAATGAAATAATATCTCATCTTCAATTTTTATTTAAATTACATAAACTTTAGCAAAAAATATATTAACATTTTATTTTTCAAGAATTACTATCAATACAAATCTTTAAAGAAATATTTTTCCGTCATTTATCATTGATATATTTGAAAAATACATAAAATATAAATTCAAAAAAATAAAATTAGACGACACATGTAACCTTGTTGTAAAAATATGGATAATATCAAAGCGGTTCTTATTATTAATTGACGACATAAATGAGTAAAGAGTCCCGAGCATGCATGTGACAGGTTTATTCATTTATTACAATATGGTATAATTATGATACAATCCATATGGGCTACATTCAGACAACTGCAGATAAACTTTTTCAGTTTTTCCCTTTTTTTTAAATTTAATTTTTGGAAAATTAACACCATAGACCCTATAAATTGGGATCAACAACAGTGCAAACTTTAAAAAAAATTTACGGACAACTAAAATCCTGAACTATAAAAAAAACGATACCGACCTCACAGTCACTTTTTCCATTAAGGCAACAACAATAGACGTCCATCAGCTTACAACTAACATCTCTCCGCTACCAACAGACATCCCACGGTCCACAACGGACGTCTCTCGTCCAAATTCGAACAACCCTCATACAAAACAGACGTCCCTTTTCACAGATCATACATTCCTTGTCCCGAAATGGACGTCCCTCGACTAACAACGGATGTCCCTCGATCCACAACAGACGTCTCTCGTCCAAATTTAGAAGACTCTCATCCAAAACGGATGTCCCTATTCCCAGATCGGACATCCCTCGTCCCAAAATGAACGTCACTTGACTTGAGATTACGTTATTCTGCCCATAACGGACATCCCTAGTCTCATAACAAACCTCTCTCAACTTAAAACTACATCTTTCAGGCTGAAAAATACGTCCTTGTTTGGTCAAGGGACGTTCATATTTGAGGGTTGCTATAAATCGATCATCGGCGTCCATTTCGATTGAGGGACGTCTGTTCCTCGATCAAAAGGGTAGGACGGACATCCCTCGCGTGTTGTTACTGCCTTAGACGTCTCCGTTTGATGGGAAACGCAACTGTGAGGTTGACGTCGTTTTTTTTCATAGTTTAAGATTTTAGTTATCCTTAAATTTTTTTCAGAGTTTGATTTATCATTGATTCTAAATTATAGAGTCGGAGGTGTTAATTTTCCTTAATTTTATATTATACAACTAATTACACACAGAATTATATAATATTGTTTATATATTTATATATATCCTACTTAGTCAGTGCATGCTCATTCCTCAGGCGCTGCACCTTACTCCACTCCTCTCTCTCTCTCTCTCTCTCTCTCTCTCTCTCTAAATGCAGGAACTTAGCTTGGACGTTACAGAGCTGAGAGCTAGAGCTTGAATCGAGAGCCACCACCGCAAGACCTTAACTATGGATTTCTACGGAATGCCCTCCGTTTCATCAGACTACTTCGCCATTGACGACCTCCTTGATTTCCCCAGTGATGAATTCTTCTCCACTTCCTCCTACTGTTCTTCCACCACTTCTTCCTCTGATCTCCGTTGCTCCCACCACTCTCCTTTACCCGTGATTCCGTTCGCCAGCCACAATCCGACCCTTTTTTCTCCTGACTTTGATTTCACCGACGGCCTTTACGTCCCTGTGAGTTTCTTTGTTTTTTTTTTTGTGTGTAAATGTTTCTGTCTTTCCACTTTTAAGTTTTGGTCTTTCAGGATTAACTGTTCTTAGTTATTACCAGTTTCATGAATGAAATTGTTTGAATTTTATTTGTAGAACGACGAAGTGGCGGAACTCGAATGGCTTTCCCAGTTCGTTGACGATTCTTTTTCCGACTTTAATTTCACGGAAGGAACCAGAGAAAAATCACTCCAACAGGGAAATTCATCATCATCCGGTAAAACACGACGGAAGGGAACAGGAAAGTTGTCTGTCCAGGTGATCTCGCCAGAGCCCGAACCAATGTCCACAGGAAAGCTCAAATCCAGAACAGAAACTGTCCCGGAAAACTTTTCGTTTGCTTCTACATGTTCCTCGATGATAACACATTCGCCAGGAGGCCGGAAATGCAGCCACTGTTCGTCGGAGAAGACGCCGCAATGGCGAACAGGCCCACTAGGACCGAAAACGCTGTGCAATGCATGCGGTGTGCGGTTCAAGTCGGGCCGGCTTGTACCCGAATATAGACCTGCGGCAAGCCCAACTTTTGTGCTAACCGAGCACTCAAACTCTCACCGGAAAGTTCTGGAGCTCCGCCGCCAAAAAGAGCTCTCAAGGAAGCAACCGCCGCAGCAGATGGAGGAGAAATTCTATGCTCAAGCATATGACTTCCAAGTTTGCTGACGTGTCTGTTTGTCATTGCTCAAATCATTGTCTTTTATTTGTTTTGCTTCCATCATTCTCACTACTCTGCACTAAAATTATGATTTGAGACCTTTTGTGCTGTTTTGAAGATGTAATAATACGAGAGAAAATAAAAATTAAATACTTCGCAAAAATGACCCAACTGACTCGACCACATTCCCAATTTAATAAAAAAATAGACATTTTTTTTTCCTTTTTAAAGATTTAAAATATATATATATATATATACACACACATATAAGAGAAAGGGTATTGCACTTAAACTCGATGAAAGTAAAGGAGAAATAAGTGCTGATAATAATAGAAGGATGAGGAAGGCTGCATTTATTATTTATTCATTATTTTTAATGTGTAATTAATTTTATAAATTATAAATAATTAAAATAAATTATTAATTGCAGTTAAATAAGAATAGAGCTTAAATGTGAGATGTAAAATGCAAATCAGTTAATTAAATATACTGTATAGAAGATTCAAAAATCATATAAAACTAAAAGTGTTTTAATTGCCCATCGAAGACAATTTGAATGTGATGGAGATGGCATTGAAGACGACTCTTGAGAAGGAGACCTCTTATGGGTCAAGACTGGATGTGCAGGCGGTGATAAACTGGCAGCTGGGATTGAGACAGAGACAATAATATTTGATTTGAGTTTTTCTTCGAACAAAAACAAAAAAGAGTTGAGTTTTTAAGGATGTTTGGTTTATAAATAATCAAAAGCTAAGAAAAGGTGAAATTAAAGAAGACAGACTTCAGATTGAGACTCCATAGTTGCTTATTTTTGAAACTGCCTTGCTTAAAGCACTGCTCTCCCTCTTTGCTTCCTTCGCAAGATTTGAAACCTGCAATCATTTAATTGTAATTCGTCTAAAACAAGAGTCTTTCCATTAACAAGACAGAATCAGCAGAAGACTTGATTCTAAAAATGGAAGATATGTTATAACTTTTCCGCAAAACTTGACCTGAGTCCTGAAACGAGAAGCTTCTCTTCTGGGAAGTTGTTCTTCAAGAATCTCTTTCAACCCTGATGCAATCAAATCACCATGAAGACGTAGCATACGCAGCTTTCCACCAAAAAACAAAAAAAAATCAGCAGTTTTTGGTTACCTCCTGCTTGCCTTTGAATCTTATAAGCAGACTGAATCACGCTCTGAATCTGTTTTCCTGTTTGTCTATGCAATAAATAAATCTTTTTTAGGAAGTTCATCGTGGAAATGGAGAAATCTACAAACTGCTCTTCAACTACAGAGCTTATGCATACTTTAGTTTAGTTCTTCCTCGTATCATTTCCTCTTCTGCATGTAGAGCGAGTTTCTGAAATAAATAGCGTACTATTATGTAGCTAATAGAGCAAGCAGACCTTAAAACAGAAACAGAAATGTCATCTCCTTCCAATATTTGATACACTTAACACATCCAAATCGACCTCGAAAGTGAGCCTTTATAAATTTGTCATAGAATTCACTGTTTGTGTCTTCGCTTTTGGAATTATGGTATTCACAGTTATTTCAAAGATTTCAATTTTTTTCCTCGGCTAAATACTGGATTTTTAACTAGCAAGTCAATACTCACATCGTAGACAGCTCTCCACTTCTCTGCCTAAGATGACTCTTCCAAGTTTCAGAAAACACGAGATTGTGCAATCCAGGCTAAATCTCACCCATGAATCATACATTCCTATATGTGGAAAATTAATAATCTCCTCTGCTTAAACCTACTGAAGAAAGAATTTATACTTCCTTTTGAAGATCTTGGTCGATTTTTTAGTTTGTGCAAGTTATAGTAGTTTGGATTAATAAGCATAGTCATCATATATGGATGGAACTGAGTGGTTAACTCAAGCATCCGATTTGGAAATACATTTCGGTTACATGGGGGCAACCAACCATGAAAGAGAAGCGGAAAAGATTAGCTGAATCAAACGGTTCCTTACAAGAATACTCTTAACATCTCTTTTTGAACTGCAATAAGCACTGGTGAGGTACTAAGGGGAGAAAAATCAGAAAAATGGAAACTTACCTCCAGCTTCTCACTTTCTGCCTTTAAAAGATCAGTTGATTGCCGCAAGTGCTTTACTTTAGCATCAGCTTTAGCGAGCAAGGACTGCATTTGAAGGAAAAGAGTAATTTTTTTTTGGGCAAGAATGACAGCATGAATTTAATGATCAATTAATATCTCTGAAAAGCATGTAAAAACCCTCAGTAATGAGAATTGAAATGCAGGGGTTGCCGCATTTGATATATCAATGCATCAATAGGAGCAGTGTGTAGAAGTGACACATTCTGAAAGTTCTAATTCTTTGTGCCAAAAGTAATGCATGTTCGCACTACCAATTCCTCCCTAGAAAGAAGCTCTTCTTAATATCATATTAGCAGAAGTATCATTTATAGACAATTTAATAAATGGTAAACAGCCTTTTACTTGCCTCCTCACTCATGAAAAGGCGCATGGTATTGTAGTACAAAAATCGTCGTGGCTCTGCAGGACACAAAAATTATATGAGAATAATTGGGAAACAACATTACCTAAAACTATTACAGAAGGAAATCAACTACCATATATTCCCCAAAGTTCATTTACATACCACGATTAAATCTTTGCAAAATAATGATAACTCTGAAACTTCTTTCAAAACTTTAAAATTGGGAAACGACAGCGAAGGTCTCAAATATTTCATTCAATAAGCTACTGATAATTACGAAACTATTTTCAAATTTGAGGCATGAATTCATTTATGAAATTTGGTTGAAGCAACTTAAAATCTTTACTTTTGAAGACAAGAAAACCCAATCCAGCTGCAGACCCACATGTTATCAAAGGATGAGAAGCAGCTATAAAAATGCCCTCTGCAGCAAAACAATAAAAGAAGAACAATATTCAGACATTAGGATAGCCGTATAAAAAATAAGTCATGTTACATTATGAATTATGATGAAAACAGAAAATACCTTTGATCTTTCCAAAGAATATGTTCTCATAAACACCATATTCAGACTTCAAATCCTCTAACGAAGCCTAGACACAAATTCAAAACATGAGAAGATAACCCGGAAAGTGACATCATAATCAGATGGTGTAAGAAGAAGAAGAGCAATTGTTCGTAGAGTAGAGGATAATTAGATCAAATTTAAGGACATTTGTTTTAACGAGATAATTATAAGCCAAAATGTAATAGAAAATAGGAAAAGGGCTCTCCCACACCTTTAAGCTCTTCACTTCATAAATGTATTGAAAAATCAAAGTAGAGTTAAACCTCGAATTATCATAACCATATGATTTATACGATATATCTTTCATCGAAGTGATGATGAATAGAACTCCAATATAATTGAAAACTTAATCTAGAATTCTAGAAGTTTGTTTCGAAACTTGTTTCTTAGAAACCAAACGGAGTAAAGAAGAAAAAGGGAAATTCAAAAAACTATACCAGAGTATGTTGAAAATGGGCGGAGGAGGTGGATCGAATCTGGGAGATGCGGGATTTGGAGGATTGAATGGTGGATTCAACAAAATCTTCGGCGACCCGCTGGTAGAGCTGAGCCTGACGAACAGCGTACTCAACCCAATGCGTAGTTGGGTCACCAAACGATCTAGGTTCAGTGCTAATGGAGTAACTACTATGCTGAACGTGTGGCGTCCGGTCTTCTTCCGTTGATGACGCTTCTGCAACTGTCGCCATTGGAAGGGAGCTTCTTTCTGTTTGACGAAATGCCTCGTTGCTTTCCCAAGCGCTGTTTCGGCTCAGCACCTCTAGAAGCTTAGCGTTTATTTCATTGGCACGATTAAGATTAGTTACTTAATAAGACGGTGCTTACGACTCATTTGATCATCGCCTTGGTAAAAATGTATTATAATATAGGAAAATTAACACTACAGACCCTATAGATTGGGATTAACAATAGCGCAAACACTGAAAAAAATTTACAAATAACTAAAATCTTAAATTATAGAAAAAGAACGACGCGGACCTCACAGTCACGTTTACCGTCAATATAGCAAAAACAGAAATCCTTTAGCTTACAACAGACTTCCTTCGATCCACAATGGACGTCCCTCATCCAAATTCAGACAATCCTCGTCCAAAACGGACGTCCCTCTTCCCAGATCAAACGTCTCTCATCCCGAAACGGACGTCCCTTGACTAACAATGGACGTCTCTCGATCCACAACGGACGTCCCTCGTCCGAATTTGGATGAGCCTTGTCCAAAACAAACATCCCTAAACCCTAAGTGATTTAACGCATATAAATAACTTTTTCGTGCATTATAAATAACTCTAAATCCTAATTGATTTAACGCATATAAATAAACACGCAATCACAAATATAAAGGAGTTAAAGGATAGAGAAAGCGAAAACCAAATTTTTTCACCAGGTTCGGCAACTCGGGCCTACGTCCGCACTCCAATTTTCCTACTTAGAGATCCTTAATCACCTAACCTCCCCAGTTAGTGATGATTGACTTCATAGGTGTCAATAAAACTTTTACAATGACAATTCACAGGGCGTCACCCTTTACTTGACTATTCGCAGTGTGAAAATGTAAAACCAAAATTCCTAATTCTCCCAAATATAAAATCACAAGTTTGGGAGTTTTGAGAGTTATGATTGACACTTTATGGTTGATGAGAATCGAGTATAAATTATAGCAGAGCTTCGCTTCAATTCTCTCTTTGTTAGAATGAGTTTTGGAGTGTCTTCTATATATAAAAACTGTGAAGCTGGTCGAGCACCTCTATTTTTGTCGACCGCCATCCGACCGTTGGAATATAGTCATTGCATTGTACAGTCAAACAGGTTGACTGCTTTATCACACTGGTCGACCACCTTTTCACAATTCTAAAACTTTGCTCGAATCTATCCATTTTGCAGTAGACCACCATCAGACCGGTCAACCGCTTTTTAGCAGTTTGGAATTCTCGAGCTCTCTGTAATATTTGCGGTCGATCATCTAAAGTAAACTGGTTGACCGCTTTTATGTTTTGGCTCTTTCTTCAATCAATTGGTCGACCACCTCTTCACCCAAAGTCGACCTATGCTCCATGTTTTGCTCTTCTTGAATCCTCTAAGTCCCAATAATCAATATATAAGCTACATGGACTTAGATAAACATATTAGTAGACATTAATATCTGTATTAAGGGTAATTCCAATAAAGAATAATCGTATTTACTTGATTAAAATAGATGCATAATAAAAAATTTAATTATTCAAATAAAATCTTCATCATCAAAACAAACAAGGCAATGTCTATTAGGCTAACAATATCCCTTTTTTATGATGACAAAATATATTATGTTATTTAATTATTTATTCTAAACATGATCATGACGTCTATTGCATATTTGATACTTCCCCTTACTTCATGCAATTTCTCACTTTTAATTTCATGCTAATTATGTTTTTCTAACAACAACTTACTTTAACTTCTCCCCCTTTTGTCATAATAAAAAAGAAAGCAATGAGGAGGGAATTTATTAATCAAAATCAACTATTCAATTCAACATATTAATATTTCAATTAAAACAAATATCATTTCCCCCTTTGACATTTACTATACATATAAAAATTGGGGAATCACAAGGCAATTCAAAGAATCAAACAAGTTTCTCCCCCTTTGACAATTTAAAAAAAAATAGTTCGTGCTTTTAGAAAATCAAAGCAAATCATTCAATTAAATTAACTCTCCCTCTTTGTCTTTAAACATATATAAGAGTTGGAGGTAAATATTATCAAAATAAGTAAATTATATTTCTCCCCCTTAGAATACCAATTGTAGGGAGAAACCACGTCAATACCAAGAAAAAAATTCAATTCACCAATTGTAATAATGAAAGCATTTAAACTTAGATCAAAAGAATTATATAAGTTAAAACTTTTTCTCCCCCTATTTCAATTTCAAATTCAACTCAATGGGGACCTATAAAGACATTAAAATTAAACAATCAACAATAATTCAATATATAGAATTTATGATACCAATTGTTGGATTAACACAATTTAACCAAAGATATCAATTGAAGAATTAAAAAAAAAGATTTGAAGGATTAAATAAAATATGATACCAAAAAGAATATGCAACCAAAAGAATCAATATTAATAAAAAGAAAAAAAAAATATTCACCTACATACATACAATCAATTCAAATCAAATCAAGAGTATATATAGTTAATAAGCATTTTCATCAACTAATTATGCATACTCTTGATTCACAATTGAAAAATACCTAGGTGCTTCGTTTATTTTTAAGAATGATTCATTTAAGAACCCACACCAATTTAGAAGTTATCATTTTATCATTTAATTTCAATGGGCAGCTAAAAGATTTATATCCTACGCAATTATAACTATTGTAAGTAGTAGGACAAACAAAGAAGTTTTCATAATTTTTCTTCTTTGCAAAGGATTGATAGTCAACTCTGACTTTATAAAATGTAACCCTTTGTTGACCTAAGAGCATATTTAAATTTTTTCTCACTTTCGTGAAAATAAGCACAACACCATTTAAATCACCATTTTTAACTTTCAATGTGCTAATTTCAATATCAAGTGATTTGATAGTAGAATTCACGTTATCATTCAACATTTTCAAATCACAAATTTGCTTCTCAAAAGATTGAACCATATTAACATGCTTTTTCATCAAAATTTCATTTTCTTTTTTCAAATATTTATATTTAGATTTGATCATGTTAAATTGATCATATAACTCATTAAAAGCATCAAGTAATTTATCTCCATCAAAATTTTCTTCTAAATCACTAGAAGAGACGTTTACTTCATTTTCTTTGGCCATGAAACATATGTTGGACATTTCCTCTTCTTTGGAGATTTCCAAATAACATATGCATTTACACATGTTTATACTTTATTAAATTTATTTCTATTCAAAGCACAATATAAAATGTTCATGACTGTAGTATTTAAGCACAAATTATTTTTATCAATGTCATTGAATTCACAAGACAATCTAGGAATATTTATTCTATTTTCAATGATATGCCATAAATCATAATCAATAGATTGTATAAATATTTTCATTCTATATTTCCAATATAAATAATCATTACCATCAAAATAAAGAGGTCTAGAAATGGATTGTCCTTTAACATTCATATTGAAATCCATAATAATTTGTACAATTTTTCAAAATATTTAAAAATAAGAAATTCAATCAAATCAACAAATTTATAAAAATATATACAATATCACACAAAAAAAATTAATTAACCCCGCTGATGTATCCTAAAACTCCAAAACTCAATCTGAGTAAAAATGACAATCGGCAATACTCAAAATCGGACACTAAAATTAGACTGCAGAGAACTCGATGTGCATACAGGCTCTAGTCCTCAAATTTATACGGCAAATAGCTAACAAACAGAGTAAGGACACCCCAAAAACTACTTTTAAAAGCGTTGCATAAATTAAGTTATGTGGAAGAGATTCTGGAACTCAAAAATGGAAATTGCGGAAAAACAGGTTTGCACCTCTCTTAGTAAAACAAGCATAACTTTAAAAATACGAGTCCCAATCAAGTAAAACCACCCAGCATTTTCACAAGGACAGGTAAGCCAATAATCTCAAATAAAAATATAGCAGTATCCTTAAGGGAAAACGGAAGAAAATCGTGTGCCAAGTTGGACCGCGGATTCCCTCGGATCTAGGGTTTGTAGAAAAACAGTTTTGCAGTCCTCTCGATCAAAAGTGCGTAACTCGAAATATATATATCCAAATTAAGAACTTCTAACCAGGAAATCACCATAACAGATAGCAAAAGCTTTTCAACTCATAAAACAGCAGGGTACTTAAGGAAAATGGGACAGAAACAAAATACTAATTTGGTCCGCTCCTCCTACACGGCCGAGTGTAGCGAGTAAATCGGATCCTTCACAAAAAGACCACTCCGCCTTGGTTTTGCAACGTTCTTCTATCTCCTCACACCAAATGACACCCTCAAATGAAGATGCTAGAGAAGATAGTGTCAAACTCTCTCTCAAGAACGAACAAGAAACGTTGAGGAAGATGGTTTTGCGTGGGTTTTGCAATTAAGCTAGCCGAACACCTAAGGATGAGAGAGCACCCGCTCTTTCACAAAATTTGCACAACAAAAATGGGGGTTTCAAAATTGAATTAGGGTTTCATTAGAGGAGGATAAATACCTCTCTAATGAACATAAAAGAGAAATTCCAAAAATCCCCTTAGGCTCACAAAAATTGGGCATGAGGGCCCAATTTACATGCAAATCGAGTACCTTGATTCAAAACATCCTAAAGCCAAATAAAATATAATCCAACCAACATAAACTAAAGTAATAAATCAATGTTAAAATTCAACAAAACTCTCTCTCATTGACCTTGTTAGAATCGACTGAAATGAGACATCCAAAACAAGGTGTAATGATCTAGCCAAATTGATGTTGGAGGTCTCCAAGTGAAAACATGTTGAGAGGCTTCTCCTTTCTCCAAGCAAAGGTTCCTCCTTAAGTTCCATTAATATAGTATTTCCTGCAATATAATAGCTTATTAGATAAACAATGAGCATCATGGCTCGACTCAAGCGATAGGGTCTTAGGGCTCATCATCCACTCTAATACCAATTATGGGGCCAATGCATGCCTATAGAGGAAGGGAGAGGGGGGTGGGGGTGAACTTGGCATTTTAACTTTTTTGTGTGATATAAATAACTCTAAACTCTAAGTGATTTAACGCATATAAATAAACAAGTAATCACAAATATAAAGGAGTTAAGAGATAGAGAAAGTGCATACCAAATTTTTTCACATGGTTCAACAACTTTGGCCTACGTCCGCACTCCAAGTTTTCTACTTGGAGATCCTTAATCACCTAACCTCCTCGGTTAGTGATTATTGACTTCATGAGTATCAATCAAACATTTACAATGACTATTCACAGGGTGTCACCCTTCGCTTGACTATTCACAGGGTGTCACCCTTGGTTTGAATACAATAAAAATGTAAAACTAAAATTTCTAACTCTCCCAAATATAAAATCACAAGTTTGGGATTTGGAGAGTTAGAATTGACACTCTATGGTTGATGAGAAATTGAGTATAAATTTTGACAGAGCTTTGCTTTGATTCTCTCTTTCTTAGAATGAGCTTCAGAGTGTCTTCTATATATAAAAACTGTGAAGTTGGTCAACCACCTCCATTTTGGTCGACTGCCATCCGACTGTAAGAACATAGCCGTTGCATTTCGGATCGGTCATATCACACCAGTCAATCGCTTCTTCACAATTCTAAAACTTTGCTCGACTTTGCCCATTTTACAATAGACCACCATTAGACTAGTCCACCGCTTTTCAGCAGTCTAGAATTCTCGAGCTCTCTGTAATATTTGCGGTTGATCATCTATAGTAAATCGATTGACCGCTTTTTTATTTTGGCTCTTTCTTCAGCCAACTGATCTACCACCTCTTCACCCGTAGTCGACCTATGCTCCATGTTTTTCTCTCATTGAATCTTCTAAGTTTCAATAATTAGTATATAAGGTACATGGACTTAGGTAAACACATTAGTAGACATTAATACCTTTATTAAGGGTATTTCAAAGAATAAATGTATTTACTTGATTCAATGAGATAGAGAAAGTGATTTTAACTTGGCATTTTAACTTTTTTGTGTGATATAAATAACTCTAAACTCTAAGTGATTTAACGCATATAAATAAACAAGTAATCACAAATATTAAGGAGTTAAGAGATAGAGAAAGTGCATACCAAATTTTTTCACATGGTTCGACAACTTTGGCCTACGTCCGCACTCCAAGTTTTCTACTTGGAGATCCTTAATCACCTAACCTCCTCGGTTAGTGATTATTGACTTCATGAGTATCAATCAAACATTTACAATGACTATTCACAGGGTGTCACCCTTCGCTTGACTATTCACAGGGTGTCACCCTTGGTTTGAATACAATAAAAATGTAAAACTAAAATTTCTAACTCTCCCAAATATAAAATCACAAGTTTGGGATTTGGAGAGTTAGAATTGACACTCTATGGTTGATGAGAAATTGAGTATAAATTTTGGCAGAGCTTTGCTTTGATTCTCTCTTTCTTAGAATGAGCTTCAAAGTGTCTTCTATATATAAAAACTGTGAAGTTGGTCAACCACCTCCATTTTGGTCGACTGCCATCCGACTGTAAGAACATAGCCGTTGCATTTCGGATCGGTCATATCACACCAGTCAATCGCTTCTTCACAATTCTAAAACTTTGCTCGACTCTGTCCATTTTACAATAGACCACCATTAGACTAGTCCATCGCTTTTCAGCAGTCTAGAATTCTCGAGCTCTCTGTAATATTTGCGGTTGATCATCTATAGTAAATCGATTGACCGCTTTTTTATTTTGGCTCTTTCTTCAGCCAACTGATCTACCACCTCTTCACCCGTAGTCGACCTATGCTCCATGTTTTTCTCTCATTGAATCTTCTAAGTTTCAATAATTAGTATATAAGGTACATGGACTTAGGTAAACACATTAGTAGACATTAATACCTTTATTAAGGGTATTTCCAATAAAGAATAAATGTATTTACTTGATTCAAACAAATGCATAATAAACAACTTAATTATCTAAATAAAATCGTCATCATTAAAACAAATAACCTAATATCTATTAGGCTAACAGATTTCTCTTGCAAATCTGGCACTGAGCAAAATCGCAACATCTAATATTCTTCCTTGCAACTGACATCTCTCCTTGGTGGCATTTTTTATCTCCTTGCTGATTTCTGCGATCCATAAGCCTTTTCACCCCACTGAAAATGTAAATCGACCAGAGTTTGAATCTATTTTTTTTTTCTGGGCGACTTTTCAAACGCATGAGGACGACGAGGACGACTAGAGTTTGAATCTGTTTTTTGTGGGTGGCTTTTCAGATGATAGCGGATGAGAACTCGGAGTCTGAAAAGTCCAAATTTTGCCAACGAACAGATTTCCAACTGACGTATTTCAACGGCTATATTCTTCAATGATCGGATGCGGACCTCTGAATAGTTTTAGGATGATCTGAAAACTCACCGCCTATAAATAGAAGATCACTCCAAGCTCTCTACAACGAACGGAGAATCGTGGCGAAGCCCTGCCAAATTTAATACACGATTCAATCACTATGTGGTTTATTTCTAAATCTAATTCTCCCCACTCTTAAACTTGCGAGTTATTTTTGGGAGAATTCGAATTAGATAGATTGCGCTTGAAATTTTCAATTCTATTACATTGTGCTAAATTGTAAAGGGTGATTTCCTACGGATTCATCACACTTGGGTGACTCCCTACAACAATCAAACAAAGGGTGACTGTAATGCCCCGTTTATTTAAAACTATTTTTCTTTATTTCAAAATTCATCATATAAAAATTTTTCGTTTAATTTATTCAGTATACGAAATTCAAGGCGAACAATTACCATTTGAAGACCGTTTGAAAGAAGCACAGCAGAGTAAACTATGCAGAATAGGTAATGGGATTTCAAAACATAGTTCAAGTGTTTTAACAAAAGTCCCTGATTACAGATCGTTTATAATTTTCAAAATAAAATAGTAATAATACCAAAATACCCAACACCACGTGAGCCATAATCAACAGGTCAAATTGGCTGATAACTCAAGGGGTCATCCTGGAACACCGCCTCCTTAACTGGTACATCATCAGCATTAAAAATGTCACCTACATTACGGGGAAAATAATGAGCCTAAAGCCCAGCAAGAATCAGAATTTAAATGCAATGCAAGTGATATGCATGATCATACGATACATTACAGAAAAGAGCTGTATCTCTTCTGGAAGCCAAAAGTGAGATATACCCTAGGGTCATGTGGCCTGAACAGTCACTCCGACAAGGAGGTATATCCATCGGGGGTGTTCTACATGCCGGTACCTCACTTCTTGTTAAAGACGTTGGGGATTTCAGAATGAGAGAAGGATGAGCCCTAGATTCCATGTAGTTAACTCATATCTCACTGCTTGCTATGTGGGAGTATCCTACCGATGGAATGTCATTGATCACCAAAACCCCCCACACGCCTATTTGCATATATTAGGTACGACATGTAGTATGCAAGCAGTAATTCCTAGGATGATGCATGTATGTCCCAATTAATTCACAGGATATACGTATAAAAGGGAACACAACAATTATCAAAAATTTTGCAAGCGGAATTCAACCAAGAAGTACTATCAATCTAATCCTTGAAACAACGATATATTTTAGCTTAACATAGGTAATTTAGCGTATAACCAGCAGGGAACAATGGCAACTATTTAATCCTTCCATTTAGCAATCCATCGATGTGCAACAATAAAGTCTATCCTTATCAACACAGATCAGTAAAACCCCTCTTAACCCAAAGCAGGTAAGTACCTTATCAAACAGTAGTTAAGGTTAATCCATCCCACTATAATATTTAAGCACATTACGATCATATTAAAGTCTTCACAAGCTCATAACACAGTTTTACTTTCGACCATGGTAATATTCAACGCACAGAGAAACATTTTGTTTACACAACTCATAAGTATCCCATGTTCATACGTGCATTAATTACTTGTTACAATAGGGGATAACAGTAGTCTACGAACATTTCGGATTTAAACCCAAGTAGGTAGGATACTAAGCATGGTTTAGTCTTATCGGTCTATGATATCAATTATAAGCAGAACAATAGTTCGTAGTACACCAAAAATCCAAATTTTCATGCTCCACAACATTCAGTTTATCATTCCATACTATCCACATTTGACAGCAACAAAACATTCAATAGTATTCACAACAATTCAAGCAGCTCATATTTCTAACAAAACCAAATAGGAATTCAACAATCCAAACCCATAATGTAGGGCCTCCTATGGCCAACAACATTATCCTAATTCTTACCTCTTGTTGCGCAGCAGCCAAGATGAAGTTTTCTAATCGTTCAACCCTACAATATTTCCTTTACCAATGTCACGGTAGGACAATCCTCCACAACAAAATCTTCAAAGTAAACACACCAGAATCATCCAACAGAAACTCACACCACCCTCCACTTAACTCACAAAATACTTCACACCCATAAGACAAATGTAACACTCACCTCATTGCTAGCAACATAGCCCTCCAGTTGCAGCTCACGTTCGTGTCTTATAAATAGAGGGAGGGAGAGCAGGGGATAAGGTACTGCAGGAAGAAATGCCCATCACCCACACCAAGGGAAGGAGGTCCATTGATAGAAAGCCACATGGAAAGCTTCCACGCTATCAGAGGGAGAAAGGACATGCTGCAGGGAAGAAAAATTGAGGGGAAAATGAAAAATGGGAGAGATAGGGCATCATATTTAAATGGGTTTCTCTATTAATTTTGACCTTTCGGACGAGGAAAGTCATCCATGCCTCATCCGCATTCGTCCGAATGTCATTTTTGGATGAGGAAAAGTGTCCTCACCCTTCGTCCGTGTTCGTCCGAAATTGTCCAAAAATTGTATAGATTCAAATTCTCTGTGTCCGCATTCATCCGTAATCGTCTGCATGCGTCCGAATGTCGCGTTCGGATGAAAGAAGGCATCCTCACCATCTGTCCACGACGTCTGAAACTACCCAGGAATTGTACAGATTCATGTTCGCACTCGTCCGCGCTCGTCCGGACCCGTCCGAAAGACTTCGGACATAGGACCTTGTCCTCATGTCGTCCCAAAGTACCAGGGACGATGCACACGTGTTTGTGGATGGAATATCACGTCCGCGTGTCATCCGCTTTCGTCCGAAACTCACCAGTTCTACATTTTTTTCCTTAAATTTTCACACTTAAATTATTTCCCAATATCACCTATATTTTCATAGCATAAATTAATGCGTACCGTCATGCAACATGATATGTATATATTAATTATCCTACATTTACGTCGACAAAACAGGTAAATATTGTTGGGGTATTACAGTGACGCCCCGAAATAGTCATAGGCTCGATTGAATGCTATTAGGTGACCCCTGCAATAGTCAAAGGTTTACGACCTTAGAATTAGTTAAGGGTGATACCAGGTCAATAGTCAATTTGTAAACAGTTTTATTGGCACCCGTAAGCCAATTGTTTAGTTGATCTCCAAGTGGAACTTAGAGCACGGACGTAGGCGAGTTTGCTAAACCGCGTAAACAAATATTGTGCACTCTCTCTAACCCTCTCTTTACTTTGTTGCATATATTTGTTATTGTTTATTTTAATTATATGCATTAAATCATTTAGGGTTATTAGAGATTAAATATCGCACGAAAATATTAGAAACGCTACATTCACGTTCGTGTCTTATAAATAGAGGGAGGGAGAGCAGGGGATAAGGTACTGCAGGAAGAAATGCCCATCACCCACACCAAGGGAAGGAGGTCCATTGATAGAAAGCCACATGGAAAGCTTCCACGCTATCAGAGGGAGAAAGGACATGCTGCAGGGAAGAAAAATTGAGGGGAAAATGAAAAATGGGAGAGATAGGGCATCATATTTAAATGGGTTTCTCTATTAATTTTGACCTTTCGGACGAGGAAAGTCATCCATGCCTCATCCGCATTCGTCCGAATGTCATTTTTGGATGAGGAAAAGTGTCCTCACCCTTCGTCCGTGTTCGTCCGAAATTGTCCAAAAATTGTATAGATTCAAATTCTCTGTGTCCGCATTCATCCGTAATCGTCTGCATGCGTCCGAATGTCACGTTCGGATGAAAGAAGGCATCCTCACCATCTGTCCACGACGTCTGAAACTACCCAGGAATTGTACAGATTCATGTTCGCACTCGTCCGCGCTCGTCCGGACCCGTCCGAAAGACTTCGGACACAGGACCTTGTCCTCATGTCGTCCCAAAGTACCAGGGACGATGCACACGTGTTTGTGGATGGAATATCACGTCCGCGTGTCATCCGCTTTCGTCCGAAACTCACCAGTTCTACATTTTTTTCCTTAAATTTTCACACTTAAATTATTTCCCAATATCACCTATATTTTCATAGCATAAATTAATGCGTACCGTCATGCAACATGATATGTATATATTAATTATCCTACATTTACATCGACAAAACAGGTAAATATTGTTGGGGTATTACAGTGACGCCCCGAAATAGTCATAGGCTCGATTGAATGCTATTAGGTGACCCCTGCAATAGTCAAAGGTTGACGACCTTAGAATTAGTCAAGGGTGATACCAGGTCAATAGTCAATTTGTAAACAGTTTTATTGGCACCCGTAAGCCAATTGTTTAGTTGAGCTCCAAGTGGAACTTAGAGCACGGACGTAGGCGAGTTTGCTGAACCGCGTAAACAAATATTGTGCACTCTCTCTAACCCTCTCTTTACTTTGTTGCATATATTTGTTATTGTTTATTTTAATTATATGCATTAAATCATTTAGGGTTATTAGAGATTAAATATCGCACGAAAATATTAGAAACGCTACATTCCCCCCCCCCCCCCCCCTCTTGCTCTATAGGTATCAATCTTACATCCTCCATCACGGAGAAGCTCGCACCCGGAGCTCGTTCTCCCCTATATTTATAGACAGAATGCTAGGGTTGTCATGCGTAAACATCCATTTAAATTTTACAGTTGTTATCCAAATATCCTATATATCCAGGCGATATATCAACGTTCCCACCGAAGACTCTCGCTGTACAGAACGTCCGTTTTCCCCAAGAGGGATGTCCGTCATAACCAAAACGACGTCATATTCTTTTAATTCCTCTATTCTGGAACGTCTATTTTCTATTAGGGACGTCATTCGCATCAAAACGATATTGTTTTCTACTTACTCTTAACAAACCACGCCGTCTATTTTCCATTCCTCAATGAGGGACGTCCGTTCTTTCTAAACCACGCCGTCTATTTTCCATTCCTCAATGAGGGACGTGCATTCCTCAATGAGGGACGTCCGTTCTTTCTAAAAGTCTTTCCTATTCATTCTAAACGACGTTGTCCCACTTAAATCGTAATGTCGTTCCCTTTATTTTTATTTCGGACGTCCTTTGTTGATAAAGAACGTCCCTTCCTTCCCATTTCCTTCTTCGTTCCAAACGATGTCGTCCCACTTAACTCTAACGCCGTCTTCTATTCTTTCGTTTTGGACATCCCACTTTCCAGTAGGGACGTCCCCCACTTCCTAAAACCTCCTTCCATAAAGGACGTATGTTTTACTCCAAACGACGCAATAACTTTTATCATACTTTCTTTAGCGACGTCCGCCTTTTCCAAACGCATTTGTCGACCCTCTCACTATAAAGGACGTTCGTCCTTCTACAAGGGACGACTGACACTCCCATTTTTCTCTATTTTGGACATCCGTCTCTTCCCAAGAGACGTCCGCTAGTCAATCAATTCTTATTTTTCCATTTATTATTAATTCATTCAATATATAATAATTACACTAATGTCATTATCATCCAACTTAGCTCTAAATGCTCTATTACACAAATTATATTTACTTAATTCCGTTACAGAAAATCAGGGTATTACATGAGAGTTTTATGACTTTATATTCTATGAATTTATAAAAAAATCAAAATTTAAATAAAATTTACAATTCAAACTCAATTAGTCTAGTTAAAATAGAATTTGGATTATATTGACCTCCAAGAACGTTCATCAAATTAAATATATGTTTATCCGTTAAACTAAATTCCTACATGTATTGAAATTCTTTTAAAGCGGCGTAGCTATGACTCCTATAAAATTCCGAAAACACCGAAATTTAACTGCATTTATCGTGTCATCTGTCATTTTTATGTAAACTCTATATATATTCTTAAGAGAGACAGAAAGGGGCGTGGAATTCTTTTCCAATAGTGTTCTGCAAAATGCTTTCTCCTCACTTTTCTCAACTCACCAAACCAGAAAGTCCACTGTACTCTCTCTCTCTCTCTCTCTTTCTCTCTCTCTCTCTCTATCTATCTCTAGGACGTTCATGGTGTTTCGTTGATGCAGAATGGACTATGAAGTTGCAGAGCTTACATGGGAAAATGGGCAGGTGGCGATGCACGGCTTTGGTCTCCCGCGGTTGCCGATGAAGCCTGTGAGTTCGAACTCCCCGGCGAAGTACACATGGGAGAAGCCCCGAGCTAGTGGGACTCTCGAGTCTGTTGTGAACCAAGCCGCTCACGCGCCACCGCATTCTAAGGAACCCTTCAGTGGCGGAGCAGGGAACGAAGACTTAGTGCCGTGGTTCGGCCATCACCATTCTGGTTCTGCGTCAGCGACCTTGACAATGGACGCTCTAGTCCCTTGCTCCAAAGGACGAGAGGGCCCGGCCCCGCCGCTAATGGACACTTCCTTGGTCGGCTGTTCGATCGATCGGGTTGGGTCCTGTAGCGTTGCCGGAACTAAGGAAGGCTCAGTAATTCTTCCACTGAAACGGGCAAGGGTGGCGCGTGTTCATTCCCCGCCTGACTGGAGCAGCCGGAATCTGAGCATCACCACCAGCGCTACCTTCGAAAAGGACAGCCAACATGTTTCTTACGACACTTGGGACGAAGATTTGGGGGTTGGGTTCACCTCAACTTCGCCGGAAAATACCAGTTCCGGGAAGCCTTGTACAAAGTCCACCTCCTTCGACGACCACGACTCCGTTTGCCACAGCAAGCCTCAGGCAAGTGATGAACTTCTTCGTTTTCTCTGTTCACATTTTGAGTCTTCTACTTCTCTGTCTGGCTTTAACCTTTTGCTGTTAATCAATGACTGCGCTGCTTAAAAATGGGAAGAGAGATGCCGGTGAAGGTGATGACAAAAAGAAAGGAAATGGTAAATCTTCTGTATTTAACAAAAGGAGAGCTGCGGCAATTCACAATCAATCTGAACGCGTACGCCACTTTTCCTACGTTCTTAAACATTTTTAATCTAATCTCATATTACAATTTTTATGATTGGGTTGGGAATATAATCCCAAATTATTAATGTTTTTTGGGACTTCTGTTGGATTATCTTCCGGGTTTTTTAGAAAAGGAGATATAAGATCAACCAAAAGATGAAGACACTGCAAAAGTTGGTCCCAAATTCTAGTAAGGTATACGATTCAACCCTCTCCTCTGCCATTCTTTTCTTGATCGTCTTTAATGATTTTTTCATTTCATAAATCAGTAATCTCGGTAGGGCCTTCCAGCTTTGTTTGTTTTATTTTCACTATTTCAATCTTTCAATTCAACAATTGTTTTCGTTAATATAATATTTTTTTTTATGTTAACTAGGATGGACTGTTTAATTTCTTGCAGACAGACAAAGCTTCAATGCTGGACGAAGTGATTGAATATTTGAAGCAACTACAAGCTCAAGTGCAGATGATGAGAATGAACATACCGCCGATGATGCTGCCACCGCCGGTGGCGGCCATGCAACAGCAACTGCAAATGTCTATGTTGCAGGCGACGATGGGCTTGGGGCCTATGATCGGACCGATGGGGATGGGACTCGGAATGGGAATGGATATGAATTCAATGAGCCGGTCCAACGTCTCCGGCGTCCATCCCGTTCTCCACCCTGCCGCTTTCATGGTCGTTAATCCTTGGGATGGTTCCGCCGACCGATTGGAACCCACTTCGGCGCCGTTGATTTCAGATCCATTGTCATCATTTCTGTCATGTCAATCACAGGTAACTCGAATTCGTACTGTAGTTTGTTTAAATTATTCGAGGTGAAATTAATTTTTTTTTTTGCTGATTTTCCAGCCAATCAACATGGATGCTTATTGCAGATTAGCAGCCATGTATCAACAGATTCATCAGAAAACAATGTCTAGTTCTAAGAGCTAATTACGCCTTCCTGGATTCATATATATTCCTCTCTGAAACTGTCAAAGCCTACACTCCACACTTGATTGGATATGCGGATTGCCATTGAAAGCTTATGCTTGGTAGTGGAGATGAAGATTTGGCTATTTCTCTCTCTAGAGTGACATTTGATCTTAGAGAAGATGATGTATTAGATAAATATATAGAATTACTCTCTATTGTGAATTTCAAGCTGGTTAATATCTTGTTTTCTATATCAGGAAGTGAATCTTACTGCAATCCACAAAGAAATTACTTGTAATTTCGAAGAGTTCCTATGAGGTATGATTGAATCAAGAATTAGAAATTGAGCATTGAAAAGGGTGTCTTGGTAATGGTAAGAAACAGAAGAAGGACAATAATGGCGTGCATGTGTTGGCATAAAGATTGACATACAAATGATTGGGTGTTTTTATGTCAGCTTGGCCTCATTCCTCACCACACGTCTCTCTCTCTCTCTCTCTCTCTCTCTCTCAAGAACTAAACTCTCATATGGATTCCAATACTAGCTACACTTGATGAAACAAATTAGAACGATTAACTATCATAGGCGGGGGATGTATTATTTGCGGTGGAAAATGAATCTACAAAACAAAAAAGAGTGTAAACATGAATGATTAGAAAACGAGAAGGAACTTGAAAAGAAGGTTAAAAAAAGTACAAGGTTTGGTCTTTCAAATATTGTTTTGACCTTAGTCAAAATATCTGCGTTTGTGACATAAGTGGTGAAGAGATGAGGCTGATCGCGTCACATAAATTCTATACTATATATAAATTTTTGACCTAGTGAAATTTTTTTTTTCAGTGATTCAATTTTTAGATATAATGTCGTGGAAATAATTGATATATCCCAAATATACAAGCAAGAGTATAATCGAGAATGATAACAAGAAGAAGAACACAAGAAATTCCATGGTTTGGACATAAACGTCCTACATCCACGAATATAATCAGCTAGCTATTGCATTACCCAACGTCAAGATTACAAGAACAAAAGAATCAATATTGATACTCAGACTTACAAACTCTAGTCATGGAAGAAATATAATCAGAATAACCCTTTTATCACTCTCTTCTCGCCTCCCCTGAACACCTTTATTTTCTTTACTGATAACAAAGCACTTTATTCTCTTTAATGTCAATAATACGTCAAATGCATTCCTTATATTTACACTACTACAATGAGTTAAAAATAAAGTGTCTTTAACTGCCATCAAACATCAGCATAAGGAAGCACTTAAATTGAGTCAACTTCCACAATTCTCCACCTTGAATCAAATTTAAGAAATTGCTCTAGCGATTATATTATTTCGAATAAAAATTTATTCCTATTTGACGTTCACTAAGTCCAGACATTGTCTAAACTTAGCAACAGGCAATACCTTCGTTAGAATAACTACTGGATTATCTTCTGTTTCAACTTTTTGAGCCTTTACCAGATTTTGATTCGCCGCATCTCTTATGGAGTGATATTTTACATTTAAGTGTTTAGTCCAATCATGAAAAGTTGGGTTTTTCATGAGGTAAAATGCACTTTGATTATCACAATAGATAGTCAGATCATCACTGTTTATCCCAAAATCACTGGTCAAGCCTTTAAGTCACAACGCCTCTTTTACTCATTTGCAGACAAATAGATATTCAAATTCAATAGTAGATAAAGTTACTACCTTTTGAATACATGCTCTCCAACAAACAACACCTCCATAAACTATAAAGATGTAACCATAGATGGATTTTTTTTGAATTATTACAATTAGCAAAATCAGCATCTACAAAACTGGCTATAATATTTCTGCTCAAATGGCTTCTACCCAAAATTAATGCCCATTCAAGAGAACTTGACATATATCACACGATCCACTTTAATGCATGCTAGTGGGATTTGTCTGGTTAGCCATAAACCTGTTGGTTACACTCACTGTATATGCATGATCTGGTCTTGTACAGATCATTGCATGCATGATGCTACCCAAAATATTTGAATATGGAATTAGATCCATCAATTTCTTCTCGGCTTCCACTTTTGGAGATTGATCATGATTGAGTTTAAAATGCACTCCAAGAGGTGTCTGAACAGGTTTGAGGTTTGAAAGTTTGAACCTATTCAACACCATTTACAAGTAATTTTTCTGAGACAAAACAATAATCTTTTCACTTCTATTTATGCAGATTTCAATACCCAAAATTTTCTTGCCTTGGCCCATATCTATCATGTCAAGTTCATTGCTTGATTATGTTTTCAACATTGACATATCAGAGAGACTTTTGCCAGCAATGAGGATGTCATCTACATATAGCAGTATGCAAATAACATTTTCTGCTACTTTTCTAGTATAAACACAATAATCATGTTTACACCTGATCAACCCGATTAATGTAACATACTCATCAAATCATTTATTACACTATCTTGGAGCTTAATTTAACTCATATAGTGACTTGTGTAGCAAACCAACCTTGTTAGAATTAGAGATTTCAAAACCTTCTGGTTGATTTATATAGATTGTTTCCTTGATGTTTCCATGTAAGAAAGTTGTTTTACATCAATCTGCTCCAGTTCCAGGTCCAAAACAGCAACAAGTGAGAGAAAAACTCTTACTGATTGTTGTTTTACTACTGGTGAAAATATTTCGTTGAAATCTATTCCCTTTCTTTGAGAAAATTCTTTTGCAACAAACCCTGCTTTGTGTCTAGGTTTGTGTAAAGTCCTCAGTTCTTCCAATACAATATTGTTCACTTTGAGCTGAATCTCGCACGATTTTGTTTTTGGGGTTAGCCCAAAATATGTTGTAGTAAGTAAGAAAAAGAACCCTACTTATAAACCATGCATTTTCCACTCTTCCAAGCAAAATAAGATTGTGAACCCGCACTTATATGAGTCAGACCTATACTTGAGCCATCATTGTATTCACAAGGCAAGTAGACACAATCTCCCCTCTTAGAGCCCTAACGTCCTCGTTAGCCACATTTCTAGTTGAGCTTAGGCTTTGATATCATTTATAACGTCCCCAATCCTCCCAGTACAATATTGTTCGCTTTATGTTGAAGATTGCACGGTTTTGTTTTTGAAGTTAACCCAAAACATGTTGTACGAGGTAAAGAGGAGAACACTACTTATAAACAATGCATTTTCCACTCTCCCAAGCGATGTGGGATTATGCACCCTCACTGATATGGGTCGGATCTACACTTAGGCCATCCTTGCCTTCACAGAGCAGAATGTCATAGTTTCTGTCATTCATTAGTTCCTTCCTTCATCTTATAGATCCACTTGCATCCAATTATCTCTTATGAAGTAGGTCTATCCACCAAGGTCCATGTCTTATATCTATTCAAAGAGTCAATCTCTTCTTTCATTGCAACTAACCACAACTTACAGTTTGTTCGTGACATTGCCTCTTTATAGTTTGTTGGTTCTCAATTCGTCAAAACAACAGATATGACAAGAGCATATGCTATTATGTCAGCATATGCAAGTCTTTGAACCAGTTTTATAACTCTTCAGGTTCTATCTCTCATTAACTGGTAGTCCAAGGTAGGATCTTCTGTAGATTGTTCTGGATCATGCAATTCTTGAGCCTCAATTTCAATTGTACTTTCTTGAGGTGCGGTGTCTGTGTTCAAATCACTACACTCCACCTCAATTTGAGTCACTGGGTATTGAGATGGTTGTTTATCTAATTATAATTGAGCAACTATTTTAAAAGGAAAATGTTCCTCATTAAAAATAATATCTCTACTCATTACAACCTTCTTCTATCCAAGTTCAAGAGATCAAAGTCTGAAACCTTTGCCTCCCTCTTGATACCTGAGGAAGATACATTTCTTAGCCCTCGATTGTAATTTGTTCTGTTTAGTGTTGGCGTTTGCTGCACATCCAAATACGCTCAGCATACCATAGTTGGCAGGGTATTTGGTTCGAATTTCAAATGGGGTTTTAAAGCGTAACACTAATGAAGGACACAAATTAATAAGATAGCAAGTTGTCATCACTGCTTCTGCCCAAAAGGATCTTAGGAGTCCAGCAATGATCAACATACACCTAACCCTCTCAAGAATTGTCTGATTCATACATTCAACAAACCATTTTGATGTGGGGGCTGACAGTGTGATGTCTTGAAATGCCTTCTTGCCTGCAGTACTCATCAAATATTCTTGAACAATATTCCATTCCATTGTTTGTACGCAGTTTCTTCACTATTTTAGATGTTTGATTCTCGACCATATTTTTCGAAGCTTTAAAGGAATAATCATCAATTATTGTCATGAAGTAGTGAGCTCCACCCTTTGGTGCAATTTTTTTCAGTCTCTAAACATCTGAGTGAATATAATCTAAAATCCCTTGAGAAGAATGTGGCTTTCATAATTTTACTCGACTGCTCTTACCGAGAACACATGTATCACATAGCTCAATAGCTATGAACCTATTTCCACTTAACAGATTTTGTTTCTGCAATTCAACTAACCCCTTCTCACTAATATGGTCTAATTGTGATGCAACAATTCCACATTATTTTCATGCTTTGCAATGGCATAAGAGACTTCACTAGAGATGGTCTTACCTTGCAGTATGTACAGGCCATTATCTAAGCCTCCATTCATAACAATGAGAATAATTTTTTAGATTTTCATAGTTCTATATCTATTTTAACTACATAGTCTACTTTATCCAACATATCAATCAAGAGAAAATTTTGTTTTAACATAGGAACATATCTAACATGTTCAATAGTCCTTATACACCCAATGTACATTAAAATCTATAATTGACCTTCACCTTCTACATGACAATATTGGTTGTTTCTTAACAGGACTCTTTCTCTAGAAGCACAACTAAAGTTTTGTTATCACTCCTTTGTAGGCGTCATGTGGAAGGAATACCCTCAATCAAGAACCCAAAGGTCTGTTGAATCAGTGACAGAAGCAATCAAAACATCTAAGGACTTATACCCATCAAATGCTACTAAAGCATATCCTATTTCAACCTTTTTCTCATGTAGCTTTCTCTTCCTCTCATAACAGTCTTTCTTGTTGGGGTCTTCCTTATGAAAAAAAACATCGCCTGCCAAACTTTGATTTTGATCTGAATTTTCCCTTGTGATTTTTCTGGTTAATGTTCTTAGACCTTCCTCGAATAGACAAACCTTCACCATCAGATAATTCCTTTTCATTAGATCATTTTTGTAATTCCTTTGAGTTTAATGCTGCTTTGACTTCTGACATATTAAAGGTTTGCTTGCCATATAGCATGGTGTCTATGAAATGTTCATAGACCTTTGGCAGAGAGCTTAACAAAATTTTCATTTGGTCTTCTTCATCGGTTTTCACTCCAATACTATTCAAATCCAGAGTTATCTTGTTAAAATCATCAAAGTGTTTACACATTTCTTTTGAGTCCTCCATCACCAAAGTATATAGTTTCTTCTTGAGCTATAGACGGTTTATGAGAAATATTTTCATATGTAACGCCTCAAGCTTCAACCATACAGATAGTGTGATCCTTTCCTTCACGCAGCACCTCGTCACCAAGACTTAAAAGTATTGCGCTGTGAGCTTTGGATTCAATATCATATGCTTTACTTTTTTGTCTATTTCTTGAAGTTTAAACATATTTTCCTCATCAATTGCTTGAGTCAGCCCTTGATGTACTAATAATGCTTTCATCTTAATACACCAAATAATGAAATTGTTCTTTCTAGTAAATTTATCTACCTCAAATTTTGTCATGCTGAGTGATTGATCTTTCGTCAAGAAATTGAAATAAAAAAAACTATGGTTGAAACTTTTTTCCACGGTCATCGCAACAATTGTTGCATAAACAATCAATATATCACAAATATACAATCAAGAAACAAAATGATAATAAGAAGATGAACACACAAGGAGTTACGTGGTTCAGACATAAACATCCTACATCCACATAATATAATTGGCCAGCTATTTCATTACCCATCATCAAGATTATAAGAACAAAACAATCAATAGTGTTACTCAAACTTACAAACTCTAGCCAAATAAGAGATACAATCAAAATAACTCTTCTTTCACTCTCTTCTCACCTCCCCTGAACACCTTTGTTTTCTCTACCGATGACAAAACACTTTATTCTCTCTAACGTCGTGTAAAATGCATTCCTTATATTTACACTACTATAATGAATTAAAAATAATCTGCCTTTAACTGCCATCAAACGTTAGGATAAGGAAGCACTTAAAATTGAGTCAACTTCCACATATATAACAATAATGTTAATGAATTTTCGCTCCATCGCATTGGAAGTGGATCACTTTTGGAATAAACTTTATACATTTCAACTTTGGTGTAGAACTTGACTTGAAATTAATCATTATTCTCGTCATTTTTTTTTATCATTTGAAAATGGAAATGGAAAACTGGACCCCCTCCCACTAAAGACATGGTTTTAAATGTGAAAGGTACAATCTTTTAGTGCTTTTCAAGCAATGCATTTTGGAAAGATAAGATAAGAACTACGTTACATACATGATTGGCATTCTAAGCAAACGCTTGGACTTTGGGATCACCACACCCTTGGATATTCAACAAAAAAAAAAGATCAAAATCTCGGGTTGTTTGTTTCCCGAGAAAATTTTCACTTTAACTCACAGATTCCACAATGTTATTTTCTGAGAAATTCTTAAGGATTCTCAATTCGACGTTGGAACCCCACCATGTCTTTATTTTCTGTCAAATACAAATTTGATAGTATTAATCGTTTTCCAAGTTTGGCAACATCACTCTCTCTCTCTCTCTCTCTCTCTCTCTCTTACGCTTCTAATAACTTTTCTTTTTTTGGGTCATCCAACTCTACTCGAAATATTGTTCAAACAAGAACCAAAATTCCATAATATTTCCTTACAGATCCCTTAAAATTTCTAATGCAGTGGAGTGGACTAGCATATTTGTAAAAACAGAGTTTATGTCACAACTCAAACAAAAGGTACATACCTACGTTGGGTACCATCTTTTTTTTTTTTTTTTTTCGCTTTATGCAAAGGAAATACAAAATGGCCGAAACAATAATAGAATTTTGGACCACAATATTAAGACTTGAGGGTTCGGTCGGTGGACGGATAGACATAAGAGAATAATTCAATAAGCTCCATTTTTTCAATATTTAAAAAAATGGAAATATCAATTATCATAATTATTAATATCAAAGAAAACATAGTTCTAAAGTTTAAACTATAGATAACATATAAAAAGTGCTACTAATAACATTGAATATATCTAAAATTTGTATCTTTATAGTTTTAAAGTTTAGTTGAAAAGAAAAAAAAAATGACAAATTTAAATTACCATAGTTATACTCAAAAAAATATAGTAAAGTACACAATAGATCTGTACTTAGATAATTAAAATAACAAATACTCCAAATTTATTTTTTGACTTTATGGATATACAACTTTAACCCGTTAGCAAATGAACCACAGCATTATAAAATTCTTTAAAATAGTTACATGACCTGCACATGATATTTTTACTCTATGATTTTCAAGCTAGTCACGTTATGAATGTTCCCTCCCTCTGATTCATTATTTATGCAGGAAGGATATGCATCTTAATAAAATGCTATTAATAGTTTTTTTTACTCTTTTATGTGTAACATCCTTCTAAAGAAATATCAAGGAATATATATATATATTGGAAGTTTTGTAATCCTTATCCACATCTTCTCAACTTTATGCAATAAATTGTGCCTTGTTTTAAAATCACAAACAATGTTACAAATTTGAGAACATACCACTAGTTGGGAAACTATTAGAAAAAACTTTATTATTATCATTATTATATATTAAATGTGTACATATGGGTATGAACATGGGATTTCAAATTACAAACCCCAATCCCATAATCCCATCAAAAAAATGTAGAACTAGTATTTCTAGGAGGACCACTTGACCAATTCATGTCTCTCATTTGCATACACATTCAATGCATTAAGAAAATAAAAATAAAAAATAACTTAAAAAGAAGGGTAAATGACAAATCAACCATCGTGGTTTGAGGTCAATAACAAGTCAACCACTATGATATTTTTTTTAACAAGTTAACCACTCACATATGTTAAAATGACAAATCCAACATTACGTAAACGTTTACCGTTAAAAAGCTGGTGCCAATGTTCGAACGCCTGAACGCCCCGCTTCGACGTTCTGAATTCAGAACACCCCGCTTCGACGTTCTGAATTCAGAACGCCCAACGCGAGGCGTTCTGATTTTCTGAGGGAAGAAGTTGCCAGAATCAACCGAACAACTCACGACCCGCAAAGCTTCGGCTTTTAATTACTCGCCTTCGTGCTCGTCAAAGTCGCCCATGTCGTGTCGTTGCCCACTCGAAGACACTGCGAAAATTGTTGTGTCTGGGCGTGCTGAAGCTCGTTCGAGATGTCTGGGTTTTCCATTATGGAGCTGGTGGTCTCTAGCTATCAGAGACCGCAAAATTTGCGGTCTCTCGATGCCTTATCCAGAGACCGCGAATTTTCGCGGTCTCTCACGAGAGACTGCAAAATTTTGCGGTCCTCATGCTAGAGACCGCGAAAATTTGCAGTCTCTGATAGCTAGAGACCACCAGACGCCGCGAAATTCCCAGACGCCGAGAACAGGGGAGATAAAAAGAAGTCTCCTCCTCCGGAAAAAGCGTGGATTTTTCAGCATGTCGCTGGCGATTACTGTCTTCTCCCTCTTTCTATTTTCTATGCTCTGCCGTGTTCTTTCCAGCAAACTTCAAATCCTGCTTGAGCTGAAATTTGCATTGCAAAGTTCTGACTCCAACGTTTTCCAGTCATGGAAGTTGGCCGATCTGTGTGCAATTTTTCTGGAGTTACTTGCAATTTTGAAGGGTTGGTTAAGGAGATTGAACTTTCTAACGGTAAACGTCTATGTGATGTTGGATTTGTCATTTTAACATACGTGAGTAGTAATTTGTTAAAAAAATACCATAGTGGTTGACTTGTCATTGACCTCAAACCACGATGGTTGATTTGTCATTTACCCTAAAAAGAAAGATGAATAATTGGCAATTGCGTAATTTGCTTTTAATGGTTTGAGTACTTCAACTTCTTCTCATCATGATACGTGGTAAATAATACTCTCAAAATTTGCTAACGTATTATTTTGGGAAAATAACAAATCAACTATCATATTTTATGATTAATGACAAGTTAATCACTAAATTATTTTTGTTAATAAATTAATCATTAAACTATGAAAAAAAAGTCCCCATAAACATCGTTGTCATATTTGCCATTAAATACATTGACTTCCATCAGCGGCGGATCGTTTACTATTCTGCCGCGGATTGTTATTTTTAAAAATAATATTATAATATTCATGGTCCACGGCAGATCATCATAAGATCCGCAACGGATTAAGTATGATCCGCAGCGGGTTGATGATGATCCGTAGTGGATCATCGTGCATCGTCTGCCTTGTATAAATTCAGACTACAGTACTCGCGATTTCCTCAGTGATTTTGTCAACGATTAGCGAACACTAGAGATTTCTAAGAGATGAATTGTACTGCATTTTAGCAAAGTTGAAGCATTTTTTGAACACCAAATGGCGTCTTGGAGTGTCGAGAAATTCGTTATTAACCGCCTAGTTGAAGTGGGGTCCACGTCGACAGTTTTGGCAAATGAGGTACGGGCAATTGGAGACGAAACTGCTATAGTGTTGCATTCCATCTCGGCAACTCTAGATGAGGAGGAGCTCCGTTCATTATACGAATCCAATAATAACGAAGACATTGACAAGGCCGAGAGTAGGCATAGATGCCCACCACAAGTAGAATGCACATTCGCTGGTATGGGTCTTGACAAGAAGTATAGTTCACTGAATAAAATTAGAGAAGAAATTGTCGATCATGCGTTGAAGAATGGGTACGGGATAAAATTCACTCATAGTGACATTCATCGGTTGAGGCTGCCTGCTAGGAAGGATGCATGTGGCAGATGCACGCCAAAAAAATGCAAGGTAAAATGACATTTCAAATAAAGTGCTACAACAACGTTCACATTTGCTCATGAAAGATGGAAAGTCATCATGCCTCTGCCAAATGGGTGGCAGCGCATTACTTGGACAGATTTAAAAGTCAGGCCGACTGAGACTTTTCTACCATAATTGATACAGTCATGAAGGACTTTAACATCAACATTATACCTAGCCTTGCTAGAAGGGCAAGAAATGCAGACAAAAAAAATTAACGAAGGGGATGACAATGAGCAATACAAGCTCATATGGTCCTACGTTGAGGAGATTTGGAGGTTTATTCCTAGAAGCTCGGTGCGTGTTCACCTAGAGATGAGTGCATTTAAAATGATGTACATATGTTTGGCTGCATGTAAGATGGGCTTGTTGAACTGTAGTAGACCGATTATTTGTTTGGATGGTTGCCACTTGAACGGAGCGACTCCTAGCCACCTACTCACTACTGTCAGCATCGACGAGAATGATGGAATGTATCCGATTATTGTAGCAGTGGTTGAAACAGAAAATAGGGATTCTTGGAGCTAGTTTCTGAAATTGTTGCTCGACGATCTAAACACCCCATTCGGAAATAGGTGGACAATCATTTCTGACCAAAAAAATGTGCCATTGATTGCTTTTGCGATCTATGTTTATGATATGCATTTTGTACCAATGTTTGACTCATACTGTTATTTTTTGTAGGGGCTGGTACTAGCTGTCAGAGAGATTGTTGGGCAAGCAGACATAGTTTTTGCATCCAACACATGTATGCAAATTATCAAAAATGAGTTAAAGGGAGGTTGTTCAAAGATGCAATATGTGCCGCTTTTAGAGCCACAACAAATAGGCACTTTGAGAGAGAGATGGCGAAGCTATTTTTGCTGAACCCGACAGCCCACAACTATCTACAAGGAATAGATGCGAGATGTTGGATCAAACATGCCTTCTGCTTTATCCCAAAGTGCGACATAAGCCTCAACAACTTGAGTGAGTCCTTCAATGCCTGCATCCTACCAGCCCAGGATAAACTGATTTTTAGTATATTCGAGATCATACGAAAGGGCATCATTGGAGGGATCGTTAAAAAATGAAAAGATGGCGCGCTTGACAACCTTTTGTGTCTACATGTCAAGAATCGGCTTACCAGACTACAACTTGTAGGTCACAATTAGAGTCCCCAATTTTCAAGCACTGCCCAATTTCAGGTCAGCAACGGTAATGAACAGTATAGTGTCGATTTGGACAGGCGTACATGTAACTGTTACCGGTAGGAGTTGACTGGCATCCCGTGTGTCCATGCAGTCTCGTGTATGCAATTCATGAAGAGATCTCCCAAGGACTTTGTGCATGAGTGCTACCACCAAGAAACATACATCACGATGTACTCCCACTTTGTCTGCACCATCAGCAGACAAATAATGTGTCCTCCAGTGACGTATTTTGATCCCATTACGCCACCCCCATTTAAGAGACATCCCGGAAGGCCGAGAAAATGAAAAATACAGAATGTGGATAAGTCCCCAAGTTGGACAGTGCTACCCATGAGATATTTGAACAAGACATGTGGCCAGTGTGGGGTGTGGGGCACAATTCTCGCACATGCGAAGATGGTGGCCTAGAGTCCAATGCATGTGGTGGCCGCTGGTCCAGAGGCAAAGGCCGCAGAGGAAGCTCGGAGGGCACATTTATGGGTTTTAGAGTCCCCGAGACAGTCCCCAAGACAGCCCCTAAGATAGTTCCTGACATAGTCCCTAAGACAATCCCCAAAACTATTCTCGACATAGTTCCGGAGACACAAGTGAGCACATTATTGCATTTACGTTTTCATATGTTACATTTTAAACTATGCTAGTTTTATTTGTATTGTGTTATGCAGGAGTATGATACCCAAGGTCCACAAATATAAACAAACACAAATGTGGACCTCAACCTACCTTGATTAGAGAAGACCACACAATCAAAGTGATGATTAACGATGCAGTGAAACCAATATAACGATGAAATTTCTATCTATAAATGAAATTTTTGAATATGTACTACATTTTGAATTGTAATTAATGATGAAATATTGCATCTGTACTTCATTTTGAATTTGTAAACGAAATTTTGAATCCATACTTCATTTTAAATCTGTACTTTTTGATCGACCATGCTATCTACCCGCCGTGGAAAATTGACTTTTCGCAGCGATTTGTTGTCTATCTGCCGCGGACAGTCATACATTCCGTAGTGGACCAACGTGTGTCGGCGGCAGAATATCAACTTTTCGCAGTGGACAGACAGATTTTCCCTGCCTTCTATATTTCAGTGTTATGCGCAGGTTGCTTAAATGGTTGCAATAAACATGTTAGTTGTTTGTTGATGATAAATGAAATGGTTTGAGTCAATATCTCTTTTAAAAAATTGAAAATTTTGTAAGAGTTTCCCTTGTTTTTAGTTTATCCCCCTTGTGACATTAGCAAAAACCATATATTATCCAAGTCAGATATTTTCCAAACAGATATTATCCAAGTAAACAAAACATAAACATCAACCTAATTTTTTACATCCATATCATGCATATGTGCATTACAGACGCAAATTATTAATTCAATTACAACCATATCGTGCATATGTGCATTATAGACGCAAATCAAATTGTCAATTCCATTACGAGCATATAATGTACATGTGCACTAAGAATCAATGTGTTGTTCATCTAACCACATCATGCAGTTGTATTGTTTCCTGAGGAACATCTGTAATATCCCGATTTTCCATAATGGAATTAAGTAAAGATAATTGGAAATTAATTGGGTATAATGGGATTATTGAATATTTATTTGATGAAAAAATTAATTTGGGAAACCGAATGGAAGAAATTAAATTGGACCGATAATTATCATCAAACAATATTCAGAATAAATCAAGAATTGGAAATGAGTCGAAAATAATTTAAGTAAATGAAAATTTTAATTAAATTAAAAGTGAATTATTAATTGAAGAATTTAATAAATGAAGGGGATTAATTGAGAATTAAAATAAAGGAAATAAATTATGGGTAAAGAGGGTGAATGAGTTCGAGCTGACCGGTTCATGGGTTAAGTGATTGGTTTCTTCTTGCTAAAAAGAAAAGAACTGTAGCTGAAATATTCAGGGGAGAAAGAGGGAGAGCAGAGAGAAGAGAATGGGAGACCGAGAGGGAGATGTGGGCGTCGAAGGCTTGGGATGGGTCCAGGTAGTGCGGAGCTGCAGTCCAGCATATGGAGCGGTGCGGTCTAGCGTGCTGCGAGTGACAAGTGCGGAGGCTAGGGCTCGGCATTGCCCGATTCGTAGGGCACGGTTTGGATCGATTGAATCCACGTGCTGCGGATTCGTTGCCAGGGTAAGTCGGCCGCTTTGTTTTGTAAAATTTTCTCCCTGATGTTTGGTTAATTGGACGACTTGTTGGACAAATTGATGAATTAGGGCAGCGATATTGTTGCCAATTACTCAGTGGACCTCGCATGTCTGCGGATCAATAACATGTTTTTAGTAACAATTATTTGTTTTAGGTGGCAATTACGCATCTTAGGTGTCTGTCTGCCAACTACCACTCGTTCCTACTTTTAAATGGAAAGGCGGGTCTTCTGCGTAGGGAGAAAAACTGTAACGACCCCAATTTTTCGTAAATCCTTTAAAATGCGTTAAAATTTAAATTTTTTCTTTTTAAAACAAAACGTATCAGAGCGCGATACTAAACCGGATGGCTACTGACCATTCGTAAAACGTATTATAAAATCCCCGTTTAGTAAAGCTATGCGGAAGCGTTAAATTAAAACCATTAATGTAAAACATTGCGGAAGCGTTCGTCATTTAAATGAAGGAACTAACCAAATTAAATATACTTAAAATAAAACTTATGTTAATTACAACTTACAAAACTTAATTAAAATCATTTCTCTTTTACCCTCTTTTTGTGCCTGGCCAGCCACGGACTCCCTCGCGCACGCAAATCCATCATCCCTGCTTTGATGTTATTTTGTTTGTCTTTTCTTTTCGCTACGCCTAGTCTGTGCGTTCCTCATAGCGTACTAATACCTACATCTACACCATAAGCAACTGTAAGTCCGAAGGCTTAGTAAGAAAAAAGGGGAAATGCAATGCATGCTATGCCTCTCTTTAGTCCATTTTGGGACGGGGGCCACCCATACCAATTCTTTTATTACGTTCGTTCTTGCATTCGTTCTTTACTCGTACTTCGAGCTGGAGATTGGGAGACCTATATGGAATGGTGCAGCTGATCGGACCTAACCCTTTGCTTGCAAGCTAGAACTCCCGTTCCCGATAAGGGAGGGCTTCGGTTAGATTGCAGACTAGACCCATCTACCCATCTGCCCCCAACTCTCTTTTCTTTTCTTTCATCTTTTATTTATTATTTTTCCTCACTATACATGTGAGTACCACCCCGATAGGATACTCCCTACTTTGTTTCTATTAATATGATGCATGAACATACATTCTTATCTTAACATTATGCATGATGCTTCTAACATAACATCCATAAGATTTGAAGTGCGCATAAATAAAGTAACGAGAATTGAATACGCACATAAAGAATAATAGAAATTAAAGCGCATCGAATATGAAGAGCAACCCACCAATGGAATAGCACGCTAAATCCAAAACATACAATAAGGAAAGCATGTTTGACCTAAGATAACACAATACTATTAATTAATGTGCTAGTTCTTCTAGTTAATTTCTTAGTCCATTTACATGCTTCCTATAGCTGTTTCTAGGCATCTATTCTGATTAGTTATCCTAGGCGGGTTACATGCTCAAGACAATTTCAACTATTAAGCCACTTAGTTATTCTAACTAATTACATGCTTAATCAAAGGATTATCAATTACAATTGTTAGACTAGTTAATTAATTGCATACTCAAGAAAGATACTATAAATCCTTAATCGACTTACGTGCTCAAATCTAGGTATTAAATTAAACATGCTTAAGAGATTATTCGTGCTAGCAATTTGAATACGTCAGTTAACTGAACATACTAGTTAGTTACTTATAAGCAATCTAAATAAACATGCTAGTTAATTTGTTTCCCTAATTAATTAACATGCTCTTACAATAGTTGCAAATTAGAATTCTAATTGATTAGACATGTTGGACTTGGTCAAACTAACATGCTAGTTAATTAACATGTTAAACACACTCAAGGCTAATTAATTACTAGTTAACATACTCAACTAACAAATTAATTAATATGCTCAAGGATTAGTTGTTAATTAAACAATTAGTTAAGCCATTTAATACATTTGAAGAATAGTTAACATGCTCATGTAGGTGATTGGGATATTTACATTTTGGGAATTTATCACTTAACAACAAATTAATCAATACTAATAGTAGCATTTCATTCAAGGAAATCTACATACTACACCAAAGACATAACAGAAAATACCATGGAATACTAACAACAGGAACTATGCATCAACGTTTACTTCTCATGCTTTTGAACATTCATTCCCCTATTAGCTAGTAACATTCATCATCTCCTTATTAAACACAACATTTGCATAACTTAACATAAGTAAAACAGAGCACATCAACGAAAAGGAAAGCATTCGCAGAGCTTAACCCAGAATCACAGAGCATCATCCACACACCAACGATAAACAATCATAGAACACTAGTTCTATAGAGCATTAGCAACACTATCAACAACCAACAACTATCAGTGGCATTTAAAGACAAATAATTTACTTAACTACTAGCAATAAACATTTCAAGAATGTTAACACTAAACTCATACACCCACACTTGTGGTGTAGGGCCTCAATGGCCAAAACACCCCTTAATCCTTACCAATTTGAAGACAATAAACTCAGGGACAACTCTACTCTCAAGGTTCCAGCAGCAGCTACGTCACACCACTTCACTCCACTTTTCTTCACCCACGTAGCTCACTCCTCACACTCACGTAGCACACACCTCACTCACATAGAGTCTCACTCACTTAACACTCAATTTCCCTCACTCAGAAGCCTTCTCTCTTGGCTCCTCACTCTCTCTGGATTTCTCACGCAGGAAAAGAAGAAATGAAGACTGAGAGGGAAAGGGAGAGATATTACCTGGAGGGGAGAGGGGGACACCGTCATGGCTTCTAGGCAGAGAGCAGGATGGCCTCAGGCAAGGAGGCCAGCTACGGCATAGAGAGGCGATGAAAGGGGTAGCTTCCTATCGATTTCTATCGATTTTCTATGATTTCCTTCGATTTTCTTCTTATTTTATTTCATAGGTCTTGGCTATTTCTAATGGGTGCGGACGCGTAGGTCTCGTCCACAAGGCTAGATCTCTCAGGCTAACTCGCTCTCGGGGACAAGGAAAGGGGTCCTCGTCCCTGTCTGTACCGTCCGCTCAAGTTTCAGACGCCATTTCACGTCCGCACTAGCATCCGAAAGTGTCCCAAAATCAGATAGAGGCAAAGCGGATGATACTTCAATTCGTCCGCAACAGTCTGGACTCGTCCAAAACTACCCAAGTTCAAAACAGAGTCGATGCGGATGCTACTCCTTACGTCTGCATCGTCCGGACCCTCGTCCACAATTCCACTATTCAACGAAGTCAGGACGTGAAACCTCGTCCTAAGTATCGTCCCAGGGAGACTTCACAATGCATTTGCGAACGACTTGACTCGTCCACACCGTCCGGAGACTCATCCGCAACTTCACAGCATAGTGAAGTCAGGACGATACCTCGCGTCCCCAGACTCGTCCCAAACATCGGGAACGTAATGCAATGCATTTGTGGACTACATAATGGGTCCGCAGTGTCGTCCCCAGGCGTCCGAAAACACCCTGGACAGCCTTTCTCACTTTCTTTTCCTACTTAACTCCTATTCCATAACATTTCCCCCATAATACATGTCATAAGATGACACGTATAGATACGCCATGTAATGTCCTCATAACTCTAACACTTCAATTACATCGCGTATACGAGGGAAACGTTAGCGGAATTATCCCTAACTTAACGCTTCAAAATGTTCGTGGTAATACCCCGATGGTTATTCAACTTAAAATATCGGGGTGTTACAAAAACCTTGCTGAAGTGAGCTGAGAGAGTGTGTTGTGAGGGTGGTTCTGAACTGAAGCGAGTTGTTGGTTTGGACAATCCCTTGCTGCGTTTCTCACCTTCATCAGTTGGTAACTGTGAGGTAGGAATTGAGTAGAGTTTTGGCAATTAGAAGCCCTATCCACAAGTAGAGTCAATTGTTTTCTTTGTTGAATTCCTTACATGTTTCTTTGCGTGAATTCTATGACTTTGACTCCTAATGATGTTTGGTTGATTAGTTCCTTGTGTAAGGGATACATAGACATGTAAGAAATTGATATTGAGACATACCTAATGAAGATGAGAGAATGATAGTACAATTGCTAACCACTTTGTTATGGCTTGGTTACCCTTAGTTGATTCTAGAGAATTCTCGTTCTTGAAATAATGTTTGGTTTCCATTTGATTCTTGAATTTTATTGGATGTCCATACCTATATTGAATTTGTCAATCTATTGTAGCTTAGTTATCCAATGCTTAGTTGTTTAATTTCTATGATTGTTGTGTTTTAATCTCATGTTTATCTCTTATATGCAGAAAATTTTTTAGTTAGAGTAGATTAAAATCATAAACACAAAATGGTATTAGTTTCTTATTAAATTTCAAAGCATATATATATGTTATTATATGTTGTTGTCTCTCTTGGTTACTGTCAAGTCATATACCATGTACGCACGTTTTGCTCTCTGTCATATATTGTTAATTCCTGTCAATTTTTAAAGCATGTTAATACGTCCTAATTATTGTTCACTTCACTACTATTTTGGAGTTCATTCTCTGTCAATTCTAGGATATAATAGTATGTTTATATTGCTGTAGAATAGCTGCTAATTCACTTAATACACGCTGTCATATGTTGTATTTGCTGTCAAATATATGTAAAACGTACGTTCGTTTTACTTCGCCGTCATATCTTGTATATTACTGTCGAATTATGATGCACGTATGTTAGGTTCATTCACTATTATGCTGTTAATGGTTGTGAAAATATAAAACATGTATGCTCGTGAATTTTAATGTCATACTTGTATTAGCTGTTGGTTTATAAAGCATGCATACTTGTTATTAATTCATAGATTTAATTCATATTTTTTTGACAAATTGTTAAGCCTGTTGCACGTTTTAATTGTTGTCATAAATTGCTCTTTTCTGCAAAATTTCAGAGTAAGTTAGCATGTTTATTGACTGTTTTAATTACCATTATGCATAGTTATTTTTTGCTAGTTCGGAGCATGTTTTAGTTCGCTGTTGTGTTTCCCATTTTATTGATAAATCGTTAAGCCTGTTATAAGTTTTAAATCCCCTGTTATGCTTCGCATTTTATTGTTAAGTTAGCATGTTGCACGTTTTAATCCGCTGTTTGTATTCATTATTAGTTCTCTTATTTTGCTGTTTGTAATTATTGTTCATCGTCAATATTTATTAACTTATGCTCGATAGTTTTAGTTGCTGAAATTCTATGATTGGTTTCGGTAGTTCATTCCATTGTTATTCGGGAATTCTTGGAAGAATAGGATTGTGAACTTTTGGAATGGATAATATTATTCATAATTTTATTTCTCGTATTGTATCATCATACATCATGATAATAGAAACCTTAGGAAATACCACGAACGGGTTGATATTCATATTGCGAGAGGAAAATGAAGAAAAGAAAAGAGAAGAAATTAAGGGAATTGGGGGTCGGGGAGGTGGTTCGGATCTAATCGATAGACTCGGATAGAACTTTACCCTTCCAACATTGGGTTGTGCGAGCTTGTCAACTCTAGGGTGTTAGATGCCAATTCCCCACCACTCTCCTTGCCAAGATGCTCCAATCTCCCAACTTGATCTACGAGTTTATGTTATATGTAACCGTGAGTAAAGAATAGTTTGGGCGGATTCCATTATGACATAATAAGTTAGAGGCATTCATACTGCATATCTCAATTCCTTACTATGCTTTTGGGCTTACAGTTTACTTGTGATGTAGGTAAAAGTCAAGAACTGATAATTCCCAGAGTGGAGGAGGAAGCGTTTCCCGTGGAGGACTTGAGTTATCTGGCGAAGTAGACCTGTTGGATCCTAATAAATGGAAGTTCTAATTTAGAACGATTTTTAATTCAAACAATGGTTTGTAAAACTAAGTGTTTCTTTTAAGTTCCAAGTGTGTTTCTGCTTTACTCTGACATGGTTTTATTTGATTATTCAAAATGAATTTATCGTATGTTTTTATATAAAAAAAATTTACATAGTGAATTTTAATAAAGAAATATGATTTAAAATTTACGAAGGGTCGCTACAGTTGGTATCAAAGCATAACCGGGTCAAACGCATTTCTGTAGACTGCTGATAACTCAAAACTCATCGGAAAATACTCCTCCTATGTAAGTTTGCTTTTATTTTCTAAGTTTTCTTGTAACTTACTATCCTTCATATGAAAACATATAGGATTATAAATGGCTAGGCGTGCGAGAGTGAACCTCCCTATTAACGAAGAGAGAGATAAGGCACTTGGCCATCAAGACATTCCCAATGACAGTAGGGGTGCTGAAAATTTTAATAGTCATGAAGAAACCCTAGGATGTATGGCAGCAATGATGGAGTAACAATCTCAGTTTATGCAGCAGCAGTCTTAATTCATGGCACAGCATTTCCAGTATATGGAGCGGGTTGTGGACCGAGACTGTGTGAATGGAACTGATAATCAACAAGCCGTCGCATTTCCAGCTAAAGCTCATTGGGATAAGTTTCAATAACTTAACCCCCTAGTTTCAATGGGAATATCTCTGATGTTACGGGAGCTGAGGAGTGGATCCACACACTGGAAGGTCTTTTTGAGTACGCAAACATAATGGAAGAGGAAAGAGTGAAGTGTGTTGCTTTCTTACTGGTGCAAGATGTGTGCTTTTGGTGGTACTCTATCAAGGCCTCCCAGGATGTCAGGACCTTTACCTGGACAAATTTTAAAGAGTTGTTCAACGAGAAGTATTTCAATCCCACTCTTCGGGCACAAAAATTGGTGGAGTTTGTACGTCTGCGTCAAACTGGGTCTATAGCAGAATATACTCAGAAATTCGAAGCTTTATCCCATTTTGCTTCTCATCTAGTGTCTAAGGAGGAGCATAAAGTCTATCATTATGTTCAAGGACTCAAACTTTAAATCTTGGAGAGTGTTACGGTATCTGGTACTGACGACGTTCCTTATGCGAAGATTGTGGCTAAGGCATTAGCAGTTGAAAATGTAAAGAACGTGGCAGCAAGACAACGAGAGATGAATAAGAGAATTTGGAAGAACAACTCAAATCAACAGAAATGTGGTGGTCAGTCTGTGGGTCAAGGAACCAAACGACCATTTAACGGTGGAATGCAGCAGAATCAGGACAAGCGACCAATGGCTCAGTCTTCAAATACCCCTAAGAAAAGTGGATCCTTCCAGCAGAAGCCATGTCCAAAGTGTAAAAGAGTTCCTCATGGTGAGTACATGGCAGGCACGAACCAGTGCTTTATGTGTGGGAAACCAGGCCATCTCTTATGACAATGCCCATCCAAACCTAGAAGACAAAGAGGTGTGGCTCCACGTGTCTTTGATATGAACGGTCCTGATCAGAATGAAGAGAAACAGCCAGCTATGGTGACAAGTATGCATGTTTCTTACTCAATGAATACATGTGTTACTAGTAGGCTCTAATTAATTAAGACCCTAATTAGTCAAGAGATCTGACCTTAGAATGAATCACAGTTGTTTAATCCCGACAGGTATAGTCTTTGTTAATAAATGTACTGCATATACCCTTTTTGATTCAGGTGATGCGCACTCGTTCATTTCATTCGAATTCTGTAAGAAGGAGAATTGTACGCGCTGCATGCGTAGAGTATTGTTGCCCTCAATAACTATTTAATTGCTAATGGAATTCTTAAAGCTTATGCAATAGAGATAAATGGTCATCTATTTCTTGCTGACATGATTGTCATGGACCTCAAGGGATATGATATCATTAACGGAATGAACTGGTTATCTCAACATCATGCAATCATCGATTACAAAAAGAGATAAGTTCATTTCTGCCCTCCTGGCCGTGTATCACATATGTTCAAAGGAACAAAGGATATAGGAAAGTTCGCTGTCATTTCGGCGCTCATGGCGGACAACTTATTGAAGAGTGGATGTGATGCATTCTTAATCAATGTTATGAATATTATGGCAACCCCTGCTGTTAAGTTGGAAGATGTGGCTGTAATCCGTGATTTTTCGGATGTCTTTCTCGACGATCTTCTCGGCTTACCTCCTAACTGTGAGATCGAATTTGGGATTGACCTTCATCCAAGAACTAAACCTATCTCTAAGAACTCATATCGTATGGCACTGGCTGAACTTCGAGAATTGAAAACACAGTTTGAAGAATCGATCAACAAGGGGTTTATTCGTCCAAGTTTTTCTCTTTAGGAAGCACCTGTACTTTTTGTCAAGAAAAAAGATGGATCGTTGAGAATGTGTATTGACTACCATGAGTTAAACAAAGTAACAATCAAGAATAAATATCCCTTACCTTGAATTGATGATCTTTTCAACCAACTGAGTGGTGCCAAGGTGTTTTCAAAGATTGACCTTCATTCAGACTATTATCAATTGAAGGTTAAATCTGATGACATACCTAAAACTGCTTTCCGCACTAGGTATGGACATTACAAATTCCTTGTGATGTCATTCGGATTGACTACTACCCCTGTAGCTTTTATGGATCTGATGAACCAGATTTTTTGAGGCTATTTGGACAAGTTCATCATCGTCTTCATTGACAATATCTTGATTTATTCTCAATAAGAAGAAGAGCATTGTGAGCACCTCCGAATTGCTCTATCTATTCTTAGTCAACACTAGTTATATGCCAAATTTTCTAAGTGCGAGTTTTGGTTGCAAGAGGTCAATTTTCTAGGCCATGTCATTTCTAAGCATGGTATTGCAGTAGATCTAGTGAAGATACAATCGATTATGGATTGGGTTTAACTCAAGAATGTTGGCGACATAAGAAGTTTTCTTGGATTGGCTGGATATTACAGATGTTTTATCGACAGATTTTCTAAACTTTATCATATGTTTTTATATAAAAAAGAAATTTACATAGTGAATTTTAATAAAGAAATATGATTTAAAATTTAAGAAGGGTCACTACAACATCCAACTGTGTGCCTCGAATAAATTGTTGTAGATGATGTATATCTGGTTTCGACTCACAGTACATCTATTTATCTTTACATGTTTGCTCACTCAATCCCATTATCTGATATTCCTTACATATAGTTATCGGATGCAAAACCAAAACTTCGCTTACCATCCATTTTGTAGAGGCATGTCGTTATAGGAATTTATTTGAAACGTCATTTCACCTTACTTTTTTTAGGCGCGCATCCGCCACATGCATCCTTCCTAATAGGCAGCCCTTAACCGATGTATGAGAGCGTTTTCCTGTGCCTGTGCCCTAGTATATAAGACTCGACGGTGCGGTCCGGCAAGTTGATCGCGAACCACAATATCCTCAGCAATGCTTGATGCAATGTTGGAGTATAACTCAACGGCAATGTTATGAGGGTTAAGTACTGCGGTTTTCCTGTTGAGCAAGACAAAGTTTTTGATGTTCGTAAATTTGGAAGCTGGAAAGAGGTGAAAGAGTTGGAGTCTAGGTTTTGGCCATTTTTGGTACTGTTATAGAAGCGCCTTAGAGCACTCGGAGTCTTGTAACTATACTGACAATGGCCAAAACCTAGCCTCCAAATCTTTTACCTCTTTCCAGCTCCCAAATTTACGAACATCAAAAACTTTGTCTTGCTCGACAGGAAAATAGTAGCACTTAACCCTCATAAATATCGCCGTTGAGCTATACTCTAACATTGCATCAAGCGTCGCCAAGTATTTTGTGGTTTGTGGTGAACTTGTCAGAGCGCACAGTCGAATCTTATTTACTAGGTCACAGGACGAGCCACGAATCATTATTAATCAGCAACGGATCATAGTCAATCCATGGCAGATTAATAAAAATCCAACGTAGACCATCAATATTTAATTTTAAAAATAACGATTTGCGTCGGTTCGTGTACTGTTCTGCCATGGATCGATATTTTTGAAAAAACGTTATAATATTGATGGTCCGCCGCAGATCATATACAATCCACCGTGGATTAACTACCATCCACCTCGGATTTACTACGATCCGACGATGTTTGACTTCTATCCGTCTCGGATTGATAATGATCCACCGGGATCATCGTGCGTCGCAAATTTGTATAAATTCTTATTACACTCCTTGTGATTTTCTCAATGATTTTGTCAGCGATTAGTGAACCCTAGAGATGAATTGTACCACATTTTGGCGAAGTTGAAGCATTTGTTGATAATGAATGAAATAGTTTGAGTCAATTTCTCTATAAAAAATTTGAAAATTTTGCAAGAGTTCCTTTTTTTAGTCTATCCCCCCTGTGACATTATCAAAATCCATATATTATCTAAGCCAGATATTTTCCAAACAAATAGATATTATCAAAGTAAACAAAATAAAACATAAACATCAAAATAATTTTTTATTATGTACAACAAAATGCATATCTCTATTTGTATCCCTAGACATCCCAACTACTTTAAGCTGCCTTCTTGCCATGTTTCTTCCACAAATCCGTGATCTCAAAATATAATTGCGGGTCCATAATTACGTGAGACGATTTGGCGAACAACGAACCATTCGCCCGACATCATCATGATGGTGGAAGTCGTCCTTCATGCAATGTTGGATTACCTCCAACCTCCACTCGTACACCGAAAGATGCCATGTGGGCTTAAATACAAAAGAAAAATGGCACATAAACATAAAGCAATATGAATCTACACAAGGGAAAAGATATACCACTCTTTATCTGTTGGCGCTACAACGATCGCAATTGCTTCAGGTAGTAACGCCTAGTGAGAGAAGTGAGTGTGAAGGTCTACGGATAACAGAAAACACGGTTACTTTGGGTGTGACTGAAATGCAAAGGAAGCACGCATTAGAACTATTGAAACATGAACGACAAACCAGAAAAGCGAGAAGTTTACTTACGTGAATCTACCCTAATGTAATGAGCAATTTTTCCATTTGAACTTAGAAGTATTCTGCTTCGTTCTCCGCATAGCACTACATACAAAGAACGCAACACACGGATAAGTACTAATATAACACCTTTTGAACTACTTAATGTAACAAAACGTAATTCTCACCGTGTTTGCCATCCCTTTTTGTTGCAGGAAGATGATCTCAGTGATGGTGTACTCATCTTGGACCAGCTTTCTCGAAAGAATTGTGCACGTCTCCAGGTTCTTTCTAGTATTTCCAAAAACATACTTCTTGAAAATATCCATGAGTTCATCTAGTTGCAAAAACATTGACAAGAGACTATCAAACTAATAAGTCATGAATAAGTGCAAACACACGTAGATAACCAACTCGAAGACGTACCACGCGCACAGTTTTTAATGGCGGAGGCTGCGATCCACCCAACGCAGGTTGGCCTCTAAGGGCAACAGTGCTACAAATTTCATACACGTTATTACGTCGCATGCAAATAAAGTAAATAATTGACATTGTAGCTTGCTTCACAGGGGAGGGCTTGAATGGAGTCTTGCATACCCATACCCCTTCAACTTTGCTAAGCCTCATCTGATCCACCTTCAATTTATTGTGGATGTCCGTGGCCTTCTCTTTGATTCTCAGCTCCTCCTCCGTTATCGGTACCCCGTAATTCTCAACAATCCCCTGAATGAGCCAATTAAAAGGCGGACTCTTCGCGAGGTTGTTGACCACATCGTACATGTGACTCAAAATGACAAAGCCAATATCCACTTTTTTCTTGTTCAACACATTCTTGAGCGGATAGAGATCTATGCAACTAACATGGTCTCGATGTCCATCTCGAGGCAAAATGGTATGCGTCATGATGATGTGGATCACTCAGGCTATGACATTCAAGTTATTGGACTTTGGCTTCTTGTACGCTACGATCTTGGGATCACGGTGCAATAATATAAGCACACCCAGCCTTTCTCCTCTTCTAATGAAATGTGGCTTCCAAGACACGTGGTAATAGCGATCGCTTGATCCCTCCATTGAACATCAAAGAAACCTGTAATATCGTTGGGAGTCAGCTTCAACTCCTATTCAAACATGTAAGTCCGAACCTCTAGTGGTTAGGTGGAATGTTCCAAATTTGCATAAAACAATTTGACAATCCGCTTACTGTTACTTCCACCCAATCGGCACAAACTGGAAAAGCCAACCCCCTCAAACAATTTTTCAATTTCATATTCAGCCAATGACTCGAAGTTCACTCTTCTAGAAACAATAATTGAACGGTGTTTAACATCAGCTTTATACCGTTCTTTCGTGTTGGCTGTCCTAAAGAGTGGGCAGTGGAACCTTGTTGTAACGAGTTGGAAATGGACTAATACACTTGCTACCGGTCGTTGTTGAGGTTGTGCTTGAACCTTGGCTTCTGTAATAAGGGCAATCGCAGGTCTTCCAATGTCAACTACGGCTGCTCCAACATGAACCGCGGGTGCTCCACCTTGCACTGCGGTATGTACATTGCTGTATAAGTGACCTCGGTTGCAATCCGACTTTGTTCACAACTCGAGTCCGTCGTTTCTGGCCATGACCGAGTCTTAACCTGAGACGACCCACTATTTCGCTTGAGCGACATTTCCTTTGTTGCGGAATCCATTGGTATAGATTAAATAGTGTGAAACGAAGGTTTGAGAGTATGAATGTTCGCCGAGGATATCGTGTTTCGCGGTGAACTCGCCGTTGCGATCAGTCAAGTCTTATATAGTAGGGCACATGAATGCAGAATGACGCACGATGATCTATGGCGGATCATCATCAATCTGCTGCGAATCATACTTAATCTGCTGTGGATCTTATGATGATCCGCCGTGGACAATGAATATTATAACGTTATTTTTAAAAATAACGATCCGCGGTGGAACAATAGATGACCACCGCAGATCGAACTCAATGCTTTTAACGGCAAACATGACAGCGATATTTGCGGGGACCTTTTTTCATTGTTCAATGGTAAATTTGTTAGAAAAAATAGTTTAGTGGTTGACTTGTCATTGACTACAAAGTATGATGGTTGATTTGTCATTCTTCCTATTATTTTCTTTAAATAAATAAATTATATTACTGAAAGCTTAATACTCAGAAATAATTGTTTTTTAATCAGTTTTTTTGTAGGTTCTTTTAATCATATTCCTCACAGCTCAATTCTTATTCATAAATTACATTTATTTTATTTAACCCAAAACAGGTCCTGTTATACTTATAGTTGTAAATACCATGAATTTTTATTGGTCTAGGATTGATGAATTAGAACTACAAGCTGGGCCTAATTTGTGCCATACTAAACAGCCCATCATAATGGACCTCTCTATCTAAGCCGTCTCCCTTAACAAAAAAAAGTATAAAAAAAAGATTTAATGTGGGTTTCTAACAGTGTGCGTGACATGAGTGACACATAAGAAAAAACAATTAAAATAAAGTCTCAATTATTGGAAGTGATATTTTGAAGTAGGGCATGCATATTTGATGAAAATAAAAGCGTTACTGCCTAGCTACTGCCTTAAATTAAATTTGATTTTGTCCCGTAACAGATATTTTATATTTTGACTTATCTTTGTCTTCACATAATTGTCTATTATAAGATATTCTTTCAATAGTTTTCAACTTTCAAGATTAATCTTCTATCGAATAGAAAGCAAGGAATGAAAGCATGGTTACGGACGGTTGAGAAATATGATATTAGCTCCAACAATTGAATTGCACGTGTGGCTAACAAGTACACTCCAACAATTGCTGCCATGCATGATATCTCCAAGCAGATCTCTGAGCTCGAGTCAATCTATAATGGCCGTCCTGTTTCCTCATCCCCAAAGATCTACCATTTATCAATTACTATTTCTTCCATTGCCGCCCCTTCACTCTCTCTGTCGGTCAGACCTCCATATTTACAGAGAGAAAGAGAAAGAGAAAGAGAGATGAGCTGGTTCGTCTGTACTCTGTGATTACAAGGAGGGGGCAAACAAATCTTATTATTATGATACGATCTTCCCTTCCACCCACCTTCCTTCTCCTTCCTATATAAATCCATCCCCATCCTCCTTTTTTTAATCAGCATTTCTTTCTCCGATCAGAAATATCTGTTAAAAAAATGGATGCATCGATTTCGCCGGAAAAGCTCCGATCTGATCTCTACTCTTTTTCCCACGACGGCGACTCCGACGGCACTCCGTTGGTGATCAGCGTCCTTGCTTCTTTAATTGAGAGAAGCATCGCGAGGAACCGGAGGACCACCGACAGCGGCGGCCGGCGGGGTGGTTCTGAAGATACGACGAGTCTGATCTTCTCCGGCGATGAGGCTCCCGACATGACTATTCTGTCCTATTTGGAGCGGATTTTCCGATACACCAGAGGCCTCCCTTCTGTTTATGTGGTTGCCTATGTTTACATCGATCGGTTCTGCCAAAAAAATCATGGCTTCTGGATTAATCACAGAAATGTCCATCGACTTCTTATTACCACGATAATGGTGGCTTCCAAATATACTGAAGACTTGTAAGCCTTTCTCCATATCTGCAGATCCAACAACTCATAATCTGAAAATATTTTCCGATAAGAACTGTTGGATTTTTTTAAACAGGAATTACAAAAATTCATATTTCGCTCGAGTCGGGGGATTGACGACGAAGGAGATGAACCAGTTGGAGCTGGACTTTCTGTTCTTCATGGGTTTCAAATTGCACGTGAATCTGAGTGTTTTTGAGAGCTACTGTCGGCACTTAGAGAGAGAAGTGAGCATCGGAGGAGGTTATCACATAGAGCGGACATTACGATGTGCAGAGGAGATCAAATCCAGGCAGACGGAAGAACGACGATACAGTTCCATTGCTTATGCTTTAGATTAACTCTAATCAAAATTGAGTCTTTATTATATAATTTTATAGTTTTCGGTGCATATTAAATGAGAGATATTGTGTATATATTTCTCTGAGTTTTTCTGAATTTATGGTTCTATTATATAAATTTGCATTTAAAAAACATATGGGGAAATTAACAAATCAATCATTTTATTTTAAGATAAATGACAAGTTAATTACTGAACAATTTTTATTAATAAATTAAACACTAAACTATGAGAAACTGACGAAGTAAACACCGCGATTACGTTTTCTGTTAAATAGCGTCATTATTCCTCTGCGGAACGTTAGCTTTCTGCAACGAAATGTTCTCCATGGAACGTAAGTTCTTGAAATATAACTCAAGAATGTCGACATTCCATCATAGGAATGTCATTCTTATTTTGCAGGAAGTCGACATTCCGCTGCAGAAAGATGACTTTCTGCAAAGAAAAGTCTACAAATAAAAAAAAAATTCATTGTCTTTTTCATAAAAAAACACAAATAATACAGACAAGCTGTGATTTTTCCATGAACTGTAAAACAATTCTAATTCATTCTAAATATAAAATATTGACATTCTTTTACAAAATCTTCTAAATTATAAAATCCAAAATTTTTTAAATCTATTCTTTTACAAAATCTGAAATCTTCTAAATTCATTCTCCATGGATATTAATTTTTTTCCACTGAAAATTTCTTCTAAAATCATGAGTTCTTGCAATTGTTTCCTTGGGTATTATATTTTTTCCACTGTGAGTTCTCAGAAAGTTAACAACGATACTAGCGGCGACGGTTTTTCATAGTTAAATGGTTAAGTTGTTAGCAAAAATACGTTAGCTGTTAACTTGTCATTGATCACAAACTAGAGTAACTGATTTGTTAATTTCCCTTGAAAGTAAAATAAGAACACATAAACACAAGTCATAATTAAATCATATAATTATATATCACCTAACAAAATAGATTTATATTATTACTTACCTCTAAAAATTTCTGAATTTAATTCTACGACATTTATCAAATCATGGGTTTTTCAGAAAGGATCAAACAAAATTTGGGTGATCGATGAAATGCGAAAAAGGTTTTTGAAGGAAGTGTTTTCTACCACTCATAATAAATTTTCATTTATTCAAAAGTTTGGAAAGAAAAAGCAGAATTAGTAATCATTTTTTGGGTGGGTACAAATACGAACTTGGGGTATTTGAATGGATTAATTTGGAATTAATTGAAACTAATGTAAAAAAAGGCTGTGTAGGTTAGTCTAATCCAATCTAGATGTGACCTCCCTTATTTAGACCATGAATCTCTTCTGATTGATTGAAATATTGTTAATCAGTCACGTAGTTATTAATTATGTGTTAGAGAGGGGCTTCAATTATTATAATTAATTTGACTAATATAAGTCTCAATCTAATGATAATGTTTATCTACAGTAGACAAGTTGTTCCTTTGTCCTTTGACAGGCATGAGCCACCAAACCCTTTCATTGCCCCATTGTTGGATGGAATAACAACCATTTAAATTGTTAATTTTGGAATATTATTTAGGGAAGTTGACAAATCAACCATTGTGGTTTTAAGTTAATGACAAGTCAACCATTGTGGTATAAATTTTAACAAGTTAACCACTAACGTACGTATAAATGACAAATCAACCATCGCAGTTACTGTCGGCGTTAAAATCAGTCGGGACGCCGCCGCGGTGTCCTGGGATGCCACAGCGGAGTTCTAAAATTCGGCAGAACGCCGCCGCGGCGTCCCGAGACACCGCTGCTGTGTCTTACATAGTTTTAGGGTTAAAACTGTTAAATCGCCGAATTTTAACAGTTTTAACCCTAAACTATGTAAGATGCCGCTGCGGCGTCCCGGGACACAGCGGCGGCGTCCTGCCAAATTTTAGGACCCCCCAGTGGCGTCATGACTAATTTTAGGGCAGCGTCCTGACGAATTCACAGTTTTTATTAGATTTTCGACCTATTCAACTTCAAACGATCATAACTTTCGCTACGAGTGTCGGAATTGGACGCAAAAGGTATCAAATCGAAGCTCTCTCAGAGATCTACGACCTATTATACAATTTATTCCATGACCCCCGTTTTCGAGCCCTAAATCAATCGTTTAAGCCCTCAAATTTGCGATCAAATATTTTTAACCCTAACAAATGCAGGACGCCGCTGCGGTTTGCTCGGGACGCCGCAGCGGTTTCTTAGAACACCGCTGCGGTGTCCCGACTACGTTTTAACGGAAAACGTGATTGCGATGGTAGATTCGTCATTTTTTCATACGTTAGTGGTTAACTTGTTAAGACTTAAACCACAGTGGTTGACTTATCATTGACCTAAAACCATGATGGTTGATTTGTGATGTTCCCTATTATTTAATATTAGTGGGTGGCTAATTTCCTTCTTATTCACAATTACATCTGCTTTATAATTATTCGCTCCTTGAATGTTTATTCAATTATAAATAAACCTCAATGTTTATTTTATTGATATGATGGAAGTGTAGGTTGTTGATCGACGAACATTTGTGACAAATAAATAAATTAGATGGAGTTAGTAGAGTCTTGATTTTTCTTAAATTAATATTTATATAATATTTAATTTGATACAACATAAGCATAAATGATTTAATAAAAGACTCACCTTGTCATTAGAAATGATGGTTCATGAGCATATCCATTAGATGGGCCGACGTTCACCCACAACAAAAAATATTTACTTGAGCTAAATGGTTACCCATTTAACATCAATATAGTATCAAAGTCTAGTTAAGGTTGTAACGACTAAAATTTCTTTTGAATAAATTTTAAACTGATTAAGAATGTTATTCATCAGATTTAATAATTATAGAATGATTTATTAGTAGGGTATGATATTTTATGATAATGAAAATTAAATAAGCACTTAATGGATGGAATTGAAATTTATTTGGTGGATATTAGAATTAAATTTGAGGAATAAGGGAGGTATTGGTGATATGCTATAACAAAATATAAAAAAAGGGAAATTAAAGGGATTATGACAATTGAAAATAGATGCAAGGTTGGGATTAATTTGGGAAGAAAAGAAAATAAAATGAAAAAAACAAAAGAAAAAGAAGAGAAAGGAGATGCGGGAAAATTAGAAGACGCGGTTAATGGGTGAAAAGGCTGGAAAGAGGTAGAAAGAAAAAAAGAAAAAAAAGGGCAAACGGCGAGAGGGAGAGCGACCTCCCCGTGGAGAAGATGGATCAAGGGAGAAACGGCTCCCGCGGCCCGAAGTTTCTTCACGAAGAAGGGGAAGGACCGTGCAGGTGTTTAGACGACGCCGTTGTGTGCAGGTGAGAGAGAACCCGTGTGACCCGCTTGACCCACTGAACTATGGGGCGAATTGCTGGCGAGCGCTAGTTCACGGGAACGAACGAACACATGAACCTGGGATTTCCGCTGCGCCTAAGAAAGGGTATAGGAGGCGAAGGCTTTACGAGCATAAGGTTGGTTGAAGTGAATGACAGTGACAACCCATCGGCGACATTGAGAGGTAAGGATATGTTGCTTGTGTTTTGGCCTTATACGATGCGAGGTGTTAGGGGATGCTTGTTCTCCGTTTTTCCTCTACTATTTTGATGACCATTGTCGAGGTTCATGCTCTATTGATTTATTTTATAATCTGTTGGTTTGGTTTTGTTCTTCATTTTGTTTATGCCCAATAGCATCTGTGAGAAAATGTTGCCCTGCTGGTTTAGGTTCTACCTTTGATTTGAGTTCGGTCCTGTATTTTGGTTTCTACTCGAGAGATTTTTTTATGTAATATTATTTTCTATAGTTTGGTTACTGCTAACATATATTATTGGATGTCTATGTTCGGTTGATTGGGTTTTGCTCTCTATGTCGTATATTGCTTCGATAGATACCCTAAAAGATAGTACTTTGTTAAATGGTCATTATTGAGGAATTAGTTTCGGTTGATTGAAATTTTGGTTCTCTGTTTAGATTATAGTTTTGATAGATGTTGTTGAAGACCTGTTATGTTATTAACGGCTATTCTGGGTTGTTCTCTTTTATTCATGACATTGAGTTCTAGTCTTATAATTGAAAAATGAGGCTCTGTCCTTGAGGATTTGTATTGCTGTTTTGTTAATTTTGTCACTTAAATGGAGGATTTATTACAGTTGTTAGATGGATCTATTTCATGGTAATAACTATGCTTGAGGATATGATATTATATGGGTTGAGGCTCTGTCATTGGAGAATTATGGTTGCTGTATTTCTTTAATCATTGAATATGTTGGAGGATTTGTTGTAGTTGCTTTATGATTTTGTTCATAATGGAAAAAAGGCATTAAAGTTTGTTGATTACTCTTGTTATACTGCATATGATGTGAAAATGTTCTCATTGCATTATGATGTATGTTCATGCATGAGTCTACATTTAAAAATGATAAAAGATGATGAAAATGTGTGTAAATGGATAAGAAGGACAGGCTACCCCAAAAGCGTGGGACTGTGGGACATTAGCCTATTAGTTTGTTTTCGGTACAACCTAAAACTAACAAACACAAGGGCCACATAGGTCGTTGTGCATTGAATTGCACAACAGCTAATAGAGGACTCCCAAAATGATGGAGTCTGTCTTTATAATGGCCAATGTAATACCCTGACTTTTTATATCAGAATTTAATAAGGATAATTGAAAAGTAATTAGGGGTATTCAGATTTATTAAATAATTATCGGGGTATACTAAGGACATATTCGTAAGATTTTAATTTAAGGAATTTATTGGGGTTAAATTGAAAAATGTATTTTGGAGTTTTCTGACGATCGCGGACGAGACGCGAACACCTTCCTTCGTTTGAAATTGCAATTATGAAGGAGAAGGATGGATCGAACCGGTTGGTTCGTCTTGGTCCAAAAATTAAGTGGCTCGGGTTTCTTTTAATTAGAAAAAGAAATAAAATTAATTTGGATAAATTAGAATGAAGATTAGGAGGGGATTAATTAGGATTGAAATGGAAAAATTAAAGGAGAAATTAAGAAGAAGAGAAGGAGTGAACTGGTTCACTCTTGAACCGGTTCGAGTGGAATCAAAATGAATGGCCTTGAGCCATTCTGGCGAGAGGAACCGGATGAGAGAGAGAGAGAGAGAGCAGGGAGACAAGAAGAGCGATGGCGAAGAGGAAGGGGAGTCACGAGCGTTCAGGTGATGGCGAGCTCATGCTTGGCTCTGACTCGAGCTCGGTGGCGATGTCCCGACGGATGGTGAATGGCTAGGGCTCCTCGGGCGTCGGGTCACGGGATTAAGGCTCGGTCGTCGGGTTTGCGTCGGGTAAAGGTGATTTTGGATTGGCGACGACATTGAGGCAGCGAGCGATGGAGGCGTCGGTGTATCGAAGGGCAGGGGCATAGGTCTGGGTGGTTTGCGTAGGATCGGTCCATGTTGGTTCTTCAATGCGAACTGGTCCGTGTGTTTGGCCAAGAAGAATTCTCCACGTTCCTTCTATCTGGCATGCACTTTGTTGATAACGTGAATCAAGGGGAGATCGTAGTCGAATGCCCCTCGTGGAAGGCATGGAATGCTCCCTGGTGGATTAAAATGCAGAGACAGAAAGGGTGAACGTGCATTCGGGAGAGAAAATGGGAGGAAGAACAGAAAGCTCTCGGGTGAGCTTCTGCGTGAGGAAATGCTCTCTGGATGGTTGAGTTGCTGCTTGCCTCGGGTCTTTAGAAGAGAGATTTTACTCTGTTGATTCATTGTAGTCTCTTGTTTTTGTTCTGCCGATTAGTCATTGTGAGTGTTTTGTGCGAACGTTAAGTGATGAAAGAAGAGGGATTAGAGATGGCAGTGAACAATTGATGGGGAGGCAGAACATGAAGGTTGGAACTCCTGGAAGCTCTTGGGTTCTCTAGGGTGCTGACCGTGTGTGAACTGTAGGTATCGAAAAGACGAAGAAGAATAATGAATAAGTGCTAGTACGCGTTAAAGCTTCGAGGTAAGAAGTTGAGTAAAGTCATTGGCCAGTGGAGGCCCTTCGCCATTAGCCGTGTCATTTACTATAATTGTTTGTTTATGTTTCCATTATGTTGCTTTATATATCATGCCTATGCTAATCGCACGTTATTAGTTTGGTTTTTGAGCATGTTTAGGATATTAGCATATGGTTATTGTTTCGTTTAAACTGCCAAGCATGCCTATGCTGTTATTGCTTTTCTTAAATTGCCAAGCATGCCTACATTGTATTTCCTTTGAAATGCCAAGCACGTCTAATTGTTATTGTCTCTTTTAATTACCAAGCATGTTTAGAATGTATCACCATGTGTAGGGTGTTAGTAGATTTTGTTCTACCTTTTACTTGTATATATATGGGTGTGATTACTACTTTATCTTTCATGCTTTTATATCATGGTTATTACTGCTTTCCAATGACATGCATCACGATAATATTTCTCATATACATGCATCATGCTAATAGAAACGAGTAGGGAGTGCCACCTTTGGGGTGGTACTCACATGCATTATGTGAGGAAAAATGATAAATGAAATGAACGAATGATGATGATGGGGGGAGTTGGGGACCGAATGGGTAGTTCGGATCTAGCCTAGTAGCTAGGCTACACTCTTCCCTCGTTGGGAATGAGACTAGCTACCCACAAGAGGTTAGAAGCTGACCAAGACTACACCATCCCATATGGGTTTCTCCAATCTCCCACTCGACGTACGCATTATGAACGAATGAATGAAAAAATGAAATGCAATGAAAAATTGGTTTGGGGCGGACCCATTTCAAATGAACTAAAGAGAGGCATACATCATACTACATAACTCATTTCTTACTGGGTCTCGGGCTCAAAGTTTCTAATGGTGTAGGTACATACATGAAAGAACGATGAATGAACCAATGAACAGTTGATGAAAGATTTGCACAAGCGGGACTTGTGGTTGGCTAGGCTAAAGAAAGTAAAAGATAAAAGTGTTTTGTAATTAATATGTAATACTTTGTCTAGTATTTTTTAAATGAGTTAGTTATGCTTCCGCTATGTTTTGAGAAAAGATTTTATAACTATGGTTTTCCATTGCTTATGATTTTCATAACAAGTCTAAAGAAAATATTTTTAACAGTCTGACTTTTTAGAAAAAGAAGTCTGATTATATTTTTAAAAGGTTTTACTAAAGATTTTAGTTATTTTATAAAAGTTTTACATTTAAGGCATTTTTAAAAGGTTATAAAAACTGGGTTGTTATAGGCGGAGACTCTCCCAAAAGGATGAGAAAAACTAGTGTGTACCCCACCGTCGAACCTACTCATATCTGAAAAGAGTAAGGAGAAGAAAAGAAGAAAAAGATAATAAAATGAATTTAAATGGTGACTAAAGACAGGCTGCCCAAAAAGGGTGGCTACTGGGACTTTAGCATGTTAGCTTGTTTTCAGCGCAACTCAGAAACTGACAGGCACAAGAACTACCTATGTTGTTGTGCATTGAATTGCACAACAGCTAATGGAGGACTCGCAAAAAGGGTGGAGCCTGTCTTCACAAAGGCTGGAGACTCTCTCAAAAGGGTGGAGAGAAATAGTGTATGTCATACTGTCAAGCCTACTCATAATTTGAAAAGTAAAAGAAAATGAAAGCAAGGAGAAAGAAAGATAACAAAAGATGAAACAAGTGTCACATCATGTCATGTTTATGGTCATATACATTATTTGCTAAGTCTTAAACTTATAAATGAACATTGCATTGTAGGTACAAGTATTACAAAAGAAATGGTAAATGCGAAGTCACGTTGAGGGAGCTTGCTCATGATAAGGACTTGGTGGTTGTTAGGTAATTCCACAGTTTATTTTACTATTTTATGGAATGAATATTTTATATGAAATTTGTAAAGGATTGTTAAAACTTGAGTTTTGCTAAGAAATATATTTTAATTGCTAAAATCTTCCACTGTAAATATTTTATATGTACACAATTTGATGGTTGGTTTTAAAGGTATGCTTTCTCACAAAAAAGGTTAAGCAATATCGTTTTAGTGTGATGGTTATATAAAGAAAAAATATATATATAACAAGAATTTACTACAAAATAAGTTTTACAAAAAAGGGCCTTACAAACTCAATAGGCAGGTTATACTAAATACAATGCATGTAAAATTGATTTTATCTTTTCACTTCAAAACCATAATGAAGAAAAATGGCATTTTCGTAGTCATGCATGAGTTTACAATCATTTCAAAAATATTATTTACCATCAAAATAGACTTCATGAGCCATTGATGAGAACATCGTTAAAACATCCTAAATACTTAGCCAACTATAGTAAAATAAGCCTACAACATTTTTTACAAATTTAAAACAGGGATCCGTGAAAAATGAGGGTCACTCAAGGACCCTCTAGTACAATCACACAGAAAGATGGTAGTCCGAAGATGTTAACACTTCATGAGCATGGAGGAAGAACTGTGAGGGCGATCCAAAGATCAAGCTGCACTATAGGGGTTGACGGCCAAACTAGTAAGTGACGACACAACCTAAAACAAATACACCTTGATCAGGTTCAAAGATTCGAAACTCAAGAAGCGTGTGATCATGTAATACCCTAAATTTTATCATGATGAATATAAGATTTTATTATAGCAGTACTTAGTGAATTGAATGTGTTGGAATAATGAGTTATGATATATTTGGTAGTGTAATGATATAGCTTTTGGAGGTGATGCACTTGCAGAAGCTTTGATACCAAAATGATGCACCTGTGGAAGCTTTGATGCTTAAATGATGCACCTGTGGGAGCTCACTCAGACGTTGGAGTGTAAGCCAAGAGAGGCACAAGTGTTTGGAAGGAAGACAGATGCCTTTAGAAAAGACGGATGCTAAAAAATGGGGACAATGGACGTCCCTTGTGGAGGAACGAACGTCCTTTATACCAAGAAGATGTCATTTTGAGCTAAGAGAGACAGGCATTTTAAAATGGGGAAGGACAGACATCCCTTTTATAAGAACGGAGGTCGTTTAATGCAAAAAAATTGATGCCGTTGAAATTGGAGTAACAACGGACGTCCTTTTTAGATAAAGCATCATTGTTTGGAGCGCAGGGTGGATATCGGATGACAGATATGGGTAACAGATGTCCTTTATAGCTAAAGCATCATCGTTTTAGGAGCCTAGGGACGTCCTTCATAGCAGAGGGACGTCCAAAACACGGGAAATAGTACCTGTGATTCCAGAACGAAAAGCTCCTTCAATATACGTCCGAAAATGCATAATGGAACCACAAATTACTCTGAACGGGAAGGCTGAGCAATTCGATCAATCTACACTTAGTGAATGACGGAGTTTGGACCTCGTGTCTGTCTAGTAGTGAACGACGATTCTTGACGAAGTCATGCCCGAGTCATTGGAAAGGTTGTGGGAGACAGGTGGAAACTTTGGAACAAACCTTCTCTGTAAATTGAGGCAGTTTTCCTCCAATAGTAAGGGATGAAATGAACTATGCAGAAAATAACAAGATGGTTCGAAAAACACTACTATTGTGTTTTCTGACTTCAATGGTTACCTTGCAAGAAGCAACTCTCCAACTTGGATCTTTGAAAGTTTTCTACATCATTTTCTAGTATTCTACTTCGACAGACAAAGAAGAGAAAGGAGTAGCAATAAGTGAATCATCTAAAACTTACAAGAGATGATTTCAATTTTGTACACACAGACTTGTTCCGATATGACTCACCGAAAAGGATGCAGCAGACTGGAGAAACTCTAATTTGAACAAACGTTTAGTTTTATGTATTCAAATTCATCTACCTTACAAAATTCACTTAAAGATGCTTAAATACCCCACTAATTAGGGTTAAGCCCTAATGACTAAATTATAGCAATAACCTTAAAAAAAATAAAACACTAAATATATGGATAACAAAAACAAACAATAAACAAAACAACAAAATAACCTAAACTAAACAATTCTAGCAACAATTAAACTATTACAAAATAAAACAATTAAATTAAATTAAACTAAAAATGAGGCGGAGTTCATGGTACATTAGAAGGAAGGAAGATTTAGATGGTTATGGACATTTGATGGAAGGAGTGGTCGATCAAATGAAGTCTGATCGATCGATTTTGTACAGAATGAAAGATTAGAAGCTTTTGGGCAAAGAACTGATCGACCAGGATTATGGCGGTCGATAAACTTCTTTACAGATTGAAAATTGGGGAAAATAGCGGGCGATCAGTGATCGACCAACTTCTTTACAGATTGTAAAGTTTGAGATTTGCTGTCGATCAAGGGAAGAAGGTGATCGACTGACATACTGAAGAAAACACATAGTATTATCTCAGGCTATTTTGTAATACCCAGCATCAAGCTGGGACTAAGAAAAATAATAATCATGAATTTTGGGATTTTTGGGATGATTTTGTTATGGAATGTGATACATCAAAAATAAGTTTGGTAAACGTAATATGTTGGGGTATGATTTGTACTGATTATTGAATGGGGATTTAAGATTTAGTATATGATAATGGAGTAAATTACAGATTGTTGTGGAGTGGTGAATAATTAATTGGGAATAGATTAAAGGAGATTAATTAAGTAAAAGAACTTATTCAATAAAAGAGACATTGATATAAAATAAAAGAATAAAAGAAAGCAAATGGGGAAACGACGAAGTTTTGATGAAGGGAGAAATCCTTAGGACCGGTTGACTGTGCATGTTGACTAGAGCTTCATGAATTGCAAAAATCTGGCTTTTCTCTTCAGCCCACATTTTGTTATTTCTCCTGACAGCTTTCCCTTGCCTTTCCCAACTCGATAAGAAAACTTTATAGGTGGCAGAATAGCATTGGACATCTTTCTCCTAAGATGGAGGTCCTCTTTCTCCTAAGATGGAGGTTGTCCCTAATCCGTAGCTCCTAGTGCTTTCTCTTCTGTCAATAAATGGGAGGAGACAAGAGTGAAGCAGGGGGGAGTTGTTTATTACAGAGAGGGAGCATGCGTGAAGAAAGAAAGAGAGTGAGAAGAAACATTCTGTGCTTTGTGAATTCAAATGGTAGGTGAGAGTGCGAGGGTAAGAAGTGAGAAAAGGAAGAGTGAGAGAGAGAGAGAGAGAGAGAGAGAGAGAGAGAGAGAGAGAGAGAGTTGTTCAGATTATTAGCTTTACAGAGAAGAGAAATAGAAAGGGGAAATGTGAAGGAGAGGCAGTGTAGGAGCTGCCGTCTTGGATTGTTTGAAAATCGTGAGTTGTCGAGATGTAGAAGGAAAATCTTGAGGCAAGAAATATGGTGTAGTTGGCTAGTAGAGGCCCTACATCATGGGCCTTTGTTTGTTATTGATTACTACTTTTTTTTTTATGATTGATTAATGCCTTGGTTACTCCCTGCAAATTGTTAGTATGTTGGAATGAAAGAAATCAAATACTGTCATGATAATTGGATGAAAGAAATGATAAGATTGTTGTCTGTGAGGTTGTGAAATGAATTGTCCTGTTGAGTTTTGGGTGATTTGGGACTTTATTTGTGTTAATTACTGTGTTGGTTACTCGCTGCAAATTATGGATTACAGCCTTGATTACTTGCTAACAATTGCTATTATGCTGTAGTTAAAAGGAATTAAAAGTGTCATTGATGGTTGGATGAAAAAATATATAAAGCATAAATATCCTATTGTGTTACATGATTTATTACTGCCTTCCATATTTTTCACATGCTGTGAATGTTTATGTTGTCATTGACCTATTTTATCCTCTGCAAATTGTTGAATACTACCTTGGTTAGTTGTTATGAAGTGTTATCCTGGTGTTAAATGATCTTTAGCTCTTATAAATGATGATTGGATGAAATCTGGATATTGCTCTGTGGTATATTTTGGGATTGTGAAGTGTTGGTTCACAAAGAATGTATAAAGCATGTATAAAGCTCTTGGTTGCCTTGTGATGAAATTATATCCTAGCAAAAAGTAGAAAGGGTAGACAAGAAGGTTATTGATATGCTTTTATTTTTGGATTATCGCTTCAGATTGGGTTGCTCTTAAATTTCTCCTTGACCTCACGAATCCTCCCTGTTAACTAATATATGAACTATTATTAACTAGCATGTGAATTTACCACTGTCAATAGCATATAAATTGTCTCTGTTAAATAACATATAAACTGTTGTTTGTTAACTAGCATATAAATTGTCTTTGTTGAATAGCGTGTAAATTACTCTTTGTAAATTAGCATATAAATTGCCTCTGTTAATAAATATATGAACTGCTCTTTATTTCAGCTTAAGCATACACTGTTATATCGCGGCTTCAATATTATGTTTCCTTTGGTATATTTTGTACAGATTTGTGAACTGTATATGACACGACATACATGCATCATTAATAGGGCTTATGAAATTATTGACATATGCATAATATGCATAATAAATGTAAATAAGCATGTCGGGGTTCGAGAGATTTAGTGACGGTCTATTGGTAGTGGCACCCCTAATGGATATATCTTCCTTCACATGGGGAGCGGAGTGATGGTTAAGCCACATGGACCATAGGATGTATCATCTTCTCTTGTACTAGAAATCCCCAACGCTTGAGATAAAAGAGATTGGTGATGGTATTGTAGGATCGATATACGCCTATAGAGGAGGGTGAATATAGCGTTTTAAATATTTTCGTGCGATATTTAAATTCTCTAAATCCCTAAGTGATTTATCGAATACGATTAAATATGCAATCCCATTAAATGCGTAAATTAAAGAGTAAAGGTTAGAGAAATGCACACAATATTTGTTTACGCGGTTCGACAAACTAGCCTACGTCCGCGCTCCAAGTTGCACTTGGAGATACACTATGTAATTGGCTTGTGGGTGCCAATAAAACCGTTTACAAATTGACTATTAGACGGGACGTCACCCTTGACTAATTATAAGGTCGTCAACCTTAGACTCTTACGAGTCGTCACCCTAAATTTGACTATTTCGGGGTGTCACCCAAGTGTGATGAATTCTTAGGGAATCACCCTTTACAATCAAGCACAATAATAATTCAGAGATTAAATCTCAAATCTATCTAATCCGAATTCTCCCAAAATATAACTCGCAAGCTCGGAATAGGGAGAATTGGATACACAACAATATCAAAAGCTCACAGAGATTTTATTGCGTATGAAAATCGGCAGAGCTTCGCTTTAGAATCCTTGGTTCGTTATAGAGAGCTTGGTGTGGAATTATATTTATAGACACTGCCACTGCTGCTTCTGGACGTCCTCAGCGTTCGCACCTATCGTCCGCATATTCGTTAAAATTTTTCCGTTGAAAATATAGTCGTTGGACAGAAAAATATGCACTTGCGGACGCCAATTCTATCGTCCGCATATATCGTCCGTGTCTTCAATAAAATTGGACAGATTCAAAGCGGATGCCAATATTCGCGTCCGCACCTAATGGGTCCATCGTCCATGACTGCACAAATTTGAAAGGGACGCCAAACCATCGTCCTCTTCTTCACTTCCGTCCGCATAGCTGAAGGGTTGCAGACGCCAATTTACGTCCGCCTCGTCTGCGAGCATCGTCCACGTGTTCATCAAAATGGACAGAAGAAAAACGGACGACTAAAGCCACGCGTCCGCCTCATCCGCAGCATCCGCAACTGCATAGCCTACTTCATGCTTTCACAAAATGTTTCCTCTAAGTCATACGAACATTCCATTCTCCTGCATAGACTTAGAGAAACACATTAAACATTCCCAATACCCTTAATCAAGGGTATTCTCAATTTAATTGATAAATATGATATATAAGAATTCAATGTGTAAACAACTTTTGCACTTTAGTTAAAATGTTCATCATCAAAATATAAATATGCCTAACACACTTAGGCTAACAGGTATATGGTGACACCCCTGGTGGATGTATCTCCTCGTTGGAGTGACGGTTAAGCCACATGACCATAGGATGTATCATTTCTCTCAGGAATAACAGAAAAGATAGGTTCTTTTCTAAGACAGATTGCATGAGCACGCATGACCATGAACATTGCATTTCATCCTATTTCTTTTTGAGCATTAGGCTCATTGTTTTGCCTTGTGATGTAGGTATGTACGAGAAATAGGAGAACAAGTAAATGACAGTTGATGAATGATTTACACGAGCGGATCTTGTGGTTGGCTAGGCTAATGGATGTAAAAAAAATGGTTTGTAAAGGTTTTGTAAAGATTTAAATTGAAAAATGAAAGAAGTTATTTATTGTATTCTAAAATTCTTTGTTTTATTTTTTTAGTTTTTCGCTGTGCTTAATAAAATGTTTTCACAAAAGATTTCTATTTATCATTTCAAAGGGGTTTTAATGATGAAAAATCTTCCGTTGTATTTATAAAAGAAAAGTTTAAAATTTAACACATTTTCAAATGTAATAAAAACTGAGTCACTACATGTTTTGTTGTCGGTCATTTGATGTAGGCGAATGACCGGTAATGCAAAGAGTCACCAGAAATGTGCAGCAATGTTATGTTTTCATTGGATGATTAAAGGGTTAGTCATTATAGCTTCAGTTGGGATGCTTAACACCTCAACACTAGCTTAACCCTTGCAGCTTTAAAAGGTTATTTCCTTTTGTTATGGAAAAGAGGAAGCTTGTGATTGAAAGAAGAGGATAAAAGAGAAAGAACGAGAGGAAGGAGAGAGAACCAGAGAAGAAAAAAAAAGAAGAAAGGAAGAAGAGAAGGGTTGGGGGAAGGAGAAGCAGGAAGAGGAGGAAACCTTGATGAGGAAGAGGTAAGAAGTGATTGTATGTGTTTTCTCTTTTGGGCTACATCACAAGAGGTAGAGTTTTATTGATGTGTGATAGATGTTAAGTCCTGATCATATTGTTGCTCAAGGAAGTGCTAGTTGATGCTTGTGTTTTATAGATTTTAAGTTAAATAATTATATTGATGTTGAGGATAAGATAGACTCCTTCCTCTTTATTTGATGGATTGCGTTGAATTGAGAATTTATCAATGAGTATGGAATTGTATGCATTCATGTATGTTCATGCATCACGTTATTTTTAAGAAATGTTACGAAAATGGTTTGTCATGCATACATTTTTCAAGTAAAAAAAAAAGTAAAGAAAATTAAGAACATGATGATATGTAGAGGCTTTGGGGACAAGTTCCCATTGAGAGGCTTTAGATACTTGACTTATTGATAGAGGTGTTGGTGGACGTGGTCCCCAATGATAGAGGCTTTGGACGGATTTTCCCCCAATGATTGAGGCTATGAGTTAAGTTCCAATGATAAACTGAAAACGGAAAAAGGAAAGTAAATGAAAATATTTTATGTAAAGTGCATTTCATGATTCATAATGCATTTCATTTCTTACTAAGCCTTAAACTTATAGAATATGTCTTGTGATGTAGGCAAGTATGGTAATAAGGATAGGAGCAGTAATGAAGGATTTACGCGTTGTGGATTTTGTGCCTGGTTAAAAGATAAAGGAAAAAGGAGAATGTAAATGGTTTTCAACTCATAACTTGTTTATAATGTAAAGAACTTCAAGAAAAAAATTTCATCTATGGTATTTCATTTCATTTCATTTCTTCCCAGATGTTTTATTATGTTTTATTGTATGAAAGGTCTTCCTCTACGTAATTTGTAAAGAAAAGTATTTCAAATCACAACGTTTTACAGTGTATGAAAAATGGGTTGTTACAAATATGGTATTAGAGCACTCGGGTTTTAAAATTGATTATGTAGACTGCTTGCCAGCTTAAGTCACAACTTAGAAATACTTTATTAATTGTAAGTATATTTTGTTTTAAATTGATTGTTATGTTTATTATATTTTGGTTGCATAGGAACAATATGGTGAGGGAAACAAGACAGGATTGGGATCCAAGGGATGAAATGATTAGTAAATCGACGGAAGTGTTGGAGCATCAGATTCAGTATATGGAGAGAAATAGGTATTTGAAAGATCAAAGAAATTTACAACCTCCAGTTCATAAGGATTTAGGGTGTGAAAGATTTCAATGATTAAAGTCACCACATTTTGAAGGAGATATATCTGATTCAGCAAGTGCAGAAGAATGGATTCGAATGGCAGAAAGTATGTTTGAGTATACTAAAATTGAGGAGCAAGAGAAAGTTTCATATGCCGTGTTTATGTTGGCAAAAGATGCTAAATTTTAGTGGAATTCCATGATAATAGTACATGATGTGAAGAGTATGCAGTGAGAGAAGTTTAAAGAAATATTCTATGAGAAATATTTTGATCATACTACGAGGACAAGAAAGATGATAAAGTTTGCTCAATTACGTCAAATAAAAATAGTAACGGAGTAGTTACGCCAGCTTGAATCATTGTCTATTTTTGATTCCCATTTAGTAAGCACCAATGAGTATAAGGTACACCAATTTGTTCAAGGACTCAAGTTGGAAATTTATAGGGGTGTGAAGATTTTTGGACACGTGGAATATTATATGCAGATGTTGTAGCAAAAGCCTTAGAAGTAGAAGAAGCTGAATTTCAGGTTGCAAAGTTTAGAGAATGTAATAGAAAAGTGGTGAAAGAAGTTCAATTTTAGCAGTTGATGGAGGAACAACTAGTATTAAATGTTTGCTGGTTCGAGGCAATGTTTTAAATGTAATGAGAGTGAACATTTTGTCAAGGATTGTTCAGTTTTGCTTAAGGAATAGAAGATGGTTGCACCAAGAGTCTTTTCTATCTTGGAAAATATGAGTGAAGACTGAATCAAATGGGGTGTAAAGAATAGTTTAGGACTAGATTAAGTATGTAGGAAACTTAAAAAGGATGTGAAATATGTAATGTATGTGTTTTGTTTGTGATAAATGTGAAAATGTAATGTAATCAATGTTTGTTCCATCTTCTCGTTGATTTGCTTAGAATGATTAATGAGATCGTATGCTTTACATATTGTGCAAATTTTGAGGACAAAATTTATATAACGGGGGAAGTGTGTAATACCCCATATTTTATCATAATGAATATAAGATTTTATCATAGCAATGCTTAGTGAATTGAATGTGTTGGAATAATGAGTTGTGGTGTATATTTGGTAGTGTTATGATATGGCTTATTGAGGAAGAAAGATTTAGATGGTTATGGACATTTGATGGAAGAAGTGGTTGATCAAATGAAGTCTGATCGACCGATTTTGTACATAATGAAATATTAGAAGCTTTTGGGCAAAGAATCAATCGACCATGTATGTAGTACCCCAAATTTTACCATAATGAGTACAAGATTTTATCATAGCAATGCTTAGTGAATTGAATGTGTTGGAATAATGAGTTGTGGTGTATATTTGGTAGTGTTATGATATGACTTATGGAGGAAGGAAGATTTAGATTGTTATAGACATTTAAAGGAAGGAGTGGTCGATCAAATGAAGTCTAATCGACTAATTTTGTACAAAATGAAAGATTAGAAGCTTTTGGGAAAGGAACTGATCGACCAGGATTATGGCGGTTGATCATCTTCTTTACAGATTGAAAAATAGGGAAAACAGCAAACGATTGGTGATCGATCGACTTCTTTACAAATTGTAAAGTTTGAGATTTTGTAATACCCTGATTTTCTGTAACGGGATTTAATATGGATAATTGGGAAATAATTGGGTCTAATTGAATTAATTAGATTTTTGATGATTATTGAAGATTTCAAAATGAATTATTATGGAATGTTATATCCCAAAATAAATGTTTAATAAACATAACAGGTTGGGGTATAATTTGTACCAATTAATTGGATTAATTAAGATATGAGATTTAGTTGGAAGAAGTGTAAATTAATTATGGAGTAGAGAAATTTAACTGGGGATAAAATAGAAAGTAGAAATTAAATGAAGAATTAAAAGAAAATGAAAATAAGAGGGGTGAGAAGGGCTGAAGTGGTTCAGGCTAATGGTTGGTATGGTTTGAGAATCAAATGAAAGAGGGGGAGGTTCATTTTGGCCCGTGGCCATGTCTGCAGAAAGAGAGAAGAGAGAGCGTTGGAGAGAATGAGCGAGGGAGGGAACGAGAGAGGAAGACGAGGGATGATGACTGGGGGGAGAGCTCAAGCTCGAGTGCTTGAGGCAGCTCTGGTCAGAAGAGCTGCAGGCGACTTGTGGAGCGTCAGGTCGCAGGGTATCTTGGGCTCGGGATTGGAGCTCCTAGCATAGCTGCGAACGTTTCAGCCGTGGTAAGTCTGGATGTTTTTCTGTAAATTCTCTTCCTTTTGTGTTCTGCTAATGGGTGGTCGTCGTTTTCATGTTGGCGAGGGATGGCTACGATTGGCGGTGGCTGGAATGGCAGGGCTGGAGCTTTGGTTCGCAAAGGAAGCGGCTGGTCCGCCCTATGGTTTGGTCCAAACCAGTCCACTGGTTCTTGCTCTAGAGAAGATGACAGCGTGCGACTTCAGAAGAGGAAGAGAGGGAGAACCCAAACGACAATGATATCGCCAAAAAATCTGCATCCGTCGCCTGGAATCATGGGATACACATTTTATCCCTTTTAACCTAGCCATCTGTGTACAAATACAGCGTGGGAGTGAGAGCGCCGTTGCGTGAGAAATCAGAAGGAAATTGATTACAGAGAAGGGTGGTGGCCGAGAGAAAAGTAGAAGGAGAAGGAAGGGTGTCTGATCTCGGGTCCTCGTGGACTTATTCAGGTAAATGCTCCCTATTTTTAATTATGAATTTTTGTGGATAAAGTGTTAAAGGAAAGTGTTATTCTGTCTCTGTAAATGCTTAATAGGCTGTGGGAAGTTTTATGTTTTATGGTTGAAATTATGTGCTGCAAGTGGGTTTTGTTCTTGTTGTAATTACTGTAGAGAGTTGTGAATGCTTTATTAGGGTTGAGTATACTACCTAGATTAATGAATGTGTTCTTTGTTTATGGATTTGGTTGAAGAATAGTTTGGATTGTGAGGATTTCCGTTAAAGAAAAGAATTACTTTGGTTGCTTTATTATTCAGTTCTATTTTAAAATATGTGAAGGAATAAGGTTCTGTTTATTTAAAGTCTTGCTAAGTATGCTCCTATGTTGGGTTTAAGCTATTTGTGAATTCTTGCTTCTTGGGTTGAAAATATTGGTTTGGTTTCAGCTGAGGAATGTTATTATGTATTTCTCTTCTGTTAGTTAGTCATGGAAAGGAATATGTGTATGTATTTCAATGCTGGGAGTGGATTCTAGATTAGTCTATGTTATTTTATGTGTGAAGCAGTTTAAAGCATTCTTTGCTAATCATAATGAATATTAATGGGTTGATTTCCGCTGGTTAAATGTTCATCCTCTGTTCTATTAAATGGACTACTAAGGTTGTTGTATTTGTTATTGCTTGGGGGAATGTGAGATAAAGCAATATAGTAAACAATGTAATTATTCTCCATTGGTTGAGATAAATATGGGTAGTTTTGGATGGTTGAGAAATTATGGAGAGTATGAGTAGTAATAAGAATTAGTAAAGTGTTTTTCTATGGTTTAAGATGATAAATGTTGTTTATTTGAAGGGTATTGTGAAGGTACTAAGAAGGAAGGAAAGGATAACGTTTAAGTGTTGAACACTTTAAGGAAACAAGGTAAGTGAAATGTGTGTGCTTTGGTCCTTAGGGCCTTGCATCGCAATAATAGAATATGCATGTTTGCTTGTTTACTGCGTTATTAGATATTGAGTATGTCTACTATTTTAATAGCACGTATATAGCTTTACGAGCATGCCTATTGTATTAAAAGCATGTCTACAGTATTAATAGCATGTCTGCCATTTTATGAAGCATGATCTATGAATTGTATGTTGATTGTGTTATTAGATTCTCTTAATGGTATGATAGAGGTTGCATGCATTTCACGAGTATCATGCATCACGGTTTTCAAAGATTACGAAACCAGTTTTTATGCATGGTTTTAAGAAGGAAACGGATAACATGAGAAGGATAAAAGTAAATAAATAAACAGAATAAATGGTAAATGAATACGTTACGAGGTGAGACGAGGTGTCAAAAGGCCTGGGAACGAATGAGTTATAGGGCTGAGTGTCAAAAGGCCTGGGAACGTGGGGTGTTACAGGATGAGGGACAGAGGTTATCCAAAAGGCTTGAGAAAGTAGGTGTTACAAGATGAGATAGTGTGCCAAAAGGCCTAGGAATGTGGGGCATTCCAGGATGAGACGGTGTGTCAAAAGGCCTAAGAACGTATGTAAACAGAAAAGAGAACAGGAACAGAAAGATAAAGATTAAAATGTAAAAGAAAAGTAAAGTAAAGTAAAGAGCAAGTAAAGAAAAGAAAAGTAAAGAAAAAATATGAAAAGAGAAATGGATACGGGAACAGAAACGAAAACGGATACGGAAATGGTACGAGCATAGATACCGATACAAAAATTAAAATAGAAATAGAAACGAAAACGGAAATGAAATGGAAACGGATATAGATACGAAAACAAATATGGATACAGATACAAATATGGATACGGATACGGAAACAGACATGAAAACGGATACAGAAATGTGTACGATCACGGATACCAAAATAGATACATAAATAGGAACGAAAATAGAAACAGAAAGAAAGTATGAAAGTGTGAAAAGATCAAAGATAAAAGATAAAAGAAACAAAAAGGAAAGAGAAACTGCATACGGTTTTAAAATAACACAGCATGTGCATCTAGCATTTAAGTTCTATCACTTACTGAGCGTTAGGCTCATAGTTTATGTAATATCTCAAAATTTAATCGAGATTAAAAATAAAAGTAATTATGAATTTTGGAGATTTTAGATGATTTTCTCACAGGATGAAATACCTTAATTTTTTCCTTAACAAAATTATGTAAAAATAATTATAGGAGATTTATTTTATGGAAATTATTAGAATTAATTAAGCCAGAATTTTAGGTAAGTATTTATTTGGGAATAAATTATAAGGGGATTAATTAAATAAAGGAAGTAATGTATTAAAGTAAGTAATTAAAATAAGTTAAAATGAATTATAATTGAATAAGATCGATAAATCGGTTCTATGAACTGGTTCACTTTGAATCAGTTCGGTCCGGTTGAGCATATATTGAAGAAAATGGGTCGTGGTCTGTTTTGTGGGGTACATCGCAAAAAGGGGGAAGGAGCCTCCTTCGACTGAATCTTCGACAAAAGCTTTAGCAGATTTTCCACTAGAGATTTTTGGTTACCCAAAAATCTGATTGCTGCTTCCCTTTGCGATTTCTTTGGCGATTCTATCCTCCTCTAACTCATTCGATTAGCGACTGAATTGGGTGCCACTCGGGATTTTTTAGCAAAGATAAAGAAAATCTATGGGAGTTCTTTGCTTATGAAATTAGATCGAGGCATTGGAGATAGATCGGGAGCTCGTCTATGAAAAGAGAAAAGGGTCGAGTGAAGTTGAGGGTATAGAGATCGCGAAGAAGAAGGGAAAGATTGCTGCTTTTGGGTGTCCAGCGAATACTGCTTTGTTGAGAAGGTGAATTCACTGTCTTCGTAAAAGGTAAGAAAATGAGTTAGTCGTTGGCCAGTGGAGGCCCTACACCACAAGTACAGTCTTTGTTGTTTCTTGGATTGTTTTCTTGGGATGTTTTCTGGATTGTCTTGTTGGAATATTTTTAGATTGTTGACATTGGTTTGGATGAAATTTTCTGACAAGTTATTGATATACATTGCTGTGAATGGACCATATTGCCTTCATTGATATGTAGATAGTAGATAGTGATGGATTTTCTGTATAGACTCCCTTGTTTAATCACTGCATTATATTGTGAATGTGGACATTGTTCTCTGTCAAATTAGAACTATAAATTATTGGTTGAGTTTCCTGTTCTTGATTTCTAGTGAATCCTTATTATCTCTTAGTCAATGTTGGAGTATCTTGCTGCTGTTAGAACACTTGGATTTTATTACTCTCTGTTAATAACCCCTGCATAATTACATCTCCTTTTACATAGTCAATCTATTAGTTTAGTTGCATGCTGTTCTATAAATAATAGGTTTATTGTTGGTTTTAGCTTGATTTTGGAGTTTGCTGATAGCTTCGTTGTTCGATTTTCTACTATCAAATATAGTGCTCTATTATATTTTATTATGCTATTGTCGTTACTGAATATTACACTGCCATATGTCGACTATGTCCATGATTATTTCATGTCCTTTATTCGTTACCAAATTACTATTGTGTTTCCATTAAAATCCAAGTATGTTAGGATATTAATTCTCGTTGTATTTCCTTCAATAATCGAGCACGTCTAATATCCATTTTGTTGCCGTCTTTCTATTTCATGTTAAACCTAATAGCACGTTTAATTCGTTGTTATTTTACTGATGTTTTGCTGTCACTTTATGTCAATATCGAAGCATAATAAGCACGTTTTGCTCGTTGAGAATTCGCTATATTCGCTGTTGTTTCTGTCAAAAACCTAAATGTGATAGTATGTTTTGAATTGTTGAATATTGAGTATGTTTTGTTGTCATTCTTTGTCAAAATGTAGCACATTAGCACTTTTAATTCACTGTTATTTCATTGTTATTTTCTGTCAAAACTAAGCAAGAATATACGTTTTATTTTGCCGAATATCAAGCATATATTTGCTGTGATTTTCTGTCAAAATTAAGCATGATTGCACGTTTTTATTTCGCTGAATATTGAGCATATATTCGCTTTTATTTTCTATCAAAACTAAGCATGAATATATGTTTTATTTTGCTAAATATCGAGCATGTATTCGATGTTATTTTCTGTCAAGTATTAAGCATGAGTGTACGTTTTTATTTCACTAAATATCAAGCATATATTCACTGTTATTTTCTATTAAAACTAAGCATGAATATATGTTTTATTTTGCTGAATATCGAGCATGTATTCCTTGTTATTTTCTGTCAAGTATTAAGCATGATTGTACGTTTTTATTTCACTGAATATCGAGCATATATTCGCTATTATTTTCTATTAAAACAAAGCATGAATATGTGTTTTATTTTTCTGAATATTGAGCATGTATTCACTGTTATTTTCTATCAAGTATTAAGCATGATTGCACGTTCTTATTTCGTTAGATATCGAGCATGAATTCGCTATCATTCGCTGTTGTTTCCCTGTAATTTAGAAATTCCTTGGTGATATGAATTGTGAATTCTTGATGATCAGATTAGATTGTTTAGAACATAGGCGTAACATAATTTCTGTATATTGTTATGATTCTAGTATTGCATTGACATGCATTATGATAATAGAAACTCTTTTCATTGTGTGAGAAAAATGAATAAAAGAAAATGAATGTAAAGGGAATTGGAGGTTAGGGAGGTGGTTTGGATCATAACCAGGTAGACTCGAGATTATACCCTTCCCTCAGTGGAAAGCGAGAGTCTGTCTGCTCTAACGGGAGACTCGAGATTATACCCTTCCCTTATCGGATCTTGAGAGACTGTGTACCCAAGGGTTAGATGCCGACTAGCGGCCACTCTCCCTGCCAAGAACCTGCAATGTCCCAGCTCAATGTATAAGTTAATATATGTAACAGTGACTAAAGAACAGTTTGGGTGGATTTCATTATAACATAATAAGTTACAAGCATATACCATATTGCATCCTCATTTCTTGCTGGGTCTTAGGCTCACAGTTTGCTTGTGGTGTAGGTGATTGTCAGTAGGAGGCATTACCGGTTGAGGACTTAGGTTACCCAGCTAAATCGACTTGAGGGAGTTATGGCTTACCTAAAGCAAAACACTATTTTAAAATGGTTTGAGATCGAATAAAGTTTTGTAAAACTATTAACTCATGTTTTAAAATCTTCCAAATGTATTTTGAATTTTATTATGTTTCCGTATTTACTCTAATTTATTTTATCTCGCTCATTTTTATATATTTCCTCTAGTATTTTTTAATTAAATAAAAAGAAAAATTTTTTCCAGAAAAATAAAAAGGAAAAATATTTGAAATTAACGCGGGGCGTTATAGTTTATGACTTGCGATGTAGGTACAAGCACGAGAGAAAATGACGAACATGTTAAGGAGCAGCTTTGCACGGGCGAGTCTTGTGGCTAGCTATGCTAACGATATTAAAGAGAAAAGAATTTTGTAAACAGTTGTTATTCTTTAAATAAATGATTTATGTTTTCGCTATGAAACGATTTAAAGTCTTCCGTTGTAAATTAAGAAAAAAGATTTTATAAATAAAGTCTTTTGCTATTAATAACGATTTAAGGAACGGGTTTTAAGTAAAGAGTTTTAACGATCAGGTTTTAAAGAAAAGAACTTTGATTTCTTCTTAAAAGGTTTTAATAAAGATTTCAGTTGTTTTAAAAGTTTTAAATTTCAAGCATTTTTAAAAGGTAAGAAAAACTAAGTCGTTATAGATTTGCGTTCGATCAAGTGAAGAAGGTGATCAACGGTATATTAAAGAAAACACAGAATATTACCTCAGGCCATTTTGCAGTCGGTCCTCTGATGTAGGCAAATGACCAGTAATGCAAAGAGTCAGCAGAAATGTGCTGCAATGTTATGTTTTCATTGGATGATTAAAGGGTTAGTCATTATAGCTTTAGCTGGGATGCGTAACACCTCACACCAGCATAACCCTTGGAGCTTTAAAAAGTTATTTCCTTTGGTTATGGAAAAGAGGAAGATTGCGATTGAAAGAAGAGGAGAAAAGAGAAAGAACATGAGAGGAAGGAAAGGGAACAAGAGAAGAAAAGGAAGAAGAGAAGGGTTGGGGGAAGGAGAAGTAGGAAGAGGAGGAAACCTTGATGAGGAAGAGGTAAATAATGATTGTATGTGTTTTCTCTTTTGGGCTACATTGTGTTTTCTCTTTTGGGCTACATTACAAGAGGTAGAGTTTTATTATTGTATGATAGATGTTAAATCTTGATCATGTTGTTTCTTGACAATGTGCTATTTGATGCTTTGATCCTTGCGTTTTATAGATTTTAAGTTAAATGATCATGTTGATGTTGAGGATAAGATAGACTCCTTCCACCTTATTTGATGGATTGCATTGAATTGAGAATTTATCAATGAGTATGGAATTGTATGCATTCGTGTGTGTTCATGAATCACGTTATTTTCAAGAAATGTTACGAAAATGGTTTGTCATACATATGATTTTCAATTAAAGAAAGGTAAAGAAGATTATGAACATGATGATATGTAGAGGCTTTGGGGACAAGTCCCCATTGAGAGGCTTTGGATACTTGACTCATTGATAGAGGCATTGGTGGATGTGGTCCCCAATGATAGAGGATTTGGGCGGATTTCCCCCCAATGATTGAGGGTATGAGTTAAGTTCTAATGATAAACTGAAAACGGAAAAAAGAAACTAAATGAAAATGTCTTATGTAAAGTGCATTTCATGATTCATAATGCATTTAATTTCTTATTAAGCATTAAACTAATAGAATATGTATGTGATGTAGGTAAGCATGGTAGCAAGGATATGAGCAACTAAAGGAGGATTTACGCATTGTGGATCTTGTTGCTAGCTTGGCTAAAGGATAAAGGAAAAATGAGAATGTAAATGGTTTTCAACTCATAACTTGTTTTGTTTAATGTAAAGAATTTAAAGAAATAATTTTCATCTATGGTATTTCATTTCTTTTCTTTTCTTCCCAAATGTTTTATTGTCAAAAAAAGTCTTCTACTACGCAATTTGTAAAGAAAAGTATTTCAAATCACAATATTTTAAAGTGTATGAAAAATCGGTCATTACATATCACCGCCCTATTACCCATTTTCACACAACATACAAACAAAACATGTTCACGCAATAGAAGATGTATTGAGATTGTGTTGTGATACTTTGACACTGTGACTGTCGAAAGTATCAAGAGAATTCATCCTCACATATCCATAACAGAACAATCAATAAAATACTATGCACATAAAGATAAACGTGTAAAACACACATATACATATGTAGTATAAAAATTGATGTGTTGTCAAATAGTCTTCGTCAAGTTTTCATATATGACAACTCACAAAATAAAGTTTTGAGAACCATGAAACGATGCAGTGCGATAAAGTATAAAATCTCTACTTTTAAGGCGACCTTTCTTACCAACTGGAGCAACAACCTCCTGGGGAATCGAATCAAAATCCATGAAGTTGTCTAAACTTATAATAGAGCTAACCATAATGAGTTTCTATCCAAACCCAAGAGGAAAATAGGAAATGTGGTCCTATACCAAGACTAGAAACTCAAACTGGAATGAAATGACACATGGCCGAGAACTTTGTTGAGGTGAAAAAAATTTGACCAAAAATGCACAAAACTACATTGTTCAATTGACTAAAGACCTTCAGTGGTCAGCTAGGTAATGTAGTGGTCGATCGGTTCAAGTTGTGGTCGACCTACCAGTTGGTGTGCGGTCGACCTCTCCAGCTGCAGTTGGTCATGAATCAGCCTAAACCTTGCTGAAACTCTTGACCTTTTTCATGATCAACTGGGCATGACTAGAGGTAGAATGGGGAGACCTTCCAGAGCTATATTCGTGACAGAAATGCATCGTTTCCATTGTTTTTCACCTCCAAACAGCCAATACTCTCACCATTTCTTCTGTTTTTCACTTCCAAATGGCCAATATCCTACATAAACTCTAAATCTACCAATATATTCTAGAAATAACTCATGGATTTGAGTTTCCAAGCTTGAATCCAAAGTCAATATATATCATATACTTCAAACTCAAAAATGGAGAGAATGAGAGGCTTACCTATGAAATTTCTTCACAAATGTTGGAGATTGAAGTTCTATTAATGTTATCCCAACCTTGGAACTTGACAAAACTCATGATTTTCACCCGGCTCCCTCTCTCCCTTCTCATTTCTTGCATCAGCCGTTTAGGGGAATGATGGTTTCCCTCATTCGCTTACTCTTTAATTATTTTTAATAGTTAAAATTAAAATTTATATTTAATATAGATTATATATAATATAATATATATCAAATACACTTCTTTTTATTTTTGATTTCTTTGAACGTCAATCAATTCTCATTAATCGGGTTAATTTTCATTAATTTATTTACTACTTGGTGTCACTTAAATTTACCAATTTGACTAATTGATAAAAAAAATTCACATATAGCTGCTAAGCGACAAAATGAGTCAAATTTTAAAAACCTTGATAAAAATAATGTAAAAAGTTTGTGTGAAACTTATTATTGACCAAATAGTAGTTTTTAGTATTATGATTAAAAACTAGTAGAAATCTAGGCAAAATGGAGGAAGATTTGGGCTGAATAAGAATAGTGGGTCAAATTAAAGAAAATATGACATTTATATATAAAAATTTTGTGTTGCACAAATTTATGAATTATTGCTCCCAACTTAATAACTATCAACTTTTTTTGGTTGCCATTGATTTGAGAACTTTTGCAGTAAACGGTATTTGTGACGATCCGTAAAGGACTTACGACATAATGAAAAATGACCTACCTCAAATAATCGAATTGTTCAACCATTTTCACATTGATTTTATTAATTGGCAGTGGAAGATTTAAAATATTTATTACAAGCCAGGGCCAGAAAAAATATGGGCTTAACAGGTCCAACAATTGATATAAGATAGCAAATAATATTATCCAAATAAAAGACTGTGCAAAAAGCCAAGGCCCGAGAAAATATGGGCTTAACAAGTCCAATAATTGATATCAGATAACATAATAATATTATCCAAATAAAAGAGTGTGCAAAAAATAAAAATAGAAATTACAAGTGTCTATCACGAAGTTTACCTCACTAAAATTTTCTCAAATGTAAAACTATTAAAATAATGAAAATAAATAAATTATGTGGAATTTAATCTTGATTCGGCAACAAGAAGTCATGTTGATAAAATCTTGAAAAAGTGTCATTGGTGTGAGTTGACTAAACTCAATAGGGGTTAAATTTTAACTAACAATAATTTATTTAAAAGACTATTTAAACATGCATGAATTTAAAACTCATATTTTATAAATTTATTTTAAAAAAATTTGAAAAAAAGTGCACGTGTTTAAAAAAACCCACTAATATGTGATATGTAATTAAAATGGGCTTTTGTTGTACTAGATAAAAATTTTAGTGAAAATGGAGCTGCTCACAGACTCGGGGCACACAATGTCATAGGCATATCACAAAATAAAAGTGATGCTCGACAATCACGAAAGTCACATAAATACTCTGATCAGGTTTAAGGTTTTGCGCCAAGGACACTGCACTTACAGTTGTCTCATTACTCTAATTAACAACAAACAAACACATCCTCCCACGGTCAAATGTGCGTAAAACAATACAGACCTCAAATTGGGTTAATCGAACTCAATTTACACAACCGAGTTGATTAATTAATTTTAATATGCATGCTTAAATAAAACGTATACAATGAAAAGTAAATATAATATTAAAAATCAGATGACGATAATATGAATAGATCATTTTTATATGAAACACGTCTCAAAATATTTATTTTATAAAAAAATTATGCAATGCGGTGCATAAAAATAAATTCATATCTCAAACCGGCTTATACTGACTAAAACTCAAAATCTAAATAGCCCAAAACTAATGGTCTACGGATTTTTAATTTAATTAGTGGGTACCTATCTAAAATAAGTCGTTAAATTTTTGGGTTAAATTTTTTATACATTAAAATGTTCAATTATAATTTAAAATTAACCTAAAATTAATTGGATTAAATTACCCAAAATTCTGGCCCAAAATAGGCCCAAAAAAAGTTCTGGATAACCCGGACTGCTGCCCAAGACTAGACAACCGAGTCCACAGCCTACGGTCCCTCAAGGTTTAACCGTGGCCTGTACACTGGGCCTATTCACGGACGCCTTCGTTCCTTCATCTTGATCATCGCCATCCCCATCGCTGACGATTGGAATTTCATGTCATGGACAATCCCTAACTCTAGCCGACGTCGAAGATTTAACAAATCATGGCTCAGCTTGCCCTTTAGTTGCCGACGAAATTCACATGGTTAAATCGTCAGATTTTGTCCAGTTAACCAGCTAGAACATCCCAATTACAACCAAAATTTTCAATTCAATATTTAGACTCAAAAACAGAACCAAAAATCTAAAGAAATGTTTAGATTTTTACCCATTTTGAACACCAGTTTTCTGATTACGGAAGCTCTGTCGAAATCATGGAATTTCAAATATCCTCCGTCTTCGAAATCACCTAATTTCCTTCCACCATAGATACACAATAGAATGAGAATTTCAATTCAATCAAATTGCAAATAGTGGAGCCAAAAGAAAATTGACTTACCTTGGTCAATTTCTTCGTCACAGAGACTGCCAAAAGCTAGGGAAGGAATTTTCAGGAGACGAGGGGCTGAGTGAATCTGAGAGATTGAGAATGGTGAAGGATTTGTGGGAGAAGCTGACATTTTTTATGGAGCAGTGAATCAGGAAAGGAAATCCCGATCATCCACAAAGAAAATTACAGCATCGGGGAGGTGTTTCCAAAAATATTTTCACCATTTTTTTTTAAAATAGGCAGGTATTACATAATTGATCATCAAGAGCCCATCACGTGTCTTTATAGAAATCATATGAACGAAGGGCCCCATTATTGGATGGTTCATATTTTATCCAAATATTGAAAGAGCCAACATGTCGAGGAACGAAAAAAGTTTGTCTATAGTGGGATCAGAAAATCAGACCTTTTCAAAGATGTAGTTTTAACCTGAAGATGATGACTTTGACTCCTACAATGACGTGTTTTCCCATTCTATTTGGTTCATAATTGTGATTTGATTATACCCATCTTCATTATCTTATGGCAATGGATGACTTATGACTCATGAGATTTTTAAGTTAAACCTCTGCTAGATAAAAATCAATAACGTATTAGCTTAGTAAGACTTTATAGCAAAATAGTGAACACCCAAACTCTAGCTTTGTTGAATCTTGGCCTCTCATATATAATATTGTCTAATTTACCTTCAAATTTACTTAATTTTACTATTAAATTTTATCTAAAAATATGTTATATTAGGTTGGAAGAAAAACTCTCACACTTTTAAAGCACTTTTCTTGTATGAGTTGGAACTTTATAAGACTTGACATGCTGTTGATCAAATTTGAGGTTTTGATTTTGACACCATTTATGTAGTCTCGGTCCTTCTGGTAGTAGTTTTTGATTCATAGCAAGGTCTAGATAATTTTATAGGGTACATTAGAAGTGGTCAAAGCTTTTCAGCCTTTTGCTTTGCAGAAAAGAGGAAAGAGAAAGTGTAATATCGGGAGGAAAAAAGAAAAAAGAAAAAAAGGAAGGGGCATGGATTTAATTTTACGGAGACGTTGTTGGAAAAATGCATCCCCCCTCTGCGAGACTTTAGGAACCGAGGAGGAAATTCCTCCTGATCCTCATCTCCTCCCCTCCATTTAACCGAAACCACTCCTTCCTTTGCCACACTTCGCCTCTCACTCTCTCTATCTCCCGCTCCATCTCCTTCTCTCGCTCTGAAGAAATTGTTGGAGGTGATTTCCATCGCTGCGTGGAGAAGGGGAGACCATTGTAGGTTATTTTCCTTTTAACTCTGTAAAGTTCAATTGTTTAATTTAAATTCTGAATTTGGGTTGTATTTTTGGAAAAGATTAGAGTTTAGCCGAGTGTGGGATTACAGGATTGGTCGGAACCTTACGAAATCGGTTGTCGGTAAGGCAGAATATGCAAATTTTGATTTTTTTTTTTCTAGCTTTCTCTATTGATTCATATTCTGTTGGATTATGGAAATTTGGATTGAGTGTATTTGTGTTGATGAATCGGGTGTTTGGAAAAAATTCGGCGATTTAGTTGAGTTTTAGAAATGGTCTGGTGAGCCCTTTCGTTATGCTTCGAGAGGGGAAGCTCAGAACAGGGACATAGCAAATGCTGAGCCGCAAAATGCGAAACCTTCGACTTCGACAAGAGGAATGACTGGTCGAGACTATCTCGCCAAGAGTGGAAGTTGTCCCCAGAGAAGGGGATGACATCCACGACCTGAGTTGGGGTGTCAGCCTTGGTCCAGATGCATATGGATTGCGGTATGGACTGTGGTATATGTTAGCCTTTTTGTTAGGCTTAGTTTTATTTTGATGATAACCAAATGGTTTAATTTAATGAAAATAATAACTTGGTTAATTGTGTTTTTATTGATAATGTTTTCAATGTTTTATTCAATATATTTATACTTAAATCTATCAATAATACCCATATTGAAGGTATTAAAATGTGCTGACATGTTTATTTGAGTCAATGTAGTGTATCATGTCATTTTGGGACTCAATATAGTTCAGGGTTGAACTTGCCTGTTGATCAGTGAGGATGCGGACGCAGCGGACTATGCGGATGCTGGATTTTGTGTCCGATTTGCCTCTGTCCAATTCAGTGAGAAAAGCAGACGATGGTCGCGGACGTGGAATGGCGTCCGCAGCTCTTCAGATGTGCGGAAGGGAAAAGGAGAAGAGGATGCTGTTTTGGCGTCCCCAACATTTCTGTGAAGACGCGGACGATGCGGACGCTGCGGACGCAAAGCAGAGCGTCCGATATGACTTTGCCATTTTCTGGGTGTGAAACAGACGATGTATGCGGACGATGAGAATGGCGTTCGCAAATGCCCAGATTTCTACACAACGGCTATATTTTCAACGGGAGAATTCTAACGGTCATGCGGACGATAGATGCGGACGCTGAGGACGTCCGGAAGTGCAGTGTTTATAAATATGAGAACACTCCAAGCTCTCAACAACGAACCGAGAATCGTGGCGAAGCCCGCCGAATTTAATACGCGATTCTAATAATTGTGAGCTATTGTTGTATATCCAATTCTCCCTACACTTAAACTTGCGAGTTAATTTGGGAGAACTTGGATTAGCTAGATTTGAGCTTTAAATTTCCAAGTTTAATATTGTGCTTGATTGTAAATGGTGATTCCCTAAGAATTCATCATACTAGGGTGATGCCCCGCAATAGTCAAATTTAGGGTGACGACTCGTAAGAGTCTAAGGTTGACGACCTTATAATTAGTCAAGGGTGACTCCCCGTTTAATAGTCAATTTGTAAATAGTTTTATTGGCACCCGAAAGCCAATTACTTAGTGTATCTCCAAGTGAACCTTGGAGCGCGGACGTAGACGAGTTTGCCAAACCGCGTAAACAAATATTGTGTGCACTTTCTTTATCCCTTACTCTTTAGTTTATGCATTTAATGTGATTGCATATTTAATCGTATTCGATAAATCACTTAGGGATTTAGAGAATTTAAATATCACACGAAAATATTAGAAACGCTATATTCACCCCCCCCCCCCCTCTATAGGCATATATCGATCCTTCAATTGGTATCAGAGCAGGTATTTAAATTTTTGTGTGATATTTTGTTGATTGTGCACATTACTAATATTTGTTGAGTTGCATCTATTGAAAAATTTTCTTATTGAATTTCTTGTTGAAATTTATTGAGAATAACCTTGATCAATTCTAGTGTTTATAATTGATTATGGATTTCGATAGAATTGTTGAAATTCAATGCACATCTACACCTCCACATTTTGATGGTAGTAATTATCTTTATTGGAAGTGTAGAATGAAAATATTTATACGATCTATTATTTTTTTTCATGGAAAATCATTGAACAAGGGATTAATGTTCCTAGACCATCATGTGAATTCAATGATGTAGATAAACAGAATTGGAATTTAAATGCTAAAGCAATGAATATCTTATATAGTGCCTTAAGTAAAAATGAATTTGATAGAGTTCAATCATGTGTTAGTGCTTATGATATTTGGAAATCTCTTGAGCTAACACATGTAGGCACAAACCAAAAGATTGAAAGTGGAGAAAGCTCATCCTCCGAAAAAAGGAGAAAGAGGCCAACGTATGCTTCATGTCCAAAAGTATTGAGGTAAACGACTACTATGGCAATTCGGATTCTAATGATGATGATGATGATGGTGATTTATTTAATGAATTGCTAGATAGTTTTAATGAGCTCAAGGATAAATATAAAGTGTTGAAAAATGATTTGATCAAAAAGCATGCTATTTTAGATAAATCATTTGAAAATCAAATTGTTGAATTAAAGGGTATGATTGATGAGTCTAAATCTTCATTTGAATCTCTTGAGCATGATAGTAATAACTTAAAATTGGTGAATGATAGATTGATTTCTACTATTGAATGTAATAAGCATGAAATTAGTGATGTAAAATTGTTGAATGAAAAGTTGAATACAACTATCAAATCACATGAAAAGGAAATTAACTCATTGAATGTTAAAAACGGTAACTTGATTGCTACTCTCAAAAGTCTTAAGCATGAGATTTGTGATTTGAGAATTATGAATGATAATTTGAATGATTGTATCAAATCATGTGAGAATAAGATTCAATCTTTGAATACTAAATCTAAATCTACTCTTGATGCTAATGCTAAAATTGAATCTCTTGAGATTGACATTTGTGAATTGAAAACAAAGAATAATGATTTGAACTCTATTGTGCTAAAATTCACAAATGGGAGCAAAAATTTAAATATGCTCTTGAATTCGCACAGGGTTACTTTTGATAAAGTCGGTATTGGATATGAACCCTTTGCAAAGAAAAAGAATTACACTAATTTATTTGTTAAGTCGTCTATTTGTAATTCTTGCAATTGTGTTGGACATAAGTCTTTTTGTTGTCCTTAAAATTGAATGCTAAATTTGATTCAAATGTTAAATCTAAATTTGTCTATTCTTTGCATTTGAACTCTAAATTTAAATCAAATGTTAGTTCAAAATTTGTTCATCATTTGGATATGAATTCTAGATTTAAGTCTAGTTTAAATCTTAAACCTAATTTGAATTATAAACTTATGTGGGTTCCAAAAAGAACCAAACCTATAACAAATGGACCCAAAATGGTTTGGGTACCAAAGATTTTGAATTCATTGTGTTGTAGGTTGGAGATTCTCCCAAGGATATAAATGAACTTGGATAGTTGAATATCCAACAAAAGGGGAGAAGCTTCAAATGATGTCTCCAATGCTTTTATAAATGGAAATAAACTTGGTGGAGGTACACAATTTCCTTTTAAATGATTTAATTTGATAATTGAATTCTTGGTTTGGAATTGATGATATTAAATTTGTTTGGGTGAAAATTCTTGTGATGTACTTAAATAAACTTATCTTATTTATTTAATTAATATTATGGTTGAGATTTGAATTCCAACAATTAATAGTCTAAATTGAATATACTCATAAATTGGTTGAATTGTTGGATATAGAATCTTTTAAGATGAATTGGCTTCATTTGTAATTTGCTTTTGTCTTAACGATAAAGGAAGAGATAATTGTTTTGAATTAAATTGTTTAACTTTGATTAGGAGAACATTTTCTTGGATTAATTGTTAGCTATAATCTTTTTGTATATATAAGTTGAAATATATTTTATTCACTTAATTAGTATTTTGATGAATGGTTTCAACAATTGGTTTCTAAATTGCATATATTTGAAAGAATGTTTGATGTTCAATTTTGTTGATTTAGGATTGCATTAAGATAAATTGACTATCTTTTGAGAGAATGAATAGATATCATAGGTTGTCAATTTAATTATTTCTTCACTCGATTTCTAGGAATTGAGATGTCTTTATTCCTTCAATCTATATTTTGATGGTTTGCATTCCAACAACTTGGTCTCTAAATTGAACATGCTCATGCAAACATTGGATTGTTGGATGCTAAGTTAGATGATTGTTTGGAATAAATTACTTTATCTTTTTGAGAATGTACTTCTCCCATAAATTAAAATTAGCTTGATATAAGGGGAGAAGAGTAGAAAAATTGTTAATTATAATGTTTTGTTGATTTCTCCCTTGAATTAAGTTTGAATAATGAAATAGGGGGAGAAAATAGAATTGTGTTGAGACCATTGACTTGCTTTGAAATGTTATCTTTAAATTATGGTCTTTGATAAATTTTGCTTCCGCTAAGCCACACTTTGATGTTTCTCCTTGTTTTTATATTGATAAACACGAAAACCCCAATAGTATCCTTGATCTTAATTTTGGTTAGTCTATCTATTGGATTTTCTTTAGGGATATATCTTAATTATGAATTCATTAATAGCTTAGATTTTTGACATCATAAGAATGAATCTCTATTTGCTAAATGAATTGTGATTTCTTGGAGCATGATTCATGATGTTTTCATTTTGATGATTGAAAATTGTATTCCAACAAGTGAGCTTCAACTTTGAATATATTGAATTGCTTAGATTGTTGGATACTCAATTTTTTGACTTGTGTGTTTCTCTCTTGGACTAAAATTAGTTATTGATATAGGGAGAGAAAAATACAAATATTTTAATTTTGCTAAGTTTGCTTCCGCTCTTGATTTAAACTTTGAAAATCTCCTTAGATTTTATTTTAATCATTGTTCTATGGGGGAGAACTTAAATTTGCTTGTCTTAATTTGAATCAATAGTGAATACGTTAGATTTGACAATTCACTTAAATTAAATTGACTAAAATTTTTCAATGCATAGTTTTAAACTTATCTTCGATATTTTCAAATTTGGAATAGAAGATATTGATAGTGTGCTTATTTATTAAAATTTATATTTTACAATTGGTATCTCTTGGTTAAATTTTGCATAATTCTTGTCTTGGATTATTTTTGTTGCTTGAGATTTGGCCTCCAACAATTAGTTTTCTAGTCTTATATATTGAATTGTTGGATATCAATTTTGATTTGTTGGTCTCCCCTATGAATTGATTTTGCTATAGATAAAAAAGGGGAGACATAAATTGTTTAGGAAAATGTTCCATTCTTGAAAAATTTAGAACACTCTCTTGATTTGATTTCGATTTTTTTTAAAGAGAGAGATTATTGCTATGGACAATTATTATACCTTTTCAAAAATTTGTTGTGAACTTCTCCTTTGGATTATATGTGTATATGATAAAAGGAGGAGATAAATGTTTTAGACATTTGATTTGGTATTAATTTTTTGAATTCCCCATTGCTGCTATTTAGATCATGAATATAGGGGGAGAATATCAAGTTGTATAGAGTTTATTGACTTGTTAACGTTAATTTTTAGTTTTGATAAATTTACTTCCACTATGGCTAAAATGTGTGAATCATCAAATGGAAGAAAACTTCGTATTTAAATTTTGAAATTGGTCTTTCATAATCTTGTCTTTTAGTTTAAAATCTTTTTGATGAATTTGGTTGTTTTTCAATTGCTATTATATTCTAAAGATTTTAATGTGATATCCTTTATTTACCATAAATTGTATATTGATCATTGATTGAGGGGAAGAACACAAATTTGGTTTTGATTTTGAATGATTCGGATTGTATTCCCCAAATGTTTTTGATTTCTTGATTTAAAAAAGGGAAATAACTTTTATAGTTGATTTTCACTTCATATCAATAATGACCATTGGTTTGAACTCTCTAAATTGTTATCAATAATTGTTTTGTTTTAAACTTCTATAATTGGTATCTATCTTGGATTTCCATACCCAATGTTTTAATTGTATGCAATGATTTAGGGGTAAAGAAATGATTCTTAACTTGAATATCTTTGAAAGATAGATTATATCAATTAGTATTTTTAAAAATTGGATTTCATTTCTTCAATTGGTATCTTCAATTTCTCTATGCTTTGAAATTTTAAATTGGTATCAATCTTTGTTTTTAAACTTGAATTTCAACATTTGAAATCTTTGGACTTATTTTTTTAATTGGTATCATGTATGAAACTATTTTTGTTTTGATATCAATGAAATCATATTTTCTCTACAATTGGTATAATATTCTTTGGATTTCCATTTGGTATCATATTTAGATTCCCCAAACTACTAGGTTATGTTCAAAATGATAAGGGGAGTAAAATTTTGTTTGTGTTTACAAAATGTGAATTCATCCATAGTTTGTTTTTCAATTGATATATTTCTAATTAAACTTGGATTGTTCTCTTGAGTCTTTTTTTTGGATTCTCTCCTATTTGATAATTGATAAATTTATAGGGGGAGAAATTTATGAAGTTCTTTTATTGTTGCTCTAAGGGAGAGAGCAAATACTTTAAATATGTGGCATATCCCCATTAGGTTGTAGTTGTGATTAACATAGGGGGAGAGATGTTTGAATTGATTTTGATATTACACATTGGTTCATCTCTTAGGTTTTTATCTTTGAACTTACAATTGGTATCATAATTGGCAAAATGATATGATTTTAACTTTGGATTTACAATTGGTATAATTCTTTGGAAAACTTATGTTGCTTCAAATTGTGAATTATCAATTGGTATCCATTGTTAATTTCTTAATTCTTTAAATGGTATCACTTGTTAGAATTTGAACATGTATTTACAATTTTTGAACTTAAAAGGATTCTCGTTCCTACATTTGATTTCTAATTTCTTGAATCCCATTCTTTTTAGTATCTATTGTTTGGACTTAAATGCATAATACTCTTCCATATGTTTAGACTTAATGAGCAAAAATAGGGAAAATATTTTTGATTGAATATTTCCTAGTGGTGGTTTTTCAAATTGGTATCATATTTTACACCACAAATTGAATTGGAATGCTAAATCCCTGAAATACGTGTGTATGCTTGATGATAAAGAGGGATGCTATTTTTTATTGAATTGTGATTGTGGTTATTTACAATTGGTATTTTTCTTTTAACCACAAATTGAAATTGCATCTATATTTCTTTCCATGGTTTGCTTCTTGGTTAGATTTATTGATTAAGAGGAGAGATAGTTTTCACTTGTTGATAATTGCTCCAGGAGAACTTAACTTATATATTGAATGTTAATGCTTATTTCCTCCTTTGTTTAATTTGTGGATTAACTTCTTGATTAAGGGGGAGAAATTTGTTTTCAATAGAATTAATTGTTGAGTTTGTCTTTGACCTCTCTAATGTTTATTCCCTCCTTATACTCATGTTGATAATTCTAAAGGGGGAGATCCTTCTTAGACAAATATCTTGATGAATATATGTTGATAAAATTTTTGGTTGCCCCTTGACTTCCATCCCCTAGCATTTCTTTTTGATTATGACAAAAGGGGGAGAAAGGTATCAGTTGTAATATATTTTAGGGGGAGTTGAATAGCATGTAGTAGCATGTTACATGAATTAATTGGTTGATAAATTCCATAGCTTAATTGGATAAATCTAATATGCAATATTTGATGCACATGCTTAGATTTTAGTATAACCAACTTATAGGATTTTGTCATCATCAAAAATGGGGAGATTGTTAGCCTTTTTGTTAGGCTTAGTTTTATTTTGATGATGACCAAATGGTTTAATTTAATGAAAATAATAAGTTGGTTAATTGTGTTTTTATTGATACTGTTTTCAATGTTTTATTCAATATATTTATACTTAAATCTATCAATAATACCCATATGAGGGTATTAAAATGTGCTGACATGTTTATTTGAGTCAATGTAGTGTATCATGTCATTTTGGGACTCAATATAGTTCAGGGTTGAACTTGCCTGCTGATCAATGAGGATGCGGACGCAGCGGACTATGCGGACGCTGGATTTTGCGTCCGATTTGCCTCTGTCCAATTCAATGAGAAAAGCGGACGATGGTCGCGGACGTGGAATGGCGTCCGCAGCTCTTCAGATGTGCGGACGGGAAAAGGAGAAGAGGACGCTGTTTTGGCGTCCCCAACATTTCTGTGAAGACGCGGACGATGCGGATGCTGCGGATGCAAAGCAGAGCGTCCGATATGACTCTGTCATTTTCTAGATGTGAAGCGAACGATGTATGCGGACGCTGCGGACGATGAGAATGGCGTCCGTAAATGCCCAGATTTCTGTACAACGACTATATTTTCAACAGGAAAATTCCAACGGTCATGCGGACGATAGATCCGGACGCTGAGGACGTCCGGAAGTGCAGTGTTTATAAATATGAGAATACTCCAAGCTCTCAACAACGAACTGAGAATCGTGGTGAAACCCTGCCGAATTTAATACGCGATTCTAATCACTGTGAGCTATTGTTATATATCCAATTCTCCCCACACTTAAACTTGCGAGTTAATTTGGGAGAACTTGGATTAGCTAGATTTGAGCTTTAAATTTCCAAGTTTAATATTGTGCTTGATTGTAAAGGGTGATTCCCTAAGAATTCATCATACTAGGGTGATGCCCCGCAATAGTCAAATTTAGGGTGACGACTCGTAAGAGTCTAAGGTTGACGACCTTATAATTAGTCAAGGGTGACTCCCTGTTTAATAGTCAATTTGTAAACGGTTTTATTGGCACCTGAAAGCCAATTACTTAGTGTATCTCCAAGTGAACCTTGGAGCGCAGACGTAGGCGAGTTTGCCGAACCGCGTAAACAAATATTATGTACACTTTCTTTATCCCTTACTCTTTAGTTTATGCATTTAATGTGATTGCATATTTAATCGTATTCGATAAATCACTTAGGGATTTAGAGAATTTAAATATCGCACGAAAATATTAGAAATGCTATATTAACCCCCCTATAGGCGTATATCGATCCTTCAGTATAGGCTGTAGTTCATTTTCTTTTGAGCCACAGTCCAATGCCTAATTTGGGTCTTTTTAGGCCAGATTTTGAATATTTCTCTACCTAATTAAATTTGATTAATTTTAAATAATAATTATAAATTTTAAGGTATAAAAATTTGATCAAAATCAATGCCTTAATTTTTAGATAAGTACCCAAATTAAATAAACAATCTGTGAACCATTGGATTATTGGGCTTAATCAGAGTAAGTCCACTATGAGATAGAAATTTATTTTTATCTATCGTATTGCATATTTTTTATAAAATAAATATTTTGAGACTGCTTCATATAAGAATGACGTGTCCATTTTATGGCTATCGAGTTTTTAAATTATATTTAATTTTTCACTCTACACTTTTCAATTAAGCATGCATATTAAAATTTCTGGATCAATTCAATCTTGTGAATCGAGTTCGATCGACCCGATTTGAGGGCTGTTTTATTTTACCCACATTCGACCAATTGAGGATATGTTTGTTGTTCATTACAGAAATGAGACAACTATATGTGCTGTGTCTCTGGACACAAAACCATAAACTTGATCAGAGTATTTTATGTGGCTTTCGCTATTGCCGAACATCACTTTTATTTTGTTATATGTCTATAGTATGATATGTCCGGAGTTCGTGAGTGACTCTCAATAGAATTTTCATTTAGTATAACAAGAGCCTATTTGAATTACGTACCACATATTAGTGAGTTGTTTTAAACATATGTCATTTTGTACAAATCTTCTAAAATGAATTTATCAAATCTGAGTTTTAAATTCATGTATGCTAAATATTATTTCAAATAATTCATAATTAATTTCAAATTTGATCCCTATTGAGTTTAGTGAACTCACTTCAATGACACATTTTCATGACTTTATCAACAAGACTTTCTGTTGCCTTATCAAGATTAATTTGACGGATTTTATTTTATTTGCCAGTACTTTAATAATTTTATCTTGAGAGACTCTTTGTGAGGTAAACTTTTTATTAATAAGTTGTAATCCCTAATTTACTTTTTCGCGTAATTATTTTTGATTTTATTAGTATGATATCCGATGTTACTTAATGAATCTGTTAAGCCCATGTTTATTGGACTCTGGCTTGTAATAATTATTTGAAGTCTTTCGCTACTAATTAATAAATTTAAGTGAAATAGATAGTGCGATTCAATTCTTTTGGACAGATCATTTTTCGTTCTATCTCTTATCCTTTGTAGGTCATGACAGAAAGAAGATAGAAACTTTTGTCCACCATAATCTTTGAAAATGTTTCACGTAATACCCCTAAAGTGACTAAGCAAAATAGTGTGGTTGCCTGCAAAAGATTGTTTCATACTCTTAAAAAACCAAACACCCAAGAACATCGAAATTGCCTTAAAAAGGTCTTAACCTTAATCGAGAGAGAGAGAGAGAGTTGAAAGTAGGCGCACAAAGTTGATGAATTAAGGTAGAGAGCCATCCCCTCAAGAGAGGTGGATGGTATTGAAGTTTCCATTGTAACTTTGCAACATGTCCACTTCAACTATAAAGTAAAGCAGAGCTAGAAATATGCATCTTTTTCCTATTCAGTACAGCCTGAAAAGCTAAAACAGCAAATTTTCCATTCGCATGAACCCTAAAAATCCATATCTGTTCTTGAAACTGGCAAAATACCCTAAATTAACGTTCTTTTTGATGCAGTATTGACCATTGGGGTATCAAAATTTGTCATAACAGCTATTATGTTCATTTTACTTACATAACATGTTCATGCAGGATAACATATGGATTTGAACTACTCTTCTTAACAGTTTCCACTTTGTATTTTTCATTTCTCCTTTAAGTTTAAGTTATTGAGCAGCAATAGTTAAATAATGTCCGACAGGCGACTAATTTTTAATGATTTTTGTATATCAAGTTGGATTTATTTTGTAAGTTAATGAAAATATTGTTTGGGAGATCATATCTTCGTTCTGATCTTTACCGACAAGGTCTATTAAGGTCATATAACCTTTCATCGGAAAGTCCTAATCCTGGGGTTTAAGGTTAGTGTTCTTCCAAACTCATCATCATCATTATTATCATTCTTAACTGAGAGAGAGAACCAGGGAACGAAACCCTAACAAAACGCCATTGACGCTACTTTTTGAATGCTAAGTACTTAATTAGCATTAACCCTAATCTTAATCAAGGACAAATTACCAACAGTGGATTCAATACTATGACTTAGTAACACCAGACCCTGAGAAAACGCCATTAACGTCTCTCCCATGCACATTTAACCTCATTTTCCACCTCCTTCACATTTTACACGTTATTACAACTCCTAGATCCAAATTTAATGGAAACTGCGAAACTTAATTCAAAGACTGTGATTTGACTTAACACACCCATAATTAATATATTTAATTATTTATATTCAATATCCAGGTGTCGTCCTCCCCACCGCCATCACTGGCGAGGTTCACAGGAAGATGATGGCTCCTGAGTGTGTGTAGGGCCTTGTCCGATGAATGGCTGGCGTGGCTGCTTTTGATTTGTTCTTGGTGAAAGTAAGATACAGCCTGGTCATACTAGCTAGGTCTGTTCGACACTTGTCGTTACAACTAAACCCAACAGTTTCCAAGCGAATCGACCGGTTTTGTCTCCTAACCTTTAATTTTATTTAGTATTGCACAAATAACGTAATTAGCCCCGATGAGGGTTCTAAATTACTAAACATTGTAAGCAAAGAAAATCTCACGAAGGGTATTATAGGGAATTCACTGCTAAGTTTATTTTTTATTTTTTATTTTTTTATTTTTTCGTTGTATATACGTGTGGGTGGAGGAACTGGGAAGCTCGTCAACTACTCCTTTATTAATCAGGTTCCACTTTCTCTAGCACAGAAAAGGAAGAGAGCGAAATTGATCGATCGAGCTGTTCGTCTTCTTCCTGAGGAGTTTTGTTTACTTCGGCGCATGGAAAAGTACAAGTGTAAGCTCTGTTTCAGAAGCTTCATCAATGGCAGAGCTTTGGAGGGTCACATGAGGTCTCACATGGTGAACCATCCCATTCCTCCAAAATCAGATCGCTTTAGAGTGAGTGCGTGTGAGGAGAGAGAAACAGCTTCTTTTCCTTCTTCGTCGTCTTCCTCTGAAGAGAAAGGTCTGAACCAGAGCTATGGTCTGAGAGAGAATCCTAAAAGAAGCATTCGCTTGGTAGATCCTGAGTTTTCGTTTGCGGGAGAAGATGTGTCTGTTATTGTTCAGGATAGAGAGAGTGAAACCGAGTCGTCGAAGAATCCGAGTCGAAAGCCATTGTTATTGAGTTGGAAACGCCGAGTTGAACTAATAGAAGAAGAAGAAGAAGGTGGTAAAAGCCTTAAACTTCAGAAACTCAGCTACCCAGAATCATTTACTGAGACTTCAATTTCTGAAACAACTACAGAAGAAGATGTAGCTTTTTGCTTAATGATGCTTTCAGAGGATAAATGGACGAAACAAACGGAAAATTTTGAAGAAGAAGAGGAAGAAGAAGAAGAAGAACAGAGTTTCGAGGAAAACGATGAATTCAAGAAAGTTAATAAATTTCGGAGCCCTCCAACAAGAGTAAAATATGAATGCGAAACGTGCAAAAAAGTATTCCTATCGTATCAAGCGCTCGGAGGGCACAGAGCGAGTCATAAGAAAACAAAAAATTCTTCTCTGTTTTTCCGGCGAGAAACCGAGGCAGAAAATGCCGGTGCTTTAATGGCTGACGAGAAAACCCATGAATGTCCAGTTTGTTTCAGATTGTTTTCCTCTGGTCAAGCACTCGGCGGCCATAAGAGATCTCACAGTACGACTGCAAAATGTTCGATCAATGTCAAAAACACTTGGATAGACCTTAATTTACCTGCTTCAATGGAAGAAGAGGATGAGATTTGTCAAATCGAGCTCTCGGCCTTGTCCGACGGAGAATTTACCAACCCAATAAAGTAATAAACCAACCCAATTTCAATTTTTAAGCAATTAGCTTGATTGTAAGGTAAACATTTTTGGCTTTTTATGAATTCTAATTTCCTAAATCATAACGGATTTGCATGAGTTTTTTCTTTCTTTTTTTTTTCATATTAAAGTTGATATCGGGATTAGAGGTGGTTTACTGACTGTAACAACTGATCTTGATTATTCAACAATGGCGGAAGTGGATGATTTTAATCACTTTACCGTTGCCTTCCATGCCTGAATTTTATGTATCTTTTTATAGGGGCTTCTTTCAACTCTCAATATTGCCCTGACAGTTGATGAGGAGAAGCTCTGCACTGTAATGAGCCACTACGACCGCTTTTCACTTCCATTTTGATCTGAAAATATTAAAAAAGTATTGGATGGGCGGCCATGGAAAGAGCTTTAATGATAACAAATAGAAAACAGCCTTCAAGTTGTCCAACTCACCCGCCATTCCAGTTTGTTTCATGTGGAAAAATACTTGGAATTCTTCAAACCACGTTCTAAATCAAGTGATTAGTTTCATAAGTGGCAAATATTAATTTTTTTTAGGTTTTATTTTTTAATTTAATTAAAGTTTAGAGTAGTTAATGATGGTTAATCCAAATTGATAGTCTAATCAGACAAGCAAATTAGAGAAAACAACTGGTGGGTTAAATGGGAATTGGGAGGGGGGCAGCCGGCAGGACAGCTTGACTAGGCTGGCTTTCTCCTTTTCAGCTCTTAAATTTCAGAACTCTCTCTCTCTTGCTTTTCCAGTCAATTTTAAAATAACTATAAGAAAGTTTTTTTTTTTTTTATAAGGGAAAAATGACAAATTAATCATCTTCGTTTATTATTAGTGACAAATCAACTATAATTTTTTAATAAATTAATCACTGACATATGAAAAAAAAGACAAATCTAATATCATTGTCATATTTGCCGTTAACAAGATGACGTGGAGTCGCGGCAATTCGTAGACAAACAGTCGTGGCTCCGTGGTTTTCTAAGAAAAGAGGGCCAAATTTGGCCTGAACCGCCAAGTGGTCTCAAGAGACCACTGCGGTGTGATACCAAAACCCGATGGTCTCGTGAGACGCCGTTGCGGTGTCTCAAGACGTTGTCGCTGTCTCTTGAGATACCGCGACGGTCTCTTGACACACCACGACGGTGTGCTGGCCTCGGTCTTTTAACTCAGCGGTATACATAACCGCTGCCGTCCTAGGGCTCGGCCATTTTCACCGCAAACAAACCACAAAATTCTCTCGGCGAGCCATTTTCACTATGAACAAACAACAAAATTCTCTTGGCAAGCCATTTTCATCGCGAACAAACAACAAAATTCCCTCGGCGAACAACAAGGTCAAACATTCAATCACAATGTATTCCCAAGTAAAGAAATAGGCATTCAAGCATGGGAAGTCAACGGTGGAAGCTGTCCAAACCGCGGTGGTGGAAGATGATCAACCTACGGCGGTGCAACACGAACAAACCGTCGATGATGGAGAAACCGTTAGACACTCGCAATGTCAACCTGAACCTGAGCCATAAAAAGGAGAAGCTGGAGGCTCATTGGTCCGGTTCCAACCTGTTACAGTGGGTTTCCAATCCAAACTATTCAGGACAGCGTATGCCAAAACATGGTATAAAGATGATATACAAAACCGTGCAATTATTGTTTCAAAAATAGTAGATTTGGACTCCTTAGTAGGAATGAGAATTAAACAATTGGGTGAAGATGCTGGATTAGGCGGGTTGTGCCAGATGAGGGGTAGTTACTGTGATAGGATTATTATAATGTTTTACGCAAATTTGGAACTGTCCACCCAGCCATTAGAGCCGCGGACGTACATTTTTGGACGGGAGTTGAGGTTGACTCCCAACGATCTAAATATAATGCTTGGATGTGTACTGGACAGGCCAAGCGAACAATATTATCACGTGTCTCGGGATCCACCATTCATCAACCGAGGAGAAGGGCTAGCGGTGCTTAGATTGTTGCACCGGGATCCCAAGGTTGTCGAGTACAACAAGCCAAAGGGCAAGGAGTTGAATGCCATAGCTCGATTGATTCACCTAATCACGACGTACACGATTTTGTCTCGGGATAGGCATTGAGACCATGTTAGCTGGATGGATCTCTATTTGCTAGAGAAGGTGTTCACCAGAAAAAAGGTGGACATCAGATACGTTATCCTAAGCCACATGCACGAGGTGCTCAACAACCCAGGCAAAAACCTGTTGTACAACTGGCTCATCCAGAGCATCGTTGAGCACTATGGGGTACCCATCTCAGAGAAAGAGCCGAGAATTGAATAGTCGGCCATTGATGTGTACAACAAATTGAAAGTGGACTGAATGGGATCACCCAAGTTGGGGGGAATGGATCCGTAAGACCAAGAAGCAGCTAGCACCTCCACCCCCCTCAGAGTCTCAGCATTTAGCCCCCTCAGCGGAACAGCCCCCTCCTTGTACATCTCACTTTACTTCGATGCCTGAGGAGACATCCGCCTAGATGAACAGGATGGAGAAGCTCCATAATATGGCGCTTATGGGAATACAAATGATGGAGGAGCACCTTCAAATGCAACAAATCCAAATACAAAGAGGGGAAGAGCGAACAGAAGAGAGGCAGCTGTGAGGAGAAGAGAGGCACTGTGAGCTGGTGGCAACACTTCAAAGATGTGAGAGCCGATCAGCCCGTACAGCAGCCTCCCCATCGTCCTCTGAAGCAACAGAAGCCACATACTGCTTGTAAGTTATTTACTTTGTACGCAAAGTCCAGTCTTTACTTTATTTGTGTTTGACGTAATGACGTGTTGTTGATTTGCAGCACCCGTGTCGTAAGCCACCAACTTGCTCCTCCAACCGTGCCTGCCGAGGTATAGGAGACCAATGAGTCAAAGCCTTTGTCCCTTTGAACTGTGCACGTGGTATGTCTTTCATTTGGTTATATATGTGTGTTCATTCATGTTCATGCTTTGTTAGTCTGACGGCGTTTTGCCATTTTTGTTGTAGTCTCGAGATTTGATGGATATCTTCAAGAAGTATGTTGTGCCAAACACTCAGAAGAAGATGGAGACGTGCGCAGTTCTTGGGGGAAAGCTGATCGGCGATGATTATGTCGTCACTGATATCATCTTCCCGGAGCAAGTCGGGAAGCCAGATACAGTGAAAAGCCTTATTTGTATATTAGTGTATAAGATTTTATCTTAGTACTCATCCGAACTTATATGCAGTGTTATGCGGTCAACCACGAAGTTGTATTCACGTTTCAATAGGAAAATCGACTACTCACATTAGGGTGGATTCATGTAAGTAACCATCTCACTTTTCCCGGTTGTTGTTCATGTTTACTGATATAGCGTATTCATTGTTTACATTTCAGACACACCCAAAGCAGGGGTTGTTTATGTCGTCCGTTGACCTCCACACTCAATATGCTTACCAGCAATTGATGCTGGAAGCAATCTCCATCATCGTAGCTCCCACTGACAAAGAGCGGTATGTATTTTCCCTTATGTAAATTCATAATATTGTTTTTCGCGTATTTTACCAGCAAATTGTTTCCTTTGCATTGCAGCCCGTACGGCGTCTTGCGGTGTATGAGTGAGGGGATGAGGATGATGCGACATTACACTAATTAGGAACAATTCCACGAGCATGATGCTGCAACCTATGAGTATAAGGGTCTATTGTCCGACAGAGCAGATAACGTATTCCTTGACCCACAATTGTCTTTTGCGGTCAAGAATTTGAGGCCAAAACGGACCAAAAAGAAGGCGGCATAGGAATTTATGTTTATGTACACTTTATTGTAATTTGTTTACATTTACGTTGTAATTTATGTTTAGTTGCCTTTGTTGTAAAATATGTGTACGTTGAATTATATGTTTGGCTTAAACATTATATGTTGGATGAAAGAAGAATAGTAGAAAGGAAGAATTATATGTTTGGATGATACAAGATGAATTATATGTTTAAATGATATTGGAACTGCTTGGGATTTTGTGCAGGATGTATGAGATTAGCTTTGGGGGAGTAAAGAAATAAGAAAAATTTTTGTAAAATTTTTATAAATTTGGGTAAGGATACGTGAAAAGTAAATACTGCATGATCTAAATTAAGTACATAATTAAACACAAGTGTATGGATAAACTTGGGTGAATTCAGTGCACGCATGCACAAATTCCTCAAGAGATTTCCTCATAAAGTGAATGCACGGGACTGCATGGACACATGGGATGCCGATCAACTCCCACTGGTAACAGATACAAGTACGCCTGTCCAAATCGACAGAGCACTGATCGTTACCATTGCTGACCTCAAACTGGACAGCTCTTTCAAATTGGGGGCTCCAATTTCGACCGGCAAGTTGTAGTTTGGCGAGGCTGTTGCTAATCATTGGACACAAAAGATCCATCGAGCGAGCCATCTTTTCATTTTTTTTCACGATCCTACCCATAATTCCCTTTCGAATGATCTCAAACATACTTAGAATTGGTTTTTCCCGAGCTGGTAGGATGCAGGCGTTAAAGGGTAGTTTAGGCTTAAATTGCATTTAGGGATGGAGTAGAAGACATGTTTGGCCTAGCATGTCACATCTATTCATCGTAGATAGTAGTGGGCCGCCGGGTTAAGCAAAAATAACTTTGTCATCTCTCTCTCAAGCTGTGATAGGATTCAAGATCACCAAGAACACTCTTTATGAAATCTGTCCAGAAATTGTGAATAATCCGAGCAATCAACAATAAAACAAATCAAACTCCCAATTCTTACGTGAATTTGAGCTGCAATTTGGAAGGCTCAAACTAGACACACGCAGATGAATTGTATCAAAAATCCATTACAAAATCCAATCTGGATCTCCACTTATGGCCGAAACAACAGAACTTAAAAACTAGGGCTTCACCCGAGCAGATCTGGCGACCATAATTAAAATAGAGAGATCTCACTCCATATAAATCCAACAATTACCATATTTGGCAGGCAGGAACGTCACTAAATATATAATAAATCTCTAGAGGGAACGTAATCAAGAAAACCAACGTAAGGGCTCCAAAACAGATCAACAATCGACAACAGAAATCAGCTCACACAGAAAACAGATTCTTGCGGTTAATAAGAATTCAAGAATATCTCCATCTTCACAAAGAACGATGACTATATCTCATAACACAAATGGTGACAACCAAATATAATAAGAATAGATCTAGAATAACCAGGTCTTACCAACAATAATCTTCGAAAATACCAAATGAACCGTGGAGCCCGATATGTCCTCCTACCGTGAGAGGATCAGATATACTCAGCTTAACCAAGGATCAAGCACTCTCCATGGGGTCTAACGTTTCTCCTATCTCCACACTACAAAAACACCACAAGAGTGATACTTTGGAAGAGATAGTAACCCTTCCAACTTGGTCAAGAAAACGCTACAACAAGAAGCAAGTTCGAGTAGGAATTTGGATGGCCGAGAGGAGGGAGGTCCTCGCGGTTCTCACACTTTCAACAAGAATTTCTTTTCTAATTCATCAAAACTGGTTCTTTCTTTCAAAAGAGGGTATATAAAACCCTAATGTTTACAAATTAGGACAAAAGACCAAAATTACCCTAGTAGCAAATGACTAAAGTAACCCTTAATAATAAAACATAAACACTAAATCCGAGTTTGGAAATCAGTCTCGGTAAAAGGAACATTTGATGTATCAAACCAAACCAAAATAAAACGCCCAATATGTCTTTGGAAAGCCCTGGCTGTTGGCTGCATTTGATATGAAGGATCAAAGTTAAAAAAAATCATCCCGATTGCCAAAAATGCACTTGAACACCCGGAGGTCAGATTCTATGCAGATAAAATTCAAGCCCACAATTTCTTCATTGATAAGCATGATATCCCCTAGTCCAAAAGCACCAAATCCTCTTTGTGACAATGATTAAAACTTTCCTCCAAATTGGCTAGAAAAGAAACACCTACAAAACAAATAAAGTTAGAAAATAAAGGTGCCCCTGGCTTGGTTCAGGCGATGGGACCTTGGGGCACATCATACTCCCGGGGTTGAAAAGGATTTGCCTTCAAATCCAGGGAGTATGCTTGATTATCTTCAACAAATCTTCCTCCTAGATCAAATGGAAATGTTGGGATGTTCTCAAGCCTGAAGATGTTCAACTTCGATGGTCCAGCATAAACAGTAAACCCATATTCTTCAATTAGGAAATTCTCGGTTTGATTACTTCCCCGCAAGTCGTCAAATTCCACTCTAACATATACAGCTTCAGAGTCCAATGTAAAATCTAAACATATGTCCCCCTCATTCTTAAACTGTTCAGAATAGACAACAAGACCAGAGCTATTGGTTTGAAGGAAGAATTTAATCTTCAAACCCACAGCTTAGCCACTTCGCCTCACATTTCCACCGGGGTCAAATAAGAAATTTGGCATCACACTAGGCGTACTCCCAACTCCAAACTGCTGCTTAGTAGGGGTGGAATCACACTGCACAAACACGAGATCATTTGATAGACATAATTCAAAAACCCCATAAGCCTCAGCTGTGACAACCCAATTGATCTTCCAATAATTCAAATAAATACACCTTGAAATGCAACTCTGAAAAATGTCCCAAAAAGAAGTAGTTCCGTCATCCATATTCATACTAATAATCTCAGAGCCATAATATCCTTCGGTTAACAACGAGACAGAATCACAATTTATTATAACCAGAATATCTAGACTAATCATAGATAAATCCATAACTATACAGTACTGCCATTCGTCTATAGGCTTGCTGAAAATTCCCATCATGACTGATATGCTAGTAGATATGAAATAACCAACAGAGGCAGCATCAACCATATGATCAATCCAGCAAGAAATAACAGAATCAGTAACAACAATATTTCTTAACCAACCTATTTTAAAAAGCCAAGTAATCAAAGTGTTTAGTGGGGGATACCTCGAGCAACTAGCTTCAGCTAGTATGCTTGATTCTCCACTATCGTAGATTAGCAAATAAAGACCCGAAGGTGGTAATGCACCAAAGCCCCAAACTTTATCCATATGCATGTAAGCATTGATGTCAAATCTCCTTCCATTTGTGAATAAAAAATTTACATTGTCTATGCCGCAACATAAATCATAACAAATCAACCCGCCATGAATTTTCTCTTCTCGATATTCAATGATGAGAGGTCTTTCACGGTCAAGAAAACAATTTCCTCTTGAATAAGAGCTAACTCCTTAAAATCATTTTCTCCTTCATTGATTGCTACAAAGAACTCATCTCCATGCTCCACTATGCTCGTTTCTTCCATTTTACAAAAATCATTTCGGTTATGCAAAATTAAAGACTTTTCATCTTCCACGATTGTTTCCTCTAAGGCCATGAACCTTTCCCTTTGAGGAGGAGTTTCTTCCTCTTCCATCATTAAATTTGGTAACTCTTCATCAATAGATAGTCCTTCAACACTAAATAGAACAAGCAAAGCATCATTAGAAGTACATGTGTAAAGCAATTCTTGATGATCGACCTTATCTTCTTCCAACTCGGTTTCAATTCTAACAACTTCTTCAAAGACGTCTTTTTCATTAGCCATTACCAAAGAGTTATCATTTTCCTCTTCTTCATTCTCTTCATTACGTGAAATAGATCCCTCTTCCTCATCTTCGCTACCCACTTCATTATTTTCTCCTCTTAGAATAATCACCTTTGAATTCGGGCATTGTGAGACAATGTGGCCAAATCCCAAGCATTTGAGACATTCCAAATCTCTCGATCTCGGTTTGCTATTGTCATTAAATGGCTTCTTTTCATCACTATACTTCATGGTATTAGGCTTGCTTTCAATCTTTGGAATCGGCTTTGAGGGATATTGGCTTTTTGGAAAGGCGGAGTCATGCCTTCTTTAAGTTTCCTCTTCCTTTGTCTTTCTATCTTCAAAGCTAATTGTATAACATCATCAAGAGTTTCATATGATTGCAATTTCACAATGTCACCAATCTCTTTATGCAGCCCCTTTATGAACCGAGCAATGGTTTGCTCCATTGGTTCCTTCACATTGCAACGGATCTTTAAAACCTCAAACTCGGTCAAATACTTGTCAACCGATTGTGAGCCTTGTCTCAAATTTTGAAGTTGAAGTAATAAGTCTTGCTTGCAGTGGGGAGGGACAAATCGTCTTCTCATGAGTTCTTTCAAAGCCTCCCAACTTCGGACCTCAACTTCCCCCATTTTTCTTCTTTGTGCTTTAAGGTTTTCCCACCAAATACTAGCATATCTGGAGAACTCCAATGTAACCATTTGTAACTTAGTATTTTCAGAATAATCATAACAATCGAAAATTCGGTCCACCTTTTCAACCCATTCCAGGAAGTCACCACCATTACTAGAGCCCTTGAACTGAGGAATAGAGACCTTAACATGTGTCATATCATGTTTTCTGCTAGATTGTCTCCTCGGAATAGATGCATCACTATCAACAGTGTCTTCCCACTCTTCACCAAAATCACTAACACCATGACCTCTTGAATCAAGGGAAGTGTTAAGCCTTCTTCGAGGCCTCTGGGTTCTAGGACCATGGACATGGTCATTTTCGGATGCTTCTAACTTTTGTTGCATTTTTTGGATCATTTCAAATAATTCCCGTGTAGTAGGATCTGCTTGTTCATGAGTATCCTCAGGCGGTGGTGCATTTGAATTATTTCTCATATCTCTAGGGTTGTGATAGTGAGCCCCACTTCTCGTACTCATTATAAGCCCTTTAATCACAAAAATATAGCAAGAAACGTGAGCCAAAGCTCTGATACCAAATGATAGGATTCAAGATCACCAAGAACACTCTTTATGAAATCTGTCCAGAAATTGTGAATAATCCGAGCAATCAACAATAAAACAAATCAAACTCCCAATTCTTACGTGAATTTGAGCTGCAATTTGGAAGGCTCAAACTAGACACATGCAGATGAAATGTGTCAAAAATCCATTACAAAATGCACTTTGGATCTCCACTTATGGCCGAAACAACAGAACTTAAAAACTAGGGCTTCACCCGAGCAGATCTGGTGACCATAATTAAAATAGAGAGATCTCACTCCATATAAATCCAACAATTACCATATTTGGCAGGCAGGAACGTCACTAAATATATAATAAATCTCTAGAGGGAACGTAATCAAGAAAACCAACGTAAGGGCTCCAAAACAGATCAACAATCGACAGCAGAAATCAGCTCACACAGAAAACAGATTCTTGCGGTTAATAAGAATTCCAGAATATCTCCATCTTCACAAAGAACGACGACTATATCTCATAACACAAATGGTGACAACCAAATATAATAAGAATAGATCCAGAATAACCAGGTCTTACCAACAATAATCTTCGAAAATACCATATGAACCGTGGAGCCCAATTTGTCCTCCTACCTTGAGAGGATCGGATATACTCGGCTTAATCAAGGATCAAGCACTCTCCATAGGGTCTAACGTTTCTTCTATCTCCACACTACAAAAACACCACAAGAGTGATGCTTTGGAAGAGACAGTAACCCTTCCAACTTGCTGAAGAAAATGCTACAAAGAGAAGCAAGTTCGGGTAGGAAATTTGATGGCCGAGAGGAGGGAGGTCCGCGCAGTTCTCACACTTTCAACAAGGATTTCTTTTCTAATTCATCAAAACTTGTTCTTTCTTTCAAAAGAGGGAATATAAAACCCTAATGTTTACAAATTAGGAAAAAAGACCAAAATTACCCTAGCAAATGACTAAAATAACCCTTAATAATAAAACATAAACACTAAATCCGAGTTTGGAAATCAGTCTCTGTAAACGGAACATTTGATATATCCAACCAATCCAAAATAAAACGACAATATGTCTTTAGAAAGCCCTAGTTGTTGGCTACATTTCATATGAAGGACCAAAGTTAAAACGAAATCATCCCGATTGCCAAAAATGGACTTGAACACCCGGAGCTTAGATTTTATGCAGACAAAATTCATGCCCACAATTTCTTCATTGATAAGCATGATATCCCCTAGTCCAAAAGCACCAAATCCTCTTCGTGACAATGATTAAAACTTTCCTCCAAATTGGCTAGAAACAAAACACCTACAAAACAAATAAAAGTTAGAAAATAAAAGTGCCCCTGGCTCGGCTCAGGCGATGGGACCTTGGAGCACATCAAACTACCTCACTGTTGTGGCTCTAGATGCGACCCACATTGTATCCTCTAACAACCTGCCTTTAAATTGTTTTTGAAAATTGCCATACAGGTGTCAGATGCAAAATCGATGGTCTGCTTGCCTCGCCACCTCTCTGACAGTTGGCACTAGCCCCTGCAAAGATTCATAATATGAGTCAGACATTGGTACAAAATGCCTAACATAAACATAGAAGTCAAAAGCAATCAACCGCACATTTTATCGGTTAGAAATGATTGTCCATCCATTGCCAGATGGGGTGTTTAGATCGTAGAACAACAATTCCAGAAACCAGCTCCACGAAACCCTATTTTTGCTTCAACCACTAGTACAGCAATCAGATACATTCCATCATTCCCGTCGATGGTGACAGTAGTGAGCAGCTAGCCCTGGAGTCGCTCCCTTCAAGTGGCTACCATCCAAACAAATAATTGGTCTACCACAGTTTCGTACGGCCATCTTGCAAGCAGCCAAACACATGTACATCCAATTAAATGCACTCATGTCCAGGTCAATGCGCATCGAGCTTCTGGGATTAGACCTCTGAATCTCCTCGGCATATGACCATATGAGCTTGTATTGCTCATTGACATCCTCTTCGTTAATTTTTTTGGTCGCATTTCTTTTCCTTCTAGCAAGACTGAGTGTGATGTTGATGTTGAAGTCCTTCCTGACTGTCTTAATTATGGAAGAAAGGTCACAGTCGACCTGACTTTTAAATCTATCTAAGTAATGCGTTGCCACCCATTTGGTAGTGGCATGGTAGCTTTCCATCTTTCTCGAGCAAGTGTGAACGTCGTTGTAGAACTTTATTTGAAACGTCATTTCACCTTGCATTTTTTAGGCGTATAGCCGCCACGTGCATCCTTCCTGGCAGGCAGCCCTCAACCGATGAGCATCACTGTGGGTGAATTTTATCCTGTACCCATTCTTCAACGCATGATCGACAATCTTTTCTCTAATTTTATTCAATAAACTATACTTTTTGCTAAGACCCATACCAATGAACATGCATTGTGCTTGTGGTGGGCGTCTAGGCCTACTCTCGGCCATGTCAATGTCTTCGCCACTAGTGGATTGGCATAATGAACGGAGGTCCTCTTCATCCTCCTCGTGTAGAGTTGCTAAGATAGAATGCAACACAATTGCAACTTCATTTCCAATTCCACGTACCTCATTCTCATTGGCAAAAAATGTGGCTATGGGCCCCACTTCAACTTGCCTGTTAATAACAGATTCTTCAACACTCAAAGATGCCATTTGCTTTCAAAAAATTCTTCAACTTTGCCAAAATGTCGTTCTCTTCAGCTCTCAAAATTCTCTAGGGTTCGCTAATTGCTGACAAAATGTTTGAGAATATCGCGAGGAGTTCACTATCTACTTATACAATTCGAAGCCAAGGCCAGCAAACCGTGGCGGTGTCTCAAGACACCACGGTGGTCTATTGAGACACTGCAGCGGCGTCTTGAGACGCCGCGGTGGTGCAGGCCAAATTTGGCCCTCTTTTCTTGGAAAACCACAGAGCCGCAACGGTTTGTCTACGAACCGCAGTGGCTCCAGATAATCTTGTTAACGACAAACGTGAAAGCGATGTTGGTTTGTCTTTTTCCCATACGTCAGTGGTTAATTTGTTAGAAAAAAAAGGATGATGGTTGGTTTGTCACCAATAGTAAACGATGATGGTTAATTTGTCATTTTCGCTTTCTTTAATGATACAATTCAACAATTTTTTTGTCTACTTTTCCAAAGTCACTATAATACATTAAAGTGTGTTTTTGGTGATTTCAAAAATCGAAGTTTTCAAATCAATTTTTTAACTAAGTGGACAAAGTACAAACCTTTGAGAGTCCAAGTCCAAATCTATGTAGTAGCTGTCACAATTCGGAAGTGAACCTAATAGAAATATCAGGTCAAACGACTTGATCATCGAAGAGAGCTTGATCATTCAGTCCAAGGATGTCAGTGCAAGACTTAACACAAATAAAGTCCAAAACCCAAAAAAATATGTCGAGATCCATAAAGTAATTAACAAAAGTTTTAGATAACATAATAATAAGCAGAGAAAAAATATTGTGTAGAAAATGAAACCATTCAACAGTATAAAATAAATTCTAAAATTAAGGAAAAGTAAAACCTTCAACGTAAAACACAGACACCCGCCACATCAATCAAACCTGGGAAGGAGGGTGGTCGTTGGGGTAAGTGACTAACTCAATAAGAAAATTTATATTATATACAATGCATGAGCAAACTGATTTTATCTTTCATCTAAAAACTATGATCAAAATGGTATGTCATGCATAGATTTTGAATCATTTTCCTTTTCATTTTTAAGTAAAATCGGTCTACTGGCCATCGACAAGGTAGTGATCAAAACATGGTTGTATACATAGATACCTGATATCAAAATAATCTTCATCGTATTTCCATAATGAAAATAGTCCCCGGTTAAAATGAAGGATCACACAAGAACTCTTCCAAACATACGCACAGAAAGATGACGATTGTTTCCCGATAGCACCTCATGAGTCAGAAAAGAAGAGTGACAGTGATTAGAAGACCCAACAATGTCACCTGGGTTGTCGGCGAGCAAGGCTCAACGATGACACAACCTAAAATTGTTGAATCTGTGACGACAATCTAAAGATCTAGCAACATCACCTGGGTTGCCAGTAAGCAAGGCTGAACAGCGACACAACCCGAAATTGCAAAATCTGTGACGGTAATCCTCAGATCCAATAGCGTCATCTAGGATGCCAACGAGTAAGGCACAACAACGACATAACGCAAAATTGCATAATCTATGACAGTTATCCAAAAATTCAACAACGTCACTTGAGTTACTGGTGAACAAGGCTCAACGACGACACAATCTGAAATCACAAAATCTATGATGACAAACGGAAGACACAGCAGCGTCATCTAGTTTGCCGGCATGTAAGGCTCAATGACAACACAACCAACAAATCAACAAAATGACTAAACACCTTGGTCAGGTTTAGGGATTCAAAACCCAAGGAGAGCATCAACACCGCCTTATTACCCATTTACTTTAGGGATTTGAAACCTAAGAACATGTCATTAATACCCTATTACCCATGTTGACAATCGAACGTAAAAAAGGAAAAAGAAAAATTGCAGAAACAAGGATACCAAGATTTACATGGAAAACCCTTACGAGAAAAACAACGGGCAGAGGAGAAATTCACTAATAGGAAATAAAGATACAATGAGTTTTGCGACTCAAGCATCAACATATAGAGTAAATAGAAAACCCTAATATCAGACACTGGCCCTACCCGACCCAACTAAAATTTGGGTCATGCCAAACTCTAACAATTTTCACCTTGACACGAATTTCACATGAAAGATCCAATGTCGACTTCTCGACCCACCCCAAAACAAATCCAAAACACTAAACTCTGACAATCTCCATTTTCAAAGAAATTCCAATGCAAGGCAAACAAATCCTCAAAATTCTAACAAAAAAATAACCTCCTCTTCCACAAGTGTCTTTGTAGGGTCAACTTAAAAATTGATATTGATCAAGTTTAAGCCTTGCTTAAACTTTAGAGATACACTCGAAAAGATATCACATCTCCTCCATGGTACCACCAAATTATCAGAGTCGTCGCAACACACTGCACTTGAATATATTGAAGACTATCCATTGGAATCATTTTTCTTGAATACATTCAACGCATAGCCCACTGAAGTAATATCACTATATCGCCGCAGAGTTTTACCCTTCCTTTTGGTTCTGCCTTTAACGATATCACTCTGACATGAAACTAAAATGGTTGACGATGTGGTGGGAGACAGATGAGAAACGATGTCCCCTTTTTAGGGACGACGACTTGTTCTGACTAGAAAGAGTGATCAATGGTTGGATGGTCGATGAAAGGCAAACAATGAGGCAATCGGCTGTATGGCGGGTTTAGTCTGATGGTCGAACGTCGATAGCCTTCTGTGAGTTGGCTTCTGAGTGCGACACACAATAGGTTCTCCTCTATTTGAGTCAGCGAGAGCAGTAGAGAAAGGGTGATGGACTACGAGTCCATTCTATTATTAATCAAATTTCCAAGATTAGCATGAAGCGATTCAATGTCAAACATAGGTGGAAGTGCAAGGACAATTGTGAAATATTTGATGGACTTTCCAAAAACTGTCTTCTTTTTGACCTCCAACAAGTGTTTCACTATTTTGCCATTCCAAACGACATCATTTCAAATAGAGTGTTTCATGAAGATTGTTTGCTGACTTCCTGAGATTTCTAGAATGAGTTGGATTGTTAAATTTGGACTTTATTAGCTATGTCAAAAGCCCACGGAACCGAGAGCAAAGATTAAGGAAAGTCTAAGTGTCAAAACTTGGAGATCAAGGAAATCTCTATATGGAAACCATCCAAGTGGCCGAGCACCAACATGGATTATCTGCCAAATAGCATTTAGACTTGGAGAAGAAGAAAGAAAGATATTAATTAAATATTATTTTAGTTAATTAACCTAGTTTCTATTAAGTAGAAAATTGGACAACTTATTCTATAAGCCGATTAGGGTTATTGTTGCTCAATTAGTTTACTATTATTTTATAGTTTGTAATAGGCTATTTAAAGCCACCTTATGTACATTTTTAAAGGAGTTGAATTGAATACAAAATTTTTTTGCTTAGTTATCAAAATTGGATAGATTCCATTTTCAAACACTTTGGTGAGTTACATTCAAAGTATCCTTGTGTGAGTAATATCACAAGATTGGGCTCACTTATAGTTGATTGGGTTCTCTTATTGACATCCACAGCCCTACTCATTGAGGAAAAATTGTGAGAAGTGGTGTCCAACCATCAAGAGGCGTCATCATCAACAAAGCAACCATTCGGAGGTTACAAGTTTCCATATTTGATAAATCCAACCACCTGGAGTATTTTCAGCATATTTTTTTTTTAAATTCTTGGAGGATATTTCGAAAGTTCTTGAAGAGCTCTTTTCCTTATTTATTCTAGAAAGTGTGGTCCAAGTTTCAGCCCAATAGCTTCTCAAACGAAGGAGTTACAAGCTTCTAAAGTTCACTTTCTAAAAGTGAATATCGACCAAAATAAGGAAAGTGGAGTTTCGATCGAGTATCTCACCCGCACCCTCGACCGCATAGTCGACCATCGAACAAAAGTTGAATCTGTGTTGTTTTTTGGACGAGTAACGCGACCACAACATCAACTGGCCATTCGACCGCAAAGTTGTAGATTTCCTCCTTTGATTTATTCACAACTTCAACACTTTAAAGACATATTTTCAAGTTATATTCTAATCTTTTTCTGCTGGTGCATCAAAGGGTTCTCCTTTCTGTGAAGAAGGAGATAACAATGCGGACGACACCAACAAAATTTCCTCTTTTTGTTTGTTTTTTTTTTTAATTTCCTTTTTCACAAATTGTAATTTTCACCAAAATTGCAAACCACAAACTTCATTCGATACAAGTATAAAAATTCTCAACTTTGCTCTGATACCAATTGTTGAGAATAGAATGCGAAAAAAAAAAAGAAAAACTGCAAAAACAGAGAAACCAAGATTTACGTTGAAAACCCTTACAGAAAAAAACCACGGGTAGAGGAATAATTCACTAATAGGAAATCAAGGTAGAATGAGTTTTTGTGACTCAAATATCAATATATAGTGTAAATAGAAAACCCTAATATTGGATATGAGTCTGACCCGGCCCAACTAAGATTCAGGTCACACCAAATTCTAACAACCCATTTTTGCAATTAAAACAAACAAACTTTGCTAGTGACCAAGCCCCATCAAGTTTTCATGTGTTGCAACCCACAAAATAATAGTTTGAAAATTATGATGCAATGTAGTATAGTATAAAACTTTTTACTTAGATAATAACAGAAACTTAGCCGACCAGTCGCATGTGCCATCAGACACAAGAACCGAAACCAGAAGCACCATTGGTACCTAAAACTAAACTGACGTCAAAACCTTAAATCAACACTAAGGACAAAACACGAGTTCCAAAAGAAAATTTTAAAGTAGATCAGAAACAAGATATAGTTAAGGAAGCCATGTGAAACTCACTAGACTCACACCCTACGAAATCACACCATGCAGTAGAACAAAATGTAACCGCAGTCAACCAGAATTGTCGACAGTCGACCTGTGAACAAAACACAGCTGCGGTTGACGAGATACAACTACTGATGACTTGAACAACTCAACAGTCGAGGAGACATAGCTAGAGTCAACCAAATGTGACTACGGTCAACTAGGACTATTCAGTGCCGACAAGACACAACTATAGTCAACAAGGACTACACAACATCGACAAGACATGAGATAGTCTACTGGGACTACACAATGTCAACAAGACACGACAACAGCCAATCGAGACTATATAGCATCGATAAGACACGACAGTGCTCAACTAGGACCACATAACATCAACAAGACATGATGATGTTCAACTGAGATCACGCAGCAGTCGACAAGACTCAATTGGGGTCAAGCGGGTCTAAACAGTAGTCAAAAGACACTTGCGGTTGATTGGGCTCAAGTCGTGATCTCAGACCTTGTCACCGACACCCTGAACTAAACAATGGTCAACCGGACTTTGCCACAGTTGCCCAGCCTCCCACAACTAGAGATGACAAATGAGCCGAGCAAGCCCAGCCGAGCTTGAAAAAGTTTGGTTCACCTAGCCTAACGAGCCAGCCCAAAAAAAAATTAAACTCGAGCTGGCTTGCGAGCCATGAATTAAATGAGCCGAGCCGAGCCGGCTAAACGAGCCTTAACGAGTCGAGCATAACGAGCAGAGCATACAATACAATTTAGAATCGAACCGATTGTATTTGGTTTGAAATAAAAATGGAACCGAACCAAAAGTTATTAAGGGGAGAAACCGAACTGAAACCAATAAGACGTCCCTAAATTTATAACAGACGTTCATCAGATTAAAACAGCCATCCCCAGCTTAAAACAGACATCCTCAGCTTACAGCTTAATACATTGAATTTTATTAATTTACTCAAATTACGTAATTATAAAGGCAACTCATACATTTACCTCATAACTTACGGTTTCTTTCAAGTTTCATATCACTTTATTTCTAAATTTTTGACATAATAGCATCTATTTATTTATAGATGTTCTCCCCAATACAATGCATCCATCCATTCTTCTGACGATTTTGACAAAACAACAACAACAACGACTGTAACATCACAATTTTCTTACATTTTAAAATGTGTAATTTGAAAGATATTTTTCTCTACAAATCACAGTGGAATACTTTTATGAGTAAAACAAAACGCTTGAGAATACAATATTTAAAATTCTTTTCGTTAAATAAACCTTTACAAATCTTGTCTTAACTTAGAACAATGAACACTTTACGAATTAAAACAATTACAAAACCATTACATTTCCTTTAAAAACCTTTAGTCTAGTCAACCATCAAGTCCACAACGTACAAATACTCCATCAACAACTCCTATCCTCGCTACCATGCATACCTACATCATAAGACTTAAACTATGAGCCTAACGCTCAACAAGAAATGAAATGCAATGTGAAACATGAAATGCCCTTTTTATAAAAACATTTTCCCTTTTTAGTTTCTTCTTTTTTTACTGCCATTACTATTTTAACTATTACCGTTTTACCATTTCTGTTTTACCATTTTATCATTTTACCATTGGAGCTAAACTCAAAGCCTCAACCATTAGGGAGTGACCCACTAATGACTCTAACCATGGGGGCCACTTCCACCAAGCCTTTATACATGAGTTTAGCATCCAAAGCATCAACCATTGGGTGGAAAAACTCGCCCAAAGCCTCTACCATTGGGGAAAACATCTACCAAAGCCTTTACGATTGGGGACAATCTCCGCCAAAGCCTCATAACTACATTAGGAACTTGTTCTGAAAGCCTTAACCTTTGCACTTAAATTCTGAATTTCCTTTATCTTTTCTTTACTTAAAGCCATATGAAAACCTTATGCGTTGTAAACTATTTTTGTAGCATTTTAGGAAAAACCATGATGCATGATCACATATGAATGCATATAATTTAACATGTCCTCTAACATATCATCAATCCCTCCTTAAAGCATGAACATAAAAGCATCAAACAACAACCAAACAACATATATGAAATCCTTGACAGCAACAATAACCTACGTATCCAACAATACATCCTCAAAGTGACCATTCATTCTTAATAGTGACATGATTTACAACAAGCATATTATCATTCAATTATAACAACCATTAATAACAATACATCTCTAAAACGGGTTAGTAATAGCAACAGTAAGCAACACATCAAACAATAGTAACACAATACATCTCCAAGAGTTTGCATGATCAAAACCTACATATGATAATCACACCTCCAGCCATGATTAATTCACTTTACAGCAGCATCCTCAACCTTTATGCATAACAGAATTATCTGCCACAACGTACAACAATAAGAAAAAACCTATCATTACTTGACTCAACAACACTTTAGAACACTACATCTCCAATAACATGAACATAATTCTTTATCTAACATTCTATTATGCAGGAACTACAACGCAACATTTCTTAGTCATACTCTTGATAAATCTCAAAACCTTTAATCAAAAAACACAATCTCCCAAATAAACTTCTATCTCTTGTGGTGTAGCCCCAAAAAGGGGAAAGCACACACATTTCTGACCTTATTCCTTGGGGAAAATTGAAATTAAGAAATCCCACGGTGTAACTCTCCTTCCTCTTCTGCTTTCTTCTTCCTCTTCCCAGCAACTCACTGTGTATCTCAAATTCTCTTCTCCTAAAGCTCTCATTTTCCCTTCCTTTCAATCAAAATTTTCTCTCCTTAACTCCAAATTTCTTTTCTCCTAGAAGCTCCCTCTCTCCCCCTGCCTTTTTCTCTATTTCACTCACAGCTATTTCCTTTCACAGAGACCTCTTCTAGAATTCTCCTTTCTTCATACTTAAATCTCCAAGCCCCACAATCTCCTGCAGCATCTGTTAGTGAAGGCCATATGGATGCATGCATGGCATCCATGGAGCTCCAACCTCAAAACCCACCAATTGTAATATCACAGTACTGATAGATTTAAGCAATGATCTGAGTTCTCGGTCAATCAAACGATTCCCATGATCGACCAAAAAATAGCTTAAAAACAACTTCTAGAAGATTTTTGGGAAAGCCGCTCAATCACCTTCAATGGACAATCGATCGCAAATCCATGATTTCCAAATTCCCGGTCGATCAAACACAGACCATGATCGATCGCTTTGAATATTTCTCACCTCTGGAATATTTTAGCGAATACAAGTCGATTACATTCCTTCCAGTGATTGACCGGAATCCCACTGAAAAGTTTTGCAATATGTGTGATCAACCGCCACTCTCGCTTATGATCGACCACACCCCTGCTACTCTATTAATTTAAAAAATTTTCTAAACTATAAACCATTGTTTAATCATTAAATACACAATCACCCAACACAACTCAATTTATCCTTAATTATGAACATTATCTTCTTAAGCGGAATATAATAAAAAATTCAGGGTATTACAAGAACAACCTGAATACCCTACTTGAATACCATGATAAATAAGTTTACAATAACTATAACTCAACTCAAAATCTCAAATGCACAATTAATAAACAAATGTACAAAAATAAACAATTATATAATAACTCAAAATTCAAATGTACGTACAATTATACTTTTCAGAAACGGAGATCAGTGACATTGAACGTCAACTTCTGGTTGATTTCAACATGAGAGAAGTGCCTGAAAAGGTTCTCTAGAAGGACTTGGTAATTGTCGTGAAGATGGAATCCTTTCTGTTGACAACTGCTAATCACCGACTCTTCTACAGGGCGTGAGATTTGAAATATGTCGTGTGGACTGAAATTGGCCAATTGGGAGGGAAATTTAGTAATTAACTTCCTTCAAAGCATAATGAATATAGTAAGAATTTACCATTATTTATCTGTAAGGGCTATAACAATTACAATTGTCTCAGGTAACATCTCCTGGTAGGCATAATGGGTGTGTAGGTCAACAGATGACATGAAACATTTTGGTTTGGGTGCATCTAAAGTTAAAACCATATATTATAAGTAGCTCAACAAGATAAAAAATTATTGCATGAAGGAATAAAAGTGTCTTACATAGATCCAACCAAAACTTATAAGCGAGTCCTTCAGTTGTACTTCTAGAAACTCCTCCTCATTCAAAGTGTTACACTGCATATAAAGAACACATTTAAGAGATTTATTTTCCATAATAGCTTTTTAAACATTGATTACCCATTCTTAAGAAGTTATCCTTATCGAGTTCATTGTTCCACGTCTCTTTGGAATGATGAGGGTCGTTATTGTGAGAACTTTGTCATTATAAAAAAAGACAACACGATGCATGATTGCCTGATGTCATAAGTATACAATCAAAAGTAAAATTGAGAATAACTTTGAAATAATATAGTTTCTTACCCTAGTGCCAACTAGAATACCACATGTCTCCATGTTCCTCTTAGTATTTGCATGTGCCAAACTCATGAACTTGTCCATCAAGTTCATAGATTGCAATGAATAATTAGTTTAAGCATGACCCTCAGACTACTAAGTGTAAATTTGACACATTGTACAAAATCAAATTGAAGACATATCACCTATAATTTTAGCAGTGAAGCTGTTTTTGGAACTGCTTCTTTCGATGGAGGATCCGTTGCCAATATCTTTATAACTTTGGCAAGGGTTGGAGGAGGGGATGATTGCTTGATGATAAGAGAACCTGCACAGTTGTAACATATTGTTATATCTAATTCAGAAAGTCTAAACCAACAACTAACTAATGTATACATTGCATAGATGGAAAGTGCGTATGAACTAAAAGACTTACGGACATCCGTACGGTCCGGCGACAAAAGATGGAGAGGTTGATCGAGGGGCTGCATGAGGAGCTGTCTGGCGGGGCTGCTGGAGGAGTTGTTGGACTTGGAAGAGTTGTTGTTAGTTAGGGTCGGGGCCGTCGAGCCGCTGGCAGGGCAGCTGATGGAGGAGCTGCTGGTTGGGCTGCTGGTGAGGCTGTTAAAGGAGCTAATGAAAGAGCTGATGGAGGGTCTATTGGCTGGGCTGCTGGCAGATCCATAAGCCTCCTCAGCTCATCATTTATCTATAGTAGAGCGGCCTAAATATCATCAATTTGACTCTCCTGTCAATCCAACTTGCATACAAGTCAGCTCAACTTCTCCTCACTAATTAGTACATAGGGCGAGGACTTAGGAGAGGATGAACAATATCGTCCTCCATTTGCACATGGTCTTAATCCGATGTAGCCAACGTCCAAGGAAGTAGTGCAATCGATGTCAAAGAAGGTTGTGCATTAGACTTCGATGGAGGCTGTGTAGCTGATGTGGATGGAGTGTCAACACCCTTGAATACCCACTCCCATCCTACTTTGTTCATCCCCATTTGAGCCAGTGTCACCTGATTCATAGACGTTAAATGCTTTTTTATTGATTCTTGGCTTGTTGGGAGGGAGCCCTAGCCCACTACTATGAACAATCTTTGGAATGAGCCAACTGTAGGGGGGGTTTTTTTTGGATCCTTTAGGATTGCCTTTATCAGATTAATAATAATGAATCTGACGTTGAAACAATGTTCATTGTAGAGCTTCTCCATCACATAGAGATCTATGTAATTGACATGGTCTCTGTGTCCATCACAAGGAAAAACTGTGAGTTATCATATGATGGATGACTTTGGCTTCTCGTTTAGGTCCTTGGATTTGAGTCTGTAAAAATTTTCAACGTCCGGATTGCGATGCTACTTCTTCAGCAATGTCAGACATTCTCCTTATTTTATGAAGTTTAGGTTCTTGGATACTTTAAAATACTCATCTGTCGGCTCCTCCATGGAATATGCAATCAGCTCATTCAACTTCTTCAAAGTTAATTTAATCTCTTGCCCAAAGGGACACGTCCTTAGCTCTATTAGTTTGTACTTATTGCCTCCGCCCACCTCCATATTTGCATAAAATAATTTCACCACCTGCCAACAATGTATTTAATAAAAAAAAATATTTGAGACGATCCAATAAAAAAGTATATCACATAAATATCATTATAAATATTTAGCAGTTGCATCACTACAAATTAAGGACATCCCAACTAGGTTGACACCTATCTAGTTGCCAATCATTTGAGACATGTTAAAAAAACTACTTCAAATTACAATAGAAAGTAAAAAAAGAAAATCTAGTCTTCAACATCTAAATTTTTTAAGTCTTCAAGTATCTCATTCTTCTCGTTGTTGATATCTCATTTTGGCATCATTCCAAACTTTGATGCAAATGAGTGCTTCCGCGAGATCAGGTGCAAGTCATCCTCTTCGTTCAACGTACACACGTCCACCTGCACTAAAAGTAGACTCTGATACTACTGTAGAGACTAGAGAAGTTAGTAGATCACACGTCATTGTAGAAAAAATAGGATATGTAGTAGAATATTTTTTCCGCCAATATAAAACATCAAAAATTAGAGAAATTTGATAATGAGTTTCAAAATAAATATAAAGTTCATTAATCAAAGTAGTAAAATAATTTTCACTATCTAATTCACTCTATATATCATGAATGTTAAATTGTGGAATAACAATACCACTACCACTACTACTAGTAAGATAATTCTTTGTGTGTGGAGGAGGACATGAAGTTGAATGACTAACATTTGAATATTTTATTTCATAAGAAAAATATAAACTAACAATTTCATTTATTAGTTGATCACTAGTAATTAAAGGAGTAATACATAAATTAGTAGATATCTTATTAAGTAAAAGACACACTCCTTTTAATTTATATATAGGATCCATGATGTATGCATAACAAAAAATAAGCGAAATGTCATGCCAATATTTTTTAAATTTTTTTTTCATCTTATTAAAAATATTATTAAATTCATCTATTTGTCGATATTGTGCAAAAGTATATGTTAAATGTACAAAATTGGAAGAACAAGATGAGAAGTTGGATAATAAATTCCAAAACATTCATTTGTGGCATCATAAAAATGTTTTAGAAAAATAAGAAATATATTAACAATATCACAATTACATTTATCAAGATTAATACTTTTTGTTTTTTCATTAATAAAATGAAAAATAACTTGTTAATGTGATCTAACATTTTGTAACATCAAATAAATTGAATTTGCCTATTAGCTACGTTGGTTTTTAATTTTCTCTATCTCAATTGGACAAATTTATAAAATTCTTTATATTATTGTTGTCTCGAATCAGACCCGCTAATGTGAGAAATTGTGAATGTAATTAATTTAATATTGGGTGAAATATATGTCATACCATTTTAACAACCAAATTTAAAATATGACACACACACACATCTCATATGAAAAACAACAGAATCATGACTAACATCTTATTGGAAATAATTTTTGAAATGGGAAACAACAACATCGTTAACACTAATATTATCAAGAGTTATACTAAAAATTCAATCTCTAATACAATATTATTGCAATATTATCTCAATATATCAATCAATAGAGATACCAGTATGAGGATATTCACAGTAATGAAATCCTAAAATTCTTTTATTTAATTGTCACGATTCATCAATAAAATGAGAAGTTACAACTATATAAACTATAACATTACGTGCACTCCATAAATCAGAAGTAATACAAATAGATATTGAATGGGCATTTGCAAAAAATATAATTAATTCATTTTTATATCATTAAAAATTTTAATAATATCATTTCTCGCTGTTCTTCTAGGTACGCATTTAAAACTAGGAGTAGTATATTCTTTCATAAATTTTTCAAATACTTCACTATTGGTGAATAATAATGGCAACTTAAATTGTGCTACCAGTTTTACTATACCTTCTCTCATTCTATTTTGTGAATACATAAAAGTACCACTACCAGTGGCAGTCAATTGTGTTTGTTTAGGATCTTTTACTTGCTCATTTAAGTGAAATAGTTAAACTACCAGAAACATATGCATAATTTTTAATACAATATTTATGTTGAGCTTTAATTTATATTTTTCTGCCAATATGAATTTCTTTTAACTCAAAATGATTCCACACATCCAAAGTTTTATTTTATTTTATTTGTAGGTGAAGATGTGGATGTGGATGCTTATGTATATGATTGTCCAATTGAAAATATAGTAGGAGTAAGATCTAACTCTCTAATTTCTTCAACTTCATCATAATTAATATTCTAAAAATTATAATTACGTGGATCCATAATAATTAAAATTAAATATCTATTTTTTTAAATAATAAATTGATACCATAATACCAACAATAGTTTGTAGGTAGTGTGAATTTGATCATCTCTATGTATATGAAATCTGCAAAAATTAATACAAAAATTATTAACTCCTATAAATAAAATTTATAATAATATAAAAATATAAAAATAAATTAAAAATATACCTTGTTAAATGAAAAGAAAGACCGAAAGAGTATAAAAATTTGTAAAAGGGAGAAAGATTGAAAGCATGATAGAGCAGTGCACTATAAATTGAGAACGAAGAGAATTGGAGATTAAGAGATTGAGAGAATTTTTGTTGAATGATTAAGAAGAAGTTGTAGTATTTATATAATAGAGTTAGAGAGAGGTGAATTGGGAAGAAGTGAAGAACAAATCAACAGAAGAAGAGTTGGTCATTGCGTTGCCCGTTAGGGGGCTGAGACTTGGGAGGAGGAAGAAGACTAGAATTCTAGAACTTAGAAGTGAAGAATGCCAGAACAGTCATAGGACCTGTGACCGATTGGGCAATTGTCATTATGTCACCTAATTAGTGGGATTTTGGCAATTGTCACTGTGTCACATGACTGTTTGGGATTATTTGATGGTCGTAAGGTCATTGGATGACGGAATTGGACATCCTTCATCACTAAAGGACGTCCGACGCTAGGTGAAGAACCAAGACCGATGACCATGGGTGGATCACAGATGTGATAAGAGGAGGGGGAATGAGGAATCCAAAAGACGCTGGAGGATGAAAGGATGGCCTTTGGCTGAAAGAGAGTCAAGCAGATGAATTGATAGTTGTTGGATGATGAGAACATACGTCCTTTATCACTGAAAGTACGTCTGAACCTGGGTGATGGAAATGGAAGGGAATCCATCATCCAAAGGACGCTGGCGCTTGGCGGTCTGCAAATAAAAGGATGGTCGTTGGATGAGAGAGCGACAAGTAGACAAATTGATGGCCATTGGATGAAGAGAATAAAGGTCCTTTATCACTAAAGGACGTTTGAAGCTGGGTGATGGAGATGGATGTCCTTCAGTGATAAAGGACGTCTGACCTTGTCATCATCCAACGTCCTCGAGGAAACTCGCATTCTCTTGTTGATTATCGCCCCGAATCGACCTAAAATCTTTCATAAATTCTAAATTTACAACAATAACATAGAAACAACCAAATGATTTGAGTTTCTAAGCTCGAATTTGAAACTGACTCGAAACAAAAATTTCAAATGAGAAAATGTGGGTTAGGAATTGAGAATGGAGCGCCACGAACATGATCCTAGCATTGGAAACTCTTTGCACTTCAGCCGGATTTCATCTCCCTCACTCCCTCCACTTTGTGGCAACATTCAAGGAAAGAAGTCTTCATTCCTTCTTACAAAAAAAAGAATTTATTATTAATTTATTTCATATATATAATATATAATATTATATACGTTAAATAAATCCCAAAAGTCTTGATTTGATAGAAAACAAAACAATTAGATATCTAAGCTACCGTAACACAAATTTACTGAGCAGAATCATACAATTTGAATATTAGGAAAACACTAAATATCACTAGTTTGACCAGTTGACCAAATCTACACACGTGGCTGGAAGACCTATGACACGTGACTAAGACCTAGGCAAAATAAACAAATCGACCTCAATTAAGGTGAAAAATTTATTTAAAAAAGTATAAAATCTAAAACTTACAAATTTTACATGAACAAATTTCGTATCTTTCAAGAACAAAATTTTATTCGAAATATGCATACAAAAAGTGTCCAACAAAGAGATTCATCACACTCGTCCTTATTTAAGTAACTTTTTAAATCAAGTATGGATTAATTAGAGGCACATAGGGTTTGATTATGTCAATGGTGAAAAGGGTAAGGGTTTGTGAGAGTGAGAGCCACCCACCCCGATCCAAGTGGTGGGTTCTAAGAAGAAGATTGAGGAAAATGTTGACCCACAAGAACGAGTAAAAAGATGCCGTCCTTTATTCTATCGTTTGCCCCGATTAATTTGGATTTAGTTAGGAGTCCAAATCAAAACTGAAGTGCTTTACATTGATGAATCATGTTTAATTCTATTATGGACCGCTTTATACGCAGCTTGAACAGGTTTTCTGGTTCATAAAAAGACGTAACAGAGTCATTAACTTCAACGAACTGACGCATTCCTAGGGGTTTCATTCGACAAAATACCAAGATTTCATGCATGGAGTTTAAGTCTCAGTCAGATAGCTGTCTGGCATTTAGACGGCAAGATGTGGGTCACATGGCTCCTACTCCAACCCATTTATTTGCCTCTTCTTGTCCCATTTTTTAATTTTTTTCGAAGCAAATAACCGATTGATTCTTCTAAGTCAAGCATAATTCTCACTTAAAACAAGGAATTTCTGGATAAACAAACTCTCTTAATTTACAGTCATCTATTAATGCAAAATAACTTATGAAAAGTCGTCGCAGTGCCAGGGTTGTACCTTTTGTTTCTAGTTAATTACCATTATGTGGTCAATGACATTTTTGGGTCTCTCAATGATGTGTGTGTTGAGAGATATATTAATGGGCCAACTAGTTTGGGCTTTTTGGGCCCAAACTTTCCAGACCATCAATTCAATGGGCCCGTACTAAATTTAATAAATAACAGCTTTAAAAAAAAAATAAAAAGTGGTTTTTAAAATCTATGCTCAAGTAGAAAAAATGCTAATATAAATATAATTAACAAACCGAATTAGTTGTATAATTTTTAAGAATATAAATTTTTAATGAAAGTAGGAAAAGGACAAAATTAAGTTACTAATCATTTTAGTAACAACTAAATTTAATATTGAAAGAAAATAGAAATTTTTTTGCAAAATACTAGGGTATGCACATGGCCGTTCCTGACAACATAGAAAAACCTAGTTGGATTTGAATTTTTAAGGAAATTAACAAAATGACCCTGAACTATAGAATCAGTGATAAAGTAACAACTAACTAATTTGCGCTAACAAAAAAATATTGAACTATAAGAAATGAACGAATCAAACATCGCTGTCACGTTTTCTATTAAAAATTTCAACTTCTTTCCGCTCGGGACAGATTTGCTTTTCGCAGCAAAAAATAAATCTTAATCGATAGACCTCCTAGTCAATAGTTCTGCTGTTGAATGAATACTTTTCGCAATAGCAGATACTAATTTTTCCATAGCAGAAAGTATGTCATAATTTATTGAGCTCCTAGTCAGTAGTTCCATTGCAGAATGAATACTTTCATCTACAAAATTAATACATTCCTCTGCATAATTAATACATTCCTCTGGTGAATTAATATATTCCCCTACAAAAAGTATTCATTCCGTGACAGAAAGTATTCATTCCGCAGAGGAAAGTAAATCCTTCCCTTCCATTGTCTTAGTCTACAAATTCATATTCTGCTCCAGATATAGCACACTACTCTTATAGCGATTTCCTCAACAAACTCCAAACCATAACCTTCACTATCTCATCCAATCCAATCGATTATACCATAAATTGACTCTCAAGCGTAAAGCTGCTCTTTTTCAGTCTCAACCTCAATCTCAACCTTAACCAAAAATTGAATTGGCTTGCGACCGTAGACGAAAAACATAGAAATTGGTTTGTTTCCAATTTAGATATTAGTCATGCTTTAGAGCAATACCTAAATTGGTTCGTTTCCAACCTATATCAGATTGTTTTCATTTATAGCTCTTTAAGATTGTAGCAGTGAATGATAGGTATGAAGCTGATATTTAACATCACTTGATTATTGCATCAAGAAGAGTAAATTTTGATTCAATGTTTGATATGAGGATTGAAGAAATTGTTGAGAGTGCTGGATTAGCAGGTTTGTGCAGATTAAGTGGAAGTTACTGTGAGTGGATTGTCAAGCTATTTCATGAAAATTTGGAACTTTCCACCTAGCCATTAGAGATTTGAACTTGTTATGACCCAGTGGTGAGCCTAACAGAATCGCTGGGTCAGGCGATCCAGTCCTCAAAGAGAACTCGATCGGCCAACCCAAGACTAGGGAGAAGCAGAAGTCTTAACATGAAATTAAGCCCAAAATGCAAATCACATGGGTTGGGATTCACACAGAGTGATCAACATGTGACAAGATAGTATAATAATAAATAAAAGAATATATTGTGTAGGAATCAAACTAACAACACCAACAACAAATCACAAACATTCCCGAGATGGAGGGATTGCCGATGAACTTTCACCCATCCAAGGGGAAGCCAAAGCCCACGAAGGGAGACAGGAGCTAACCTAAACATTGGGCTTGAGAAAAATATAGTCTAATAGATAAGTGACAAACTCAGTAGGAGAATCTATACTAAATGCAATGCATGCTAAAAACTGTTTTAGAAAGTATTGTGCAACAAATCATAACCATCAATTACAAGTTTATTCAAACCATCAAATTATCCTCACCAAGAATAAGTTCAAACACTCTAAGAATAAACAAGAAAAAAGGAAAGCTCCAAACTACAAAACCCCTAGTTGCTCTTGTCTTTACTTTGAATGGGGAGGGGTCATTTGGGGGGAGTAACTAATTCAGTAAGAAAATCTAGACTAAATGCAATGCATGAGAAACTATTTTTCACATCTTTCGGAATCCCAAAGTCATGCTTCTTTTTACCGTACATGGATTTTCATTCACTTGAAATCTTTGCATTATTTTATCAAAGAGGCGCGTGGTCATCGATGACTTTTTTTATCAAACATGCTGTATGCATAGATAACTATCACAAAGACAGGCCTATATCATTTTTTCCTTTGAAAACGCCACTAGTGAAAAATGATGGTCACACAGAAACCGATCTGACACATACCACAGAAAAGGTGGTCATTCATCGATAGCAACACCTCACGAGGCAAAAGGAATAAAAAGGACCATGATATGAAGATCCATCACGTCACCTGAGTTGACAGCGAGCTACGTATAGTCGAGTAATAGATAAGGTTATCAGTGAAGAATTGCTCCTTAACTAGCCACCAACTAGATCCAAATTAACAAAGGTTGGTGGTGAGCAGAGCTACGAGTTGTCACGCCATCCATCAAATGGAAAGGAACCAGGCAAGCAAAACTCAGCAACTAACAACCTTTTGATATGTGTAACTAAAAACTCTGGCTATGTTATGAGATTCAAAACACAGTGAGTGCGTCATCACCGCCCTAATACCCATTCAACTCATGAGATTTGAAACCCAAGGACATGTCACAGTGCCTTATTATCCATTTCACATGTATAAACAAACAATCTTCATGTAATAGAAGATTGTACGTGGATAACCTCATAATGCTTTAGTGCCAAAACTACCCAAAGCATCAAGATGATTCATCTTCCCAAATATATCAAGATAATCCAAACAGAATATCATGTATGAAAAATGTAAACATGAGAAAGCATACGTGCGTATACGTAAAAACAAACGTGCTCTCAAAACAGTCCCTATCAGATTTTCATATGTGGTATCCCATAAAATTTCAATTAGAAAATCATGATGCAATGCAGTCTATAAAGTACAAAGATCCTTACCTCTTTTGGTGATCTCTCTTATTGATTGGGGCAACCATTTCTTCGGGAATTGATTCAAAATCACCAAACTTGTCCGAACCTATATCACACAAAAATCCAAGAATTTCCATTAACAAATGAATGGGAAAAATAGAATGGTCTTAAACTGGGTTTAGGAACCTAAACCAGATAACTCAGTGAAGAAAATAGAAGGTAGTGCGTCCAAGAAAATAAGGTAGTGCCTTCGTGGACGATGAACAATGAACCCGTAGACACAGGACAGTGCATTCGCGAGGTTCTCTCATGTGAAACTATGGACATGCTACAATGTCCTTCCGCGGAGAGTTTGACGTTCCGCAGCACTGTACGTCACAGAAAGTCATTGGCAAATTTTTATTTCCCATAGACATGTGTAGATCACTTGAATACTTAAGGTTGTTTTGCTCGAGAACAAGGACCTTTCCGCTCCGTAAGAAGATCCTTCTAGATCATTCTGCTATGGAGCGAGGCCCCTTCAAATCATTCCCCCACGGAATGATGGACCTTTCAATTTGCTCCCCTATGAAACGATGTCTTTTCGGATCATTCCCCCATGGAATGATGGACTCTCCGCTGAGGATTGAGCAATTCTCACGACATGGTCCAACTCCCTAGTGACTTTTCTTCCAGCGGGTGATCCCTTGATCATCCACTGTAGGCTCTAGACTCATTGTCCAAACCATATAGAGAGGAAGGAGATGATCCTTCTCTCGGTTGGGTTTTTTTGCCTCTCGTAGCCTTCACCCTTCACCAGTACTCAAGATTCTTAAGCATACAAGCTCGACTTCAAACCTAACATCAATACAACTCTGGACTCTAGAAATTTACCTTAATCGTTTATGCATGCAAACTTTCTTCACCAAAGTTGTGAATCGATACTTCGATAACACGGATCTTTGATAAAAAATCCTCTTCTCACAACTTCAATCTTTCGTCCTTTCTCCACTCTCCCTCTCTTTCTCTCTCGGTTCGTGAATGCATACCCGAGAGAAAAGGTCATTTCCTGATAAAAACTCTATTCTCATTTTCTCATTAAAATATATTTTATTACACTCAATTTATTGGGAAAATTTCATTCCACAATTTACCAAAGAACCATAATTTTAATCCTTAGACCCATTGACTAAAAATCTACGCTTGGATGCTATGCAACAAATTGGTCGAATCCGAACACTAGACATATTTAACATGAAAAAAAATTTAGTGTTAAATTATATTTATTTAAAAATTTACAGTTCTTACAAGACATATCTTTTCACTTGTGTTGATTTATATTGTTCTCCACTTATGTGCAAATTTTTTCCTTTTCATTTCACTGCACATGATATACTTTGTTGTACAAGTGGGTCGTTTAGGGCTGCTTTGAAATTATAGGGAGACCAAATTCCACCCTAACGCAGAGCTACCAGATGGGCCTTCCCTGTAATACCCGGATAAATCCCTCTATGTATAATGTAAAGGATTTTACAAAATAAATATTTTGATAAAAGAAATTTGTTTCGTGCTTGTGCATGGTACATTTGATATAATACAATAAAAATTAATGAAGAAATATTATTGGATTCATTAAGATAGAAAATTAATATTGAAGCAGTGTAGATTAAGGTTGTTAAATTAAGAAGGGAAATGTTAAATTAATACAAATGAGAAGAGGGAAGAGCAGTGTCGCGTGAAGAAAGAAATGGTAGTGGTTGAGAAATGTGTGGAAGGAAGAAGGAGCAATCAATAAAAAGGAGCGGTTGACAGGAAGGAAGAAGGAGCAGTCAATAAAAAGGAGCGGCTGACAAGATGAAGAATCATGGTTAAGCGGTCGACATGGAATGTCGATTGGTGATTGGCGGTCGACAGTAATGTTGACTGCTCCCACATGAAAAAGGTGATGTTGCGTATACTGGTCTAGTATGTAGTCGAGTTTACTCGACCGGCTACTCGACCACTCTCTCACAATTTTACAGAAAAACTATTTTTCTACCACGGGTATTTTCTAATTCTCCTGATGTTTTCCCTTGACTCTCTCAAACTGATAACATTATCCACATGACATTAGTCTATTGGACCACCTCCTCTATGGTTCATGCAATGTCCATCAACGAAGCTTCTCACAAAAGTTTCCTCTGTGTCTATAAAATAGAGAAGTCCGAATCTGGAGAAGCAGAAAGCTTCTTGTTGTTGGTTTGTCTTACAAAGAGAAGTAGTGAGTGCAAGAGAGAGGAGAGAAAAGGGAGGAGGTGCTGTGTTTTTATAGACAGTGTCCGAGAGAGAAAGAGAAGGAGGGAAGGGTTCTGTGTGTTCCTTTGAAAGCTGAGTGCGAACCTGTGTGTTGCTGTTGGTGCGAGGGAGGAGTTCTATAGTGAACATCTCCTAGTGAGGTAAGAATTAAGTTCTTGTCGTGGCTAGTGGAGGCCTACACCACAAGTATAGGACGTGTATGCTTATAGATTATAATATGAAGCTGTTGAACTAAATGTTGCTCTCTGTTTAGTTTAAGTCTTTGCCATTTGCCACTATTGAATTAAGCTCTTTATCCTGCTGTGTTGATGATACGTATTGGTCTCCTATTTGATTCTGACTAAAATATCTCTGGAAAATAGTTATTATGTGGAAGTGTAGTTCCGTTTAGCATACTTGTGTATTGCTCACTTGTGCTCTAAATGGTTACTGGTAATGTGAATGAACCTATTTAATACATAGAAAGGTTGAAATGATATTTAAGCCTTGTTGGTTAATTGTGATGCTCCGCCATGGGTTGGTGTAACTTTCTATTGTTAACCATTTAGTTTAATTCCCTTCATTAGTTGCTTGGTTCTTCCTAGTTAAATTCCATATTATTTAGTGTCTACTTTGTTATTAGTTGCTATTAATCTGTTTGTCTGATAATATGGATATGCTTGTCCTATAGCAAAAAGGTTGAAGTAAAAGGCTTAAAAGTGATACGGTACATAGTTGAGATAGAAATAATGATATTTATTGTGATGCTTATGCAGGTTTCTTCCTTGTTTATTCCATGCTATCACTAGGATTGGTTTTGTTGAATTAAGTGTGTTTATTCCATGATGTTGACTTACCTATTGTATGACATTGATATACTATTGTGAATATTGCATTGCATTGACATGCATCATAGATAGAAACACTTAGAATGTCATATCTGGGTTGGCATTCACATGCATTGCACTAGAGAGATCAGATTTAATAGATGTAATGGAAATTGGAGGTTGGAGAGGTAGTTTTGGATATAACCGGGAGACTAGAAATTATACCCTTACCTCGTCGGGATGCAAGAGCCTGTACTGCCCAAAAGTTAGATTCCGAGTAGCGATTATTCTCCATGTGGGAAATATCTCCAATATCCTTGCTTCGTTATATGAGACTGTGAGTAAAGAACAATTTTGATGGATTCCTTTCTAACATAATCAGACATATGCACGCATCATACTGCATCTTATTTCTTGCTAGGCGTTAGGCCAACAGTTCACTTGTGGTGTAGGTGACGATCAGAATACGAGCAATATACCTGAGGAAGGAGCCATTCACCACGAGCACTTGGGTTAACCTACGGATTTGACCTTGGGGTTATGGCTCGTGGAAAGTAAAAACTAGTGTTTCAAAATGGTTGTAAATGGTTTTGAAAGACGGTAAATGTTTTGTTTAAACAATTGAATCTTTTTAAAATGTTAAAACCATATTTTGAAATTGTTGCTAGTTTCCACTTTATTTACTCTTATTTATTTTCTTCTCGTACATTTGAAATAAATTAAAGAAAAATTTTATACGTTAGAGAAAAAGATAAGATTTTAAAACTCTGGGTTGCTACAGTTGGTATTAGAGAATAACCGGGTCAAATGCAGTTCTGTAGATGGCGGGTAACGCAAGTCTTATCGTGGAATACTCCTTCGACTATAAGTTTAGTTTTGTTTATTAAATTGTTTTCTTTGGCTTATTATTTTTAATGTGAAAATGTAAAGGGCTATAGAATTGCTAGATGGGCAAAGTCAATGTGTGAGTTAGTGATGAGAGAAATGAGGCACCCAAAGCACAAGAAAATACTAATGGCTAAGAGAATTTCGGTGGCCAGAATGAGAGAGATGAGGCCCTCAGCCGCCTAACCACTGTAGTGAAGCCGCAATCCTAGTATATGGAGCGCCAATTCTAGTATATAGAGCGGTTTATGGAAAGGGGAAATGGGAACGGGAATCATCGTGCTCTCGTTGTTCCTGTGGAAACTGGATGAGAAAAGTTTCAACTGCTTAAGTCTCCTAGCTTCGATGGAAATATTTCCAATGCCAAGGGAGCTGAATAGTGGATCTGGTCTCTTGAAGATATGTTTGAGTACTCAAAGATACAAGAGGCTGAGAAAGTGAAGTGTGTTGTTTATTTACTGGTCTAGGATGCTCGTTTTTTGTGGGATTCAATGAAGGTGATGCAGGACGTCCTAGCTCTTATGTGGGAAAAATTCAAAGAACTGTTTTACGAAAAATACTTCAAGCACACGATTCGAACTCCGAAACTTGTAGAGTTTGTACAACTGCGCCAGCAGGGTCGATGTCGGGTTATGTTAGGAAATTTGAGGCGCTATCTCGGTTTTCTTCACATGAGGTCGCCACCAATGAGCACAAAATCCACCACTTCGTTCAAAGGCTCAGAATAGAGATCCTTGAGGGAGTCACAGTATCTGGTACTAAGGATGTTTCCTATGCAAAGTTTGTCACGAAGGCGCTTGCAGTAGAAAAGGCGAAGAGAATTAAGCCAGAAGTTTTGGAGGAGCAACCAGAACCAGCAGCAACGGGGCGGTCCGCTTGTGAACCGAGGGATGAAAAGACCGTCAGAGAATGAAGCACAGCAGAGAAAAAACAAGCGCCCAATGATTGCGTAGCCACTACCCCTCTGGGTGTAAGAACGTATCAGCCCAATGTATGTCCAAAGTGTAAGAAGATCCACCATGGGCAATGTATGGTGGGATCTAAGCAATGCTTCAGATGTGGAAGGCTAGGACACATTGCCAAGTTTTGCTCCACCAACAATGGAGGACAAGGACGAGTGGCTCCATGGGTTTTGTCCTTGTCTGGGAATGACGAAGAGGAGCAACTGACAGTTGTATCAGGTACACATGACTTATGAAGCAATTATATGTGTTTTATATGGTATTGGAATACTCTTTAATTGCATTAGGAATCTTGCATTTAGAATAAATGAATTTTCTTGTCATGCCAAGTACCATTTATGTTAATAGTATTGCTGCATATGCCTTATTTGATTCGGGAGCTAATCAGTCATTTATTTCAACTGAGTTTTGTGCAAAAGTGAATTGTCTTCTTGGTTTTATGGAGAGTGGGTATAGAGTGTTGTTACCTTCGAGAGATCATTTGACTACGGACGGCATTCTGAAAGCATGTGAAATTAAGATAAATGATTATATATTTCGTGCCAATCTAATTGCTAGGACATGAAGGGGTATGGCATTATTTTGGGCATGGAATGGTTGTTTAAACACTAGGTGGTTATCAATTGTAGGAGAAGAGAAGTCCGCTTTTACCTTCTCAGGTGACGAACATCACATTTTTCGTAATTAATCTACATCCCGGCATAGAACCCATTTCAAAGAATCTGTTCAGAATGGCGCCAGTGGAATTACCCAAATTAAAGATCCAACTAGAAGAGCTAGTCAGCAAGGGATTCATCCGTCCAAGCTTCTCACTTGGGGAGCACCAGTTTTGTTTGTGAAGAAAAAGGATGGATCATTAAGAATGTGTATAGACTACCGGGAAGTGAACCAAGTAACGATCAAGAATAAATACCCTTTACCTTGGGTTGATGATTTATTCAACCAGCTGCATGGGGCCTGTGTATTTTCAAAGATTGACCTTCGTTTCGGGGTATTATCAGCTGAAAGTCAAACCCGAAGATATACCTAAGATAGTATTTCGAATGAGGTATGGGCATTATGAATTTCTTGTGATGTCATTTGTGCTGACCAGTGCCCCAGTAGCTTTCACGGACTTAATAAACAAAATCTTCAAGGATTATCTATACAAATTCATTATTGTCTTCATTGATGACATTCTGGTTTATTCTTAGTTAGAGAAGGAACAATGTGAACACCTAAAGATTGCCTTGTCTATTATGGAGTGACACCATCCATACGCAAAATTCTCGAAATGCGAATTTTGTTAAGTGAAGTCAGCTTTCTTGGCCATGTGATTTCTAATAATGGCATCATGGTAGACCAAGCGAAAGTTCAGGCGATTGCCAATTGGGCACAACCTAAGAGTGTGGGCGACGTAAGAAGTTTCCTCGGGCTTACGAGGTACTATAGACGCTTCATAAGTGGATTTTCTGGATTTTCAAGAATTGCTCTACCTCTCACCAGTCTAACAAAGAAGAATGTAAGATTCTGGTGCTCAGGTGAATGCAAAAAGAGCTTCCATGAGTTGAAACATCGGTTGACCTCAACACCTGTTTTTGCCCTGCCTAAAGAAGAGGGCAATTTTTGTATTTATTGTGATGCATCCAAGAGCGGACTTGGTGGGGTACTAATGCAGAGTGGAAAAGTGATTGTGAATGCTTTGAGAAAGCTTAAACCGCATGAGACTCACTATCCCACTCACAACCTTGAACTTGCTGCAGTGGTGTTTACGCTCAAGATCTAGAGCTATTATTTATATGGGCAACGGTGTGAATTTTGCACTAACCACAAGAGCCTAAAGTACATTTTTACTTAGAAAGAATTGAACATGAGGTATCGGTGATGGTTGGAATTTGTGAAAAATTATGATTGCGAAATCAAATACCATCAGGGAAAGGCAAATGTCATGGGGGACACTCTAAATTAAAAGGTGGCCCTCATGAGTACAATATGCGAAGAAATGTCAATGGGACTTCAGAAAGACGTTTGAGAGTTGGACGTGCAAATGGTTCCTACAAAGTTGGCTGTTGTTTTGTCAGCTCTAACACTAAAGCTCTCTATACTTGAAAGAATTAAAGAAACCCAACAGAGAGATGGTTGATGTGAAGATTTCAAGTTGAATCTAGCTCTAGGGGAATATCTAGATTTTTCTATATCTGCTGATGGAATTGTAAAGTTTAAAGGCAGGTGGTATGTACTTGATGATTCACAATTGAGGTTGATGATCTTAAGAGATGCTCACTCTTTAAGCTTCTTCGTCCATCTAGCAATAAGATGTAAAAAGACCTTAAGGTGCACTACTATTGGCCGATCATGAAATTCAATATTGCTCAGTATGTAGCATTATGCCAGGTATGCCAACAAGTAAAAGTGGAACATCAAATACCTGGTGATGCTTCAACCAATGTCAATATCAGAGTGGAAGTGGGAGCACATCACCATGGATTTTGTTACTGGATTACCCAGGACTACAAGAGGGCATGAAGCAATCTAGGTGATTGTTGACAGTTTAACCAAGGTTGCCCACTTCTTACCGATGAAGATGACATACAAAGTGAATTAGTTTGTAGATCTGTATGTTAAGGAGATGGTACGGTTGCATGGGGTTTCAGTTTCAATTGTGTTCGATCGGGATCCGCAGTTCGCTTCTATATTCTGGAAGAGTTTGAACAAGGCCATGGGCACATAATTGAAGTTCAGTATTGTCTTTCATCCACAGACCGACGGCCAGAGTGAGCAAACAATCCGAATATTAAAGGATATGTTTCATGCTTGCGTGCTAGAATTCAAATCGGATGGGAAAAGATGTTGCCATTGGTTGAGTTTGCCCACAATAATGGTTACTAGGCCACGATCAGATGACACCCTATGAGGCATTGTACGATCGAAAGTGCAGATCTCCGTTATATTGGAGTGGGCCTGGTGAAGCTGAGTTTTATGGCCTAGACATGATATATCAAATCGCCGAATCAGTTACAATCATCCGACAAAGAATGTTGGCCGCTCAAAGTTATCTGAAGAGTTATGCCGATCTTCATCGAAGGGACTTGGAATTCAATGAAGGGGACTTGGTGTTTCTAAAAGTATCAACATTTAAAGGAGTTATGTGATTTGGAAGGAAAGGGAAGCTGAGTCTGTGGTATATTGGGTTCTCTACAATCGCAAAAAGGATCGGGAAGGTGTCATATCAGTTGCAACTACTGACTTCCATGGAGGGCGTATACAATGTATTTCACGTATCTATGCTGAAAAAGTGCCTCAGAGATCCAATTCAGATAGTACCTCTTGCTAATGTGGAAGTTAAATCAAATTTAAGCTATGAAGAAAGATCTATTCAGATTCTGGACTCAAGAGTAAAAGAACTTCGGCATAAATAGATCCCACTAGTCAAAGTCCTATGGCAAAATCATTCGACAGAAGAAGCTACGTGGGAAAGAAAGGAAGATACGGAGGCCAGGTATCCTGAGCTTATTAGTTAGATAAATTTTGGGGATAAAATTTTGTTAAGGAAGTGTAGAATGTAATACTCGGATAAATCCCTCTATGTATAATGTACAGGATTTTATGGAATAAATAATTTGATAAAAGAAATTTTTTTTGTGGTTGTTTATGGTACATTTGATATAATAAAATAAAAATTAATGAAGAAATATTATTGGATTAATTAAGGTATAAAATCAATATTGAAGCAGTGAAGATTAAGGTTGTTAAATTAAGAAGGGAAATGTTAAATTAATACAAATGAGAAGAGGGAAGAGCAGTGCAGCGTGAAGAAAGAAATGGCAGTGGCTGAGAAATGTGTGTGGCGGATGATGGAGCGGTTGACAGGAACAAATAAGGAATGGTCAATAGAAAGGATCGGCTGACAGGATGCAGAATCATGGTTAAGCGGTGGACATGGAATGTCGATCGATGATTGGCGATCGACAGTAATGTCGATTGCTTCCACATGAAAATGCAGTCAAGCGGTCGACATGGAATGTCGATCAGTGATTGGCGGTTGATAGTAATGTCGATTGTTCCCACATGAAAAAGGTGATGCTGCATATGCCGGTCGAGTATGCGGTCGAGTTTACTTGACTGCTCCCTCACAATTTTACAGAAAAACTATTTTTCTCCCGCCAGTATTTTGTAATTCTCCTGATGTTTTCCCTCGATTCACCCGAACCGATAACGTTATCCACTTTGCATTTGTCTATTGGACCACCTCCTCTATGGTTGGTGCAATGTCCATTAACAAAGCTTCTCACGAAAGTTTCCTCTCTGTCTATAAAATAGAAAAGTCCAAAGCTGGAGAAGTAGAAAGCTTCTTGTTGTTGGTTTGTCTTACAGATAGAAGGAGTGAGTGCGAGAGAGAGGAGAGAAAAGGGAGGAGGTGTTGTGTTTTTATAGAGAGTTTCCGAGAGAGAAAGAGACGGAGGGAAGGGTTTTATGTGTTCCTCTGAAAGCTGAGTGCGAACCTATGCATTGTTGTTGGTGTGAGGGAGGAGTTCTATAGTGAGCATCTCTGAGTGAGGTAAGAAGTAATTTCTTGTCATGGCCAGTGGAGTCCTACATCACAAGTATAGGACTTGTTATGCTTGTAGATTATAATACAAAGTTGCTGAACTGAACGTTGCTCTCTGTGTAGTTTAAGTCTCTACCATTTGCCATTGTCGAATTAAGCTCTTTATCCTGCTTTTATCCTGCTGTGTTAATGATAAGTATTGGTCTCCTATTTGATCTTGAGTGAAGTATCTTTGGAAAATAGTTATTCTATGGAAGTGTAGTTCCATTTGGCATACCTGTGTATTGCTCATTTGTGCTCTAAATGGTTACTAGTAATGTAAATGAACCTATTTAATACATAGAAATGTTACAATGATATTTGAGCCTTGTTTGTTAATTGTGATGCTCTGCCATGGGTTGGTGTTACTTTTTGTTGTTAATCGTTTAGTTTAATTCCCTTCATTAGTTGCCTGGTTCTATCTAGTTAAATTCCATATTATTTAGTGGCTACTCTATTATTAGTTGCTATTAATCTATTAGTTTGATAATATGGATATGCCTGTCCTATAGCGAAAAGGTTGAAGTAAAAGGCTTAAAAGTGATACAGTACATAATTGAGATAGAAAGAATGATATTTATTGTGATGCTTATGCATGTTTCTTCCCTGTTTATTCCATGCTATCACTAGGATTAGTTTTGTTGAATTAAGTGTATTTATTCCATGATGTTGACTTACCTGCTATGTGACATTGATATACTTTTATGAATATTGCATTACATTGACATGCATCATGGATAAAAACACTTAGGAATGTCATATCTGGGTGGCATTCACATGCATTGCATGGGAGAGACTGAATTTAATAGATGTAATGGAAATTGGAGGTTAGGGAGGTAGTTTTGGATCTAACCGAGAGACTCGAGAGTATACCTTTCCCTCATCGGGTTGTTAGAGCATGTTATGCTCGAGAGTTGGATTCTGAGCAGCGACTATTCTCCATGTGGGAAATATCTCCAATATCTTAGCTTAATGATATGAAACTGTGAGTAAAGAACAGATTGGATGGATTTCTTTATGACATAACAGACATATGTACGCATCATACTACATCTTACTTCATGGTGAGTGTTAGGCTCACAATTTTCTTGTAGTGTAGGTGACGATTAGGATACGAGCTATATACATGAGGAAGGAGCCGTTCACGATGAGCACTTGGGTTACCTTGCGGATTTGACCTGGGGGGTTATGCCTCACGAAAAGTAAAAACTGGTGTTTTGAAATGGTTGTAAATGGTTTTGAAAGATGCTAAATATTTTCTTTAAACAATGGAATCTTGTTTAAAATGTTAAAACCATATTTTGAAATTGTTGCTGGTTTTCACTTTATTTACTCTGATTTATTTTCCTCTCGTATGTTTTAAATAAATTAAAGAAAAAAATTTTATGGTAAAGAAAAAGATAAGGTTTTAAAACTCTGGGTCGCTACATTCCCTATACGACAAAGGTTCCAACGTATACATGGACCTGAATTTCACATTCGCAGCACCGATTTATGGAGGAAATCTTGCAATAAGGCACCAACGTAGGTGGTTGATGGGTAGGGATATTACTTAATTGTATATTAATTTTTATATTAGTTAATTGTTTAATGATCATTATGTGATTGGATTATAATTAAGGAAGATATTGACTAGTATGGATTAGTTCATGTAAGTGTGGATGGATAAAAATATAGTTGAATTATAAGGTTTGGAGTGTTCATTGTGGAATTAAACTTTTTCTAGGGTGCAGGCATCCGCATGTGAAAAACATTCTCTAGAATGGACGTCCGACGCAAGTTATGATTTTTGGAGAATCTCAAGTAGATTTGCGGTTGACAGGGGCATGAGGTGCGGTCGACTGATTCAAAGCGGGGAAGTTCAAAGTACACGGGTGACGACCCAATTTTTTTATTTACTTTCAAAATGTGTTAAATTTAAAACTTTTATAAAACAACTGAATATTAATTAAACCCTTCAATTGAAATCAAAGTTCTTTTAGAAAAACTTGATCGTTAAAATATCTTACTTAAAATTCGTTATGAAAATCGTTATAAGCAGTAGAAAACTATAGTTATAAAAATCTTTTCTAAAAACATAGTGTAAGCATAAGTCATTGTTACAAAGACAATAAATAGATTATTACTTTACATTTACAAAACCTTCTCCCTTTTTACTTTCCTTAGCCTAGCAAGCCACAAGTCCCGCCCGTGCAAATCCTTAATCAACTGCTTGTTTATTTGTTCTATCGCATACACCTACACTAACAGAACATGAAATCTTCAATATGATTATCCATAATCCTCAACAGAGGCATGGCAGAGATCCAACATTTCATGCCTCACATAGAACAATAAGGACAATGATTATATCTAAACAATTGATCTATGATATCCATTACAAAGAGTTTACCGAACCTTAATCCAACAATAGAGTATTTCATACACAAATTCTATCATCCAACAATTTGATTCAAAGCATCAATTTAACATTCTTTATGTCCAACAATTTGGCCATAATACTTATCCTTAACATGCTTCAGACTAAAATTAACAGAGGAGAATTGGGTTACCTAGAGGAAGAACCGAGAAGAACTAGGACATCTAAGAGCAGGTGCTGAATCCCAAGGCTCGACTTAACACTCCAATGGTTTACCCGCTTCACACCACTCAGAATTCTCACGCAGCTCACACACTCCAGAGGATTCTCTCTCACGCTCGCAGAATACAATGCAGAGGGAAGGACTAGACTGGACCCTTAATAGATGGAGCTTACATGAGGAGGGACAGTCGTACCCCAAACGGAGAGGGAGGGCCTTCATTCGTGAGCGTCCGAAACTGTCCAAGAATTGGATAGATTCAAACCCTCAGCGCCCGTTGCTGTCCTCACCCATCCTGCATCATCCTAAAACGAGGGGACGACGTGCAATGCATTTTTGAACGCAACTCCTAGTCCGCGTGCGTCCGAAAACCCAAATACACAAGATTTTCACTGCGTCCGAAATCTTCCATTACACATATTTTCTTTCAAATTTCATACTTTAAATAATCCATAGTACTTACCCCATATAAACACAGCATAAACTAACACGGATCATCATGCAACGTAACATATGAATTGTTCTAACCATTAATTACATAAGCATACAGGGGAAAAAATATTGTCAGGGTATTACAACACTCCTGAAAGCTCTCGAGTCATATTGAAGTTGACTGGTATAGGATACCCAACCTTATGCAGACGCCCAACCTTCCACATTGCGCCTGTTGTTTCCTACCCAGAATCGGGTCAGCTAATCCGACCCCTGGTGGTAGTCGACTTCTGTCTCCATTGCGCCATACGTTCTAGTCTGTCTACCAGGAGCACTAAATTCACCGGCAAACGGACCGAACCTTGCTATCGGTCCTTGGAGAGGATTCTGGTGATCACCCATCCTAAACAACTCCTCAAGGCACTGTTTTCCAGCTCCAGAAACATAGAAAAATCTTGCATCTGTGCGATTCTCATGATGTGTCTTTCTATTGCAAACCTCGTCCTACATAGCTCTTGCGACGTAGAAAGGGCATAGAGCTTTCCACTGCCCACATGGAATCCTTTTTACTGCCTACGTGGAGCACATTTAACTACTTATGTGTTACAAAGTTGGAAAACAGGAGCATCAACGAATTAGGATAAAAGGGGCTAGGCTAGCAGAGAAGAGTGTCGAATGAGTGAACAATTAGTTTTCTTTTTATGTTATTTTTCTCTTCTTCTCTGTAATTCTTTCCTCTCTTCCTCGGTAAACTTCTTTTTTTTGGTGAATACTGAATAATACCATAATAATTGGTATCACAACAGCAACAAACAAGAAATATAGTGCTTCTGATTTTAAATAGCTTGGACGAGAATGTACTGCGAAGATTCGAAGAGCTTCACGAGTTTCAATCGGGAGTTGTAGATTTGTCTTTCAAGATGGAGTCAAATAATACACAATTACTGGTACCAACAACATTTTGAAGCAGTCATGCGCAGTTACTTCTAAGAATCAAATGCAAGGCATGAAATCTTAATGAATACGCCGAAGAAACTTCTAAACAATTACTAGAAGCTACATGATCTTGAGCACATTGCGGATTCAGAAAACTCAATTGCCATTGAGAAAGGACACAAGGATGCTAAACTTGACGACCTAAGCTCTGATGTATGAGAAGAAAATGATCTTAACACACATGTGGAATTTAATGAGGAGCCAGTGGCAGTAAAAGAAAATAGGATAAACCTCTCATGTCAAACTGAAGGTATTTATGCCTCTTACGAAGACTTCCTTCCCGCGGATACGTTTGTTAACACAGACACTCATCTTAAAATAAAATGGCCATGTTTCCTCCTTTTATTTACACTTCTGCAGACACGTTTGTTTCTGTGGATACTTTCCTTAATCCAAAACGATTTCATTTACCTTTATATCACTTAATATCGTCTCGTGGCACATTTTTTTCTTTCCTCGGAAGCATCTTTCCTTAATTTAACAATCCACGTTTTGTCTTCCCATTTAATCCAACGGTTACCCTCTCTCCCACATCTTTGCAGCATCTTCTCTTTCCGCAAACATCTATTAGCTAAATGACACCGTATTTCACTTAACTCTTTATGCTCGACATTTTTCCTTCCCGCAATGGAATATTTCTTCTCCCACTGGAGCATCTTTTACTTCCACCTTCTAATCCAATGGTCCATATCTCATCTACACTTTTCAATCAAACCGTTGTCGTTTTATCTGCACCTTCATTTAAATAATTATTCTTTAAATGTCACTGTTCCTCCTACAGATATCCTTATTTTTGCGGTAGTGTTTCCTTCCGTGAATGCCTAAACTCCCGTGACTTCACTATACACTTACTACTAGCTTAATAGGTATTAAGTTTAATTGTTTGGATGATGCGTAATTGAATTATCTCTAAGTTGTTTATGAATATAAAATGATTTCAATTGAATATATTAATGATCTTTATTGAAAATACTCTCTAAAATTGGTATTTAAATGTACTAACATGTTTGTTGAAATCTTGTAATTAATGCCTTCATTCTTGGGACATAAAAATTTTGAAATGGTGAAAGTGGTCAACTAGTATGGATGTCAATCGACCAAAAATATTACAGAGAGTAGACTCTGTTTTCATAATGTAAATCATAGCCAACCAGGGTGAAGTGCGGTCAACCAGAAAAATGATAGATTGGAATGCTTAAATATGTTGAAGTGGTCAACTGGGGCAGACATAGGTTGACCAGTGTAGTTGACCAAAATGAAAATTGGTCAACCGAGTGCATACAAAAAATGGGTAATGGTTATGAAGAGGTCGATCGAAATGGTTGGGCGGTCAACCTGCAGTAGTCTGTCTGAAAAAAAAAATCTATAAATAGAAGAGAGCTCTGTGGGAAGAGTTACTAGGACAAGCTATCAACAACGAAGTGTTGACAAATTTTCTAGCATTCTAAGCCTTCATTTGCAAGCTTAAGTACCTACACTCCTTTTGTATCCATTGGTGTTATTCTTAGTGAGAGTGAGGTGATCTTGTTTTAAATATTTCAACAAACAATCATTTGTTTCGTGTGAGTGATGAAGAAGTCGTTGTAAGGTTAGATTGACGTTCAGGAAGTTTAATCAACTGTAACCAAGAAGGTTGAAGTGGAAAGATCGTCAAGGAGGAGTCTTGAAGCACAGACATAGGCATGTTTGGCCGAACTGCGTTAACAAATTTATTTGCACCTCTCTTACTTATCTCTTTCATTGCATATTTTGGTTGTGCTTAATACGTAGTAATTATCAAACTTGCATAAGATCATCCAGTGATACTCTAATAATAGAATTTACTCGATCACATAAAAATTTTGTTAAGCCTAAACCAAGAAAAAATCTCAATTTTCTCATTATACTCATTTCAAATTCACTTTACATTAATTTAGTGAATTCGTTACAAAGTGAGTATCGAAGATAATATCATCCACATAAATTTACATAATAATCATATCCTCACCATTGTGCTCAATGAACAAAGTTGAATCAATTTTCCCTATCTTAAAATCTATTTCCTGAAGAAATTTGTTCAATCTTTTGTACAAAGCTCTTGGAGCTTGTTTTATTTCATAAAGAGCTTTATTGAGCTTATAAACATAATCAAGTTTATCATAGACTTCAAAACCTACCGGTTGCTCTACAAACACTTCTTCCATAATATGATAATTAAGAAATGCACTTTTTATGTCCATTTGATAGAGAATACAATTCTTGAAACACGTGAATGCTAGAAGCATTAGAATAGATTATACCCTAGCTATGGATGCAAAGGTTTACTCAAAGTCATTACCTTCTTCTTAATTATACCCATTCGCAACTAATCTAGCTTTGTTGCTTACTACTATATAATTTTCATCCAATTAATTTTTGTACACCCATTTGGTTTACAAAATTGAATGATCTTTTGGGCTTGGAACAAGTTCACAAATATTGTTAATTTCAAATTGATTTAGTTCATCTTGCATGGCCAAGATCAAATTTTCATCTACCTCCACTTCATCAAAATTTTCATCTACCTAGCACAAACATTTCTAAGAGATGATCTAGTCTTAACACCTAAGGATGGATCACCAAGAATATCATCTGTAAGATGACTTTTAGTATATCTCTAATCTTTGGGTAGTTGTAGTGCCACAAAAAGGGTGGGTGCTGCAATCCCACATCGACTTGGGAAGTGAAATGCATGAGATATAACTGGGTGTCCATCCATACCAAGTGGATGCGTTTTGGGCTATTGGTATGGGATGCTAGTCCAAGAACAAATTCATGCCGGCCGAAGTCCACAAAAGCGGACAATATCTGCTTGTGCTGAATGGTTACCCACTTAATATTAATATGGTATCAGAGCCAACCTAAGTCTGGTGTGGCTGACGAGGACATCTAACCCCAAAAGGGTGGGTGATTGTAGTGCCCCAAAAAGGGTGGGTACTGCAATCCAACATCGACTTGGGGGAAGTGAAATGTATGAGATATAAGTGGGTGCCCATCTCTAATAAGTGGATGCATTTTGGGCTAGTGGTATGGGACGCTGACCCAAGAACAAATCTGTGCGGACTGAAGTCTATCCAAAGCGGACAATATGTGCTTGTGTTGAATGGTTACATATCAATACGGTATCAGAGCCAACCCAAGTCTAGTGTGGCTGACGAGGACGTCAGGCTCCAAAAAGGTAGGTGATTGTAGTGGCCCAAAAAAGGGTGGGTGCTGTAATCCCACATCGACTTGGGGAGTGAAATGCATCAGATATAAGTGGGTGCCCATCCATACCAAGTGGACGCGTTTTGGGTTAGTGGTATGGGAAGCTAGGCTGAGAACAAATCCGTGTGGGCCGAAGTTCACCCAAAGCGGACAATATCTATCTGGCTTGAATGGTTACCCACTTAATATCAATATGGTAATAGAGCCAACCTAAGTCTGGTGTGGCTGAAGAGGATGTTGGGCCCCAAAAGGGTGGGTGCTGCAATCCCACATTGACTTGGGGGATATTGTTCGTTACATAAATTTTGTAACCATTCAGCCCATGCAGATTGTAATATCCCGGATATTTAAATTCATGTAATTATTGGATTTAGTGAAAATATGAATTATTGGTATTTTATTGAATATTTGAAATTGAATATATATATATATATATTGAAGAAATTATATAAAATTAGACAAAATTCTATGAATACGTCTAGCGGTCGATCGCGGCGGATTATCAGGTCTTGAGTGATCAAATGGCATGATATGCCGATGTTATAAAAAATTGAAATATGTGGACGTTAACTACAATGGTGGTCGATCACCCTTCAGTTGAAACGATTGACCGCCATTTATTATCAACGTCTAGAGACGAAGCTCAATCGTCTGAAACATTGAACGTTTGGCCTTTTGACGTTCTTATATCACCCAATGCATCTCTTGTCTTCAATGAGTGATCGAACGGTCATTGAAGCCATACATAAATAAATAAACATAATGTATTATTCTGGAGAAGAACTGAGAAGAAAGAAAGAGAGTGAAAGAGAGTTCCAGAGGGATAATTCTTTTGCAGTGAAGGATCAGACTGAGGAAGGAGAAGAAAAGTGACGTATGAGGTAAGGAATATCATTTGTCTTTTGTCTGTAAGGACCTACATTGCAGGTGTAGGATTTTGTGAATATATTGCTCTCTGTAAGTCGTTTGTTCTTCATATATGTTGGAAAGGATAGTTTCATACTGTCTGTTTTTCATAGAGGTTGGTTAAAGTGATGATTTTTATGATCTTAGATAGACTGTTCTTTCATAGAAATTGGTTTTCCCGCTTACATACTATCTGTTTGATAGTTTATATACATATAAAAGGTGATAAGGGTAGTCAATGAATAATCATTTGAAGTAAGTGACAGGTGTACATATTATGAATAGTTCTAAGCTATATATCTTGTTATGTATATTTGCTTGTCACAGTTGTTTTTCCTTGTATAACGAAACTGTCATTAAGAGAGACGAACTGTTTTAATAAAATTGTTAGTATGAACCTTAGAATCAAACGAGTGATATTATTGTTGTTCTTGTAAATTGTTTTCATGCACGTACGCTATTTATTCCATGGATGTATGATATTGTAATTAAAACATGTTTATTATTAAGATTATAAAGCGTAGTAATTGTGTTGTTTGTTACGGTATATGAACTACTTTGTATGACATTCATATAGACACGTGATAGGATATATATGTCATGCATTTCATGGGCTAATAATGAAGATAAGGGTGGTGTTTCTACGTGGGTTCGAAAACTTAAGTGGTTGCTCACACGTAGAAATAACTCGTTTGAGTAAGTTCAAAAATTGAAGAGGTTGCTCTTACTCAACGAGTGGTGAGTTCGGAGACTGAAGAGGTTGTTCTCACCTAATGGTAAAATGGTAAACGATAATGAATGTAAATGTAGGTGGATCTGTTTTTACTGGGTTCAGAGACTGAAGAGGTTGTTCTCATGTAAAAACAAATCCAAGTTGTGAGTTTAGAAACTGAAGAGGTTGCTCTCACCCAACTTACAAGCATATAAAACTAAAACATGTAGAATTGTCATAGAGTTTAAGGTTGCATTACATTTTTATATTCCTTACTGGGCAATAGGCTCATTATTCCTCTTGTGATGTAGGTATGAATGGTGAGCCAGTTGAAGTAAATGTTGAAGGAGCGTGATGTGAAGCGAGCTTATGTTACCATATGCAAGACGACCTCGGGGGTTAAGGCTCTATTAAATAAAGTTATTTCTTTTATGCCTAAAATAAAGTATTTCATTATGTTATTATGTAAACAGTTAAATATTTTATTTCACGTAACGTAATATGATATAATTCAATAAGGTATATTTGAAATGTGATTTTTAAAATGTTCAAAAACTTACAAAAATTTTATAAACGAAAATGGGATGTTCACAGATATTGTCTGCTTTGGGTGAACTTCGGCCCACACAAATTTTCTCTTGGGCTAGCGTTCTATACCACTAGCCCAAAATGCATCCACTTGGTATGGATAGACACTCACTTATATCTCATGCGTTTCACTTCCCCTAAGTCGATGTGGGATTGCAACATCCATCCTTCTTGGGGCACTACAATCACCCAACTTCTTGGGGCCTGACATCCTCGTCGGCCACACCAGACTTGGGTCGGCTTTGATACCATATTAGTAGTGACCTAGTTTTTCCTTTACTTAAAACGTTGATATTCGAAAGACTTTTCCTTTTATATACCATAGCGTAACGGAAGACTTTTCGAAATGAAAGCATTTGAGAAGAATATGTGAGTGAAATACGATAAACAAAATTTCTTTCATTAAACCATTTACAACTTACAAAACATTTCTTAACTTAAAACACATTTTTCATTTCCTTTATTCTTTAGCCTAGCCTGCCACAAGATCAACAATGCATAAATCCTCCATCAACTGCTCATTTTCTCGTTACTTCGCATACTTACATCACAAGACTTAAACTTTAAGCCTAATGCTTAGTAAGAAATGATATGCAATATAAACCATGTAATGCACTTTTTGTAAAATAGTTTCTGTATTAGTTCCTTCCCTTTTCTTTTCTGTGCACATCAATGCACTTTCTCCCGACATCAATCGAAGACTCTTTAACCACTAAGCACTTCAATGCACAACGCCTCTTGATAAAAGGCTCGACATCAATCAAACCGCTTGTTAGCTGCTATCCACATCAATGCACAATGACCAAACACCTCCGGTATAGCAGCTCCGACATCGATCGAAAGCTTTGATAGTGGTTGTACACATCAATGCACAACGATTCATTTTGACATCAATCAAAACTCACTAGCCGTCATGCACTTCAATGCTTAATGACCTCACTAACCATTGGCCGGTCTGTCTCGACATCAATCAAGATCAAACTAATAACTCAAGTTTGTTTCAATTCTTTTTAAAATTTATCATTCATTTTCATAAAACACATATGCATAAGAAATCCATTTCTTAACATTTCTTGAACACAATGATGCATGAACATGCATGAATGCATACAATTCCATGATTATCGATAAATCCTCAATCCAACACAATCACATTACCCAAAGTAGACAATATCTGTTTGGGTTGAATGGTTACCCACTTAATATTAATATGGTCTCAGAGCCAACTCAAGTCTGGTGTGGCCGACGAGGACATCGAGCGCCAAAAGGGTGGGTGATTGCAGTGCCCCAAAAGGGTGGGTGCTGTAATCCCACATCGACTTGGGGGATATTGTTCGTTACATAAATTTTGTAACCATTCAACCCAGGCATATATTGTTCGTTTTGGGTGAATTTCGGCCTGTATGGATTTGTTCTCGGGCCAGTGTCTCATACCATTAGCCCAAAACGCATCCACTTGGTATGGATGGGCACCCACTTATATCTCATGCATTTCACTTCCCCCAAGTCGATATGGGAGTGCAGCACCCACCCTTTTAGGGCATTACAAAAGTTAACCATAAGCATTCACGATAGGGGTTTCCTCTAAATTCTTAGATTAAGACTCTTGGAGAGGGCTTTCTAGAGTCCCATCATGCTTTTCTCCTAAGTTAAGAGATTATATTTCATTTTCTAGGTCATTAATTAACTCCACAAAATTTGACAGTTAGATTGACTCATCGAAAGTGACATGCATAGATTCCTCCAAAACTAATATCCTTTTGTTAAACACTTTATAGACATTACTTGTTATGGAATATCCTAGAAATATTTCATAATCCATCTTGGAGTCAAAATTACCTAAGTTATCCTTTGTGTTCAAAATAAAGAAGTTATACCCAAAAGCTTTAAAAGTAACTTACATTGGGAGTTCTATTATTCCATAGCTCATGGGGAGTCTTTTCTAGAGAAGGACAAATGACAACTCGGTTAAGAACATAGCAAGCCATTGCAATGGCTTCTGCATAAAAATATTTTGGAAAATCATTTTCATTAAGCGTAGTTCAGGCAAGTTCTTGAAGTGACCTATTTTTCCTCTCAACAACTCATTTTGTTGGGGGGTTCTTGGAGATAAATAGTAATTCTCAATGCCATACTTTTGACATAAAACCTCAAAGTTCTCATTCTCGAACTCACTCCCATGATCACTTCTAATTGCAATAATAGAGAGTTCCTTCTCATTTTGCACTTTCTTCCTAAAGCTAGAAAAAACTTCAAAAGTCTCGTCCTTTGTCCTTAGAAAGGAAACCCAAGTAAATCTATGAAATCATCTACAATGCCAAATGAATAGTATTTTTCTCCTAAGCTTGAAACCTTAGATGGACCAAAAAGATCCATATGGAGTAATTGGAGAGGTTTGGAAGTTGATACAAAATGTTTGGAAGCAAATGAAGTTTTTGTTTGCTTCCTCATTTTGTAAACATCATAAATCTTATCTTTTTCAAAAGATAATTTAGGTAGACTCCTAACAAGATTATTTCTAGAGATCTTAGGTAAAGTATCCATTCCTACATGTCGTAATCTTCTATGTCAAGACCAAAAATCACTAGAGAAATTTGTGGTAAAACATTTCTCATCAAGTCATAAGATATTTTTCAAATCAATAACATAAATATTTTCATGTCTATAACCCAAAAAAAGAATTTTTCCACTAGAACTATTCTCAATCATACAAACTCTAAACTCAAAAGTCACCTTATAGCCTTTATCACATAGTTGACTAATACTAAGTAAATTATACTTTAACTCATCAACTAATAATACATTCTCAATGATAGGTTTTGAAGAATTACCAATATTTTTGATACCAACGATTTTGCCCTTTTGATTACCTCCAGATGTTATACTTCCTTTCTTCTTCTTGATGGAGGTAAATCTTGAGGAGTCTTTTGTTGTGTGTCTTGAACAGCCACTATCCAAGTACCATTCATCCTTCACGGGAGAGTCTCAAACCTACAAGCAAATATTAGTTTATGTGACGACCCGTTTTATTTCTCTTATTTTTATTTTTATTTTTTATTTTTTATTTTTTTATAACAATATAAATCAGAGTTATTCAAGCGGAAATAGATATTAAAACATATTTCATGTCTTCCAATAAAAGTTTAAGATTACAAAACATTTATTTAAATTACTCATTATATTGTGAGCCATAACCAATCAGGTCGAACCCGGCTGATAACCCAAGGGATCCTCCTGAAATATCTCCTCCTCTACTGGTATATCAACACTTGTATCAACTACACCAACAAGACTTAACTAATGAGCCTATTGCTCAGTAAGTGATAGAAAATAAAATAAACATGCAATGCATTTTAAATCATTTTTCGTTTTCCATTTTCATTTCTTTCCCATTTCTTTTCTTTTTCCATATTTCACTTTTCTTTTCTATCCAGAATACCCCGGCAAGACCCTCGGGCTTACCCTGAACTTTATAGCATTGGTCCTAGAGTACCCCGGAAAGAACCTCGAGCTTACTCTAGGCCTTAGTCTCAGAATGCTCCGGAAAGAACCTCGGACTCATTTTAGACATTAATATCGGAATGCCCCGGAAAGAACTTCGGGCTCATCCTTTACTTTATCGAGTGCCCCGGAGTGAGCCTAACATCCATCAAATAATAACACAATATATGGAACATGCTCAATTTATGGTAAAACTGTAAACCACCTAAATATTCTATAAAAGCAATAACAATCAGCATACAACTTCTAATTCTTGTGTTGTAGGGTCCGAAGACCAAAGCACAGTAAGTATCAACTTACCTGGATTTCTTAGCGTGTTTAGATCGTTACCCTTTTCCTCGTTAATACCTTCACAATAACATTTATTAATTAGAATCCATTATATATTAATTTGTTTATTTCATAAATCGTGGATAGTACCGATCAGAATATTCCTAGGAAAGACTGGCGGTTCTTGACAGATCACTTAGAACCAGTCTCCTTAGACAGAAAATTCGTTCCAAATAAATTCCCAGGACACATTGGTGGGTCACAACGGATCCTCTTAAATACCAATCTCCTTAGACAGAACTTATTTGCACAGTACAATTATACCACTAATATTATTTGTGATAATAATAGTATATATTTATTTCTAAGCAACATGGTGATAATAACATTATTACATTTTAATTGATCATTCCTAATTTATTTTGGTGATAATAATGCTAATATATTGAATTTAACATTTCAATACACTTTTGGCGATAATAACGGTATATTGAATTTAACATTTCACTATAATTTTTGGCGATAATAACGGTAATATATGGAACTAAACATTTCAATATAATTTTGGCGATAATAACAGTAATATATTGAACTAAACATTTCAATATTTTGGCGATAATAACGGTAATATATTTAATTCAATATTTCTAAAATAATATGCCAATAATATAACTAACAAATAACTAACTTAAGGAGGTCGGGAATCGTTACCGAAGTTTCTAGACCGACCGCGTAATTTTGTTCCTTCAAAAACTCCACTTATGACCAAAGTGACAAATCTACCCCTGAACTATACTACTCCGAAATTCCCACAAAATTTCACTATTTCTTCACCCTTTCTCCTTCTCAACACTCCCTCACTTTGTCTCTAACTCTTCTCTTCAAATTGGTGTGGATTGGATGAAGATTTGGAACCTATTTATAGGCATGAATGGAAATTGATGGATGGTTGAGATACATCCATTGGTAATAGTTAGGTGCAATAGTAAATGGATGGTTGAGATACATCCATTGGTAATAGTTAGGTGCAATAGTAAATGGATGGTTGAGATGCATCCACTTGGTAATAGTTAGGTGTAGTAGTAAATGGATGGTTGTACAATAGTAAATGAATGGTTGTACAATAGTAAATAGATGGTTAAGATGCATCCACTTGGTAATAGTTAGGTACAATAGTGAATGGATGGTTGAGATGCATCCACTTGGTAATAGTTAGATACAATAGTAATTTTCTTATTTATAATATTTATTCAATTTCCTTTTTATATTTTTAATCTAAATTTAACTATTTATTGTATTTATCTTTTATTCATTTATGATATACTATACTTATCATACATTAATCGACCTAATTTGTACGCTCGGTTCATTTTAAATTATTCTCGATAATAATTACCCGTCTAATTTAATTTATTCCATTATATTTTCAATAGTTGAGCCCGATAAATTTTGGGGTATTACAGTTTAATTGCTCAGATACCCCACTTGTTTTGGGTCCTTGAGAGTTAGTTTTGATTTCTTTAGGAGCCATACTAATTTAGAATTGTCCTATTATCATTCAATTTTAATGGAAAAAAAATTTATTCCCTATTGAGTTACATGCATAGCAAGTGGACGAATAACCAAAGAAATTTTTCTAAACCTTTTTCATTTGAAATGATTCATATCCAATTTCAGCTTTATCAAAAGTGATTCTTTGTTGCCATAAACGCATATTCAAATTCTTGCTACCATTTGTAAATTTAAGCACTATAATGTTCAAATCATCGTTTTTAACAGTCAAGTCACTAATTTCTTTCTCAAATGATTGAACTACATTAACATGTTTTTTCACCAAGTTTTCCTTTTCTTTTTTCAATAATTTATACTTAGATTTAAGCACATTAAATTGTTCAAGTAGTTCATCAAAGGCATCCATTATCATCAAGGTTACCATCTAAATTGCTAAAGGAGTCATGTACCTCATTCTCCTTAGCCATGAAGCACATATTTGCCACCTCTTCACTCTAGGAGGATGAATCTTCATCACTATCATCCCACATTGCCTTTAATGATTTCTTCTTGAAGGCTTTTGATGCCTTCTTTTCATGTGGACACTTAACTTTGATGTGTCCTAGTTTCCCGCACTCAAAACATGTGATCTCTTTATCCTTTTGAGATTGTTCTCTCTTGAAATTTCTCTTCCGTTACCACTTTATTTGATGGAGAAATTTATTGAAATTCTGAGTCATGAATGTTATTTCCTCATCATCTTCTTCTTTCTTCTTGGATTCAACTTGTTTTCTAGAAGAGACCTTGAGAGCAATGTCTTTCTTCTTGGAGGCCTCTTTCTCTGTTTGCTCTTCCTTCTCATTGGCTTTCATTGTGATCTCATGTGTCATGAGAGAACCAATGAGTTCCTCCATTTTAAGAACTTTTAGATCACGTGCCCCTTGGATGACCGTCACCTTTGTTGCCACACTTTAGGTAGACATTTGAGAATCTTCCTAACCAACTCTTCATTAGGATAGATTCTACCAATAACTTATAAACCATTAGTATTGTTAGTAAAATGAGTAAATATTTGACTAATAGTTTCATCTTTATCCATACTAAATAATTTGTATTCATATACAAACACTCTAAATTTACTCTCTATTACTTGATTTGTGCCTTCATGTGTAACCTCAAGTAATCTCCAAATTTCATATGCATTATCACATGCTTGTACCCTATTGAATTCCTTTTTATTCAATGTGCAATATAACATATTCACTGCCTTGACATTCATACTCAATTTACGTTTATCAAATTCATCATATTGAAAAGGCAATTTTGGAATATTTATTCTATCTTCAATTTTGATCAGTACATAGGTTCCATTTTCAATAATATGCCATAAATCACAATCCATAGACTGAACAAAAATCTTCATTCTAGATTTCTAGTATGTATAGTCATTATTATCAAAGAAAGGGGACCTATAGATAGATTGTCCTTCTACATGTACACTGTTCATATTAACTGCTATAGAAATTAATCAAAAACAATTCTACTATCAATCACAACAAAGTTAGTAACCTGCTTTGATACCAATTGTAGGATCAAAATTAGCCTAAGAGGGGGGGTCAATTAGACTTAACAAACTTTTTTGTGTGGTTAAATAAATTCTACTATTTGAGTATCACTAGATGATCTTATGTGAGTTTAATTATTACTACGTTCTAAGAACAACCAAAACATGAAATGTAAGAGATAAGGAAGAGGGGTGCAAACAAAATTGGTAATGCAGTTCAGCTAAACACGGCTATGTACACACTACAAGGCTTCTCCTTAAAGATCTTTCCACTTCAACCTTCTTGATTACAATTGATTGAACTTCCCAAGCGTCAATCCAACCTTATAATGACTTCTTTGTTGCCCAAAAAAAACAAGTGCTGGTTTGTTAAGATATTTAATACAAAGTCACCTCACTCTCACTAAGGATAACATAAATGAATACATGAAGAGATAAGGTTCTTAAGCTTGCAAATGAAAGCTCAGAATGCTAGAAAATTTTGCAGCACTTTGTTGTTGATAGCTTGTCTGGGTATCTCTTCCCATGAAGCTCTCTTCTATTTATAGATTTCTTTAGAAAAACTACTCCTCGGTTGACCACCCAACCATATTGGTCGATCGCTTCATGACCGTTGCAAGTTTTCTATGCACATTCTGTCAACCAATTTTTGTTTAGGTCTACTACACCACTCGACCTACATCTTCCCCGGTCGATCGCTTCAACATGATTTGGAAAAACCATTTCACTAGTCATTTTTTCGGTCGACTATGATTCTGATTGGTTGATTGCGATCTGCAATCCAAAAAGAAAGTATGCTCTCTGTAGCATTTCTAGCCTATCGCTTTACCTCCAGGTCGACCACTTTCACCATATTGAAAATTCATTGCACTCTACAGAAATTCAAGTCGATCACATTTCTTCCCTGGTCGACCGCCTTCATTGATCTCCAAAAATTCGTGTTGTCTACAATTCCAGTTAACTGTCACTCTGGCTTGGTCGACCACCACTTTGTGTTTTGCTTGAATTAAAGTTTGTAAGTCCAAATATTAGAGCATTAACTACAAGAACTTTAACAAACATGTTAGCACACTTAAATACCTATATTAGAGAGTATTTTCAATCAAGATCAACAATATACTCAATTGAAATCATATTTATAATTTATAACTAACTTAGAGATAATTCAATTACACATCATCAAAACAACTAAACTTAATTCTTATTAAGCTAACAACAAGTTAGTACAGAATGCTACGTAGTTACTGTAATAGCCTAAAGCGTAAATTCTTTTTTCTTGTCATTTTTTTAAAATCCATTCATAAAAATCATGCTTTTTAAACTTTCACAATGGAAGTCTTAAAGAAATCTCATTTAAAAATCTAAATGTAGTAAAACCTAATATAAAATAAACATAAATGTTCGTAAAATATTTTAACTTAAATCCAAACAATTAAAAGTATAAGTAAAAATAAAAATCTTTTCTTTTTATTTTCATTTTCCTCAAATCTTCATCTACAGGTTAATTTTGCTTCGACAATGCTGTATCTTCACCCATGAGAATCCTCCATTAACTGCAACCATCATCTGTCATATCATCAAGTTATTCGATAAGATTATTCTTACATACATTACAAAGTTTACCTATAAGTCTAACGATCAATAAGAGATGCATAAATATAATATGTGCATGAGATGCAATTTTTGTAAAAACATACATTTTCAATTTTTTTTTCTTTTCTTTCTTTCGTCTTTCATTTTTTTTTTCCTTTCATTATCTTTGGGATGCGACACCAAGCCTCCGTCATTGGTCAACTAGTCCATCAAAGCCTTTATCATTGAGGCATAAAACCACTAAAGCCTCTAATTATTGGTGCCGAATCGCCAAAGCCTCTACGTATTCTTCTTTTCATCTTTTTCTTCTTTCTTAATTAAGCGTTTTTCATGATGCATGAAACTTACACATGACTCATAATAAAAGTCTTGCATGCATGAACATAATAGTAAACATATCCTTGAATAAGATCTCAACATAAATAATAACCAACAAATAGTAAACATATCTTCTAATAATATCTCTAACATAAATAGTAAGCATACAATGGAAAATATATCCTCTATCAACAGTCTGTAGACATCACAACAAAATATCATCAAAACACTACATTACCCTAACACTTGTGATGTAGGCTAAAGGCTAAACACAAGCAAACATCACTTATTTAAAGTTCTTATTAAAGTATGTTCCATCACACTATCCAACTCCTTTGTTCGAAATGATTATTTCCTTGAAATTAAAAAGAAGAATAATCACGTTAATAGTAAAGAAAAGGTAAAATTCTTACACTCTGCTTCAAAATCTTAAAAACAACTTCATTATTTCGCTGTTCATAATCATCATTCATGAGCTTTCACGAAATCTCAAAATGTATAAACAAACCTTCAGAGAGCTTGAGAGGGATTCTTCTTGACTTTGCGACTCTAGAGTGATTAGGGTTTCACCCCCAACCTTCATATTTATAGTCTGTCAAGCTGAAAATCCCACAGAAGAAATCCAGCAGAAAATGCATCTTGAAATTAGTGTTTTCTTATCAATCTAAAAGTCAAATCATAGTTTCGTGGATTCTGTGAAAAATCGTCTTTTGAATATGTTCGTAGTTACAACGGACACATGGGCTTTCGATGTAGACATCCACTTGCCTTTCACCCCAATGACCATCTGCCACATAAACCTTTTTTTTTTAATTATGTGGACACCAATGCTTCTGTGGACACCAACCTTTCCACAGATTCCTCAACCCACAGATCCTTATTAATTCATGCACCAATCGTTATTTGCAACGTACACTTATTATTTCTCAGATATCTTTCGAGCGGATTCTAACACTTCCTCGGATACCAACTTTTTCGCAGATTCACTGTTCCTCGCGAATCCTTGATACAAACAACAACATTTGTAACATCCCGTAACATTTTTCGTGTAAAAAAAATTTTCTTTTCTTTAAAACCATTTGCATAATTGAACACCAGAGTAATAAACAGCGGAAGTCTTAACATATAAAACAAACAGCGGAAGTCCTTTACATTTTCAATACCATAAACCCATTGTTTAAATAGAAAAACATTAGTTAAAACATTTATTTAAATTCATAAAATACTTAAAAGTTTTTAAAACATTTATTCCATTCCCTTGAGCCATAACCATAGGTCAATGTCGCAAACAGCACAAATGTCCACACAACAATACTCCATCAGCTACGTCCATCATCAACTTTGTCCATCTATTGGCTCCTTACCAACAACAATGAGACTTAACTATGAGCCTTATGCTCAGTACGTGATATAAACGTAAACATAGAATTCACATACAATTTCTATAACATTGCACAAGGTTTTTTATTTTGTTTCTCTTTTATTGTTCATGTCTTATATCGTTATTTTATTTGCTTATATGTCGGGCATATAAAACCGGACCATATAAACATCCGTTTACTATTTATATGTCAGGCGTATCAAACTGGACCATATAAACATCTGTTTATATAAACATCCACTTACTCTTTATTTCCACTAATACTTCTAATAATTCCAACCTTATTCTTCAACCCATTGCAACCATTAATACAATATGATAATAATCAACTTCATGAATATCACCCTAATATATCAATACTAGCTATTAAACATGCTTAGCGGCTTAATCTATTTTCAACTAATAGCCAACCCTAAACCATAATATATCCATTCACTTAAACTTCAACAACAATAATCACTATCCAAAATTTCAACATTCCTTTACCCAATAATAATCAACAGAGAGAGCAACATGATTAAATGCCCAAGAAAATGTGAGTGAAGATTCCTTACCACGAATTAGTAATCCAAGGGAACTCCTCTTCGCATTCCAGCACCTCACTATTCTTTATCACCTTCACACCAGAGAACCTTCACTCTCTCACACATAAAATCACTAAAACCCTCACAGTTTGCTCCACATCTTAACACTCACAGAGTTCCTCACACACACTCTCTCTTTCTCATTTAATCCCTTCACTAAAGACCACCTCACAGACTTATTCCTCAAGCCTTCAGACAACCAAGTAGTTTCTCGACTACACAAAACTATAGAACACTCATGTAGTGCTCTCCAAATTTTGACAGAGTAACGTTATCACTCCTCCTCTCTCAACTCACGCTGTCATTCTCTCTTATTTATAGACAACTTTGCATGACTCTTCAACATCCATCATTAACTCTTTGAAGGTGGAAGGCCATGGGACACACTCATAATGACCATTGACTTCATAGACGTTCAGACAATCCAGGAGACGACGATTCCTTCAACTTCTAGACATTCCAGACTCTCAGTTTATTCTTCAATAAATGGCGGATGATCATGCTGGCTGTTCTCTTCTCCAGGCGATCGACCGCCAACGATTATTCAGAGTTTGACAATCTGCACGCCGGTCGATTGTGCCTCGCCGATCAACCGCAGCTTCCAAGTAGTTCTATCCGAATAATTCTCCAAACAATTCCCTTAGCGTGACACCTATCAATATATATATATATATATATATCCTCAATCAACCTTAATTCACTCTTTCTAAATTATCTAAACCCTCAACATATATCTTATATTTCACCATTCCCTCTTGACATGTCCTTCATTAAATCCAATATATCCTAAAATATTATAAATCACATATCTTCAATCTTATAGTATCCAATGGCGTCCAAATTTGTATTCTCTTACTATATCTCATTGACTATCAATCCAATTAATATCGTCTAATATAACCTTAAGTATCTCCAATTGACTTCAATCCTTCTCATAATTTAACTATGAACCTAACAGGGTATCATAACTCACTTATTCTAATTCGTTTCCCTTGACCAATAACTTTACATGTCCAACTTAGTTTCTATTATCCCCAAAATTAATATGTAAGCTATGCCTTCAACTCAACAAAGATTTGGGATATTACAACATTTATGTACCTTAATTATCCACTGTGGACGTGTTCATTTCCGTAAATCCTTGTCATTAGTAGATACCTTGGAACGATGATGTTTTTCCCTTTTGTTTATCTAATGTGGATTTGTTCCTTTCCACAACGGATCCTCGTCACTAGCAAATTCCTTTAATTCAATGACAACATTTCACTTAATTACTTATTTGCCACGAATGTATTCTTTTCCCGGTTGCATACACTTTCGCAACCTCGCTGTTCACCTTAGACACATTCCTTTCAGCGGACGTTCTTAAATCCAAATGATGATGTTTCTTCCTCATTACTTATCTTTCACGGACATGTTCTTTTCCTAAAACGAGACTGTCTATTCCTTTCTATGAACAAGGAAACTTTCACAGATACCTAATTTTTGCCTCGTCCACTAATAGTTGTCCACCATGTATATAATTCCTTTACAGACATCTCACTTCCGAAGAAACTAATGCTTTCGTGGACACTAACTACAATACCCTGAAAATACGTTTCCCTTTTTGGTGATGTATGAAATCTGGATAATTTTAATATATGAATAGTGCATCGTATTATGCAATGCTAAGTGTTAAGTCATGCTTGGAAAGTGTATGACTAATGTCGAAAAATAATCTAAGTATGGAAAACTTAGGAAAAATGTGCACTGGTGAGTTTCGGACCCCTGCGGACGCCACTCTGGACGGCATGTCTCGTCCACAAACATGTTGCACTTTGGGACGATATTTGGGGATGACATTTTGCATCCCAAACTGATTTTGTGAAGGACTTCGGACGATAGCGGACGACTGCGGATGATGAAGGACCACATCCGAAACGACTTTGTCCAAATCCTAAAGACATTCGGATGCTTGCGGATGATTGCAGATGAAGAAGGCCCGCGTCTGATTTCAATCTGTACAAATTCTGGGACAATTCAGATGCTACAGACGCTGCATGCGGATGCCTCGGCTCGTTCGAATTTTCGGGAAAATCCAAGAAACCCATTTTTTAAATTCAGTCTCTCTCTTCCGATTTTGTGTTTTACACGAAGATTTTCTCTCCAGCTTACCCCCTGCGATGTCCAGCTCTTCTCTGAGGCTGGGAAAGCTTTCCACGTGGTAGTATGTCATTGGACCACTTCTTTCTTGGTTTGGGCAATCGATAGTCTTCTCACCTGCAGCTGCATAGCTTTCTTCTTTCCTTTGTCTATATGGGTAAGTTTTCTGCGTTCTTTACTCTGAAAACTGTGAGTGTGATTGTGAGGGAGTGTTATATTGAAGAAATTGATGAGTGAGTGAAGAGTGTGTACATGTTGGATAAATTGGTGGAGTGGCAGTGAGATCTATCCATCTGTGAAGTGAAGGTAAGTGTTAACTGTTAGTTTAGTTATGGATCACCAATTGGGTCAGGTTTATTTTGAGAATTGAAACTAATGCCATCTTTGCTTAGGAAATGTGTGAAGCTTGGATAGTTGGAAAACCTTCTCTTGGTTGTTGTTCCGACTGTGGATTGGTTGTTGTTTGTTGCTGGATACTAAGCTGAATATTGAGGTAAGAAATTGGAATGATGTAGTTGGCCAGAGGAGGCCCTACATCGCGGTGTTTATACTGTTAATTCCTGTTATGTTCCTATTCAACGTTGGATTGTAACCCTGTCACCTGTGAAATTGGAATTGATTTCTATTAATGTGGAATGGTTCTGTTTTGATGTCTCTCAATTTATTGACTCCTTATCATTCATAGTCAGATGTATCGATGACGTAAGTGAGTTATACAAAGGAGGTTTATTCAGTTAATTACAAGGAAAATTGTTATGTGGTACATTATGGTTTGGTTTTGGTATAGTGATACGCTGTTGTGGTTAGTTCTATTATACTAATACCAATCTGTTTGGAATATGAACTGTTAGCATAGAGGATTGACAATTTAGAGCAAGAAAAAGTAGTGTTATAGACAATTCAGAGCATGTTTAGAGTAGTATTATAGATTGAAATTGTTCTGTTAGCATAGAGGAGATGTCATTCACAGAATTATACTTTTATTTTGGAAATAGTTGAGTAAACTGAAGTTGTTAAAAAGAGCATGTGAATTTCGGATATTTTGCTATGGAGATGGATTTTATTGATTTTAACTCATAGTTTTCTTTTGTTTAGAAAAGTATTGGCACTTATTGTGTTTCTTTTATCCTATGATCTGTTGTGGCATACATGTATCACCTTAGGAATGATGAAAAATGTTCTCTTATTCGTATTTGACAATTGCAAGCATGGTTAAATGTCTAAGTTTAACTTGGGTTAAGGATTTTAGTAAGTAGCAAATGAATATGTGTTGGATGGTTGGGTTGTGTTGTCTGCTGCATTTGATAAACATCGAAATGAGGAAAAATGTGAAGAGTGAGGATTTATAGTATTGTTGAGTATGAATGGATGGAAACCTTTAATTGAAATTCTATTATGAGGATTGGAGTAATGAACTGTGGAAGTGAGATTAATAGTCTGTAATTAATGAGTGTTTATTTAATGGTTTTGAAGGTATTAAAGGAAAAAGAATAATGTGCAGCAACGCTACGGACCCAGGTAAGTTGATACTTATTGTGTTTTGGTCTTCGGACCCTACATCCCAAGAATTAGGATTGTATGCTGTGTGTTTACTAGATTTATGTTCTTTTAATGATATGTTTACTAGACATTTATAGCATCCTATAGGATTGTATGTATTCACGAGCATATTGCTTGACATAATTAATATATGTAAATAGGCGTGTGGGGGTTCGGGTGATCGGTGGCACTTCCGTACGGTAGTATACTCCCACATAGGGAGCGGTGAGATGAGAGTTAGCTATGTGGAAGCTAGGGTTCACCTTTACACCATTCTGAAACCCCCAACGTCTTTAACAAAATGACTGGGTATGGCTCGTGGTGACATCCCGATTGGCGTGGTTCCCCATAGGAAACACAGGTTAAGCCACGAGATCAATTGACTTACCCATCGCCCCAAACTAACAGATGAGATACGGTTCTCCTCTGTAATGCATCGCATGATCATGCATCATATCTGCATTTTATTTTCTTTTATCACTTACTGAGCATTAGGCTCATTAATTTAGGTCTTGTGATGTAGGTACGTACGAGAAACAGATGAGCAGGTCAAAGACAATTGATGAAGGATTTGCATAAGTGGATCTTGTGGTTGGCTGGGCTAAAGAGTTTAAAAGGGGAATTAATTGAAAAAGAGTTTGTAAAATACTTAATATTCTTTAACGTTTTGTTTTAATTCCGCTGCATTTTATAAAAGGATTTTACTACTTATACTACAATTTATAAAAGGGTTTAAGAAAAGAGTTTTAACGCTCGGGTTTTTATAGAAAAAGAATACTCTAATTTTATAAAGAAAGAAAGTTTTAAATTTCACGTATTTTTAAGTAAATAAAAACCGGGTCGTTACACTAACACTTTCACATATATCAATTCTTTTGCACTATCTATCCTTATCTACCACTCACGTACATAGTTCCTACATGGACAACATTTCAATATGGACACAAATGCTTTTGCGGGTACAATCCATTCCACGGCACCCTTCATCCAACACATTATTTAAATCAATCCAACATAACTTACAAATATAAATATAATATATTTTTAATAAAATTTCTTCTATAGACACTACTATTATTCCTTCCAAATTTTCTCACTGCTCTCGCTTTCCTAATTTGAAAATTACTTAATAACCTTCATATTTTTTATTAAAATAAAATCCTTCGATGTACAATATTTAATTCTCCAATTTGTGACACTAAATATTCCATGTAATTCCCAAAATGTCACATTACATATAAATTTGATTGTGTAATTTTTTGGGTGTTACATTCCTCCCCCGTTAAATTAAATTTTGTCTTCAAAACTTGCCCTAAGTAACAACACCAAATATGTCTTTTCCATTTCTTGTTGTCTGTCCCATATCGCCTCTTCCGATGAGTAATTTTGCCACAAACTTTTACCAATGAGATTCGTTTATGCCTAAGTCGTTTGATTCAAAATCTAAAATGGCTTTTCCTTAATGTTGGTCTAATTCTAATATCCTCTTGCATCACTACTTTGAGAGAGGTCATGAACACACTTCCTTAAACAAAAATAATAGATGAAGTTTATAAATCACTTTTCCTATTCTTTTCTATAATAAAGTTAATAACCTCGAACTAAGTTTTCCCCTTTCTTTCAAATCTCATGATTTCCTTTAAATGGCAGAACCTTTAAAATATTGGTCTTTCTCCTCAAATTCTAACGTCATCTACCTAGAATCGATCATATACCTTCAGCATGTTAACTTCTCAAATACTTATTTTTGTAAATCACTCTCTCTTCTAATATGTGTAAGGGGAGCTTAACATTTATAAATCTTTCTAGAGGTACCTAGGAATATAACATGTAGAAATGTTATGATTATTATCCTTAATCATTGTTTGGTTTCGCTATAAATCCATGTTTACCCAAAAATTTAAAATAATCTACAAAAATATCAAGCGCATTCTTTCCACTGATCTTACAAAGTCTTAAATTAATATATCCAATAACCACAACTTATTGTGTTTAAGTAATAATCTAGTCCATAACTTCTAGAGGTGCTCGAAAATCCTAAATCTTTACTTTTCTCTTATAGTATGGCTTTCTCACTTGACACAACAGTAGGCTGCATGTGACTATCGTCTTAAAATTGAAAAAACTCTTGGGACCATCTTCTTCTGCTCCCTTGCTAGCTTTGGGCAATCTCACACTTGAATAATATCTGACCCTCCTTGGATACACTTTTCATTTCCTTGTTGTTATCCATTATTAAAGGGCCTCTTCACTTCTCTTGCATCGGGTCACCCTTCCTTTTTCTGTTATGGCTGATTCTTTCTTAGGAACTTCCTTCTTGCTTTCCTCTGTTTGGAAACCTGTAAATTAGCCTCTTCCACTACTAGTGCCTTAGACATGATCATTGAAAAAGGTACACCTTGAGTGCCGTATATTTTCACATCTCTATATATTTCCACTTTTAGACCTTGCATAAACTGATACTCTTTGAGCTCATTTGTAGCCACTAGATATGGCATGAACCGTGACAAGGCTTCAAATTTCCACTTGTATTCAATAACAGATCTAGTTTGGGGAAGCTGGGTAAACTCCATCAGCTTTCGTGTCATTGTGGTGTGGCTGAAGTGCTTTTCATATAACTCCTCCTTGAAGTTTTCCTATGTCATCCTCCTCACATCATGGGTTGTCTTAATTATATCTCACCAGAACCTTGTGTCCTGAACTAGCACATGAGACTCTTTCTCCTTCATCTATTCTCGCACAGTCAAACATCTCCTCTAGAGCTTGAATTAATTCTTCAACCTTGGTTGAGCCAGAGGAATTCCCATCAAAGTTTAGTGGGTTCAACCAACAGAACTTCTCCAATCCAACTTTGATGTGAATAGGTCTCATCATTTCTCTTCCCTTTCTGTCATTCGCTGTAGATACTGGAGCTGACATTCCACCAACTCAAACAATCAAGTGATTACCTCATCCCTAGCGTCCATTTCTTTTCTAGCTCTTCTCACCATACTTATTCCTAGAAAATTCAAATACTAACGAACAAAAGATAATAACTTATTAATCAAAATTATCATCTAAATTGAGCATAATTACAATTGAGGAAGCATTTCATGTGGAGCCTTGCATTGTCAAGCAGTTTGAAGAAATGACTTTAACCCAGATGTTCTGATACCATTTGTAACGCCTTGAAGCGTAAATTATTTTTTCTTGCTATTTTTTGAAATCCATTCATAAATATCAGGCCTATGAAACTTTCATAGCGGAAGTCTTAAAAAAAATCTCATTTTAGAATCTGAATGTAGTAAATCCCAATATAATAAACATAAATACTCATAACATATTTTAACTTAAATCCAAAAAATTAAAAGCATAACTAAAAATAAAACTTTTTCTTTTTTATTTTGTTTTCCTCAAATCTTCACCCACGGGTCAATTTCAGTTCAACAATGCTTTAGCTTCACCCAAGAGAATCCTCTATCAATTGCAACCATCATCCGTTCACATCAACAAGTTCCTCAATAAGATCATCTTTTCTTACATCACAAAGTTCGCCTATAAGTCTAATACTCAATAAAAGATGCATAAATATAACATGAGCATGAGATGCAATTTCTTTAAAAATATATATTTTCGTTTACAGTCTTTCTTTTTTTTTTTTCCTTTCTTTTGTTCTTTTCCTTTTATTATTATTGGGATGCGACACCAAGCCTCGATCATTAAGGAACTAGTATACCAAAGCCTCTATCATTGGGGGATAAACCCACTTAAGCTTTAAATCATTGGTACTAAATCGCCAAAGCCTCTATATATTCTTCTTTTCATCATTTTCTTCTTTCTTAAAAAAGGTTTTTCATGATGCATGAAACATACACATGACAAATAATAATAGTCTGACATGCGTGAACATAACAGTAAACATATCCTCAATCAATGTCTCAACATCAATATCTCTAACATAAACATTAAGCATATAACGGAAAACATATCCTCTATCAATAGCCCGTAGGCATCACAACTGAATATCATCAAAACACTACCTTACCCTAGCACTTTGTGATATAGGCGAAAGGCCAAACTAAAAAAAAACATCATTTACCTAAAGTTCTTATTGAAGTTAGTTCCATCACAATATCCAACTCCTTTGTTCAAACTGATTATTTCCCTTAAAATTAGAAAGAAGAATCAAGTTAATAGTAAAGAAAAGGTGAAACTTTACACTCTGTTTCAAAGTCTTAAAAACAACTTCATTATTTTGTTGTTCGTCACCATCATCCATGAGCTTTCACGAAATCGCAAACTATAGAAACATACCTTCAGAATGTTTGAGAGAGATTCTTCCCAACTTCACGGCTCAAGAGTGATTAGAGTTTTACCTCCAACCTTCATATTTATAGACTGTCAATCTAAAAATCCCAGGAAAGAAATCCTATAGAAAACATATCTTAAAATTATCGTTTCCTTATCAATCCAAGAATCAAATCATAGTTCATAGATTCTGTGAAAAATTGTGTTTTGAATATGTTCGTAGTTACAGCGGAAGCATGGGCTTCCATTGCGGACATGTGCTTGCCTTTCAACTCCAATGACCATCTGCCACATACACCTTTTACACTTAATTTCGTGGACACCAACACTTTTGTGAATGCTAACATTTTTCCGAATTCCTCTACCCGTGAATCCCTCTTAATTTAGCTACCAATTGGTATTATGACATACACTTATTCTTTCGTAGATATCTCTCATGTGGACGCCATCGCTTCCACAATTACCAATGTATCTGCAGATTCAATGTTCCTTACAAATCCTTGATCCAAACGATGACGTTTTCATATCTTACTTATCCACTATGGACGTGTTCCTTTCTATAAATCCTCATCATTAGCAGATACCTTTAAACGATGATGTTTTTCCCTTTTGTTTATCCATTACATATTCGTTCCTTTCTGCCACGGATCCTCATCACTAGTGAATTTCTTTAATTCAACGATGATGTTTCACTTATTTACTTATCTACCATAGACGCATTCCTTTCCACAGACGCCTATACTTCCACAACCTCACTGTTCACAACGGACACATTATTTCCTCAAACATTCTTAAATCCAAACAACATTTTTTCCTCATTACTCATCTTTTATTCCTTTCTTAAAATGACGTCGTCCATTCTGCGGATACGTTCCTTTCTGTGGACGCATTCCTTTCCGTGGATCCTAACACTTGCACGGATTTCCACCTCTTCTACCAATAGCTGTCCACCACGTATACAACTCCTTTGTGGACAATTCACTTCTATGGAAATTAACGCTTCTACAGACACTAACACTTCCACAGATATCAATTCTTCCATATTTTCTACTTTTATCTGCCCGCACGTACACAATTCCTAAGTGGACATCATTCCGCCACAAACACGAATGCTTTCGTGAGTACAATCCATTTTGCAACACCCCTCAGCCAACACATTTTTTAAATCAATCCAGTGTAACTTACAAGTATAAATATAATATATGTTAAATAAAATTTCTTCTACAGACATTCTACGATTATTCATTCCAAATTTTCCTTCAACTCATATTTTATTAATCCTTAACTTACTTAATAACCCCCATAATTTTTTATAAAAATAAAATTCTTCAATGCACAATATATATAATTCTCCAATTTGTGGCACTAAGTATTCTAATTAATTCCCAAAAATGTCAATTACATATAAGATTAATTGTGCAAATGTTTTGGGCTTTACAATTACAACCTCTGAGTTCAATGACAACCCTTGCTAAAAAGGGGATGCTCTCAAACTTGATAGTTTTGGAGTTATTGCAACCTTGATGAGGAATTCACCAAGAAAAAAAAAAGGTGAGAATGATGTAACAAGTTGAAGAAACATGAGCAACACTGACAACACTCACTCTTCTGAATCACAATTTTATAACAATATGAGAAATTTGGCTTTTGCAACAAACTTACATAGTAGAAGAAGCTAACAAAATTTTCTAGAATTCAAAAACTTTATAATAGCGCCCCTAAGCGAGGTATAAATACCACCACTAATTAGGGTTAAGGACCTAATGACAAAATACAAAAATACTTTCACAAACAAAACACTTACTATCTTTCTCGGCTAGAATAGGCTCCAGCCGAGAATACTCATCCTAACTTAAACTAAAAAAAATTGCAACAACATAAATTACATAAACCAAAATAAAATGGAAAAAAATTCTTAGAATATAACTAATTTCTTGAACAACACAAAATGAAATTGCAAGTTCTCGTGAAGCTCATGCTTAACTATGATAACCTAAACTAGAATTAACCCTAATAATCACGTTTTGTTTAGTTAAAATGTGATTAAATGATAGTGAGTCATAAATTGACTTTGAGAACAAAATTGACCAATCAATTGAGAGTATTTTTCTAAACTAAAAATATGTATAATAGTAGATACCTTAGATTTTTAAATGATAATGAAATTGGATCAATTGATTATAGAGATAATAAACGAGCCAGTCGAGCCAGGGCAAGCCAAGCTCGAAAAAGTTTAGCTCATTGAGTCTTACCGAGTTAAACGAGTTGAGCCTAACAAGGTAGCCCAAAAAAATTTCAACTCAAGTTGGCTCGTAAGCCATGAGTTAAATCAGCCAAGTTGAGCAGGCTAAACAAGCCTAACTAGCATTAACAAGTCGAGCCTAACAATTCGAGCGTACAACACAATTTAGAATCGAATCGACTATATTCGGTTTGAAGAAAATGGAGACCAACTAAAAGTTATTAAGGGGAGAAACCAAACTGGAACCAAAACAGATATCCCTCAACTTACAACAGATGTCCCTCAACCTTTAGGTTAAAATGGACATCCCTCAGTTTAAAACGGATGTTCCAGATTAAAACGGATGTCTCTTAGATTAAAAAGGATGTCCCTCACGTTAAAACGGACATCCCTAGATTAAAATGAGTGTCCTTCAACTTAAAATAGATGTCCCTAAGCTTAAAACACACATCCCACATCTTAAAAAGGACGTCCCTGATTAAAATGGTTGTCCTTCAGCTTACAGCTTTATGCATACGTTGAATTCTATTTCTTCACTCAAATTACGTAATTTTAAAGACAACGCATACCTCTACCTCATGAATTATGGTTACTTTCAAGTTTCATATCACTTTCTTTCAAATTTTTTAACATACTAGCATTTGTTTATAGATGTTTTCCCCAATACAATGCATCCATCCATTATTCTGACAATTTTGACAAAACAACTACAAATAACAACAACAATGTCAACCAAAATACCCAACCAGAATACGCAACCAGAGAATCATTATAAACAACTGTACAATAACTATAACTCAACTCAAAACGTCCCTTTTGTTTTGGAATGATGAGGGTCATTATCATCAAAACGTCCTCATTTTGAAAAAAGACAACACGATGCAGGAATAAGCATGCAATCAAAACTGCTAATGACTTTGAAATGATATCATTCCTTACCTTAATGCCAACAAGAATACCATATGTTTCCACACTTCTCTTGGTATTTGCATGTGCCAATCTCATGAACTCCTTCATCAAGTTTAGAGGCTGAAATGAATAACCAATTTAAGCATGACCCTCATACTACTAAATGTAAATTTGACACATTGTACAAAACCAAATTGAAGACATACCATGTCCAATTTTAGCAATGAAGCAGGTATTGGAACTACTTTCTTCAATGGAGGATCCACTGCCAATATCTTCTAGACTTTGGCAAGGGTTGGAGGAGAGGACGGTTGCCTGATAATAAAAGACCTACACGGTTGTAACATGTTGTTATATCTACTTTAGAGAGCCCAAACCAACAGCTAACTAATGTATAAATTGCATAGATGGAAAGTGCATATGAACTAAAAGACTTACTAGCATCTGCCCAGTCTAGTGATGGAAGATGGAAAGGTAGAAGGGCTGCATGAGGAGTTACAGATGGGGCTACTAGAAGAGTTTTTGGAGGGGCTGCTGGTCAGGGTTGGGGCCGTCAGGTTGCTGAAGGAGCTAATAGAGGAGCTGATCTACTAAAGTAGTTAATGGAGAAGTAGTTGTCTGGGCTGCTGGCAGATCCATAAGCCTCCTTAGCTCATCTTTTATCTGTAGTAGAGTGGCCTAAATATCGTCAATTTGCCTTTTATTGTCTATCCCACTTGCATACAAACCAATTCTACTTCTCATCAGTCATCAGTATATAGGGTGAGGACTGAGGAGGGAGATGAACAATATCATCCTCCACCTCCACGTGATCTAAGTCTAGTGCAGCCAACGTCCAAGGAAGTAGTGCAGTCGACGTCAAAGGAGGTTGTGCAATCGACTTCAATGGAGGTTGTGCTACCAACATGGATGGAGTGTCAGCTCCCTTGAATACCCACTCCCCTCCTACTTTGTTCATCCCCATCCGAGCCAATATCACCTCATTATAGATGTCAAGTACTTTTTCATTGATTCTTGGCTCGTTGGGAGGGAGACCCAGGCCACTGCTGTAAACAATCTTCTGAATGAGTCACTTGTAGGGGAGGTTCTTCCTTGGACTATTCAGGATCATCTTCATCAGAATAATAATAACATATACATTATTGAAAGTCTTCCTATTGTAGAGCTTCCCCATCACATAAAGATCCATGCAGTTGACATGGTATATGTCTCCATCACAAGGCAGAACTGTGTGGGTAATCATGTGATAGATGACTCTCACTTAGGCTTTTAGGTTCTTGGATTTGGGCCTATAGAAAGTTTCAACTTCACCATTGCAATGCAACTTCTTCGTCAATGTCTGACCTTCTCCTTATTTTATGAAGTATGGGTCCTTGGATACATTAAAATAATCCTATGTCAGCTCCTCCATGGAGCATCCAATAAGTTCATTCAACTCCTTCAAAGTTAATTTAATCTCCAGCCTAAAGAGATACGTCATTAGCTCCATTAGTTTGTTCTTGTTGCCACCGCCCACCTCTAGATTTGCGTAAAATAATTCACCACCCGCTCACAATAATAACCCCCAGGATGCATAGGCCAACCAATCCAATGTGTTCACACATTTGTTCTATTCCAAAATTAGCGAACACATTGAATTCTACCCTCCTAGATATAATAATAGAATGATGACTGATGTCATTCTCGTACCTTTCCTTGGCTGACGTCATCCTAAACATGAGTGTATAGTCATCCTTTGCCGATAACAGGGAATGGGTCAAAGGACTTGAAGCACCATGTGAATGTGAACTGGTTTGAGCGTCAATGGGAGGCTGAGCCGCTTTACGCTTCATGGTGAGTTTTCTAGCCTTCGATGACATTTCCTTGTTCAAGAGATTTGATGAGAGAAGTTAAAAGTTCTGAGGAAGTTGAAAGTTTGCTAAACAATCGAATAGGGAAAATTCAAAATTGCTTACCCTAGCAGTGGACGACCTTTCAGCTTATATAGAAGATGGTGTTGAGGGACGTTCGTTGTAGGCTGAGAGAAGTCTGTTTTAATATGGGACTTCCGTTAATAGCTGAGAGACTTTCATTATAAGCTAATGAACTTCTAACTTCTATCAATTGTAAATTGAGGGACATTCATTTTAATATGGGACGTTCGTTTTATGATGGGGATGTCCATTTTAAGTTGAGGGACGTCCATTTTAAGCTTAGGGACGTCTGTTTTACAATGAAGGATGTTTGTTTTAATTTGAGGGATGTCCATTTTATTTGAGAAATGTCCATTTTAAGTTAAGGGACGTCCGTTTTACGATGGGGACATCTGTTTTAAGCTGAGGGTCATCCCTCATCGAGAATATGCTCTAAAAGACTAAAATTCTCTCATCAATAATAATCATCTTTACAAGTAGTTCATATTTCATAGGCCATTTTCAAGGGTATTTTCAATAAGTACATTCATCATCAAAACAAATGTACTTAGTTTCCTAAGCCAACAATGTATTTAACAAAAAATATTTGAAACAATAAAATAAAAAAGTATATCACACAAATATCATTACAAATATTTAACAGTTGCATCACTACAAATTATATATATTCTAACTAGGTTGACACCCATCTAATTGCCAATCATTTGAAACATGTTAAAAAAAATTACAAGTTCAAAAAAATTACTTCAAATTATAATAGAAAGTAATAAAAAAAAAAGATCTAGAATTCAACATCTAAATTTTTGAAGTCCTTAAATATCTCATCCTCTCATTGTTGATCTCTCTTCTTGGCGTCATTCCAATCTTTAATGCAAATGAGTGCTTCCATGAGAACAGGTGCAAGTTGTCTTCTTCGTTCATCATACACACATCCACCTACACTAAAAGAGACTCTGATGCTATTGTAGAGACCGAAGGTGTTAGTTAATCACGTGCCATTATAGAAATAATAGAATATGTAGTAGAATACTTTTTCCACCAATCTAAAACATCAAAATTCTCTTCTCAAGAAAATTGATAACAATTTTCAAAACAAATATCATGTTCATTATGCAAAGTAGTAGAATAATTTTCACTATCTAATTCACTCAATATATCATGAATGTTAAATTGTGGAGATGCACTACTACTAGTAGTAGTAGGATAATTCTCCATGTGTGGAGGAGGACGTGAAGTTGAATGACTAACATTATAATATTTTATTTCATAATAAGAATATAAATTAGTAATTCCATTTGTTATTTGATCATTAGTAATTAAAGAAGTAATATATAAATTAGTAGATATCCTATTAAGCAAAAGACACACTCTTTTTAATTTATATATAGAATCCATGATGCATGCATAACAAAAAATAAGAGGAATGTCATGCCAATAATTTTTAAATTTTGTTTCCATTTTATTAAGAATATCACTAAATTCAACTATTTGTCGATATTGTGCAAAAATATATGTTAAATATACACAAAATTGGAAGAACATGATGAAAAGTGCGGTAATAAATTCTAGAACATTCATTTGTAGCATCATAAAAAAGTTTTATAAAATCAAGAAATATATTAGCAATATCACAACTAGATTTATCAAGATTAATACTTTGTCTTTTCATTAATAAAAAAACAAATAACTTGCTAATATGCCTTAGCATTTTGCAACATCAAACAAGTTAAATTCCACCTATTATCTACGTTGATTTTTAATTTTCCCGATCTTAGTTGGACAGCTTTACAAAATATTTTATATTCTTGTTATCTCAAATTAGAACCAATAATATAAGAAATTGAGGATCTAATTAATAAAATATGGGGTGAAATATATGTCATACTATCTTTAACAACAAAATTCAAAATATGACACACATATCTCATATGAAAAAGTGAATCATGACTAACATCTAATTGAAAGTAATTTTTAAAATGGGAAACAACAATATCGTTAACACTAGCATTATCAAGAGTTACACTAAAAATTCTATCTATAATATAATATCTTGCAATATTACCGCAATATATATATATATATATATATATATATATATATATATATATATATATANNNNATATATATATATATATATATATATATATATATATATATATATATATATATAAATAGAGATACTAGTGTGAGGATATTCACAGCTACGAAATTCTAAAATTCTTATATTTACTGCAAATATTTATCAATAAAATAAGAAATTACAACTATATAACCTATAGCATTACATGCACTCCATAAATCAAAAGTAATATAAATAGACATTGAAGGGACATTTTCAAAAAAATGTAATTAATTCATTTTTCATATCATTAAATATTTTAATAATATTGTTTCTCATTGTACTTCTAGGAACGTGTTTAAGACTAGGAGTAACATATTCTTTCATAAATTTTTCAAACACTTCATTATCAGTGAATGATAAAGACAACTCAGATTGTGATACAAGTTTTACTATACCTTCTCTCATTTAATTTTGTGAATACATAAAAATGCCGCAACCACTAGTAGTCAATTGTGTTTGTTTATGATCTTTTACTTACTCATTTAAGTGACATTTTTGAAAATGTCTAGCAAGTGTGCTAATTGAACTACCGAAAACATATGCATAATTTTTAATACAGTATTTACATTGAGCTATAATTTCTATTTTTCTATCAATCTTAATTTCTTTTAACTCAAAATGATTCCATACGTCAGAAGTTTTATTTCTTTTTGTTACTAGGTGAAGATGTGGATGTCAATGTTTGTGTAGATGATTGTCCAATTGAAAATGTACTAAGAGTAGGATCTAACTCTCTAATTTTTTCAACTTCATCATAATCAATATTCTCGATATTATAATTATGTGAATCAATAATAATTAAAATTAAATATCTAAAATAAATTTTAAATAATAAATTGATACCACAAAACCAACAATAGCTTGTAGGTGGTGTGAATTTGATCACCTTCACATATACGAAACTTGCAAAAATTAATCCAAAAATTATTAACACTTATAAATAAAATTAATAATAATGTAAAAATATACAAATAAATTAAAAATATACCTTGTTGAATGAAGGAAAAGATTGAAAGAGTATAAAAATTTGTAAAAGGAAGAAAGATTAAAAGAATTATAGAGCACTACACTATAAATTGAGAAGTAAGAGATTAAGAAATTGAGAGAATAAGAAGTTGTGATATTTATAGAGTTAGAGAGAGGGGAACTGGAAAGAAGTGAAGACCAGATCAACAAAAGAAGAGTTGGCTATTGCTTTGCCCGTTGAGACCTAGGACTTGGGAGGAGTAAGAGGACTAGAAGTGAAGAATACTAGAACGGTCACATGACCGATTGGGCAATTGTCATTGTATCACATGATCATTGGGATTTGATGGTCGTAAAGCCGTTGGATAACGGGATCACATGCCCTATATCACTGAAGGATGTCCGACACTGGGTGAAGGACCGACAACTGTGGATGGATGTGATGAGAGGAGAGGGAATCCAAAGGATGATGGTGGATGAAAGGATGGTTATTGGATGAGAGAGCGCCAAGTAGACGAATTGATGGTCGTTGGATGAAAAGAACAAAAGTCCTTTATCATTAAAGAACGTCCAAAGCTGGGTAATGATGATGGATATCCTTAAGTGATAAAGGAAATTTGACCTCGTCATCATCCAACAACCACCAATTGACAATAAATTCATCCACTCTCTCATCCAACAACCAATTTTATATTTCTTTCTATGGCAGGCTCGACGAGCTTGGCCTGACTGAGCCACCAAGCAAGCTGGGTGAGCCCACTTGCTTGGGCTGGCCTTACTCGGCTTGCTACTATAGCAACCTGAGTGCCAACTCGCCCATTAAACATCTCTAATTGATTATATGCTCATTAATATATGAATTTTTGCACGAAAGTTAATGGATGTGCTACAAATGAGCATAGTTAGTGTTTGAGGTGAATTATAAAGGTTATGGTGATTAGTAATTCTAACCATTTTAAGGTCATAAATTAGACACATAAATGAAGCATATGACTTTGGATTGAAATGAATTTGGATGTATGTAATAAAAGTTATACAAGCGTGAAATTAGATGAGTCTAAAAATGCACTATTTTGGAATATGTCTTTAAATTAGACTTTAAAGTTGTAATTTGGGGAAGATTATAAAAGTAAAAATGTTGCAAACATATTGAACTATGTGTCCACGTAATAAAGTTGGATAACTAATGGGGTTATGACATGTGTCACCTATGGATTAATGACTGTGTATGTGATTAAGGAGTAATTAATGAATGATTAAAGTTAATTAATTATGTTTAATTATGATAATGAAGTAAATTAGCTTATAAATAATCTAGATTAGTTATTTTAAGCTAAGAGAGGTTAATGACAATTAACTATGGTATTTTTATGAATTTACATAGTTTAAAGGAGAAAATGATAAAATAGAAGGACAAAATGAACAAAATGGTAACATTACTCTAAGAACTCCTAGAAGCTTAAAGAATGGCTAAGGATTCGTCCACTTTTGTACTGAAACAAAGAGGGTGAATAGAGAAAAAGGTTGGTAAGAACCCTACTCTAGCTGGTTTATATAAACTATGGTATATTACCTAGTTTTTGGTAAAGAAAGTTGGTTAATTGGGATTATAAGTGATATTCATGGACAGTATGTCAATATTTATTAATGGTTTTAGTTTAGTGAAGTTTCAAATAAATAATTTGTCGTGGTTTCTTGAGCAAAAGTTCTAACCTATGGAATAAGTGAAGAAATTTGTCATTGGAATTATATGTGAAATTCATGGAATTATACATGGATAATTCTTGGTGATGTTAGTTGAATTGGATTAAACAAAATTCATATTGATTTGTTGTGGGTTGAATATGAGCATGAAATTGATATGCTTTAATGGTTAAGGATTTAATACAAAGGATTCCAAATTAAGTGAATTGAATAAGAGAAATTAAAACTTTTGGTTAAACATTAATAATTGTGGTTTTATTGGAAGATAAAAGGCATGAAATTGCACATGTTAATTTGTTATATATCAATTTAAAGACATGTTTTTATATGTAGCATGATTGGTAAAACATTGATTACATGCAAAACATTGATGTTTGTTAAAATAGTGAGGAAATGTTACAGGAGTAGGTTTGAGCAGTGGAAGTGCGAATGTCTATAGAAGTATGCGTATCTGCAAGTGTGTTAATGTTAATTGATTATGTGACAAAATAATAATTATATCCATAGAAGTGTTGGTATCTGCAGAAACGTTGGTGTCCAAGGAAGTGTTGGTATCTGCGAAAGTGTAGGTGTCCACAAATACTTAAATTTAGAAGGATGTGTGGCCATGTATGAGCTGGTGTCTAAGGAATATTAAGTGTGGGATGGATATGCATAACGAACGTGTATGTTTCTGCTGCAAACATGTAACAGAGACTTGGGTTTGGAAGGACACGTGGTCACACATTAGATGTGTCCACGGAATATTATGTATAAGACGGATATCCACAACGGATATCTACAATAGAAGTGTAAGTTTCCACAAGCAGAAGTTTGGGTGTCTGCGCATACTTGGTTTTCAAAGGACACGTGGTCACACATTAGATGTGTCTGTGGAAAGTTTTAAGTATGGAACAGATATCCACAATGAATATCTACATCAGACATGTAGGTTTTTGCTAGCAGATGTGTGGGCATCTGCGGATTACATTAGTGTGGATGTTTGGAAAGTGTATAATGATTTTGTGATATTTATGATCGGACGTCTAGACCTTGTGGATTAAGATTAGTTTTTCTAAGTTTTAAGCTAATTTTTTAACTATTGTATAAGTATTTTAAGGATGCTTGAGACATGAGTAGAGGGTGTTTAGATTGATGTGTGATACCATTCCATGTATCATTTGTGAATGCTTAATAACAAGATTTGCATGGTTCATATTATTATGTACTATATGCATTCAATGTATGTATAACATGAATGTCAAATCATGCATCACAAAAATATTTATATATACAAAAAATATTATTCAAGTGGTATTATTGGTCATAGAGAAACCCAATATACCTCACCAAATTATGTGTTTGTGTGACATATGTAAAGTGGAAAATAGACCAAAAATTATTGTGGGTCCCCCTTTGATTGCGAAACCCTAGCCCTTTGGAGGTTTATTCAAACATAGACACACCTATTGGAAACAATGGCCAATATGGTAAGGTTTCATGATGTGTGTGACTTTACATATGATGGTGTTCAATCATACATATTGATATTCACAAACATGTTAATATGGTACTTGTTAAATAACATCACCATTTAATATAAAATGGAACACTGTATTGATTCACATTATCATTACATGGATGTGAAAAGAAAGTCATTGAGGGCTTTCATATGAATTTCATTTATTGCATAAGTTTAGTAATGGGATGACATGGTAAATGGCATGTGAGATTGAGAGTCACAGTATCTAGGCAATGAGGCATATTCTTATGTGCATATTCATTTAGAAGATCATAATAAATACGGTAAAATGAGTATGTGAATTAAAATATTGTGGTATTTAAGCTATGATTTACAATGTCATGAGTCTAGACATTTTTTGTATATGCATATTGAAAAAGTTTTTCATGTAAAGGATTATGTAATTGAGGTAAAATTTGTGATGGACATGAATAGAAATGTCTAGATAGTTCAGAGTTTAAACATACATTACATATGTCTAATGTTGGTGATAGATAAATCATAGAAAAACATGAGATATGGTTTAGGATTAGACATTAATTAGAAATATCTAGATAGTTTATGATATATACTAATTAGAAATGTCTATAAATAGTTTAGGGTTAGAAATGCATTGGAAATGTCTAAATAGTAATAGTAATAAATAGACCATAATAAAACAAGTGATCCCTAATATGAAAAATCATGTTGAAATTTAGAAAAGAAACTATAGAATAAATATTTAATAAACTTTAGATGAGCTAAAAATGGAATAGCACATGAGGAACTAAGAATAAGATACTTGGAATAGTTAGGCCTATGATTTAGGAAATCATACCCTACTTACCAAATTCTCATGTACAATTATTTCTTTATGCACAATTTTATCTCATGGTCATAGGCCTAAGTATTTGTACATATACACTAAACACTTTTTACATAAAAAAGTGTATCACATAGATGAGATATTAATATGAAATAACTAAAAGATTAAATGGCACATAGACATGGGATGTGAGATCTTGAGAGTTGATTAAAAGTTGAACATTGAAGTTAAGGTTATGAGAATTAATCATGTTGAACTTAATACATGGTTAATTGTGATATTTGTATGGTTTATTGGATCCTTAGAATAGGATCCTTAGCTCAAAAAGCTCACTGTGGATATTTTATCAAATTTTTCAGTAACAGGTGGTAGCAGCTCAATGACAAAAAAGCAAAGATCTAATGAAGTAAAGGGTTTGCACAACTTATGCCTAGAGTGAGAGTTTGAGTTTTTATTTTATTGTATTTAATTTTAGTTCAACCCATGTTTGTAAAATAAATTCGAATAAAGTTTTGAAAATAAACAATGTGTATAACCTTTCTGTTTAGGTTGGATTTTATATTTATGTGGCTCAATTACACCAATGTATATTTCATTAAGTGCTTCCACTATGTGAGTTATGCGTATTCTCTAGGAGGAGAATCCTGTTCACAATGCAATTCCTGAGAAGATTGGGGGTCAAGTCATGATATTGACCTTCCAATTATGTTTCAGCTTGAACATTTTCAAGATAGACTTGGTTACTAGTTGCAAAGAAATGATTATTTGAATATATTCTTTGCCTTGATCGCCTAAAAAATGAGAACTAAAAATATTGTTGATTGTAACTGGAGGAAATCGGTGGCATATCATCCTCCCGGTGTTGTAAAGGATTTGACCTCAAATCCAAATTTTCTCCTCCATTGTCTTCTTCACGAAAATAAGGAGACATGTGATGGGACAAGAAAGTGCCAAAGGCTCCAAAATCTTTATGATCGAAATAAGGAAACAAGTCCTTGTTCAAATAGTGGCTATGAAAACTTTGTTACCTTTGATTTTGATCTTCTTGAGTTTGGAGAGTTAGAAAGGAACCTTCTTGAGCACAAAGCACTTCCTCTTGTGGTTCCTTTTCTTCACTTACTATATGTGCAACTTCGAAGATTTCTTCTTCCAAGCAAATTTCTTCCTATAACCAAGATTCCATTATAAGAAGTGTCACTTTTTGAGGAAATATAACCTCCTCTTCTATTTGCTCCTTTGCCCTTAAGGGTTCCTATACTACCTCAACATGGCCTTATGCATGCCAAGGCAAAGAGCATGTAAGCTTTTGTTTTATTGACAAGTTGTTAAGTAGTTGAGCTCTATGTTTCAACAAGGATTCTATGTCCATGAGTTGATCTCGTTGACTTCTTAGAAGAGTGGCTCCAACCCAATACTTTATTCAAGCTCTAATAGTAGCTTGTGTAGGATTGGAATTGGGCTCTATCAAGAGAAGATGCACAAGACCGTAGTGAGGCTCTATTAAGAGTGTGGGAAAGATCATAATTGACCCTGATACCAAATGATATGAAATAGAAGCTCTGAAATGTTCTGATACCAAATGATGTGGAATCAGATGCTAGGGAATGCTCTTATACCAAATGATATGCAAAAAAAAATTGGGAAGTGGATGTCAGGAAAGAAGTGTAGAAACCTGGAGTGAACATCTAGAAAGAGAGAGGATGTCTAGGGTGCACGTACAGAAAGAGAAAGGATGTCTACAACGAAAGAGTTCTTGGTAGTGGATATCTAGATGGATGCCATGGAAATGTGAGTATCCACAAAGGAAAAGTCACCTCAAGGACGAGCTTCCATAGAAAGGGAATTAAAGAACATGCGTGGCACCTAATGTTTAAATAAGGGGAGTAGATATCCAAAGAGGAGTGAATCTGCAATGGAAATCAGCAACTCAAATTACGCAAGAACGTAGGAAGTCGCAGCAGACAACAATTGCATGGACTTGAAAGTCCAACAAACTCGAATGCTCCGGCTTGCTCGGACACTGAAACTGACCATCCCAAAGATTGATTCTTCAAGTAGAAACTTGGAGAAGAAATTATACCCAAGAGGGTACAAGTTGGTCTGGAAGGCTGCCTAGTTACAACCTCCGAGTTTAATGGCAACCCTTGTTGAAAAAGGGATGCCCTCCAACTTGATAGTTCGAGGGTTTTTGCAACCCTTCTGACAATTCAACAAGGAAAAAAGGTGAGAAGGATGTAACAAGTTGAAGAAGCAAGAGCAACACTCACAACACTCACACTTTTGAAATTTACACACATGGATTGGCAACAATCCGAGAAATGTGGCTTTTGCAAGAAACTTCCGATGGTAGTAGAAACTAACTCAATTTTCTAGGATTCAAAAACTTTATAACAATGCTCCTAAGTAAGGTATAAATACCAACACTAATTAAGGTTAAGGTTCTTATGACAAAATACAATGACCCTCACAAACAAAACACTTACTATTATTCTCAACTAGAACAAGGTCCAACCAAGAACACTCATTCTAATGTAAATTAAAACAACTTGCAACAACACAAATTACATAAACTAAAATAATGAATAAAATCCTTAAAACGTAACCAAGTTCTTGAACAACACAAAATGAACTTGTAGGTTCTTGTAAAGCTCATGTTTAACCTTTCACCTATGTTTCAACTTGAACATACTCATGATAGATTTGGTTACTAGTTGGAAAGAAATAATGATTTAAGTATATTATTCCCCTTGTCACCTACAAAACAAACATTAAAAATATTGTTAGAGTAGCTCCATACTTGATTGTAATTAGAGGCAATCCATGGCATATCAGATAGTGAGTCAAAATGAGATCTTCTTGTAGTGCCTAATGGAAACTTAAAGTCATCCGAAGAGTGAATTCTGGATTTAACCTGCACGTTATATGTGTCTCAATTGAGACTGATTTTCAATATATGAGTTTGTGTCAAAAGGTGCGATATTGAAAGGAAATAATGCATCGTACAAGATAGTAGAGATTGATACGGTTAGGATCAAAATGTATGATGGAGTTGTAATACCCGAAATTAAGCTGGGAATAAGGGTAATAATAATCATGAATTATTTGAGATTTTGAGATGATTTTATTATGGATTTTAATACCCCAAAAATAAGTTGGTATAATTAGTAATGAATATTGGAATTGTGAAATCTGTGAAAATTTTGATAAGCAATTTTTATGTGTAAATTTTTTGCTTAAAAATTGGTCATGACGTTAAATAATTGATGCGAATTCATGCGTAGCGGGCACATGTGAGATTTTGGTCAATAAGTCAAATTGGTGGAATTGAAAATTCTCGAACGAAAATTTAAATTGAGAAACGGAATTGGAGAATTAAATTGGACCGATAAACGTCATTTGAAAATGTTTGGAATGAGGCTGGAATTTGGAAATAAGTTAATTAATATATGATACATATATTAATATATATGTATTTATATATTTAATTAAGTGAAGTGAAATAAAGGTTAAAAATTAAAAATAAAATGAGGAAAAAGATGTTGAAAGGACGAGAAGATATAGGCGAAGAAAAAGATTTAAAATGAGAAAAGAAATGGAAAAAAGGGAAGGTGGACTACGAAAAGAAGGAATATAGAAAGGAAGAAAGAAATGCTTAAATAAAGGAAAAGATTAAAAAGAAGAAAGGGGGGGGAAAAGTCAATTTGAGAGGGAAAAGAATATATGGGAAATGATTAAATAAAAGAAGAAAATGAAAAAAAAAAAAACAGAGTGAAGAATAAAGGGTTTGTTTTTTTTTTCTCCTCATTCTTCCTTCAATTGGGGACTTCGCGAGAGAGAGGGGCGAAAGGGCGTCGACTAGCAAGTTCCCACAGCTTCATCTCAGAGCATTGTGCAAGAGAGGGCTCCTGTCCGAGAGCATTCTAAGACGACGAGCAAACCGTTTGGTCGACGGAAGTGGAGGTCGGATGAGAAATCACGAATGCAAATGAACGCTTCACGCGAGAACGGAACCACGACAGTGAGGGCTACGGGAGCTGTACTCTCCAACCTTTCCGATTTTGGTGAGTAATGTAGTGTGCTTCATTGATTTTGATTCATTTGAAGTTGGATTTTGGGATTCTAGACTTGATGTTGGATTTCTACCTTGCTGTTTTGGATGAAAATAGACGCCTGGTTCTGATTTATTTGGATCCCTATTTTGATAATGTTAGCCTTAGATTTGTAAATATTCTGTTGGATGGAAAATGTCAATAATCTGCCCTGTTTTGTTAAGGTTCTGTTGGGTCTCTCGGCTACGTTGAGTTTTGGTTCCAAATTATTAATGTTGTGGAGCTTAAGATTGAAAACCGTAGGAGAGAGGAATTATTTGATTTATTGTTAGTCATTGATGAATCTGAAGATATCAGTTTGGGTTACGATTTTGTTTGGATTCTGCTTGGAAGTTGGTCCTTGTTTTTGCTTGGTTCTGAATTGATTTCGGTGGCCTTTGTTCTATAGAATAATGTTGCGAATATTTAGTTGTTGCTTTGCTTTTTCCATACTCTTGGCTGATTGGGGAAACTTTTGACTTATTGGGTCTGTTATGTCCATTGGTTTGAACTCTGTTGGTTGAAATTATTTCTATCCATTTATAACATTGATAAAATGTTTAGGGTTGAGTAATGTTTGAATGATGCCCTGTTTAGTTCCTTTTGACCTAAGATGACGAGGATTGTATATTCTAGGGATTGTTTTGTGTACTCACAGATATAAGAGAACTCTTGAGGACTATAGTTGGATTAATGTTAAATGTCTGTTATTGGGATGTATCACTTATTGTTTAGTGAAGAATTGTAAATGTTCTTTGGATGCCCTGTTTACATTTACTAAGTGATGTAGTTAGAGAGTTCAGAGGAGGGTTTTAGAAGAGTTTTCTTACGATAATAAGCATGATGATATGTGTTAAGCTTCGTCTTGACATAGGATTCCTTCACTTCTTCTTGAGATGTATTCATGAGATTTTTCCATAGTTGACATGTTGTAGACTCGGACGAGTTTGAGGACATCGAGCCAGCACCTGCGGTTGCTGCTCCTTCGGATACGAGAAGGGACCGTCGTTGAGGTAGGGATTTTATACCTGCTTGCTTTGCATATCCCATACCATCATTTTTTTAAAAAAAGAAAAATAATATTTTGTGGATTCCCACATATGCATAAAAACCGACGGGGACTGATCGACAGCACGTCTGATTTTATTATATTTATGTACACGAGTTTTACACGTTTAAATTATGTGCATAGTTTTCATGGTACGTGATATCTGTTTTGGGGGCAATACTCTGAACGGTCTTGGTTTCAGAGTATCATGAGGCATCCCCGGTACGTCTCTTGCTACGTGGAGACGATTGTTTGTACACTATGCGTGAAAATTTTGATTGGGAAGGTGATGATGCTTCCTTGGATTCGAATTCCTAAACTTGTCCTAGGTGTATTTGATTCAAGTTTGTCGGCGCTGAGCTTGGCTCGTCGGCAAACTTGAGACTGAGTTTATCGGCGCTGAGCTTGGCTCGTCGGCAAACTCATGACGTGATTCGAGTTTTGTCGGCGTTGAGCTTTGCTCGTCAGCAGACTAGGGTTTTCTCAATACGAGTTTGTCGGTGCTGAGCATGACTCATCGGCAAACTTGGGACATGATTTGAGTTGTATTGGCCCTCAACTTTGGCTCGTCGGCAGGACTTGGGTGATGATTTGGGTTGGGTTGGCACTGAGCTTGGCTCGTCGGCAAAACTCGAGGTGATGAGCCAAGTCAACAGATCGTCGTTGCTTTATTTCGGATGTATGAGTGTGATGATGGCCACCCTTCCGTGTGATTGACCAGAGGTGTCCTGAGTGACCTCTTTTTTCACTGGTGATGATTTTGAGAGTGAAATCAACGAGGATATTTTTTAGTATAGCTGTTTATGTAAACAACAGTGTTTTCTACAATATCTCATCGGGGCCCTTTGAGGTTGGTTTGCCTTAAAAAAGATGTAAATGATTTTAAAAACGTTTTGATAAAAATGCATAGGCCCTAAAAAGAATCAAAGTTTTGATAAAGGAAAGGTAAAACAAGTTTTTTCACGCGTTTGGTGATAAGTATAAATTTCCTACTAAGTTAGTCACTCATCCTTTAGACTACATTTTTCTCAGGTAGAGATAGGAACACCTAGAGTGTGGACACATTAGACTTGTGAAGTTCTAGCTTTTGATTGCAGCTAACTTGCTTCGCTTTCCTTTGGTTAATTATATTTTCTCCTGGTAAGAACTAATGGTTTCTGTAATATTCTATGTTTTAGAATTTTGGATGTATGGACATGGATGCATAGTTTGTTTGGATGTAACTTATGTTTCTGCAATTTAACTCTTGCAATCACTATGAGGACCGTGATCCATCACATGTGGGTTGCGGCTAGAAAATTATTACAAGTCTTCTGCTAAATTTCAACTAGCTTTGGGCTGAGCGATTGGGTCTTCTACGAGGACCTAGTCATTTGGCCCGACGTTTCTGTCTGGCCTGTCTCAGGGTCGTGACAGGAATGGATTGAAGATTTATGACAAGTTATCTTAAGTGGTGGTTTATGGTTTGAGGAATTGTAAAACAGTAAAGAAAATGAATAAATTATTAAAGAAATGATTGAGTTTATAAAATGGCAATGAGCAAGAATTATAATGGCATATGGAAGTGGAAGTTGATCCATCGATCAACTGTTAGAAAAGAAGGAATCGGTCGACTAAATAGTCGACTGCTAAATATTATATGGTGCTCCTAGGTTTTGCGATCGAGTAAGTGATGTGTCCCAAGACCCTACCGTCTGAGTCGAGCCATGATGCTCCTTTCTATCTAATAAGTTATTATTTTGCAGGGCTAACAATCCATGGGAGTTTACGGAGAAGCCAACACATGAAGACAAGGAAGTTCCATACCTCGTTCTCAAGTGGAGCCATGCAAATCTTAATCGGCTTAGGCCATATTATCCCCGCTTGGAAGAGCTTACATATGCCGAAGACACCAAGGTCGTTTAAGAGTATTTTATTGAAGTTTCACGTTAAACTTATGGTTTTAAATGTTTGGGATTTCTGGATGACAGGTTAGGATTTAGTTTTGTGGAATTAAAATTTTTTTTTGTTGATGTAGGAATGGAGATGATCGGTTTGCATATAAGCTGAGCTCTCATGCCCAAATTTTGAAGTTTCAAGGGTAAAGTTGTAATTATTTTGTTATAACTTTAGAGTGTTATTTAGGGCACTCTAAGGGAACCTTAAGAGCACTTTTGAAACCTAAAATCTGATTATTGAATCTTTGTGAAAGTTTTCTCTCTACCCCTTTTTGGTGGTTTGGTTTTGCTTCACGGCTTCACCTCCATCATCATAGTCGTCTCTTTTGTTCTTGCGTGGCCTAGGAAGAGAGTACTCATACTACCTCTTCCAGCAACTTCATCTCAAGGTTGTCCTTGTGGCGTGGAGGTAGAAGACTACGACAAAAGCTAGGTTGGAGTGGTGTTCTCCAAAACATCCGAACAAGTCGCCTCTCTTTGCCGATTGGGAGATCGTGGACCAACTTAGTGCCCTTAGTTCCATTGATTCTCCAAAAAGGTCCGTCTATAAATTCACCCCTAATTTGTTATTGTTCTATAATTGTGAAGTTTGGGGCTTTATTTGGTGATTTGGAAAAGTAAATTGAAGCAATACATTGTTACCAATTTTGTTATCGCAAATCTGTTTTGGATGCTAACCCTAGATCCGCGATACTCATAACTTCGTTTGAATGACGCCTTTCAAGCTGAATTTTTCTGGTGATTTAATATAGTGTGACTACTAGCTGCTCTGTAAATTTGAGCTCCCAAGCTCTTATGCAATTGAAGTTATAATTGTTTTAAATGTAGTGTTCAGGTTTAGCATATAGCCGATTATAAGATCCGATTGTTTGTTGCCTTGAAGTTTCGGACCTATCAGTAAGCGATCGAGAATGTCGTTGAGAAGATCGACAGAAATATATTACAAATTGCATCTTAGTTCTGCAGTCGACGAAGCGGTCAAGCAGTTAAGATTTGGTCGACGGCTAAATATTACACAGATGATTCTTCTGAGGCATTCAATAGAGCGATCGAGTATCATCAATCAGAAAATAGGACAGAGGAAAAATGAAGGTTGGCATGTGGGAAGGGTCGAACATATGCTCGACCGATAAACTTGGATATGTGGGAACAATTGATCAAGTGATCGACTGGTCCCACTGAAGAATTTTACTGGTCGATCTTATGCGGTTTTTAGTTACCGAAGAGAAATGCATATCCTGAGACACTGTGTTTATTTGGTTTCTCCACGTGTCTTTTGTACAAATGTCAGTATATTGGAGAGGTTAGGTGAGATGTTTGGGATAAGTGAAGCATATGAGGGAATAGAAAATAGAGGCGAAAGAGTGAGGAGTCTCTCACTCTGTAGAGAAGAAAAGCAAAGAGAGCTCCAGGGAAGGGAAGAGAAAGAGGAGGCCGTGAGAAAAAGCAGAGAAAGACAGAAGAGAGAAATAAAAGAGAGAACAAGAAAAGGAGAACGAAAGCCTTCTTTGTGAACCGTGAGAGAAAGACAAAAAAGAATAGAGTGGAACAGAGAAAGAGAGAATCAGAGAGTGAGAGAGAAGGAAAACAGAGAGCCTCTAGAAGAAAAGAAATACAGAGGAGAGAAGGAGAGAGATGGAGCAGTAGTTTTTGTGAAGGTTTGCAAGGGAAAGGGTGAGTCCCTGGATTAAGGAAATGGTAGAAGGAAGTAAAGAAGAAAATGAAGAAGCAGGGGAAGGAAGGTTGGTTCTCGGGCCCTTGAGTCTTCAGGTAAGAAGATTTCCTTCATTCTTCTTATGGTTTTTATGTGAAGATTATACTATGAAAAATAAATGAATAATAAATGTGATGCACTGCTGTTGTAACGCCCCGCGTTTTTAAGCCTTTTTCTTACTTTCATTTATAGCCATAAAAAAAATTTCTTAAATTTATTTAAAACATGTATTAGAAAATTTATTCGAAAACATATCAAAGTAAAATGAGGAGAAATAGATGACAAATTTTCTAAACATAGTTTCAATACTTCCAACAAAAGTCCATGGTTGCAAAATGTTTACCATATTCAAAATCCGAAGTTAACTATTCAAAATAACCAACATTGTTTTTCATGAGCCATAACAATCAGGACGAACCTGGCTGATAACCCAAGAGCTCGTCCTGTAATACTTCCTCAGTTTGCATGTCACATGTCTCATAATGATCACCTACAGCACGAGATAAAACAATGAGCCTAATGCTCAGTAAGAATTAGAATGAAATGCAATGCAAATACTCATGCGTGCTCATGCAATGCATTTTATAAAAGAACCTATCTTTTCTTTTATACCAAGAGAAATGATACATCCTATGGTCATGAGGCTAACCATCACTCTGATGAGGAGATACATCCATTAGGAGTGTTACCACCGATGACCGTCACCATTCTTTTTTGTTTTCAAGTGTTGAGGATTTCAGTACAAGAAAAGAGGATACATCCTATGGTTCATGTGGCTTAACTGTCACTCGCTCACTACATGGGAGGAGATACATCCATTAAGGGTGTCATCACCAATGGACCATCACCAAATCTCCTGAACCCCCACATGCCTATTGATGTTTATTATCCATGTCATATAGTATGTCAACAATTTCATAAACTCTAATCATGATGGATGAATGTCATTTACAATTCACAAATATATATACAGAATATGGAAACAAGATATAAAAGCAGTGTCATAATAGTTCATGCTGAAGCTAAAACAATCAATTTCTATTATCTAGCATTTTCTCAATAGTTTATAAGGCACAATTAAGAGAACTATCAATTAAATTAAACATTTGTTGACAGGGAGAAATTCGTAATTTATTAATAAGGAGTAATTCATATTTCAACTTCAAATGGAGCAGTTTATGTTTTAATTTCATAGGATAATTTATGCTTTAATCAATTAATAGAGAGTAAGTTATATATTAACTAATAGAGTACAAATTGACAGAGAGCAAGTATTTGACAGGAAGCAATTTAGGCATAATGTAACCGAGGGCAATTCTTTATTATCCATTTCCCTACATCACGGCTAACTACAATTCACAGGACATTTAGTTAATAGAAATCATCCATTAAATAACTGCACTTCACGGACAGCTTTTCAAAACCATAATCCAATTTTCTCATCATCTATCATTGACAATGTTACATTCCTTTTATTCGTAGCAGATTAATAGTTGACAACAAATATATAAGTACGCAATCAACAAATCATACTGCTTATTCATAACAGATTAACAAATAGCAGCAAATAACCATAGCAGAATTCAACTTAACAGCTTATTAACATTTGACAAGAATAATTCAAAGCAGTAATCTCATCCAATTATCATTGACAATTTTTGTTTCTTTTAACAGCAGCATAATAGCAATTATCAGCAAAAAGTCAAGGCAGTAATCTACATTTTGCAGCAAATAACCAGAGCAGAAATTAACACCAACAAGACAGTCCCGCGATGTAGGGCCTCCACTGGCCACATACATCCCAATTCTTACCTTCAACATAAATGTCACTCCACAGCAGGTCACTTCACAGCCACGACAACCACCAATGCAGCAACGCGCCCAGGAATTTTCAAGACAGGAGCTCACCCTTTTTGCACTCAACTAACGGAACACTCTTCACTCACAGGATGGAAATGTAGCACCCTCACTTTTCCTTCACTTCCTCTCGGTCGCAGCTTGGTAGTGCAGAGTTCAGAAGCCATCATCCAAAGCCATCATCTTATAGACGAAGGAAGACCCACGTGAAGGCTAGGGATTGATGGATATTTGCCCAAACTAAGGGAGAAGGTCTAATGCAAGAATGCCACGTGGAAAGTTGCTATCTTTTTGGGGAGGAGGAAAAAATTTTTTGTTGGAGGAGAAGGGGAATGGCTGATAGAAAATAGATTTCTCGCTTTAAATAGGTGTTTTGATCGAAGGAGTCATCTGAAACATCGACTGCATGATGACTGAATTTCCAAATTTTGCTTCAATTTTGCGTTTTTTGGTCGCACCCTGCAACCGTATCCCAACCAAAGACTTGACCACAAAATCGACAAATTTGACAGATTTGAAACTTGATATTTTTTCTGTCTCAAATCATGTCCTCAACCACAACCGTGTTGTGTCCGAAAACCCCAAAATATAATTTGGAATGCATTTTTATCAAACTCTCAACCTCAACCTCAACCGCGTGATGACTGAAAGTGCTAGGGAGCAACCTTTAATGCATTTCGATCACGATACGTGACCAAAACCTCAATTGCCTGCTGACCAAAAACCCAAAATACACTTCCCTCAACAATTTATACTTTAAAAATTCCAATAATATTTCAACCCGCATTCCCATTGCATCGAATAACAAAATTGACAATTATGAAACATATTTTCTTTTTATAAAATATTTGTTCATTCCATATAATCTTTTACATAGTACATGGAGGATTTATCCGGGCATTACAGCTGTTGATTTTGGTTATGGTTATGTTTTGTATTCTGCGCTTAATGGTTTTAATGAAGAGGTTAATCTGTTAAATGTGATTTAGCCACTGCCTTGTGCGGTGCTCTGTGGATATAATGTTAAGATGTTTATACTATGTGAATGAGAGTTGTTCCCTATTATAGCTACTATTCTATTAATGGTTTGAGAATTTTTTATGCCACTATTGCCTTGTTAATTATGAAGAGTATTAAGGGTTTATTTTTGGTCAAGGAAGAATTAGTCTCTGTTGATTGGAACTATATGCACATGTGGTTTACAGAAGGAAATAAGTATGAGAAATTGATGGAAATGTGGAATAAAATTATAATGGATATGCATGCCATTAAGTTATAGGTCTGAGAGTTTGGGATGGTTGATTATGTATTGATAATTAAGTGTTGTTGATCTATGAAGGTACTGTGAAGGTATTGTGAAGGCTGACTTGAAGTGCTAAGCTCCCTAAGGCTTGGAGGTAAGTGTTTTGGTCTTTTGGGGCCCTACATCACAAGAGTTAGGATTTGTATGATGCCTGCATTTAATATATTTACTAGATGTAATAGGTTGTGATCATGTCCTGAGGATGTATTGCTACATGATGTTGTGTTTATTAGAATTATGTTCTTTTAATGATATGTTTATTAGTTTTAAGTTAAGGATAATGATAATAGGATTAAGCATGTTTTGAGGATTATAGGATTGATACGGATCATGCTTTGAGGATATAGTATTGTATGCATTCATGAGCATTGCATGCATCATGGTTTTCAAAATGTTACGAAAGTGGTTTTAAGCATGGTTTTTTTAAAGGAAATGTAAACAGAACGAAATGTGAATAAACATAAATAGATATTTTTGTGGACCAGTAGGTAAAGCCCGATATAGAAACCAAAGATAAGTAAATAGATGTTTTTGTGGTCCGGTAGATAAATCTCGACATATAAACCAAAGATAAGTAAATAGACATTTTTGTGGTCCGGTAGGTAAAGCCTGGCACAGAAACCAAATATAATTAAATAGATGTTTTTGTGATCCGGTAGATAAATCCTGACACATAAACCAAAGATAAGTAAATAGACGTTTTTGTGATCCGGTAGGTAAAGCCCGGTATAGAAACCAAAGATAAGTAAATAGACGTTTTTGTGGTCCGATAGGTAAAGCTCGACACATAAACAAAAGAAATAACAGTAAAAAGGCAAAAGAAACTAATATGTGAAAGATAAACAAAAATGAAAAGGAAAATAGTAAACTGCATATGAATTTTCAAAAGCTGCATGTGCATTGCATGTTTTATTTTATATCACTTACTGAGCATTAGCTTCATGGTTTAAGTCTCGTGGTGTAGGTACATGCCTGATCAGGATATTAGGATAAGAAGTAGTTAATGAAGGATTGCACACACAGATCTTGTGGCTGAGTAGGCTAAAGAATTAAAAGAAATGGTTTGTAAAAGGTTTTGTAAAGTTTTTAAATTGTATTTTTAAATGATTTGTTTTAGTTACAAAAGTCTTGCGCTGTTTTTTATAAAAGAAAAATACATTCAAAAAGATCTAAATCGAACAGAAGAAGTTTTAAATTTTACGCGCTTTCAAAATTACATGTTTTTAAAAAGAAAGAAAAACTGGGTCGTTACAGGAGTTGTCAGAACACTTAGTGATGTGCGACATGTTCTCGATCTAAAAGGGTATAGGTACACTAATGAAGGTGGAGTTTTAAAAATCAAAGGTGGCTCTCTCATTATGATGAAAGGGCAAAGAGATTCTAGAAATCTATATATTCTACAGGGATCTACAGTTATTAGAGATGTGGTAGTTAGCACTTCTTTGTCAAATGAAGATCTTTTCATATTGTGGCATATGCATTTGGGGCATATGAGTGAAAATGGGGGAGACTGAGATGAACAAAAGAGGACTTGTAAATGGTTATAGCACAAGTAAATTACAGTTTTGTGAGCATTGTGTTTTTGGGAAACAAAAGGAGTCATATTCACTTCAGGCACTCACAGTATGAAACAAACACTAGATTATATCAACTTGGATATTTAGGGACTAGCACCGATGTCTTCCAAGGGAGGGACACATTATATGTTGACTTTGATTGATGATTTTTTAAGAAAATTATATGCATTCTTTCTAAAAAAGAAGAGTGATGTATTCTCTACCTTCATGGAGTGGAAAACAATGATTAAAAAAGTAGACAGGGGAGTACATAAAACATCTTTGCACCGATAATGAGTTGGAGTTTTGTTCGGAAGAGTTCAACTTTTTCTATAGGATAGAAGAAACTTTGAGGCATTTGATAGTTTTGAGTACTCCACAACAAAATGGTGTGGCAAAGCAAATAAATAGAACTTTAATGGAGAAGGTTTGTTGTATGCACTCAGGTTTTGGTTTATCGAAGTTGCTATTATTGCTTGTTATCTCATGAATCATTCTCCATTGGCTGCTCTTGATAAGAAAATTATTGAAGAATTTTCATCTTGTACTACCACTGATTATTTAGTTTTAAGAATATTTGGTTGTTCTGCATATATTCATGTTTATAAGGGCAAATTAGAACCTAGATGACTAAGTGTTTATTTCTTGGATACAAGTCTTGTGTCAAGAGATATAAGTTATGGCGTCCAGAATCCAGGAAAGTATGATGACTTTGACTAGAATTTACTCTAGTAATCATGTTTTGAATAATTAAATGTGATTAAGTGATAAAAAGTCGTGAGTTGACTTTGACGAGGCAATTGATCAATCAATCAAGAAAACTTTTCCAAACTAAAAATAGATATAATAGTTTATACCTTTGATTATAAAATGGTGATGAAATTGGATCAATTGATTGTACTCTCATTAAGATATGAATTTTTGCACGAAAGTTAATAGATGTGCTACAAATTAGAAAAGTTACTGTTTAAGGTGAATTGAAGAGGTTATTTGATGTGCCACAGATTCTCTCCAATCACAATCAATCCTGAAGATTTTCTAACCATAATTTTAGTGTTTTTTTTTGTAGGTGTTCGTGGAGAAAATAGTAATATAAAAATCTATTACATCCATCAAACACCCCAGCATGACCCAGAGTTATTTAAGATAAGGCATAAGTGGAGATTCAAGCACAAGATTAAGAGAATTATGAAGCTTTCAAAACTGTAGACAATCTAACCCTTGTGCAGTATGTGACTTTTTTGGTAGCGTAGACAATCTTATATTGCAATGGTTTCTGCACAAAGATTGTAAGAGACATCTTAAGCTTTACATGAAGGGGTCTTTCATATCAATTGAATATGATTTGCTAAGGATCTGAGAGCTTTGTTTCAACAAATGAATTCTTTTCTTCTCACTTGGACTTTGGGCCCAAATCCATTTGAAGAAGGGCTTTGAAGATTAAACCCATTGGTTCATTTCTTCATTCAAGACTTGGACTCAAGGAAAGTAGCTTAGTTTCATTTTATGATTTTATTTGGATCATTTCATTGTAATTTGGATATGGCTATTTTGTTGTAGCTCTCGACTTGTCTAGTGGTTGAGAGCAACTTGTTGTTTGTTTCCTTTTTAGGTTAAGGGCAACCCTAATTTGAGGGGTATATACCCTCTTAAGGTTTGTCTAAACTTAATTTGAAATCAGCTGAAAAAATCTTTGAATAGGATTTGGAGTTCCCTCCATAATCAGCCCCCACTTCCTTTACTTTATACTCTTTTGATTGGTGATTTGATTTTATAAAATGAAGACAAGAAGTGGGGAAAATGCTGTCAAAAATTGGGAAGCAAATCCACCATCTATTCAAACAATCGAGAAGCAGCCATTGGAGGAGGCCGACACCGGTATGCAAGGCCAAATAGAAGAACTACGAAACACAATTGCCAACTTGCAACAAAGGTTGGAAGAGCTTAAAATCAATATGTGAAGGGCCCTAGAATGCCTTGGCCAAGGAGAAGAATAAGCACTTCCATGGATACTAGAGGCCGAGAGGGTGAAGAAGATGAAAATTGGGAGACTAATTTTGAAGATTTACATAGTTCGAGGTATTCTAATGAACCCTTTGATTATTTGAGACATATGAAATTTTTCATACTTGTTTTTAAGGGTTCTAGTAATGGTTATGTCTTTCTTGATTGGTTGGAAAGAGTGGAGAAATATTATGAATGCTCTAATTATTTGGAGAAGAAAAAAATCCAACTAGTTTCAAGTTAACCAGTTATGCTAGTTTATGGTGGGAAGACTTGAAAAATCAAAGGATACATGATGAAATTCTTACTTGGAGTATGATGAAGAGTTTAATGGGAAAGAGATTTGTTCCAAACCATTATAGACGAGAGCTTTTTCTTAAAATGCAATGTTTGAGGGAAGGGGCACTCCATGTAGAAGTTTATGTTACCGAATTTGAAACCATCAAGTTTAGATGTGGAATTGAGGAACTAGAAGAGCAAGAAATTGTTAGGTTCATTAAGGGCATGAATAAAGAGATTCGTGATGTTTTGAAGTTGCATATATGTTGTTCCTTGGATGATGTAATACAATTGGCAATCAAAGTTGAAAGACAACACAAGAGGATCAACAAAAATTACAGCTCACAACCAAGCACTAAGGGTCCGGATGTTTACAAACCTCAATCCAATTCTCATGACAAGTCCTTCCCAAGCAAGAGCACGGTTACAAAAGGCCAAGAAGAAAAGAAGAATGTGGGAGAGCCCTCATGACCAAGGGGTAGAGACAATAAGTGCTTCAAATGTCTTGTTATGGTCACATTGCCTCTCAATGCTCGAACCAAAGAGTTTTGTTTCTCAAGGAAGATAAAGGGAATGAAGAAAACTTCTTGGCAGCAACTGATCAAGAAGAAAAATTGAAAGGACTTATTTATGCTCATGAAGAGCCATTACTCATGACGGAATCCCCAATGGATGAGAAAGTTTGTCTTAAAGAAGAAATCTTCCAAGATACTCATGAAGAGGGTGAAGATGAATTGTTGGTAGTGAATAATGAAGAAAAGGAGCTACAAGAGAAATTTTTTTATGCTCAAGAAGAACCTCTCCTCATGGTGATTCAAGAGCCTGTAACTCTCCTAACACGAGAAGAGGAATTTCAAAAGGAGTAAATTTTTTATAACCAATGTTGGGTCAGGGACAAAGTTTGTTCTCTGATCATGGATGAAGGGAGTTGTGTCAATATGGCATCTATGGTTATGGTTGAGAATGTTGGTTTGGAAACTATGTTGCATCCAAATCTTTTTATTCTAAAATGCAAGAATGGAGACTCAAAAAAAATAATCGATGCTATCTCAAAGATGTATGTACCATTAATTAGTTTGATTATTGGCTTCTTAGAATTGGATGGATTGAATGTTCTAATGTTATTGGTACTAACTTTGCATTATGGAATGACAATTTGGATGAAGTGATTGAGGATGGTGTCTTTAATTATAATGGAAGTTCAATTGTAGTTAACAACTTTTGCATGCCAAGTTTTGGAGTTAGAGAGTTGTTGAACCGAAGGTTTCTTGGTGTTAAACTTAGTAGCTATTATTGGGATAGAAGGTAAAATTATAATTTGATAAAGCCTCTGAATTTTAATGATATTGATACTGATTTGGCTCCTTTATAAGATTCTTGTAGCAACAAGGATGATGATGGTTTCATTAATCTTGATTAATGTTTATTAAATGATATGGAGAAGTGGCATAAAAAGCTCATTGGCAAGAAGGATAAGTCAGAGTTATTTGAAAACTTAGGAGTCTCATGCAACTTCAAAATCAATGACCTATTTCCATATTTGATGAAGAAGTAGTGAAAAAACCATTGGATTTGAGGTTAAATCCTGTTGAACCCTAGGAGGATGATGTGTCACGGTTTCCCTCCATTCACAATCAAGCCTGAAGATTTTCTAACCATAATTTTAGTATTTTTTTTTTTGTAGGTGTTCATGGAGAAAAGAGTAATATAAAAATCCATTACGTCCATCAAACACCCTAGCATGGCCCGAAGTTATTTAAGATAAGGCATATAAGTGGCAATTCAAGTACAAGATTAAGAGAGTTATGAAGCTCTCTCAAAACTGCCCGACAATCTAACCACTGAGCTGTATGTGACTTTTTTGGTAGCCTATACGATCTTATATTGAAATGGTTTCTTCACAAAGATTGTAGGAGACATCTTAAACTTTCCAAGAAGGGGTCTTTCATATCAATTGAAGATGATTTGCTAAGTCAATGGAGTCTGGATCAGAGAGCTTTGTTTGATCAAATAAAGTATTTTCTTCTCACTCGAACTTTGGGCCCAAATCCATTTGAAGAAGGGCTTTGAAGATTAAACCAATTGGTTCATTTATTCATTTAAGACTTACGACTCAAGGGAGGTAGCTTTGTTTCATTTTATGGTTTTATTTGGATCATTTTATTGTAATTTGGATATGGCTATTTTCTTGATGCTCTCGGCTTGTCTAGTGGCCGAGAGCAACTTGTTGTCTGTTTCCTTTTTGCGATATGCTTGTTATTTTTGGTTTAGGGCAGCCCTAATTTGACGGATAGATATACCCACTTAAGGCTTTTCTAAACTTAATTTGAAATCAGCTGAAAAAATATTTCCATAGGATTTGGAGTTCCTTCCACAATCGGCCCCCATTTCCCTTGGTGAGAATCTGAGAGAGTGAGTGTCAAATATTAAATCATCATTGTTCCCTGCAAGTCTTGTGGTGATTTTTCTTACCCTAATTCTTCCTCCACTTTCTTCCAAAGGTGGACATCCTTAATAAATATTTAGAAGGCTTGCTAAGAACCAAGTTGGAGTGGCTTCCTTGTTGGAGTCCATTTAAGTCAATAGGTGCAATTTAGGCACCCATTCGGACTAGCTTGCATCCTTTAGTACACAACTTTCATTCCCAAGCGTTTCTATCCCTAATTTTTGGAGGTTCTCTTGTTCACTTACCGAGAGGTACGTGGTCCAAATTTCACACGTTTTGGACATGTTTTGAGTGAATTGTGTTTGTTACCATTTTGAGCTGAAAACTACCTTTTGGTGTCTTTTCGAACAGACCCAAGTTTGTTCGCATAATTTTGTCTTCCATGAGTATTTTCTTATGCTTTTTGGAGGGTGTCATAATGCCTCTGTGATTATAGTGCGGTAAAAATTTCAAGTCATTTGGATGTCAAACAAATGGGTTACACATTCGGCCATTTCATTTTCTGTTTTCTAGCTGGAATAACAGCTAGCACCAAAAGGGCTCAAGCTCTCCCACCCATGGTGCATCATTATTTTGATTATAAATTCAAACCATTTTAAGCTCATAAAATATACACATAAATGAAGCATATGACTTTGGATTGAAAAGATTTGGATGTATGTAATAAAAGTTATACAAGTTTCATATTAGATGAGTCTAAAACTGCACTGTTTTGGAATATGTCTTTAAGTTGAACTTTAGAGTTAGAATTTGGAGAAGTTTAAAAAAGGCGAAATGTTCCTCACACATTGCGTTATGGGCCCATGCAATAACATTGGACAACTAATGGGTTATGACATGTGTCACCTATGGATTAATGACTATGTATGTGATTAAGGTGTAATTAAGGGATGATTAAGGTTAATTAATCATAATTAATCATAATTAATTATGATAATCATGGTGATTAGCTTAGAACTAATTTAGATTAATTATTTTAAGCTAGGAGTGGTTAAGGATAAATAACTATGGTATTTGTATGAATTTCCATAGTTTAAAGGGTAAAATAATAAATTAGAAGGACAAAATGGGTAAATTTGTAAATTACCTTAAGAACTCCCAAGAAGCTTGAAGAAAGGCTAAGGATTCAGCTATTTTTGTTCTAAACCAAAGGAAAAGGAAGAGAAAAAAGAAAAAAATTCCAAAGAGGTAAAAAATTCTAGCCTAAGTATTTTATAGACTATGTTAAATATTAAATAGTTTAGATTGAAATTATGGTATGTATAATAAGGACTATTTCCATGGGTGACTTTTGGTATAAGAGATTTGAAGAAATAATAGATGATGATATTGGATTTTGAGTGGAAATGATTGAATGAAATATGACAATTATATGAGTTAATGATTATTGCTCATAGATGGTTTTGGCATGTAAATTATCATGTGCATTGGGTAGAAGAAGTTGAATCTTTGATTATGAATTAAGATTCATTGAATACATCTATAATTGATGATGGTTTTAATTGGTTAGATATAATCATGAATTGGATATGCTTTGATGGTTTAAAGATCCAACAAATACAATTCATAAATAAATATATGAAATAAGAGAAATAAGTGCTCTTGAATAAATATGAAATGTTTTTTATGAGAAAGCATGAATTATGGAGTTAGATAATTAGAGCTAATAATGTTTTAGGTTATATTGAATGGAAAAGAGGTGTTGATGATTGATTAAAGTCATGAAAGTGGTTGAATTTGATAAATAAAAATTTTATGGGAGTAGGTTTCCACAACAGAAGTGTGAATATCATGGAAGTGTAAGCATCCGCGAGTGTGTTGACGTTAATTAATTATTTGAGGAAATAATAATTATATTCTTCTGTAACAATCCGATACTAACTTTTTCCGTTAAGCAATGTAATTAAACTTTGGAGATAAAATTTCATGATACAACTCATTTTTTTACGCATTAAGTAGTGGCTTGCAAATTCGTGGGAATTATTCGTATGAAAGTCAAGTTGAAAATGTGAAGGGAATGGAATTTTGGTCTTTTCGTACGACTTTGAATGATTTTGGACGAGGTGGACGCAAACGAACGTTGTGCGTTTGAATCTGTCCGAATTCTAGATGAATTCGGACGACTCTGAACGATTTCGGATGAGGCGGACGTAGGCGGACATTGTGCATTTGAATCTGTCCAAATTCTGGGCGAATTCAGACGACGCAGACGATATCTCGGACGTCATTTTTGCGTCCAAATTCTAGATTTGGACGGTAGGGGCAGAATTCGGACGCACCCTCTCGTTCGAATCCTCCTAGAACAGCGACAGAACTGATTTTCAAATCAGCAGAGAGCGACGTCAACCAATAAAAACATGGCTTCTCAACACAAAATCACATGAAATGGCCGCCCAACAGGGATTTGTTCCCTGCTCCTCTTGCCTCCCGTACGGTTTGCCCCCAGGTGAGAGAGGGAGCCTTTACTTATCTCCTGCTTCTTTCTCTTCTCCTTTCCAGCGTTCGTTGTTCTCCCTAGAGAGTTACTGCTAGAGGTATGGAGCTGCGGGGAGAAGTTGCTTCATCAGTGAGGTAAGGATATGGGTTGTCTTGGCCAGGTGGAGGCCCTACAGCCAAGTATGCTTTGTGTGAGTGATTTATTTCATTGTATTCTGTAGTTCTTGTAGTTGTCGTTGGTTTTACTGTATGCTATAACTCTCACGTTTTCCTCTTGATGCCTTGCTAGTCGCTGCATTTTTTTTATTTGTGTTAAATGTGAAAGTGCTAGTTAAGCTTGAATGAACCAAAGAGATGATATTTGAAATGAATGAGAAGTATGAGCTAGTTCTTGTCAGATTTCCAATAACGATAAGGACTATGTTTTGTTGACTATAGTCTTATTGTTCCTATTGTGGTTGGGTGATTGACCGGGATGTAATCTATAGTGTTATGTTAAAATGTTCAGTCTATTTCTGGTTGTCTTTAAATAAAATGAGCTATAATTTTATTACTCTGCTGTAAACACATTCAGTAGTTCTATTTCCCTTGTTATATGAGTACGTTGTGCTAGTATTTTACTGTCATAACTCGTAGATACTATCAAAGATATAAAGAATGGTTTCGTTAAGCCCATTCGACGTTTGGTTACTACTGTTTGACTGTTTAAGACGCATATTTCATTGTTTTGCTAGTTACTGCTTACTGCTGGATTGATCGTTTACAAGCATGTCTCCGCCGTTTCGGTTCGATTATAACTATTTATTAGTACTACTGATTTTGACTGATAACAATATGTTTTCACTGCTCTATTTGGACATTGTCATTGTCGTTTATGTCATATAAAAGCATGCTTAGTGTTCACTTACTGCTATTTCGTCTAGTCAATTAAAAAGCATATGTTCACTATTCTTTTTGATTCATTATTCACCGTTATACTAGTTGAATAAAAGCATGATAGCGTTCACTTATCGCTATTCGGTTAGTTGATTAAAAGCATGTTTAGATGTTGTAATTTACTACTGTTTAGTTGATTAAAAGCCTATTAGATGTTGTAATTTTGTACAAGTTGATTGGAAGCATTTTTAGATTTATTGCTGTAGATAATCGATGATACGCTCATTCATTGTTTCGTCCTCCATATGCACTGTGGTATTTTAGTTATTAAAAAGCATGATTCGGGGTATGGTTCGATATTCTATTTCATAGTCATTACTGCTATTTAATGCCGTTAAGAAGCATGATTCGTAAGCAATATACATATCGTCATTTTACTTGTTATTAACTTCTGCTGTTTCATTTAGCCATTTAAAAGTATGACTCGTAGACAGAACTCGTTGTTGACTTATTATTATTTTCCGTTGAGTTAATTGTTTATAAGTAGTATTGCAGCACGCTTAGATGTTTATATTCTCCGCTGTTTCGTTTAATCATTAAAAGCATGTTCAACTATTTTGTTTCGATATTCCTCATTGTTGCTATCGTCGAATTAGAAGCATGTTCTATGGTGGGTTATTTGATTTCTAAATGTTGTATGCGTTCTTCTTTATAGTTCACATGTATCTGTGAATGTGTCTGGCTTCCCTTGTATGTTTTGGATGCCGCTCTTAGATTATCGCTTGTAGTTCTTAATGGAATGTTCATATGTATGTGCTACCTTTAACAATGTATGTGTGATTTACTTTCCATAATAGTGTTACTTAATTTGAAAGGGTTAGGCTTTATCCATGTTAATAGAAACCAGGTAGGGGGTACCCCCTCGGGGTGGTACCCACATGCATGAGTGAGGAAAACGCTAAGAAGAAGAATGTTTCGGGATGGACGGGATACGCCCATCACTGAAAGAAACCCTCCGGCGGGATACGCCGGAAGGGAAGAAACCCTGAAGGCGGGATACGCCAGAAGGGGAGGAACCTTGAAAGCGGGACACCCCGGAAAGGGGACGAATAGGGAGTTGGGGTAGATGGGTAGTTCGAATCTAGCCTGACAGCTAGGATACACCCTCACCAAGTCAGGAAAGGGACTAGTATGCATACAGGAGGTTGGAAGCCGATCAAACTAGCCAATCTCAAAGGACAACCTCCAATCTGCAACTCGAAGTACGAGTAAAGAACCAAGAACCAATAAACGTAATGAAAGAATTGGTTTGGGTGGCCCCCATTCCAATGAAGACTAAAGAGAGACATATATAATTGTTTTCCCTAATTTCTTTACTGGGCATAAGCTCACGTCCTTAGTTGTGGTGTAGGTAACAAAGTGATTCTTCTAGGAGTAGAGGAGGCCATTCCCGTGGAGCCTGCGGCGTACCCGGAGGAGACGCAAGTCGAGTAGTAGTACGACATAATGAGAAAGAAGAAGCAGTTGTTTTGTAAGGGTCCTAACGTCAAACATGTTTGCGAACGTTAATTTTCCCCTTTTTAATCGTCGTTTCAGTACTTATTAAGAGTATTAAGTAGGATTCACTTTGAAAACTCACACTTTGGAATTTAAATTGGTATTTCAAGTAATGTTTCAATTCCGTTTCCGCTAAATTTATTATTCATGGTTTCTCCCCAATTTAATTAACTATCTTAGAAGTTGGTAACGATCGGATTTGTTTTGCACTCTGATTTTTAAAGAACAGATTCTTAAAAGAAAATTTTAACATCGAAATTCGTTTTTAGTAGAGTTTTGCATAATTTTTAAACGGTTAGAAATCCGGGTTGTTACATCTTCTGTCCGTGAAAGTGTTGATATCTGTGAAAACGTTAATGTCCGCAGAAGTGTGGGTGTCTGTGAATACTTAGTTTCAGGAGGACATATTTTTCTTATATTTAAAAATGCGTGAAAACTTTTATAAAACAATTGAAATCTTTATTAAAACCTTTTAGATTGAAATCAGAGTATTTTTCTTAAAACCAGACCATTACAAACATTTGCTTAAAACTCGTAACTTAAATCGTTATAAACAGCGGAAGACTTATTATAAAATTCTTTTTCTCAATTTACAGCGGAAGCATAAATCGTTTATTTAAAAAGACAATAAATAAATAAAGTATTACTTTACATTTACAAATTCGTTTTCCCTTTACTTTCGTTCAGCCTGGCCAACCACAAGACTCTCCCGTGCAAATCCGTCGTCAACTGCTCATTCAATCTGTTCGTCATTTTCTCTTGTACTTGTACCTACATCACAATTCATAAACTATAAGCCTAACGCTCAGTAAGTGGTAATACCTAATATGCTACATGCACATGCTGTGCCATTTTAAAATCGTGTGCAGTTTCTCTTTTCGTTATCTTTCTTTTATCTTATATCTTTTCTCGTTTACGTACTTTCTTTCTGTTTCTGTTCCTGTTTCTCTATTCGTTTCGGTATTTGTGATCGTACGCGTTTCTATAGCTGTTCCCATGTCCGTTTCTGTATCCGTATCCGTTTCTGTATCTGTATTTGTTTCCATTTATGGAAATTTTGTTCCCGTTTCCATTTTCGTATCTATGCTCATACTGTTTCGGTATCCGTTTCTGTTTCCGTTCCCGTAACCGTATCCATTTCTCTTTTCATATTCTTTACTTTACTTTTATTTTATTTTCTTTTCTATTCTTTTGTTCTTGTGCAGGGCGTGACATACCGGACAACAGAAACATTTATCTTTTATTCTTTTATTTTGTTTTGTTCATGTGCTGGGCGTGACATACTGAACCACAAAAACATTTATCTTTTCTTTATCTTTTATTCTTTTCTTTTGTTCTTGTGCCAGGCTTGGCCTACCGATCCACAAGAATCTTCTTCTTTATCTTTCTTAATAATTCCTTTGCATTTTCTTTTCGTTTTCTGTTCGTTTGTACTTATTTTTGTTTTCTATCTTTCCTTTTCAAAACCATGCATAAAAATCATTTTCGTATTCTTTTGAAAATCATGATGCTCATGAATGCAAACAACAGTTCATATGAAAGCGTAAATAAACAGTCAACGTAAGATTCACAATACATGTTATAAAAACAGTAAACAATGAAACGTGCATTTAAATACTGTAAACAACAAAACATGCTCTTAAAAACTGTAATCAACGAAGCATGCTTAATTATATACTAATAAAGCTATAAACAATGAAACGTTCTATTAAAACTGTAAACCACGAAACATGCTAGGAAAGCAGTAAACAATGAAACATGCATATTCTAATCTTGCGATGTAGAGTCTGAAGACCAAAACACATGCATATCACTTACCTCGGTTGCTTAAAACGCTCAATGTTTAATCGTTATCTTTTTCTCTTCTTTTAGTACCTTCACAATTGATAACATTCAATCATTATTTTAGTCAATTAATTAACTAATTTATCTCATCGACTTTCCCTATCGTTAATCCTTATACGTTACTCATTAAAGTTTCCTAAACAAAACTGCTTAATTAATTATAACTCAGTCTAATAGTTTTAATCCCAATTAACAACGGTTATAAACTAAGTTTATCACATGGCAATATCTTAACCATTCTTACTTATTTTCAACAATGTTCAAAACCCAAATCATCAGTTCATTATCCTCAAGTCGTCAAAATATATCAGAGAGTACCAACTAGAATTTAATAAGAGGCATAAGTTCTTTGACCATATTTTATAAGTAACAAAGAATATGGCTCATATCCCATTCATCAAAATGTTCAACTAATTTATATCTATTTTAATGATCCATATAGCAGCTTAACCATTTCCATCACAAACAAAGAACATCACCCTATATTACAGAATATCAATCTTAAAGGAGGGCTTAACCAAATAATCCAAGAACATATATCCAAAAAACCAAACCTATATTACTTCCAACAGATTATTCCATCTAATATGTTCATCCAGAAATCCAATGACTACCATTAACATCAAGCAAGCATGAATTCAGCAGAGAGAGAAACTTCGATCATCAAAACAATTCCTCTACCAAAACATAAATAATATGTCAACAATCAAAACCATAATCAACCCAATAGCGCCCGAATACACATAACAATTACCATTCAATTAACGTGAGCCCAACAACAATAACTCAACAGCTTATCATTCCTAACCAGATCATCCAACGACAACAGAATAATGAACTCATCGAACAGGTAACCAATACACTAATCAACTATTATTGCTGAATCATAACAAACAGAGTATATTATTCTCAACCATTCGGAAAGCATAAACCCATCAGTGTACATCCAACATACACACCAACAGAGAATACATCAACAGACCAAAATTCACCATTACAAAATTATAGATAACGTTGAACTGTAATCAGCCAACATCTAGACAACACTCAAAGTTAACATCTAGAAATCTAGAATACAGAGAGGAAGTCCTTCTCACCATGAGGACCCGAGGCAACAACCCTTTCTCCTGCTTCTTCTTGTTTTATGTAATTGAAAATCAAGGATGCTTCTCCTTATTTATACACAAAGGATTAAATTTGAACCACTTATCTTATCTCAAGATTCCAGTTACTGATCCAGATTTTTTAGCCAATCTTCAGAGTGGCAATCTGTTGTCTTTCACCAGGAACCAGCAGACCGGTTGGACCGAACCGCAGGCAAACCAACCCGCAGCTACAGAGAACCGAGTCCCCTGCATCCTGTCGATTCTAGCCATCGCTGACATTACTAGCCAACATCCGGGCATCCAATGTGCAGGAGAAGAAGGAATCAGTTGCCTACCTCAGACCAACGCCGGAAAACTACGCTGCAGAAGACCCAAATTCGCGAGCCCTAGCCACCGCATGGTTCGTCAACTAGAGCTCATCGTCACTAGCTGAACACCGAACCCGTCACGCAAGGATGAAAATCGCACCTTCCCGCTCGACGTCCATCGATCTCCCGATCGCCCGATTGCCCTCAGTCTCTCAGCTCTCGCTTCTCGATTTTCTCTTCACCAAAACAACTCTCCTTCTTTGATTTTCAACCGGACCCAAAAAGCAGCCTGAACCGGTTCACAAGCTGAATCAGTTCAGCTCCTCCTCACATCCCAAATTTCAATTCTTCAAGAAATCCTTCTTAAATCTCTAATTAATTATAATCCTCAATTCAAACAAATTTAATAAATCTCATTTTATCATTCTTCATTTGACTAAAAACTGAACCACATCATTGTTCTTGGACCGAATCGAACCAAACCAATTTAGTCCATAAATCTTTATTTTAATTTCCTTCAATCCAATCTTTCACTTAATACCCAATTATATTGTAACACCCCGATATTTTTAATTATCAGGATATTACAGAACGTATTATGAGCGTTAGGCCTACAGATATTTTGGTGATAAAATTGGATTTAATTTGTTAAATTAAATCAATTGACGGACATTTTAATAAATGGTAAATTGGAACTTTAAATTAAATTGAGAATAATTTAATTAAACGAATTATTTAATTATTTTATTTAAGAGAAATTTAATGGAGTAATTAAAAGGTAATGGGGATTAATTGGATGATTGTGTTTTGTTTTAGTTAAAGAAGAAATGAAATAAAAAATAAAAAAAATAAAAATGGCCAAAAGGCGATGGATCTGCTATGAGCGACGATGACGATGGACGACGACGGTGCTGGCGAGTCTTGTGAGCGGCGAGTTCGAACGAGCGACGACGTGCAAGCGGCTGGTCATCGTCGAACGAAGGAGGCTAGGGCTCGCGAAATCGGAGGTTCTGCAAATGGCGATTCCTGGTGTCGGGTCGAGGTGGGTTCAATGATTCTCCCTTCTCCTTTGCTTTTCGTTGATTGGGCATTGGCAGGGAGCAGTTTCCGGCGTCGGGATGGCAGTGAGCGATGAGTTTGGCGTTCATTTAGTCGGGTAGGCAAGGCTCTCGGGTCTGGGCAGGCTGGACGTTTGGGCTGGACTGCGCTTCAGTTCAATTGGGTTGAATCGTGGACTACTGAATCAAATCTTGGACTTTCCAGCTAGGTCATTCTGCCGACACACACAATGGGGGAGCACATTTACTGGGTTGGTTAATGAATTTATGTGGAGGCAGTGGGTGGTTGAAGAAAAATGAGGAAGCTGTCGGGCATGTTGGAAGATAAAATGGAGAGAGCTTCGTGGAAGGCCGAGACAGAGTTGAGAGGGAAGGCAGGGGATGGCTTAGGTGGTCCTAAAGCTGGAGTGAGCTGTTGTCCGTGTGATGGAGCTGCTGTCATCCGTGGACTGCTGGAGCTACTGTTGTGAACTGCCGTGAGTAAGAGTTGGACGTCTTGCTTGCGGTTTCAGTAATAGGTAAGGAAAGGGTAGCGTCGGCCGTCTAAGCCCTACCCACGAGTATAGGATAGGTTACTTTGTTGTGTTTGTTCTTGATGTTTCTTGGTCGATTCTGTTCTCTGTTTGTGAATGATCGGTAGATTTAGTTGTTATTATATTGATGTTAGTGTTCTCTGTTTGTGATATTAGTGTTCTCTGTTTGTGAATGCTCCACATTAGTGTTATTAGTGTTATGTAGATAATTCATTGTTACTCTGAAGTTAACTTCCTTCATATTAGTATTGCTAGGGTTATTTGTGATATTCATTGTTAGTCCTGCAATTAAATGTTTTACTTCATTGTTGTTCTGTAAATAATTTTCTTCATATTAGTAGTTTCCCTTGTAAATGTTTAAGTTTTGCATTTCCTGTTATACAGGTGATTCGCAATCGGTTCTTTGTTTGTTTTAATGATATTAAGTTCTATTTTTGATTATTAACTCTTTCCTTACTAAGCCTTTTTAGGCTTATAGTTTACTCGTAGTGTAGGTATTCGCAGGAGAAGATAACATATGGATTCCACACAGTTGATGAGCGATTTGCACGCAAGCGGACTTGCGGTTGGCCAGGCTATGAAAAGCAAAGATAATTGGGTCGTAATTTGATTTAATTAAGTTTTCCTAAATTGTAATTAAATGGCGAGTTTATTTCTTTCAATATTTACGCTTCCGCATATGTAATATTTATGCAATGTTTTTAAGTGTTTTCTAACGGCCCAGCTCGCACTCTGATAATTCTTTCATAAATTTTAACGCGTTTTTAAAAGGAATTTTTGAAGAAAATCCGGGTCGTTACATATATACTTTTTTTAATCCATAATTATTATCCAATAAATTTCCTCTTTAATAATTTAATTAAATCTTTCATTTACTTAAATTATTTTCAATTTCAATTTCAATTCTCGATTTATTTCAAATACTGCTTGATGGTAATCGACAATTACGTCTTTGGCAATACCCCGATAATTTTTCAACTAATCCTATTACTCTTAATTACTTCTTAATTATTCTTATTAAATTTCAATATAAAAATTCGGGGTATTACATATGGCTGCGTATGAGTTAGTATCCACGAAATATTAAGTGTGAGATGGATATTTGAAACAGATATCCGCAGCAGACGTGTAGGTTTCCACAATGGGCACATAATTTTTCACAAGCGGAAGTGTGGGCATCTGCGGATACTTGAGTTCGAAAGGACATGTGGTCATTGATTAGATGTGTCTGCAGACTATAATGTGTAGGATGGATATCAACAGTGGATGCGTAGGTTTCTACAAGTAGAAGTGTTGGTGTCCTCGGATACTTGGTTTTGGAAGGAGACGTGGTCACGCATTAAATGTGTCTATGGAAAGTTTAATTGTGGAATGAATATCCGCAACAGATACCCACATACAAATCACATACAAAACGAAATAACTATATGTCTCTAAAGTCATATGTCTAGTAAAAGAAAATAAAGGAAGTAGTAACACATCATCAATCAACATCTAACGTCACTTACATAATCTTATCGTCAACATACTACAAACATAAAATAAACATCACATAACACATCCTCAATCCACAGTCGTAGGGCATCAAAAGCAAGACAATCATCATTACAATAAGATTTCTTAGCACTTTGTGATTTAGGCCAAAGGCCAAACACATGCAAGCATAACTTACCTGAGATTCTTAGTGAAATCTGTTCACTCACAATCTGATCTAACATTCGCTCTAACTTTTTTCCACAAGCTTATTTTCCTTTGGATGAATAAAGATCGAGTTAATAAAAAAATAAAAATATACCAACTACACTATTTTGAAAACTTAGTTTCTGCTCTCATGATTCTCTTCATTATTTTTGTTCATCATCATAGTCCATCTTATAAACGACAAATGAATCCAAATTACATATCTTTAGAGAGTTTGAGAGGAAGAACACAAACTCTCATAGCTCCTAATGCATGGATGATTAGGGTTTCGCCCCAACCTTCCTTTTTATACATCAAAAACTTTCCTTTTCAGTAGTCAAAAAATATATTCACAAATATATTTAAAAATCTGAAAATATATTCTCCAAAAATCCCACGGAAAATCGCATCCTAAGCTGTCTAGTATAGTTGTCGTAGGCGCATGTGCTTCCTGCTACAGAAACATGTGTAATACCCAGGATTTTTGGTCACATTAAGCTTAGAATAAGGATGATAATAAGTGAGGATTATTGGAGATTATGGGATGATTTTTCTTATGGAAATGTGAATTGTAATTGTTGGTTGCCTAAAATATAAAATAAAGAGTCTGCTATAAGGAAGAGTTGTGGTCGATCATAAGGGAGAGTTGCGGTTGATCACATATATTGCATAACATTATAGTGTAAAATGTAGAACTGCGATCGATCATGGGAATGAAGATGATCGACCGGTTTTCATGCAAAATATTACATTGGCGAGAGAAATAGTGAGTGGCCAATCGTGGGTTGTGTTGGTGATCAATTGACTACTCCAAGTTTTAGGATTTGCGGTCAATCAAGGCGGGATTTACAGTTGATCGTGGCCTTTGAAGTTTGTAATATAGGAATTTGCGGTCGATTGTCTTCGTGAAGGTGATCGACTGGGAAGTTCAAACGTCGCCTGAAATAAACAGTAATGTTGTATTTTGATTGGAGAAGCAAACGGTGGGTGCCTTATGGTTCAACTGGCATTCCTCCACCTCCTTGGGTGGAGGCCTAATGGTGAGGGACTAAGATTATATAAGGAAGAAAAGAGAAGTCTAGAGGAAGTCTCTGGAAAAAGGAAAGAGTCACGAGAGAAAGGAGAGGAGAGGAGAGGGAGCCGTGGGAGAAGTGGGTGAGCTTTAGAGGGAAGAAGTCTGAGGGAGAAAGTAGGGACAAAGAAAAAAGAAAGTCTTGTGAGAGAGAAGTGAGGGCCTCAAGCTGTGAAAGGAGGAGAGAAACCGTAAGGGAAAGGCAGAAGAAAAAGGTAGAGAGAGTGAGCTTCAGAGGAGTTGAGAGAAAAGAGAGAAGAAGTCTGGAGTAGAGGAAGAAGGAAAGGAAGGAGAATGCGGTAGAGGAGTAAGGTTATTCGTCAAGGTAAAGTTGAGTTATTCTTGGTTTGAAGGTTATAGCTATAACTGAGTTAAGTTTGCATCTGCTAATTTAGGATTGATATATTTAAAGTGTTTAGGATTCAAGGGATGGTTGAGGACTCTTGCAAGACTTAAAGCTAAGGAAATAAGGTAAGAAATGTGCATGTGTTTTCCCATTTTTGGGCTACATCACAAAAGGTAGATTTTGAGGATGTATTGCTTTGATATGTTGTTTTATTGCTCTGTATTGATGTAGTTGTTAAACTGTAGATATGTTCAATGTTGGAGAATATGTTGCTGATAGAAGTTAGGTTTTGATCATGCCATTTCTTGGAGATGTATTGTTTTGATGTTGTGTGATGTTTTGCTACTCCCAGACTGTATAAGCCGAGGATGTATTGTTGGTTGTTGTTTGATGAGTTTGGTTGAAAAAGAATATTGATCATGTTGTAACAGGGAGATGTATTGATAATCATGGAATTGTAACACTTCTACTACGGATATTCCCACACATGTGTATTGATAATCATGGGCACATGTGTATTGATAATCGTGAAATGTTGTTTGTTCGCAAGTTTCAAATGTCTAGAATTTAAGTTCTTCACAAGAGCGAATATCCAGACATTTATTTTGTCACATGGAATGCTCATGTAGACATTTGGAAATAAGTCACGTTTTTTGCTTAAAACATCCAAGGATGTCCAAGGGATGTCCATGGATAGATGTCCCTTAGGCTGATCCATGAGAAAGGGCATCCAAGGATCAGCCTTAGGGCCATTGTAAGGCTGAGGGACGTTCATGGTGGCTGTTAGATGAAGAGACGAACGTCCTGCAATTAGGATGAATGTTTAGGATGGGAGGAAAGGCACTAGCGGATGAAGGTTTGTGCCCATTGGATGAAGGGACAAACATCCTACAATGAGGATGGATGGCCAGGATGGAGGATGAGCATCCTCCAAAAGCACTGGCAGACGTAGGTTTGCGCCTGTTGAATGAAGAGACGGATGTCCTTCAATGTGGATAGACGACCAGGATAGAGGATGGGCATCCTCCAAAGGCATTGGCAAACGAAGATTTGTATCTGTTGGATGAAGGGATGGATGTCCTACAATGTGGATGGACGACCAGGATGGAGGATTGTCATCTTCCAAATGCATTGTTAGATGAAGTTTGTGCTCGTTGGATGAAGGTACGGAGGTCCTTCAATGTGGATGGACGACTAAGAGGATGAGCATCCTCTAAAAGCATTGGCGGACAAAGGTTTGTGCCCATTTAATGAAGGGATAGACATTCTTCAATGTCAATGGATGGCCAAGATGGAGGATGGTCATCCTCTAAAGGTGTTGGCGGACCAAGGTTTGTGCCCATTAGATGAAGGGACAAAATTCCTTCAATGTGGATGGACAACAAGGAAGGAGGATGAACATTCTCCAAAAGCGTTGGCGAACGTTATGTTAAAGGGAGGGTCACGTGCAAGACACATGTTATTTTAAATGGGAGCAGACAAAAGTTGTTGGCCTTTGGATGAAGGGGTCGGATGTCCTTTAGAGATGGGGGATGTCCATTGCTAGAAATGGACGTTTATGATGGGATTATTGAAAGACGACATCGTTTAGCGTCGAGGGATGTCCGTGGATGCTAAGGGAAGTAAATTGATGTTGAGAAGCGACGTCGTTTAGTATTGAATGATGTCCCTTAACTTACAATGGACGTCCCTCAATACCATGGATGTTCCTTAATACTAATCTTACAATAGACGTCACTTGGAGGCCCATTCTCCCATCTTAGACATCCATCGTTTCTGAAGGACGTCCATCCTCTATAAAGGACGTCCATCCTCTATGAAGGACCTCCATCACTTTATTTTGAAATGATATAGTTTCTTACCCTAATGCCTGCAAAAATACCACATGTCTCTAGGTTTCTATGACTATTTGTATGAGCCAATCTCATGAACTCCTTCATTAAATTCATTGGCTACAATGATTATTTTAAGCACTACCATCATACTACAAAGTGTAAATTCGATACAGTGAAAAAAACCAAATTGAAGACATACCACAAGTAAATTTAGCTGTGAAGTAGATCCTGGAATTGCTTTCTTCGATGGAGGACATTTTGCCAATATCTTTTCACCTTTGGCAAGAGTTGGACGATGGGATAGTTTCTTGATGATAAGAGATCTGCACAGTTGTGAAACATTGTTATATCTAATTCAAAAAGACTACACCAAAGTACTAACGCATATATGGAAAATGTATATAAACATCGGGTCTGGCGTCGGAAGATGGAGAAGCTGCTGAAGGGGTTGCTAGAGTGGTTGTTGGAGAGACTGCTAGAAGAACTCTTTGAGGGAATGTTGGAGGGACTGTTGGATCATCGACATGCCTCCACATTTCATCCATGAGATTCTATTGAATGACAGTGAGCTCTTCAATTCGCCTACCCATTTCCTTAAGTCGATCATTCATCTGTTCAACTCGGTTGCCATATGTTGCAACTATGGTAGCCAATCTCTCCAAGCAACCTACAATTGTGTTCCACCTCTCCTCAGTCATCAACATAGAGTGAGATAGCTAAGGAAGGGGCTGACCAATATCATCCTCCACCTGATATGAGGATAGTGTCATGAACATCACTAGCGACAGTGTTGTCAACATCGCCGGAGGGGCTGCATCAAACACTGAAGAAGGTTGTACACCCTTGAATACCTACTCTCCTCTAACTTTGGCAATCCCCATCCGAGCAAAGGTCACTTGATTGTTGACATCAAGTGTCTTTACATTGATTCTTGGCACGTTAAGAGGGAGCGCTAGCCCGTTACTGTCAACAATCTTTTGAACGAACCAGCTATAGAGAAGGTTCTTTCTTGGGTTGTTCAGGACGTCCTTCATTAGATTCATGATCACATATCCAATGATGAATCTCTTCACATTATAGAGCTTCTCCATCACATAAAGAACCATGTAGCTAACATGATCTCTAAGTCCATTAAGCAATAGAACTGTGTGGGTTATTATGTGATGAATGACTCTAGCTTTGGCATTTAGGTCCTTGGATTTAGGCATATAGAAATATCTAACGTCGGGATTGCAGTGTAACTACTGCAGTATAGTCAAATTTTCTCCTTGTTTAATGAAATATGGGTCCTTGGATACATAAAAATACTCCTCGATTAGTTCCTCCGAGGAGCATCCAAGCAACTCATTTAACTCATTCAGAGTTATCCTAATCTCTCACCCAAACATATACGTCCTCAGCTCTAAGAGTTGGATTCACGTAAAAGAGTTTCACAACTCACTCACAATAATATCCCTCCATCTTGCACAACCTTGCTAGTTCAATGTGCTCAAACATCTCTTCTATTCCAAAGTTAATGACCGCATTGAATTCTACCATCCTAGAGATAATAATAGAATTGTAGGACCGATGCACACCTATAGAAGAGGGGGATGAATTAGGCGAGCTAACTTTTTTGTGCAATATAATTAACTCTAATCCCTAAGTGATTTATAACAAATATTAAATAAAACAATAACAAATATAAGAGAGATAAGGAAAAAGAGATCAAACATGTTTGTTCACGTGGTTCGGCAACCCAGCCTACGTCCACGCTCCAAGTTCCTAACTTAGAGATCCTTAATCACCTAACCTCCCCGGTTAGTGATAATTGACTTCATAGGTGTCAAATAAACCTTTATAGTGACTCTTCTTAGGGCATCACCCTTTGCTTTTGACTATTCTCCGGGCGTTACTCTTTTGCTTGATCGTTTGAGTACAAGAAAATATAAAACTAAAATTGCTAACTCTCCCAAATACAAAGTTTGGGAGTTTGAGAGTTAGGTTTGACACTCAATTATAAATGAAAAATCGTGTATGAATTTTGGCAAAGCTTCACTACGATTCTATCTTGGTTAAAATGAGCTTTGGAGTGTCTTCTATTTATAAAACTTTGTAATAGGTCGACCACCCCCCCATTTGGTCGACCGCTTCCCTACCGTTGAAATATAGCCGTTGTGTGAAATGCAATCTGTAGGACGACCATTTCTTCACATTGTAGAAGTTTGGCTTGAATTTGTCCATTTTGCGGTCGACCACCATCTTCACTGGTTGACCATTTTCCAGCGGTTTTGCCTCTATTTCAAACTGGTCGACTGCCCACAATGCCTTAGTCGACCTATACTTTGTGTATTCTACTCTTTGAGGCTTCTAAGTCCAAATGATGTATCATAAAGCTAAATTGACTTAAACAAAGATATTAGTATATCTAAATACCCTTGTTAGAGGGTATCACCAATAAAGAACAACTATAAACTAAATGATAAACAAGTTAAACACATTGAAAACATAAACAACTTAATAAACTATAAACCACTCATCATAAAAAAAAAAAAAAAAACCTAATGTCAAATAGGCTAACAAGAATGGCGTCTGATATCATTGTCGTACATTTTCTTGGACTATGTTGTCCTGAATGCCAGTGAAAGGTATTCCTATGCTGATAGGAATGAATGAGTTAAATTACCTTGTGATTGACCTTGAGCATCGGAGGAAGTTGCTTTACACTTCATGTTGACTTTGCCAGCCTTTGATGCAATTTTTAGGTTTTAGAAATTTGAGGAGAGATTTCAGAACTTGAAAGGTTGCTTTGAGAAAGTTGAAAGGTTGCTCGGCAATCGCCTAGGTCAAACTAATTCCTCCAGTAGCAAACATCCTTTCTGCTTGTAGATAGACTTAAAGGTCATTCAACATCTAAGGGACATCCTTTAGAGATGAGGGATGCCTGTGACTGGGAATGGATGTTCAGGATGGAGTGATAGACATCCAAGGTCGTTGTTGGCTATAGGATATAATTATTGAGAGATGTTGTCGTTTAGTATCAAGTGACGCCCATGGCATTGAGGACGTCTGTTATAAGTTGATGGATATCCCTTAATACTCAACGACGTCATCTCTTAACATCAATGGACGTTCCCTAACATTCACGAATGTCCCTCAATACTAAACGACGTCTTCTTTCAATTATCTCATCTTGAACATCCATTCCCAGAGATCTTCGATCCCTATCTCTGAAGGACGTCCAACCCTTTCATCCAACAACCATCATCATTGCAGAACGTCTATCCCTTCATCTAACAGGCACAAACCTTTATCCGCCAGCACCCGTCCTCCTATGATGGATGTTCATTCTCTCTAAAAGACATTTTTGTCTTCATCCAACGTTCACCATGGACATCCCTTGGACATCCCTCACTCTTACGATGACCCTAAGGCTGATCTTTGAACGTCCCTCTTTGTGGATCAGCTTTAGACATCCCTCATCGTTCCTTGGACATCCATGTGATGTCTTTGGCCATTTTCAAATGGAAAACGTGACTGCGATGTTTGCCTCGATATTTTTTGACGGAAAACATGACTACAAAGTATGCATTCTTCATTTTCCATAGCTCGAGATTTTAATTGTTCACAAAATTACTTTAAGGTTTGATTTGTCATTGATCCAATAATTCAATATTTGTTTTGTTAATTTTCCTATTATTTTCGTAATAACATCCTGTCATTGATTTTATGAGTATTTTTAAGTGAAAAACTATAATTTTCTAGCAATTAATCACACCTTTTTAGAATAATGTTCTTGATTTTGAAAACAATTTGTAATTCTTTTTATCATTATTATGAAATAGTCGAACTTTCATGTATGAGATGTAAATTTTAATACCAGAGAGAGAGTGTTATGTGATATTAGATATGTTAAATGAGCTGGCCGAGCTGAGCCGAGCCTGTGAAGGCCTGGTTCACCGAGCCTTGCGAGCCTAACGAGCTGAGCCTAATGAGCTTGGCGAGCCTAACGAGCTAACCTCAAAAAAATTTTAATCCGAGCTGGCTCACGAGCCACGAGCCTAACGAGCCGAGCCGGCCCAATGAACCTAATGAGCCCTACATACATAAATAAAATTATTTTATATAAATATGTGTGTATATATATATATATATATATATATATATATATATATATATAATTTTAATTTTAGTTATATTTTGATGATGATTAATATTAATGAATTTAATAAGTTGTTTATTTATTGAATTTATATTACGCAAACATTATCGATTAATAATATGTTATATTATTATTTGTTTACAAAAAAATTATTTGAGACAAATATATAAAAAGAATTATTTATTATCAATTTGACACTTGCATCACTACAAATTAGATACATCCCAACTAGGTTGGCACCCATCTAATTGTCAATCATGTGCAAAATGTCAAATAAAATTACAAGTTAAAAAAATACTTAAAAATTCAAATTACAAATTACAATACATCCAAATTTAAATGAAAATATAATCTTCAACGTCCAAATTTTTGAAATCTTCTAGTATTTTGTCATCTCGTTGTTGATTTCTTGTAATTGCGTCGTTCCAATCCTTCATGCAAATGAGTGCCTGCACGAGGTCGGGTGCAAGTCTTCCTCAGCGTTCATCGTACACACGTCCACTTGCACTAAAAGCAAACTCCGATGCTACGGTAAAGACCGAAGGTGTTAATAGATCATGTGCCATTGTAGAAAGAATATGATATGTAGTGAGAAACTTTTTCCACCAATCTAAAATATCAAAGTTCTCATCGCAAGAAAATTGATATCGAATCTCAAAATAAATATCTAGTTCATTTCGCATGAAACTGGAATCAACATTCGTATCTAATTCATTCCAAATATCATGAATAATATATTGTGGAGCTAAACTAGCATCACTACTACTAGAACTAGCATGTGAAGAAGGACGTACATGACTAAAATTAGAATATTTACTTTCATAAGAAGAATATAAACTAGCAATTCCATGAGATATTTGATCAAGAGAAAGTAAAGGAGTAGTACATAAATTACTAGAAATTCTATTAATCATGAGATTTACTCCTTTTAATTTATACATAGGATCCAATATGCAAGCATAATAAAAAATAGGAGGAATGTCAAACCAATATTTTTTAAATTTTGTTTCCGTTTTACAAAGTATATTTCTAAATTTATCTATTTGTCCATATAGTGCAAAATTACCCGTTAAATTTACAAAAATTGGGAGAACAAGATGAAAAGTGAGATAATCGAACATTCATTTGTAGCGTCATAAAATGGTTTTAAAAATCAAGAAATGTATTAGCTATATCACAACTAGATTTATCAAGATTTATACTTTGTGTTTTCTCATTAATAAAAGCATAAATAACTTGCCAATATTGTTTAGCATTTTCCAACATTAAATAAGTCGAATTCCACTTATTATCTACATCAATTTTTAATTTTCTTGGTTTAAGTTGGGCGGCTTTACAAAAATTTCTATATTCCTGTTGTATTGAATTAGATTCAATGATATAAGAAATTGCGGACCTAATTATTTCAATATGAGACGAAATAAATGTCATGACATCTTTAACAACTAAATTCAAAATATGACATACACATCTTATATGAAAAAGAGAACTGTGAGTAGTATCTAATTGAAAGTAATTTTTAAAATGAGAAATAACAACATCGTTAGCACTAGCATTATCAAGAGTTATGCTAATTACTCTATCTCTAATAGAATATTCTTGCAATATTGCTACAATATATTTATAAATAGTAATATTGGTGTGAAGATATTCACAATTACGAAATCCTAAAATTCTTTTATTTAATTGTCAAGATTCATCAATAAAATGAAAAGTTACAACAACATAGCCTATAGCATTACGTGCACTCCATAAATCAGAGGTAATACAAATAGACATTGAAGGGGGAGCGTTTGAAAAAAATGAAACTAGTTCATTTTTCATATCATTAAACATTTTAATAATATCATTTCTAGTTGTACTTCTAAAAATACATTTAAAATTAGGAGTAACATACTCTTTCATAAATTTTTCAAATTCATCACTATCGGTGAACGATAAAGGCAACTCGCATTTTGTTACAAGTTTTGCTATTCATTCTCTCATTTTATTTTGTGAATATAAAAAAGTGCCACTACCACTAGCATTTAATAATCTTTGTGTAAGGTCCCTTACTAACTCATTTAAGTGACATTTTTTATAATACCTACCAAATGTGCTAGTTGAACTACCAGCAACATATGCATAATTTTTAAATAATATTTGCATTGAGCTCTAAAATTCTACTTTTCCACTAATTTTAATGTCTCTTTCATTTCAAAATGTTTCCATACCTCGGACGTTTTGCTCCTTTTTTTTTTTTAGGTGAAGAAATGGATGCTTGTGCAGATGAGTGTTCTATTGAAAATGCAGGATCTAACTCGCTATTTTTCTCAAAATCATCATCAATATTCTCAATATTATAATTACGAGAATCCATTAAAAATAAATATATAAAATAAATTTCATATAAAACATTGATACGGTGATGCCACAAATTTAATTGATCAACAATATATTGTCGGTGGTGTGAATTTTGTGATCACCTCTACGTATACAAAACCTACAAAAATTCACACAAAAATTGTTAAATCATACTCGTATAATTAATAAAAATATAAAAATACATTAAATAATAAATTGTATTACATACCTTGTTAAATGAATGGAAAGAATTTAAAATAAGAGAGATTGAGTGAAATTATAGTAGAAATTGTAGTAGAAATTGAGATGAAGAGAAAGTTTAGTGAAAAAATTGTGAGAATATGAAAGTTATTTATAGAGGAGGAGGGAGGGAGGGAGAGAGAGAGAAAGAGAGAGAGAGAGAAAGGTGGCAACGTTGCCATTTGCCTGCCAGCTGGGCAACGAGGTGTCCAGCCCACGGGCTGATGGGCCTGCAGGCCAAGCTCACGAGGTCGGGCTCGGTGGACTCAGGAGCCTAAATATGCGGGCTCAACTCGGCTTGGCTCGGCACAGCTTCTGGGCCCAAGCCTGGCCCGCCCGTTTGCCAATGGTATGTGATATTATATGTAAATCAGTAAATTTGTATGAAAGTATATCATAAATGTAACTTTTATTATTTGTTTTAAAGGCCCTCGCTCAATTAAAAGTCTGGATTAGCAACGCTTCTGGCCCCTTCTTTCTGGGGTCCACAGAAGCATGGCCATCATGGGTGCATCATGCATGGGAGAAAATTTAAAGATAAGAGATTAAGGGTAAATAACACTGCAAACCCTATAGTTCTTGATCAATGACAAGTCAAACCTTGGAGAATTTTTTTTAACAACTAAAACCCTAAACTATGAAAAATTATCGCCGGCAACCTCGCAGTCAAGTTTTCCGTCCAAATCCGTCAAATCTAATTTCTCAGTTAACTTGAAACGTTTTCCTCTCAATGTCGATCTCGTTCGTTGGCGTCGATTCTTAAAATCGATGTTAGTTCTACCATAAAAATGAATTTCAAAGTCGAAGATCCAAAAATTTCAAACTTTTTGACTGTAAAACGACGAATTTTGAAGAAGAACTATCCGTTTTAGGTTAAAAGACGATTTTTAACATATGACGGACGTCCGTCATACTCTGACGGACGTCCGTCCGTCCGTTATAGGTTAAAAATCATATTTTGTCCATTTTATTTTTTATTATTAATAAACAAATATTAAATTACTGTTTTATCCTTACAAAAGTTGTCATTATTATTTTTATAAGGATAAAAGAGTAATTTGACAGACAAGTGGCAGACAACTGGACCCCACTTGTCTGTCAAATTACTCTTTTGTCTTTATAAAAATAATATTGACAATGTTTTAAGGGTAAAACGGTAATTTAATATTTGTTTATTAATAATAAAAAATAAAATGGACAAAATACGATTTTTAACCTATAACGGACGTCCGTCAGAGTATGACGGACGTCCATTATATGTTAAAAATCATCTTTTAACCTAAAACAGACAGTTCTCCTTCAATATTCGTCCTTTTACAATCAAAAAGTTCGAAATTTTTGAATCTTCGACTTTGAAATTCATTTATATGGTAGAACTAACATCGATTTTAAGAATCGACGCCAACGAACGAGATCGACATTAAGAGAAAAACGTTTCAAGTTAACTGAGGAATTAGATTTGACGGATTTAGACGGAAAACTTGACTGCGAGGTTGCCGGCGATAATTTCTCATAGTTCAGGGTTTTAGTTATTAAAAAATTTTTTCTAAGGTTTGACTTGTCATTGATCTAGAACTATAGGGTTTGCAGTGTTATTTACCCTAAGATTAATTACTTGAAATGTATTATTTCCCAATTTTTTAATATATATAATGAATATTTGTTTAATAGATTACACAAAATATATTAGCAAAGGGTATGCTACATACACTTCTACATCTTAAAATATAAAAAAATATTTTATAACTAAGCATTTTTGTAAACAAAAATAATTTTCCTGAGCTTGACCCCATTACAATGATGAAATAATCTTCCTGGCGGACTGCTATTAGTCAAAAAAAAAAACTTAATATCTTTGGAGTAACATGTAAGACATAATATCTTTGTATAAAATAGTCGATCGACATATAATTAAAATTTATTCCAACGTATAAGGAACCATTCGTTAAGGTGATTTCAGTGGTCAGAAGGATGACCAACCAATAACCGAATATGCCTGAGAATTCCTTTAACTTCGACGACTCTTTTACACCATTCAACTACCACGTCATCACTCCAAAGGCATATCCCCTCTAATATTCTACCCCGCTTCCTGCTCCATTTAATCTCTTCCTCTTTTCTTCCCATTTCCCACCCCTTTCCCGGCTGCCAAACATGAAGTTCGGGAAGAGACTGAAGCATCAGGTGCAGGAGACGTTCCCGGATTGGAGGGACAAGTTCCTGTCCTACAAGGAGCTGAAGAAGCTTGTCCGGCTGGTTTCGGCGGCTCCGGCCAATGGATCGGGCGGGAACGGAAAGGCGGAGGTGGAATTTATTTATTTGTTGAACAATGAGATCGACAAGTTTAACTCCTTTTTCGTGGATCAGGAAGAGAACTTCATTATCCAGCATAAGGTAGTCCTACCCGTTTTACCTTTTCCTACTTACCAAACAGGGTGGGTTTTGTGTATTAAGGTAGATCCCGAGTTTACCGGTGAACAGTCAAGACCAGAAAACTACCATTGCTGAGTTGGCCGAGTGATCTCGTAGAATGACTCCGGGTCAACTCAAATACTCTCGAGGAAGAGCCATGCTAGGTTGGATCTATGATCCACCATTAAAGTTTCGTTTGATGGACCGATCACATTATTAGAGCTATAAATGAGCAGATTAGGCAGTAGCTTTAGTTCTAATTCTCTAAAAGTAATGGAATACGCTGATTTTACAGCTGAGTAGCGTTGAAACTTTATTACAATTAATCGATCTGTATAAAAAATATATATATAAAAAAATGAATTTGTTTGATAAAATAGTCTAAAACATGCAGGAATTAAAGCATAGAATGGAGGAAGCAATAGAAAAATGGGGGCCAACTGGAAGTCATCCATCAGAGTCACATTATACAGAGGAAATGGAGAAGATAAGAAACGAGATAGTCAACTTCCATGGCGAGATGGTTCTTTTAGAAAACTACAGCAACCTCAATTACACAGGTCCCTTTTATGGCTCCTTATACCCATTTTTTAAAGTTAAATAAAATGCTTAGAAAGTAGGAAGGGAGAGAGAAATTTGCTGTGAAGTTTGAGGATGGATTCTTGCAGGGTTGGCTAAAATACTGAAGAAATACGACAAGAGGACAGGAGGACTGTTACGCTTACCCTTCATCCAGAAAGTGCTGGAGCAGCCATTTTTCACGACGGATCTCATATCGAAGCTGGTGAAAGAATGCGAAACCACCATTGATAGGGTGTTTCCGGCGGTGGACGAAGAAGGAAAGAGGAGAGAAAGAAGAGAAGCCATTACAGTAACTGGAGAAGGAATATTAAGAAATACAGTTGCAGCTTTGCAAACCATGCGAGAGATTAGAAGGGGAAGCTCCACTTACGGCCATTTCTCTCTTCCTCCTCTGAACTTGCCTGATTCTGAACTCATCCTGTCGTTTCAACTCAACTCTCCCATTCCCATCCTCTAGAGTTTTACAGAATTTATAAACCCACTAATATTAAAAAAAAAATTCATAGGTCATACTATTTGAGGTTAATTTATATGAATTTTCAAGTTTTTTGAAGAAAAATATAATTGTTGAAGTTATTATTCATTTGAATTAGAAGTCGAACATGTGGTAGTTGCTACGTGGCTCTCCCATGTGCTCTTAATTTGATCATAATCTTAGTGGAAATTTTCAATTTCTTTAGATAAAAAATGATCTTTAATCAGAAAAGTAGAAGAACCGACCCAAAGAAATAGATGGTATTGAGATTTTCGCGGAGAAATTTATGGATTTCTGCGAAGAATTGGATCTTTAAAGAAAGATCGAGTATAATTTTAAGAAGTTTTTCCTGACCTTGTAAAGCTTTGACAACTTTCTTCTAATACCAGTCGTGTGTATATACGCAACACACTATATCTGCACATTTTAATGGATAATTAGGGAGATGTGAATCAACTTAATCAAACCAAATTTATTTACTCATCAACGGTTAAAGAACGGCCTGCGATGAACAATATACACAAACTTTTTTGTGTGAATGCAAATGAACAGCGATGAATTGTCTGTTGCCCGCGTACATGAGTGTAAAAGAAGATCATGGCTCTCTACTTCTTAGTTAATTGCTGCTCCGAGGAATGCTGTTCACTCACTCTCTCTCTCTCTCTCTCTCTCTCTTTCTCTCTCCCCCTCCATCGTCAATTGCTGCTCCGAGGAATGTTGTCCAATCTCTCTCTCTACCAAAAATGCTCTGGACACTTCATCTCTTCCATTGGGTTGTGGGTTTTGAACTTGTAAAATTAGTCATTTTTAAATTTTTTGTTTTAATTAAGGTAAACTTATTTGTATTGATCATGTTCTCACCGCATGTTGTGTATTTTCGGCCACGTACGAGAGTTCAGTCGCATGGTCAACTGGTGAATTTTGTGTTCACATGCGACCCAAAGGTGTGAAATTATGTTTGGTAAGTTCGTGTATCGTAGCTTGATTTTTGAGTTTTGTCAAGAATTGTCGAGTGAAGAATTTTATTTAATATTTAGGGAAATTAACAAAACAAACAGTATAGTTTGGGATCAGCAATACCGCATACCTTGAAGAAAATTCATAAATAACTAAAACCCTAAACTATGAAAAAAGAACGATGTCAACCTTGTAGTCATATTTCCCATCAAAAGATGTCGACGTTAACACCACAATTTCGTAAACGACAAGGACCGCCGAACGGATAAGTCCAAGGCAACAACAACGGACGTCCAGCAACAACGAGGGACATCCAATGCTGATCCAACAGGCAGACGAAAGACATAAATAATTGGGGGACGTCTGTCCTGCCCATTGGATCGAGGGACAAATGTCCCTCAACGCTGATGGACGGCTAAGATGGAGTTAGGCCATCCTCCAAAGGTGCTCACAGACGATGGTTCATGGCTATTGGATCGAGGGACAGACGTCCCTCAACGAGAATGGACGGCCAGGATGGATTTAGGCTATCCTCCAAAGGCGCTCGCGGACGATGGTTCATGGCAATTGGATCGAGGGGCAAATGTCCCTCAACGACAATGGACGGTCATAATGGACTCCAAAGGCGTTATGTTGAAGAGGGTCACGTGCAAGGCACCCACTTTTTTAAATGGTGCAGACTCCCTCCGCTTGAGACGGAGGTCCCTCGTTCCACAACGAGTGTCCCTCGTCCAACAACGGACGTCCATTTTCCAAAAATAGACATCTCTCGACTTAAGAGTACGTCGTTCAACACTCAACGAATGTTTGGCATCTGTCGTACAACCCACAATGCATGTCCCTCCACTTATGAAGTCGTTTAGCATTGAAGGACGTCCGTGGATGTTAGGGGACTTCTCTAAAGGTCTGTGTGTGTAAATGACGATGTTGACCAACCTTTAACTATATCTATACAACCGGTAAGGACGTCCTTTGCAAGCGTAAGCAACCACAAATCTTTGAACATAATCAAACAATGAAGTTTTTGAGTGTTGCACATCAAATGGCATCTAGGAGTGTTGCACCATCTATTATTGAATAATCCATTACTGTGGAATGGGGGTGGATCCTATTTTGGCAGTTGAAGTTGATGAGCAACGAGTGTTCTATCACAAAGCTGGTATAGAGGTGCATTCAATCTCGCCATCTCGAGACTCGAAGCTTCATGCAATACGAGACTCAAAAGATGATGATTTGGCAAAGAGTATGCCTCATCAACTAGAATGTTCTTCTTCGGAGCTCTATCTGGGGAATAAGTATAGTTTGTTGAATGCAATTAGTGAATAAGTGGTTGATTATGCTTTGAAGAATTAGCGTTTGTCAAAATCAAATGTCATCGTTTGATTTCCGTGTGCAAGGATGGATGCAGTTTGCGGCTACGCGCTTCAAAAATGAAAGGTGAACTTACGTTTCAAATTAAGAGATATAACGAGGTTCACACTTGTGCACGACAGATGGAAAGCCGACCCGCTTTTGCCAAATGGATTGCAAACCAATATTTGGATAGGTTCAAAAGTCAGCTCACGTGAGACTTTTCTTCCATCATTAAGACTGTCAGGAAGGATATTAATGTCAACATTACCCCGAGTTTTGCCAGAAGGGCTAGGAATGTTTCCTGGAAACTAAACAAAGGGGATGGTGACGAATAATACAAAAAACTGTGGTCGTACGGAGAAGAGATTATGAGATCCAATCATGGTCGCACATTTTTGGTGATGGTAGATAGGAATGATCTTATGCGCCATCCAAATCCAATATTTCAAAGGATGTACATGTGTTTGGATGTGTGCAAAAGAGATATGAGAGAGTTTGGTAGATGATCTCCCTCGCGCGTGCAAGTCCATCATCCCTGCCTTTATGTTATATGTTCTTTATCTGCTTATTATCTGTTCGTCGTTTGTACCTACACCACAAGTAATACGTGAGCCTAATGGCTCAGTAAGGAAAAGGATTCTATGCATATGAATGTCACTCTTTAGTCCATTTTTGAATGGGGGCCACCCAAACCAATCCTTTCATTAAATCATTAGTCCGTTTATTACTTTACTTTTTTTTTTTATCCCTTTTTGATCCATAATTTCATTATATTATTCCATTATTCCATACTCGTACTTCGAGCTGGAATTGGGAGGTTTTTCTCATGCAATGGCATAACAGATCTATCCTTTTTTCTTATCTTCTAAGTAAACTAGAACTCCCGTACCCTACTAGGGAGGGGCTACGCTTAGTTTACAGACTATATCCGCCACCCATCCACTCCCAATTCCCTTTTCTTCTTCTTTACTTTTTCTTAACTTTTTCCTCACTTATGCATGCTTGCGTACCACACCGTGGCACTCCCTATTAGTCTCTATTAACATGATGCATGGTCATACATTCTCGTCCTATCGTGATGCATGATGACATAACATATCAGTCATAATAATTGAAGTGTGCATTAACTAAAAGTACTGGGATGGAAAGCAGTAATTGAAAGCATAATAATTGTGCACAACGGTAAACAGGTAAAACATTGAATGGAACAGCGAATGCATACGAGTACGATAAACGTGCAAGTAACTTATTTAAACTATCATGCTTAACAATTAACTACATTTATCATGTTCATTAATTATCCTAATTAATTATCATACTCACTTCGAGTTACGATTGTTAATCTAGTTGGTTATCCTAATTAATTTAAGTGCTCAAGGATTAGTTACATTTATTATCTTCCTAGTCTGTTTACATGCTTCCTACATTTGTCATTCTAGGTGATTATTCTACTTAGCTATCCTAGTTAATTTACATACTCACGTTGATTGCTTCAGTTAATTGTTCTAGTGACTTAACATGCTCAGTTAATTGCGTTAGTTAATTATGCTGGTTAATTAACATGCTTTAATTAATGATCTAGTTGACTATTCTAATCAATTTCATGCTCAAGGTGAATTACATGCTTTTATCTTACATGGTTTAACATGCTTATTTTATTCTAATCAATTACATGCTCAAGTTAATTAATTACGTTTATCATATCTTAATAAGTTTTCTAATCCATTTACATGCTTCCTACATTTATCATTCTAGGCAATTTCTCTACTTAGTTATCCTAGTTAATTTACGTGCTCGATTAGTTAACTAACATGCTTAAGGAACCAAACATACTACTTAGTTAATTATGCTAATTGCATGCTACTTAATAGAATATCACAGTAGTTCATTCTTTTCCTTAAACCTTCAGTAAGCATTTCTCACGTCTAAACATTTCATTTATCTAACCATTCTCTAAACGTTTTCGTTCTTATAATTGCAGTAAATAAATTACAAGAACTAAGAGAGCTAATAGCAGTAAATAAACTACATGAAACTAAGGGAAACTAACGACAGTACAATCACCAAAGCATGACATTTATCTAAACAAAGAGCACAACCCACGTTCAAGAAATATCCAGTCCATAACAATTAAACGCATAACACAATTTCTCAACAACAATATCCAAACATAACCAATTACCAAAACAGTGTATCAAACCTATATTTCTATCATTCTCTAAAATCAATTTATCACAGGAACATAACATAATCCAACCTGACAACCAACACATAATTGAACTCCCTCACATAATCAAGAAAAGCATATCGATTCTAGCAAGTCAATTCACAGAACCAAGAATTGAAATCCAACGGAGGCATCGTCACAACAGCAATCAAGAAATCCCAACACTAACAGGTCATTCCTCCAGTAAAAGAACATCAATTTAACAACAACAACTTATTTCGAAATTCCTAACTAAATCACAAAACACATAATCAAACAACAACATGGCCAATAACGATTAAGTGCATAACACAATCCAAACATAGCATTTCCATAAATTTCAATATTTAGAGTTTCGATCTAACATTTTTGAAATTCAATAATAAATTAAACGCATCACTCACAACAACACACGGAGTATACAACCCAACAATTCTCCTTTAAAAGTCAACAATCTATTTATATAGTCAAAACATAACTCACAGATTATTAAATCAACCAACCGCAACCAAATCACATAATCAAAAGCATAACTTGAAAGATTATTAAACAATCCAACAGCAACCAAGAACATTTCCAACACTAACAAGGCATTCGTCCAATAACTCATTTAAAAATTACTAACTAAATAGCAGAACATCGATTCAACACAACAACCATCGATTATCATCCCATAACCTGTAATTTAAGTTGCAGAACATATAACCAACCAATCAACAAGGTAAGTTATTAGCAAACAGGGAAGAAAGCTCACCAGTAGCCAAGGTTAAGCTCTCGGCCAACCACAAGAGAAGCTTCCAGCTCAGCACACCCACTGTCCAACCATTCCCAGCCCCAGTTCAAACCACCTCTCCATTCTTCCTTCTCGCAGGAGCTCACCCGAGTTCAGCCAACCCTTGGACATCCTCTGCATTCCAATTTAAGAGCACAATTTCACAGCTCAATCGACAACATCCCGCAAATCCTTCTAGCATTAAAGAGTGTTCCCCACTCCGCATCACCCATTAAATGTAGAGTACGATTACCCAGCTGGAGTTGTGTGCATTAGCGGACAAAACTTTCCAACCGAACTGGGCAAACCGGTCACGGTTCACCCTCCCCCCTCAGCCAAACGAAGTCCCCTAGCCAACTCGAGGGAGCCACTGCCGAATCGGGGAATGGATGATTCGTCCTTCGAATCATCCCTCCAGACAACAATCAATCCATAAAAATGCAAGGGAGGAGGAACCCAATCAATTCTTACCTCAAACAGTCGCCGAAAACTGCTCCCGAGGAAGTCCCGATTCCAAGCCATAGATGTCCGCGCCACTCGCACACCGCCATTGCAGCAGCTTGCCGGCCGACGTTGCCTGGTAGCCGGACGTCGCCGTTCCCTCCTCTTCGACGTCTCCCTCTCCCTCGTTCTCTCGGTCTCTCCCTCGCTCGCTGCGTTCTCCCTCTCCCTCTCCCTCTCCTTCTTTCCTCTGGTTCACTTGTGAGGGAATGGCCATTGGGCCATTCATTTAATTTGAGCAAACCGGTTCACTTAGTGAACCAGTTCGGTTCATCTTTCTACCCATCTCTCTTTTCATTTTAAATCCGCTTTAAATTATTTAAAGCAATTAATTAATTTATTAAATCCCCTTAATTCCATTAATTTAACCCTTTTACATTTTTAAATCTCAAATATTATATATTATTTTATTAAATTAATATTTATTTTATTTTTATTACGTTGATTTCCTGTTAATTTCCACAATAAATTATCTAACGAGTACGTTCTTTGTAATACCCTGATAGTCAACCCACTTAAAAAGTTAGGGTATTACAGTAGACCTGTCATTTGCCTGAATGGCTATCACTTGAAAGGATCGTGCCCAAGCTAGTTGCTCACTATCGTTAACATTGACAATAATGATGGAATGTATCCAGTTGTTGTGGCAATTATTGAATCAAAATGCAAAGACTCTTGGTACTAGTTTTTGAGTTGTTTCTTTTTGGACGTAGACAATGATATAGGCAGGGGATGGAAATTTATTTTCGATCGACAAAAAGGGTTGGTGCCTGCTATTGAACAATATGCACCAAGGGTTGAGCATCATTTATGTCTCAGACACTTGTATGTCAATTTTAAAAAATAATTTCGTGGAAATTTGTACAAGGATGTCATGTGGAATGCAGCTAGGGCCACAACACCATTATAATTTGAGAAGATTAATAAACTATTTTTGGTTGACTAGACAACACATACATATCTGCAAAACATCAACCCGAGGTTTTGGTCAAAACATGCTTTCAGTTCCTTCCCAAAGTGCGACATAAGCCTCAATAATTTGAGTGAGTTCTACAATGTCTACCTCTTACCAGCCCAAGATAAACTGATCCTCACTATGTTTGAGGTTAGTGACGATAACGAATGGTACATAGTCGATTTGGACACCGGTGGGAGCTGATTAGAATCTCATGTGTTCATGTCATCCTGTGTATGTATTTTATAAGGACTTCAGCTGAGGATTATGTTTTTGTATCGTATCATCGGGAAATATACATGAGGATGTACTCTCACTTTGCCCGACCTGTTAATGGCCAACACATGTAGCTTGAAACGAACCAGGATCCAATTATGCCACTATCAATTAATAGACTCCCAAGGCATCCTTGAAAACGAAGAGTGAGGAATGCGGACAAACCCCCTAGCCGCACAGTTGTTAGCAGGAGAAATATCCCCATGATATGTAGCCAGTGTCATGGTATGAGCAACAATGTCTGCTCTTGTCAAGGTGTAGGCTCAGGCACTTGCGAGGCAAGTGGCAACGGCAGAGCAAGAAGCTGAAATGGCGGATGAGAACACTCACAAGACACATTTATAGGTTTTACCCCTGTTACAAAGACATAGGTGAGTAAATTGTTACGCTTTCAAATGTTGTTTTAACTATGTACACTTTGTAGGACATAGTATTGCGTTTGTGTTTTGCAAGACTCTATCGCCCCACACCCACATCCTTAATCACGTGGCTTCTATTGATGCTATTTTACTTGTTTATTTATTTGTTAGTAACTTAATTGTACATAACGATACTCAGTAACTTGTTTGTTGATAGATGAATGTGAATGTACTTGTTTGGTGATGGATGGATGTAAATAAATTTGTTTGTTGATGGATGGATGTAAATAAACTTGTTTGATGATGAATGGATGAAAATAAACATATGAATTGAAACGTAATTCCCTCACCATAAAACGGATGTCCCTCGCCCCAACCAGACGTTCCTTAGCCCAACATGACATCCCTCTACACAAAACAAATGTCCCTATACACAAAAGATGAATACTAAAAGACGAATGTCCATGAATGCCAAGGGATCTCCATGAATGCTAAGGGACGTCCCTCAATACTAAAAGATGAATTTCTGTGAATGTTGAGGGATGTCCGTGAATAATGAGGATGTCCTTGAATGCTAAGGGACGTCCCTCAATACTAAAAGATGAATGTCTGTAAATGCTGAGAGATGTCCATGAATGCTAAGGGAGAGTAAGAGTAGACCTCCTCAATTGGAATATGTGGTCAGAGCATGGTATTACATTGAAGGAGAGTTATCTGAAAGTGGATAAAGGAAGTGAGGTTTTATTATTGAAGTTACTATTGGAGATTATTGTTACCCCTAAAGACTTCTAGAAACATCTACTTGCTTTCCATGTTATTGGCAAAGCTCGAGATGCCTAGAGATGGGTTGGGATTGTTGCTGCAAGTTTTTAGGGATAATAATAGGCTCTAACAGATGCTTCAACAACAAAACCACACTTCCTTGATCCACTTTCAAATAACTCTCCTTTAATGTAATACCATGCTCTGAACGCATATTCCAGTTTATATGTACTTATAAATTAAGATTGTAAATTAAGTTTTGGATAGTTTCATATGGATATATTGTATAATACAATGGATGGATGTCTTGGATTGGATGAAATTTTATTATGTCAATGAAATTTTCATTTGAGTTATGAAGTGAAATAGTAAGTCATTTTTAGGGACATTCATCTGCACAAGACGAATGTCCCTCGACAAAAAAGGGATGTCCATTAAATTGATGTCCTTATGCACAAAATGGACATCCCTTTTCACAAAACGGACGTCTCTCACTATAAAACAAACCATTGGCCCAAAAATGAATGTCCATCGCCCCAAACGCACGTCCCTCATCCAGAAAACAAACAACAACCAAAATACCAACCAAAATATCAAATAGAATACCAACAATAACCAAAATACAAGCTAGAATACCAACAACAATAACAGGAAGGACAACAACAACCAGCATACCATAACACAGGTAAAACAAAGGTACAATAACTCAATTGTGCAATATCTTAATTGAACAAATGTATGACAACACAGATGAACAAATCTACAATAACTCACATGTACTATTACCTTTTCTGGGGTTTGAGACGGAGATTGAGGACATTGAACTACAAGTTGGGGTTAATTTCAACATGAGGGGAGTGCTAAAAAAGGTCTTTTAGAGGGACGTCCCATTTAGATAGAATCCTTTATGTTGACACTTGTCAATCACCGACTCCCCTACAAATTGCGAGACTTAAAATATGCCCTGTGGGCTACAATTAGGAGGGGAACATAGTAGGTCACTTCCTTCAAAGCACAATGAATATAGCACAGGGTGAGAAAATATACCAATTTTCATTTGTAGGGGCCATGGCAATTGCAATTGCATCGAGTAACATCAATTGCTAGCCATATTGGTTGTGTAGGTCAACAGATGACATGAAACAAGTTTTCTTTAGGTGTTTCTGAAATTAAAACCATATATTATAAGTAGCTCGACATGGAAATAATATTGCATGAAGGAATAAAAATGTCTTACATAGATCCAACCAAAAATGTAACGCCCGTGTTCACTTTGTCCTTAATTTAATCCGTATAAAGTTTTTGCTCTTTTAAAACACTTGTGAGAGATGACCAGAGTTAACAAAAGCGGAAATAATCAAAGTTTAACAAAACAATGGAAGTCTTTCTTTAATAAAACATTGAGTTTAGCAAAACAGCATTAAAAGTTTTTATTTAATAAAACATTACAATTCATAAATTTAATAAAACATTACCATTAAAAGACTTTGAAATACTTATCATACTTAAAATCATTCTCTGAGCCATAACCCACTAAGGTCAACATCGCCAACAACACAAAAGCCCCAACATGGCAATACTGCATCAGCTGCGTCCTCAATAATCTGTATTCGATCATAGGCTCCTTACCTACAGCACAAGACTTAAACTATGAGTCTAAAGCTCAATAAGCGATATAAATAAACTGTAAAATATGTCATGCTCTTTAAAACACTGCAGGTTTTTAAATTTGATAAGGTAAAATCCAAATCTCTAAACATCTATTTATGTTTTTTTACGTGTGTTCCATTTTCATTTAGTTTCAGTTACCCTTCCAAGTGTTTAGAGATGTCAAACTTAACAAGGTAAAACCCACATCTCTAAACACCTATTTACGTTTATTCCTTCTGTCCTAATTACATTTTCAAAATGATGTAGAAAACCATTTTTCGTATATCTTTGGAAAACATAATGAATGAAATGCACGCATATGATCATATCATACATGTCTATCTAGCATATCCTTAAAACATGATCAATTCTTAACTAAGGAACTAAAATTAATTCTAACAAACACAACATTATCACACATCAAACAATCAACAATACATCCTCGAATATAGCAAAATCACAACCTATACATCTAGTAAATGCAAGCATCAAACAAACCCTAATTCTTGTGATGCAGGTCTTTTCAGGCAAAACACATGCAGTATCACTTACTTGGCATCCTTAGCCTTAGAGAGTTTAGTACTTAAATTGTCCTTCACAAAACCTATTAATCAATAACAACAATTTATCAAACTAAGTGAAATAAACATCAATCCAATTTGACAAACTAACACCCCCAATTATGGACAACTTTTCTTCTAACAGATCCAATACATGGTAATTATCATTAAGAATTAGCACCTCTAATTAGAGTACAATATCCAGCAACCTAAAGCAACACGGGAAAATAATATCATCAAGAGTGCATGACTTTCATGTACATTAGGACTTTCATTCAAATGCTATCTTCCTATTAAAGCAACAAGGCAATACATGAAATAGAGGACTAAACTCAATCAACAACGTACCCTTATTTCACCATACTCAAAATAGCAACCAACTTAGAGCTTTTACAAAAAATCCAATTATAAAACATGGCCTTCCCATGTTCATTAAAACAGCAGTGCTGAAACTAAAACCCAAGCATATATCAGCAATCAACTTAATGGATGTTAACTCTCAACAATAGGCGTATTCTACAACATACAGTGATTTATAAAATTATCAAAATAGAGAGCATATTCATAATATTTGACATCTTCTTTAACTCCCAAATTAACTAGAGAAATAACAATAGAGAACAATCCAATCTCCTAAATGACGGACCATATAAAAGAATATTTCCAATTTAACAGAGCCCTAATCTTAACCATAATTTAATAGAGAACTTATCTAAACCATTTAAGCAATAATAAACATAAAGTCTTCATCTTTCATAAAAGTTGTAAGAGAAATCAGAAAGAGTTCTGTTACCTAAAGAACCTGAGAACTGCCTGCTTCCAGAGAAATTCTCCCTCAAAGTTCTACCCAGTTCTTCCCTTCCTATCTCCTTCTTTTCTTCCTCACGGTCGAAATCTCCTCCTCGTAAAACTGCATAGCACAATAGCAACCCTCCCTTTTCTCTTAACTGTTTCTCCTTCTCTCAAAACTCACAGCACCCTCTCGGCCGCTCGTCCCTTCCCTTTGTCTCTCCTTTTGGTCTAAACATCTTATATTTATACACTAAAACCATATAGGGTGACGAGGAGGTGAGATCGCAGCTTTCGCGTGAGTTGAAATCTTCTAGAAGTTTGTTACCATATTTTTCATAACTGAAAGATTGAGCACCGGTAGAAAAAGTGACCAGCCGCTTGGCTGTCAAATTCTATTAGTCGACCACACTGTTGACCGATTCCTCATTAAATGCCATTGTACTATATAGTGGTCAACAAAGCAGTCAAGTATGTGGATGAATAGATCGAGCCAAATATATTACAAATTGCATCTCAGTTCTATGGTCGATGAAGCAGTCGAGTATGCTGACGAATAGATCGATCAAAATATATTATAGATTGCATCTTAGTTTTGTGGTCAACAAAGCGGTCGAGTATGTGGATGAATAGATCGACCGAAATATATTACAAATTGCATCTTAGTTCTATGGTTGACGAAGTGGTTGAGTGTGTGGACAAATAGATCGACTGAAATATATTACAGATTGCGTCTTAGTTCTGCAGTCAATGAAGCGGTCGAGCAACGATGATTGGTTGACTGAAAACACCACTGTAATATATATTTGCCTATGCCATTTTTGCAGTCGACCCCGTGGTCGATCGTTTCTAACTACACTGCACTCCAAATGCTTTGCTTCAATAGTGATCGACCACTTCCTTCCAAATGATCAACCACCATCACTTTACACTATTTATTCATATAATTATTATAAAATTCAACTTATCATACTGTACTTAATGTATATAATCCACAATTCCTCCTTCACTTCTAGAAATATACAATCTAAATTAGTGAAACCAATTTTATTATCACCCTTTTTTAACTCCAAATATTATCATCCCCAATTAACTCCAATAATCTTAATCTTTCTCCTAAGCTTACTACGAACATAATTTGGGGTATCATAATTCACTATATCTAATTACATTTCTCTTAACAAATACCTTAATCATCCTATTAAATTCCTAACACCCCCGAAATCCTCAATAATTTTCACTTAGTCCTTGTACATAGTGTCACAAAAATCTGGGATATTACAAAAACTCAGCAGCATGTCCTTCAGTTGTGCTGCAAGTAACTCTTTCTTATTCAGTATGTCGCATTGCATTTAAGAACGCATTCAAGAGATTTATTTTCCACAACAGTGTCTTAAACATTGATTACTCATTTTTAAGAAGTTATCCCCACTGAGTCCGTTGTTCCCTTTTGCTTTGGAACAATGAGGGTTGTTATTGTGAGGACATCATCACTCTGAAAAAAGACAACACGACGTAAGATGTCTTCAGCATACAATCAAAGCTGATTCTAACCTTTGAATGATAGAGTTTCTTACCCTAGTGCCGCAAAGAATACCATATGTCTCCATGATTTTCTTGGTATTCGCACATACCAATTCCATGAACTACCCCATTAAGTTCAAAGGCTGCAATGATCAGTTTAAGCAAGACCCTTAGGCCACTAAGTGTAAATTCGATACATTGTACAAAACCAAATTGAAGATATACCACTTGCAATTTTAGTAGTGAAGCAAGCCTTGGAACTGCTTCCTTTGATGGATTACCCATTATCAATATCTTCTAAACTTTGGCAAGGGTTGGAGAAGGGACGGTTGCCTTACGATAAGAGACCTGCACGATTGTAATGCTTTGTCAAACCACAGTACTAATGAATATATGGAGAGTGCATCTAAGCTAAAAGACATACTGGCATCCATCTGGTTTGGCAATGGAAGATGGAGGAGGAGCTACTCGTGGGGCTGCTAGAGAAATTGATGGAAGAGTTGCTAGCGGGGCTGCTGGAGGAGGTGATGGAGGAGCTGCTAGCGGGGCTGATGGAGGAGCTGCTAGCTGGGCTGCTAGAGGGGCTGTTGGAGGAGCTACAATCCTCCTCAGTTCATCTTTCATCTACAGTAGAATGGCTCGAATATCCCTCATTTGCCTCTCTTGTCCATCCTACTTAGCTACAAGCCAGTTCCACCTCTCCTTAGTGATCACTACATAGGGTGAGCACTAAGGAGGGGGATGAACAATATCCTCCTCCACCTTTACGTAATCTAATGGCAGTGCAACTAATGTCCAAAGAATTAGTGCAGTCGATGTCAAAGGAGTCTGTGCAGCTGACTTTGATTAAGGTTATGCAACTGAGGTGGATGGAGGATGTGCAGTCAATGTGGATGGAGTGTCAGCACCCTTGAAGACCCACTCCCCTCCTACTTTGTTCATCCCCATATGAACCAATGTCACCTAATTTGTAGACGTCAAGTGTTTTTTCATTGATTCTTAGCTCGTTGGGAGGGAGTCCTAGCCTGCTGCTGCGAACAATCTTTTGAATGAGCCATTTGTAGAGGAGGTTCTTCCTTGGACTATTTAGGATTGCCTTTATCAGATTAATAATCACGTTTTCAATGTTGAATCTCTTCTCGTTGTAGAGCTTCTCCATCACATAGAGATCCATGCAGCTAACATGGTCTCTATGTCTATCACGAGGTAGAACTGTGTGGTTTATCATGTGACGGATGACTCTACTTTGGCATTTAGTCATTGGATTTGGGCTTGTAGAAAGATTCAATGTCAAGATTCTGATGCAATTGCTTCATCAATGCCAAACCTTCTCCTCTTTTTATAAAGTTTTGGGTCCTTGGATACGTGAAAACACTCATTTGCCAGCTCGTCCGTGATGTATCCAATCAGCTCATATAACTCCTTCATAGTTAGCCTAATCTACTGTCCAAACAGATAAGTCCTCAGCTCATTTGGTCGATTGCCACCCAGCTCCAGATTAGCGTAAAATAATTTGACCACCCTCTCACAGTAATACCCCCCAGCTTGAACAACTCAGCCAATCCAATGCGCTCAAACATTTCCTCTATTCCAAACTCTAAAAATGCATTGAACTCTACCCTCCTGGATATAATTACAAAATGACGTATGATGTCATTATCGTAACTTTTCTTAGATGATGTCATGCTGAACACCGATGCAAGTTGTTCCTCTACAAACAAACGTGGATGGGTCGAATTACCTCGTGATTGACCTTCAGTATTAGAGGGACCCGCTTTACACTTCATTGTGATTTGTTCGACCTTCGATACCATTTTTTGGTTCTACAAATGTGAGGAGAGATTTTGGAATGTAAAATTGCTCGGAGGAAGTTGAAATCTCACTTGACAATAGCTAGGGCTCAATGGACGTCCTTCCTTATTATATAAACTGCGTTGAACTGTTGAAGTTACTTCGAGACGAGGGACGACCGTCGTTGGAAATGGATGTTCAAGATGGGTTGATGTTCATCTAAGGCCGTTGTCAGCCGTAGGATATGATTATTGAGAAACGATGTCATTTAGTATTCAGAGACGTCCAATAATGCCGTAAACATAAAACAGACGTCCATTGACTAAAGATGAATGTACCACATCTTTAACAGATGTCCATCATCACATAAAGAAAGTCTGTTGTGGGCTGAACGACTAGTCTTAAGTTGAGGGATGTCCATTGTGGGACTAGAGACGTACGTTATGGGATGAACGATGTAGTCTCAAGTCGATGGGTGTCAGTTGTGGGACGAGGGACGTCTGTTGTGGAATGAGGGACATTCATTTTAAGTGGAGGAAGTTTGCACCACTTAAAAAAGTTTGTGTCTTGCACGTGACCCCCTTCAACATAAGGCCTTTGGAGTTCATCCTTGCTGTCCATTGTCATTGAGGGACGTCCCCCCTTTAATCCAACAACCATGATCCATCATCTGTGGGCACCTTTGAAGGATGGCCGAACTCCATCTTGGTCGTCCATTCTTGTTGAGGCTCAATCTAATGGCCATGAACCGTCCACGAGCGCCTTTGAAGAATGGCCTAACTCAATCTTGGTCATCTATCCGCATTGAGGGACGTCCGTCCCTCGATCCAACGGGCAGGACGAATGCCTCCTGATTATTTACATCCTTCGTCTGCCTATTGGATTAGCCTTGGATGTCCCTTGCTGTTGTGGGACATCCGTTGTTGCTGCCTTGGACTTCTTCGTTCGATGGTCCTTGACGTTAACAAAACTGCAGCGTTAACGTCAACGTCTTTTCATGGGAAACATGACTGTGAGGTCGGTGTCGTTCTTTTCCCATAGTTCAGGATTTTAGTTGTTTGTAAATTTTCTTCAACGATTGCGATATTGCTGAGCCTAAACTATAGGGTTTATTTTGTTAATTTTCATAATATTTATAATATATTAATTTATATTATATATATTAAATAAAACAATTAAATTAGAAATTTTATTTTTACTTTATCTCTCCAATCTTTTGAGAGGAAGGGCTTTCTTCCTCATTGGTAGAGGAAGGAGGCAAAGGATAGAGAAGGTGGAAGATCGGTAAACAAACCTCGTTGTTTTTCACCCGATTTACGTTCGTGGCATCTTGATCTCCGACTCTTGTGAAGAAACTTTTCTAGTACATCATTTTCTAACCCTACTTTTCAGTTTGAAGTTTTTATTTTGTGTCGGTCTTGGGTTCAAACTTGGAAAATCAAATCCTTTGGTTGTTTTTGTGTTGTTGTCATAGATTTAGAGTTTAGACAGAAGTTTGAGCCAATTCAAGTGAGAATTGGTGAAAGAGGCACATTTTCCTTGCAATTTTGTGCTGGAAATGTCGTCCCCAGTTGACTGCTACTGTGGATTTGGTCTACTGGTACTATTTTTTGAATGCTTTTGGGGACGTCGGACGTCTCCAGGGACAGCATTGTGATGCAGGGTCAGACATTCAAAAAAGCACAGATGTTCACGCCAAACATCCACAAAAGGACTCTACACCGAATGGTCGTTGAAGCACAGATGTCCGCACCGGATGTCCACAGGAATAAGACGTTTGCGGGAGTGCGAGTCATTCGCGCAGGACATCTGTACTCGTGCTGGTCGTTTGCTATACTATTTGGACAACAGAAGCAGTCATTTTTAGGTCAAATTTTGTTGCTTAGCACTACACACCCCGACAAAATTTATGACCATGGTTTCTTCCCTTCCGGTTCGAGTTCCTATGTGGTTCTTGTTAACTGCAGGGTGAGTCGTCAACAATTGCTTTGTCCCAGGTGACCACAGTTGTTCCCTATTGACATTGTCGGGTCCCGGTGAACCTTTGTCGTGTCTTGTTGACATAGGGTGGTCCCGGTTGACTGTCATTGTGATGATCTGAATTAAGGATTAACATTAATAACTATGTTTTGTATAATTAAATACGATTAAGTGATAATAAGTCATGAAATAACTTTGAAGAAGCAATTAACCAATACATTGAGAGTATTTTTCCAAACTAAAAATAGGTATAATAGCAAATACCTTATACTATGGAATGATGATGAAATTAGGTCAATTGGATGTATGCTCTTTAAGATATGAATTTTTGCACGAAAGTGATAAATGTGTTATAAATGAGCATAGTCACTGTTTGTGGCTAATTGAAGAGGTTATGGTGATTAATAATTCAAACCATTTTTTGATTGTAAATTAAACTTATAAATTAAGTTCATGACTTTGGATTAAAAGGATTTGAATGTATGCAATAGAAGTTATGCATGTTTGAAGTTAAATAAGTCTAAAACTGCATTGTTTTGGGATATGTCTTTAAATGAGACTTTAGAGTGGAAATTTGGAGAAGTGTATAAAAGAAGAAATGTTCCTAATACATTGAAGTATGTGATCAAGTAACAAAATTGGACAACCAATAGGTTATGACATGCGTCACTTGATATTAGTATCTAAGTGTTTGATTAAGGTATAATTAGTGGATGATTAAGATTAATTAATTATGATTATTTATGTTAATCATGAGGATTAGTTTAGAACTAAGCTACATTTATTAGTATAAGTTAAGAGTGGTTAAGGATAATTAACCATGATATTTTTGTAAATTTCCATGGAATTATGGGTAAAATGGTCAAAATCAAAAGACAAAAGGGTAATTTCACCTTAAGCATATTCTAGAAATATGTAGGATGGCTGAGAAATCATCCATCTTCGTGCTGCAATAGAGGAGAGAAGAGATAAAGGAGAAAAGAGTAGAAGGAAAAAGAAAAATTGGTGGAGAAGAATGAGGATTTGACTTTCAATCCTTTAAGAAAAAGTGTTCCTCTTTCCAAGAGGATCATTTTGAGCCTATAATCAAGAGGCGAAAGTGAAAAATCAAGTGGTCTTCCACAAGTAAGAATCTTAACCTAGGTAGTTTTTTAAAAACTATGCTTTATTACATAGTTTTAGGTGACTGAATTGGTATAGTTAGGATTATGCAAATTTAACCAATATTATGCAATTCCATAACCTTTGATTATATTCAACCAATCAAACCAATTTCAGTATCATTTATTTTTCTCAATAATTTTAAATCATATCTAACCAAGTTTATCAATATCCAACAACATGCAACCCATGAATTTTACATATAATCCCAACTATACCAATTCAGTCACCAAAAACATGAACAAGTTTGCAAGGAGGGAGACTTATGATCTTAAAGGATTTTACATTTTTTTTCTAGAGCGGTCGACCGTGGTCAAACGGTGGTCAATCGGATTTGAAAATAACAAATTTTAGATTGAATTTGTATGATTTACGGTCGACAGGGTCATGTTGCAGTCGACCAATTGTTGAAATAAATGGGGTCAGTTGAGTAAAATGGATGACCGAAATGTTAGGATTAAATCTGTAAGATTTATAGTCAACTGCGTTGGTCGGCCGGAAACCATATTTTTGCATGTTTTGCGTTTAAAATACACATGAACGGACGACCGTGGTTGAGGGAGCAGACGACCGAACCCTATATTTTTTAAATATTTTCTTTAGGTTTTTAACCATTTGTTTACCCATTGTACAAACTATTTTGGGAGGCGATTGAGACATAGATAAAACATGTCTAGATAAATAGATGAGACCATTTCATGCATCATTATTATATGTTTAATAACAAGATTTGCATAGTTAATTTTATATATTTAATATATATTATATGCATTCAATGTATGCATAGTGAGGATGCAAAATTATGCATCATGGAAATATTTATATGTACAAACCATATTATCCGGGTGATGTTATTGGTCATAGAGAAGCCCAATATACCTCGCCAGACTATGTATTGTGTGACGTATGTAAAGTGGAAAATAGAAAGAGAGTGTTTGTGGATCCCCCTTGGGTCGAAAGTCCCCAACCCTCTAGAGGTTTTGTTATTCATTGACACACTTATTGGAGATAGTGGCCAGTATTGTGGGGTTTCATGGTCATGTGCGACTTTACATACGATGGTGTATGATCATTCATGTTGGTAGTCACATAAATGTTGACCTTCACGGATATGTTGACATTCATGTATATGTTAATAAAATAGTACTTGTTAAATCTATGACCATTTAATAATAAATAGAGCATTGCACTGAACAGTATTGTTTTATCATTGTGAAAGGAGAATTGTGATATGCATTTCATATTTATTGCATAATTGTAGGTTATGGGATGATAAAGTTAGATAGATTGTCATGGTATCTAGGCTATGTACTATGTTGAAGAATTCCTTCATATAGATGGATCAATTGTAATAGACATTAAATAGAAATATCTAGATAATATGTGATAGATATTAAATAGAAATGTCTCGATAGTCATATGGGATAAACATTAATTAGAAATGTCTAGATAGTCGTATGGGATAGACATTAATTAGAAATGTCTAGATAGTTTGTTAAAGACATTAAATAGAAATTTCTAGATAGTATGGGATAGACAGTAATTAGAAATGTCTATAAATGATTTGACATTAGGCATACCTTGTAAATGTCTAGATAGAATGAGATTAGACACTTAGTAGAGGTGTCTAGTATTAGTATTAAATCAATCATCGAAGAAAACGAGAGATGGTTTGAGAATTAGACATTAATTGAAAATGTCTAAATGGTGATGGTGATAGATGGACCAAAATAGAATGTTATCTATATTACAGGAAATCAGGTTGGAAAGTAGAAAGATTTATAGAATAAGTATTTTATAGAGTTTGGTGGTGTTTATTTGGAATAGCATGTGAGGTTTGTGTTGAGAGAATTTAATAATTAAGTACGTTTGGGAATAAGTTGTGCATGAAGAGTAATTGTACATGAAAATTGGGAAATGTAGGATATGGTTATCTAAATCATAGGTCTAAGCATTTCTACATATGCATTAACACTTCTTATATAAAGAAGTGTATCACTTAGTTGAGATATTTATTAGAAATATTTAAAGATCTAGATAAAACATAGATCTAGGATGTGTGATCACGAGAGTTGATCAAAAGTTATATATTGGAACTTAAGGATGTGATGACTAATCATGTTGAGCTTAATATATGGTTAGTTATGATATTTATGATTTATTGAATCCTTAGATTATGATTCTTACTGAGCTAAAAAAGATCATGGTTCTATTTTATGATGTTTTTCAGGAACAAGTGGTAGCAGCTCAAGGTCAAAAAGGTAAAGATCTACAAGATATCAGACTTTGCACAACATAGGCCTAGAGTGTGAGTTTGAGTTTTTATTTTGATTTATTTAGTTTTAATTCGGCCCATGTTTGTAAAATAAATTTGGATGTTGTTTTGCAAATAAATAATAGTGTACAACTTTCCTATTTGGGATAGATTTTATTTTTATGTGGCCTAATTGCGCAAGCGCATTGTGTGTGTGAAGTACGAGCCTTTGCTATGAAATAAGAGTTGTGTAACCGTTCTCCAAGAGGAGAATCTAGTTTGCGGCACAGTTCTCAAGGTGATCGGGGGCTGAGTTGTGATAGTAGTCGTGTTCGGTTACCCCAGTTGTGTCTCCTCGACTGGTGTGTTGTTCTGGTTGGCCGTAGTTGTATCTTGTCGACTGTAGCCGTATCTTGTCAACCCTAGTCGTGTCTTGTCAACCGGTGGGTCTTTCAAGTAGACTGGTGATATGTATGGTCGACCGCTTTCATGTCTTGGTCGACCACACTGTATGTTTCAAAGAGTTTAGTGATATTCACTCGGCTTCCTTAGCCATATCATGTTTCCAGTTCATGTGAATCCTCAGTTCAGTGTGAAGTTTTTTTTCACTCCTTGTGATGAGCTGGGAAGTCTTGTGTTAATAATTTCGGTCTAGTTTTTGTAAAATTGATATTGTCCTAAGAGAAAAGGAGGGGAGGGTGAGGGAATTAAACTATCTAACTTTTTTTGTGAGAATGTTATATTTTCTTTTTACCAAATATGCTATTATCAATATACAATTAAAACAAACATAAATAGTAAAGAGTAAAGGACAAGAGATGCAAATAGTTTGTTAACACGGTTCGACCAATCGTGCCTATGTTGGCGCTTCAAGGCTCCCCCCTTGAAGATTCCTTTCATAGAACCTCCTCGATATATATAATTGAGCTTCACAGGCGTCAATCAATCCTTTACTGTAACATCCCATAATTTTTTTTCGTATAAAAATTTCATTTCTTTTAAAACACTTATGTGAGGGAATATCAAAGTAAAACAAACTAGAAGTCTTTACCATATAAAACTCAGAGTAAACGAAATGCGGGAGTCTTTTATATTTAAATACCATAAACCAACAGTTTAAAAGCTATTTAAACAAGTATTGTTAAAATGGTTTAAAGCCATTAAACATTTGAAAACTCTAAAAACATTTAATTATGCTTATTTCATTTCTATGAGCCATAAGCCCCAAGGTCAACATCACCAACAGCACAAACGCCCAACCCGACAATACTCCATCAGTTGCGTTCTTTGCATGCTTTATCCATGTTTTATCCAATCATTAGCTCCACACCTACATCACAGGACCTAACTATGAGCCTAAAGCTCAGTAAGCAGTATAAACGTAAAATAAGACATACATATGCAGCTTTTAAAGTTCGTATAAAATTCTATGTTTTCCTTTTAGTTTTTGTTTGTCTTTTACATATTAGTTTCTTTAGCCTATTATTGTAATATCTTTTATTTCTGAGCCGAACGTAACCAACTGAAGCCCAAAACAACTATTTACTTATCTTTGGTTTTTGTGTCGGACATAACCAATCGGACCACAAAAATAGTTATTTACTTATCTTTGGTTTCTGTGTCGAGCATAACCAACAGGACCACAAAAACAACTATTTAGTTATCTTTGGTTTTTGTGCCGGGCGTAACCAACCAGATCACAAAAATAGCTATTTTCGTTTATTCCGTTAATTCTTGTTGCAGTGTCATTTTCATTTAGTTCAAGTTACAGGTGTTAGAGATGTCAACTTGACAAGGTAGAGCGGTTTATGCACAAGACGGCCATCCCGTGGCACACACCTAGGCGACCAACTCAAGAACCCACATCTCTAAACACCTATTTTACGTTTATTCATTTTCATGTACTTTAGGTTCAACTACGTTTATGCATACAATTCTATCTAACATGTTCATCTACCGTATCCTTAAAACATGATCTATTCTTAACTAAGGAACTGAACTTAAGTTTAATAAAGATACAATTCACACCAAATAATAAACAATACATAAAGTAAACACAAACATCAAACAAACCCTAATTCCCGTGACGTAGGTCCTTTCGGACAAAACACATATAATACCACTTACCTGGAGTCTTTAGCTTTAAAGAGTTAGCACTTAAAGTTGTCCTTTTCCAAAAACCTATTCAAATCAGATGCATATTTACTTATTAATAATAGATATCCAAAACTATCATCTATCATCATATTACATATCCTCAACACCTCAAGCAATATTATCCTAAAACTCAGCAGCAACCAAGATAACAATATAATCTAATAACAAGGCCTGCTTATTCCACCCCATTCCTTAACATTCCTTAAGATAGTAACAACGTAGAATTTTCAGCTTGAATCTCTTAACACTCAAAGCCCAACATAAGAGGATATTAAACATTATAAAATCTCACAGTCAAGCACTAGCCCTTAATAACACCAATCCAAATGGTGAAAAATAATTTATCCCATAATACTTAACCAACATGAAATCCAAAATTAGATAATCACTCAACAGTGAACTCACATGCACGAATAATCTCAACATGCAGTTAATAATAGGAAATTCAAAACCTATCATCTGACCAAAAATGAGAGCATCCTTAATGGTAACTAACCAGCATGATTATCATAATACCAACCATCAAACAAACCAATATCTTGAACTCAGAAGAGAGAGCATCATACCTAAAGAATCTGTGAACTTAAAACTAAACACAAAAGTAGAACTACAATTTGCTTCAAAAGACTCCTACTTCATTTTTCTCCTTCTCAGCAATTCCTTTCAACAACAGACACGACTCTTTCACTTCTCTAGAACCCTCTCGGCCATACTCTCCCATTTCTCACAGCACCCTCTTTCCAAATCCTTTCACTGCTTCTCACTCAAAATCACAAAACACGACACTCACTCACTCTCGGCTCATAGTTTCCCTCTTGAACCTTCACTCAATTTCAACAACAATTTCTCACTCAAATTGCTTCACATAAAAACCATAAAAGCAGGAACTTCCATCTCACGGTTCATTCTCAAAAATCACAAAAGCATCTCACTCAACAAAAACTCCATAACCTCACTGCCATTTCTCTCAAAATTTCTCCAGAGTTTCCCTATGGTTTTTCTTCTCTATAAAATCTCCACTCCCTCTCTTCTCTATTTATAGGCCACAACAATTGACCCTTCAACGTCCATGATGGTGAAAAGCCAAGGGAGGCAACACTTCATCATCTAGACGCGTCCAACATCCAATTCAGAAGCTTCCAGGTGACTGCATTTCCATTTCTGGTGTCTTTCTGGATCGCTGGTCAATTGATTCCTTGACCACGATCAACCTTCAAATTCATTTGATCAGCTGTTAACTCTTTCTTCCAACTGACTGGTCGATTGGTAATCCATGGGCGATCAGCCGCCACATTCCTTTGATCATCGTCCATTCTAAATCAATATATATTTATATATAAAGTCCTGATGCAACCTCTCTTCCATATATATATATATATATATAATCATATTTCCAAATTATCGAAACCTCAATCCTTCTATAATTTTGTATATAATTCACATTTCCTCCATCACTTTATTCTAAACCTAATATATCTATGAATATTATTAACTCTCAACAACTTAGGTACTTATGGTTCGCTATTTTTAAATGTATTTTCCTTTGACCAATATTTTAAATTATCTAAGTCAATTTCCAATAAATCCTTAATCATCCTACTAAGCTTAATATGAACATAATTTGGGGTATCATAATTCACTTCTTTCAAATATATTTCTCTTGATCACACCTTAATCGTCCATTTTAGCTCCTAATACCCCCAAAATTATTACTTAAGTTGTATGTTTAGCATAACAAAATTTTGAGATATTACATTTACAGCAACTATTGTGGAGCATCACCATTTTGATTGCTCTTCACAGGAGTCAGTCCAACCTCCTACGACTATTCTGGGATGTCACCCTTCATTATCATTTATGTACAAGGATTGGAATATTTGTACAATGAAATACGATCTAAAATGCCTAACTCTTACAAAGGTTTTCTCTCAAGTTAAGGGTTGAGAGAAATAGGCTACTTCTCAAATATGAAGAGAAATGTCTTGAATAAATTTGGCAACACTTCAGTATGATATCTATTCCTTAGCTCGTCAATTCGGAGTGCATCTTTTTATAGACAACTGCCTAGCAGTCGACCACTCTGTATGACCGATTTACGCCTAAGGAGAGGGGCGTGGGGGGGAATTATGTTATATAACTTTTTCGTGAGATATTATAATTCTATTCTCTAAGTGTTTTATCACAAATATATATATGCAAGCAATAACAAATACAAAGAGTAAATGATAGAAATTTGTCACGACCAATTTTACATTTATCCTTTCATTATATATATATATATATATATATATTTTATAAATGTATGAAGGGAATTGAAACAATAGTGGAAGCAAATCATATTTCAAAAGAAACATTTTTCACATTAAAACTATTAAAGCATTCTTAACCCACTTTATATATATACATTTCATCCACATTTTAGTGAGTCACAACCCGTAGGTCAAAATGCATCAGGTAACGAAAGCGCTAACCATAGCTAGCTCCTTCCACTACAGTCTTTTCCATCACTCTATGTTTATTTCATTTGGATCAAATTCTTTACCTACATCACAATATTAAACTATGAATCTAACTATTACTAAGAGATAGATGAAAATGATTAATGTATACTCATGTTGAATCAATGCTCATGCCATCCATTTTAGAAAAGAATCTATCTTTGTTATTCATTATTTATAGCCACATAACAATCTAGAATGCTGGAGATTATTAGTCCAAAAGAAAATATACATTCTATGTAATACCCCGACTTTTCATATTGAAATTTAATAAGAATAATTCAATTTTAATCAGAAATATTTTGATTAATTGGAAAATTATTGGGGAATTACCAAGGACGTATTCATAAGATTATTTAACGAATTTATTAGGAAATTGGAAAATGTATTTTTGAGTTTTTGGACGCACGCGGATGACACGAGCAGGGATGATGTTTCTTATCCTAATTCATCTGTAACGAGAGATTTTAGACAATGGCAGACAAATGAGGACGAGGAGAGTTCAACTCTGTCCTAATTTTAGGACTTTTTGGAGAAAGCAGGACGATGGTGGACGGGAAAAGTTCAAATCTGTACAAATAATTGGACTTTTTGGACGATTGTGGATGAGCCGCAAATGTCTTCCTTCTTCCGAAAATGTAATTCTGAAGGGGAGAATAAGGGATCGAATCGTGTTGGTTCGGCTCGATCAAGAATTTTATGTGTAGCCGATTTTTAGTTAAAAGAGAAAAGGAGAAAGATGTATTGGGATTAAAATATGAAAGGATTATTTGAACATAAAATCAATGGAATTAGAATTTTAAAAGATAATTTAGATAAAACAAAATTTAATGGAGATTTAAGGGATGAGAACCAGTTCTTGTTGTCTGTACCTCAGGTTCGACTGGAGGAAAAGAGGAGAAATTGGCCTTAGGCCATTTCACGAATAGAAGAGAAGGGACAAAGAGAGGAAAGAAGGAGAGGGAGACGAAAAAAACAAAGGAGAGTGATGAGCGATGGAGTGACGAGCGTGGGGGCGAGCTCAGGTGGTGGAACGCAACGTTGTTCTTCGTCCGATGAGCAGCTGCGACAATGCGGGTTTTGGTTTAGGGTTCAGGAATTTCTGAGTTGCGCAAATGAAGAACAATCGCAAAGTGTTGGTCCTCTGGCGTCGAGCAATCGATGCGTTTGAAGAGGTAAGTTTGTGGCTTTCCATTCTTCTTGACACTCTGTCATTTTTCTGGTGGTGGGCGATGATGGATTGGTGATGGCAGGACGGGAGCTGGAGGTTTGGGCTGGACCGACCAAAGGCCTATGGTCTAGCTTACAGTTCGGTCCAACCCGATCTGTCTTGCACTAGAAAAACGACAACTCGGATGTGGGGGAATGGTACTAAGGACAGGGCATGGCCTATGGCAGGGAGTGGTGTCCCATGCCTCTCGGGAGAAGAAAACTAAGACGTGAGAGAGAGATGGAGATAGAGCTGAAGAGTCCCCTGGAGAATTTGAGAGGCAAATGCCCTTTGGAAGGCTAAACTGCGAGTATGAGATTCTGAAGAGAAGAGTAAGAGCTGAGTGTGAGGAGGTGAAGTTGCTGCCTCTCGGGTCTTCTCGGTTCCTCAGAAGAGATGATCCTTCCCCGGTCTTTTTTATGGATTATATGCTATTAAATGATGAAGATTAGTAAGGATGAATATTATTCTCTGTCATGGTTTGGATTTATCCCCTATTGATGTTCCACTTGTGGTTGGCTACGGTTTCTAGAAAATGAGTTTGTGTTGGTTTGATTTATGTGTTGGAAAATGGATTATTACTCTATTATTGGTTGATTGGAAATCAATAATTATAGGTCCTTGTAGTTTACTCTATATTAGGACTTTTGTTGAAGCTTGGTGACCATGAGATATTAATTTAATTGTTGCTATGAAGAGAAGTGTGAGTATAAGGTTCTGTAAAACAAAGTTGCTCTTTTATTGGCTATAGCGTTGATGAAAATAAGTTGATGGAAACCGTTAGGCGATTAGGTTTCAATTAATGATGTCAATGTTGCTAAAAATAATGAACTAAAAATAAGATTAATTATTGGTGAATAGTAATGACGAGATGTTATGGATTTATGAAGGTATTGAGATGGAAGAAAGATAACGGTCGGTGCTAATACACGATAAAGTTTCAAGGTAAGAAATTGAGATAGAGTCATTGGCTAGTGGAGGCCCTACACCATTAGCAATGTCTTTCTTTAATTGTTTGTTTACGTTTCTACCATGCTTCCATATTATTTCTATGTTAATTGCACATTATTAACTCAATCTCTAAGTATGTTTAGGGTGTTAGCATATTGTTATTGTTTGTTCTAAATTACAGAACATGCCTAGATTAGTATTATTTCTTTATAATTGCCAAGCATGCTTACATTATTGCCTTTTAAACTGCTAAACACGTCTATGTTATTATGGTGTCTTTGGAATTGTTAAGCATGCCTTCATTATTGTTTCCTTTAAATTATCAAGTATGTCTATATTGCTATTGCTATCTTTAAATTACTAAGCATGTTTTTGAGTATATCCCCATGTATAGCATGTTAGTAGATTTTCCATGTTCCATATTTTTATATTGTTGTGATTACTGCTTTATGTTTCATGCTTTTATATCATGGTTATTACTGTTTCTCATTGACATGCATCACGATTATGTTTCTCATGGACATGCATCATGATAATAGAAACAAGTAGGAAATGCCCCGTCAGAAGGGAGTATTCATATGCATTATGTGAGGAAAATGAATGAATGAAATGAATGAAAAGAAAAGAAAAGAAAATGGGGATTTAGGGGACAAACGGTTAGTGTGAATCTAATCAGGTAGACTGGACAGGTTTCCTCCCTTGTCGGGAATAGAACCAACTACCATAGGTGGTTAGAAGCTGACCAAGAATATACCTCCAACATGGGTTCCTCTAATCTCCTGCTCAACATACGAGTTATGAATGAAAAAATGAAATGTAAAGAAAAAATTGGTTTGGGGCGGTACTCATTCCAAAAGAACTAAAGAGAGGCATAAAGCATACTGCATACCTCATTTCTTACTGGGCCTCAAGCTCACAGTTGCTAATCGTGTAGGTACACGCATGAGAAAATGAAGAACAAATGAAGGAGTAGTTGATGAATGGTTTGCATGGGCAGGATTTGTGGCTGGTTAGGTTAAGGAAAGTAAAAGAGAAAAGTAATTTGTAATTAACACGTAATTATTTGTTTAATATTCCTTAAATGAATTTCTTACACTTTCGCTATGTTTTGAGAAAAGATTTTATAACTATGGCTTTCCACTGTTTAGAACGATTTTCATAACGAGTCTAAGGAAAGAGTTTTTAACGATATGGCTTTTTAGAAAAAGAACTCTGATTATATTTTAAAAAGTTTTTCCGCTGTTTATAAAAAAAAGTTTTAAATTTCACGCATTTTAATAAAGTAAGAAAAACTGGGTCATCACATCCTATGATCCATCTTGGGCAGAACCGTCACTCAATCCCAAAAAAGGATGAGATACACCATCTTGTAGTTCTCCAAAGTAGGACTGTTCTTGATCCCCCAACCTCCAATGCCTATTTACGTTTATTCAATCCATTTCATTTACATTACAATGCATATGCATGCCAACAATATCATATCATACTTAAATCATGATGCATGACATATATGTATTTCATTCAATATTTAGATTTCAGTTCAACAGTTTATCATTACATTACAATCATTAACATTACCAAAGTTGTGTATCAAACAACATTATCATCACCAAACTAATAATTCTACCAAATCAATATATAAAACAACATTGCAAATAATACAACCTAGTATCTTGTGATGTAAACCACCATGGTCAAACACATGCATATTTCTTAACTTGGTCCTTATATATTTCGCCACTTGGAGTATCTTTTTGAACAATAATACCTTCACAATCAATAAACAACCATCAAAATTCAAGATATGATCATAATCTTTTAAGCATGCATTCTAGGGGTTTGCTCAAATTTTCACCTATATTTGATTAATCATAACTTCTACAATAATTAACCAAATTCATCAATTCCGGAACCTACACCTTCCTTAAGATGTCTTTAATAACATATCAAATTGGCTTAACTCCTAAATTTCGGGAAGTCAATCAACAATCATCAAATACTTAGCCTACCTGATTTTAACATTTTCATCCATTTTTACTTCATCTTTCTATCATACTTCCACAACCATGTAGAAATTCTTAACCAAATCATGAAGGAACTTAACATACTTTAACTTCAAAGGAAGAAAAGAAGGAGTTCTTCTGGAGAGATTCCTGTGTGAGAGAGAAAGAGAGTTCTTCTTTTCCTTAGAAGGTCTAAGTGTTCAAGCTTTTAAATCCTCAGACTTTTTCCAAGTTGGAGGTGTTTCTCTTCAAGGCAAAGTCTGGAGCTTCCACCTCAAAGAAGTCCAATTAGAACGTGACATTCAATAAAATCCAGATGACCTTTGGTATTCTAGTCCACCAATTTTAGTTTGGCCGACCACTTTTCTTCCAAAAATCCTATTTTGGTTGACCACTTCTATATTGGTCGACCACTTTTCTATCTAAGAGCCCCCTGTTTCAAATCTATCAATATTTCTGTCAACCACTTCTACACTGGTCGACAACTTTTCAACATGAGAGCCCCCTATTTCTAATATGTAAATATTTTGGTCAACCACTTATATATTGGTTGACCATTTTTCTACCTGAGAGCCCCCTGTTTCTAATCTGTAAATATTTGGTCCACCACTTTCATACTGGTTAACTATTTTTCAACCTGAGAGCCGCCAAAAACTAATATGTATAAAAATTGGTTGACAAATTCCAATTTGGTCGACCACATTTCCCTTCAATCCTCCCATAGCCATTTGAATCTCTACTCCTCCATAAGCCACAACATAAAACTCCCAATTCATATCACATATCACAATTTCAATACATCTATCTCATGCATCTCTAATTTAAATCACATTACAAATAACAAAACACATTGCAAAATAATTATTTACATTGAAAACATAGAATATTTCTAGGTATTACAGTTAACATCAATTTGTCAATGCGGTTCGGTCAACCTTGCCTACGTCTGAGCTTCAAGGCTCCCCCTTGAAGATTCCTTAACTAGAACTTCCCCAGTTATATTTGATTGAACTTTATGGGCATCAATCAAGCTGTACAATGACTGTTTACGGGGTGTCACTATTTTCTCTTTGACTGTTGCGAGGTGTCACCCTATTGTCCGGTCAACTGCTTCTCAATCGTTGCAATGTAGCTGTTATAATTCTGTAGGTTCGATCGCCCACTTCTTCATCTCCGGTCAACCGCTTCCACTCATTTTAGTAATTGGCTTGGTACTGTCCAATTTTTGATGGACCGCCATTCATCCTAGTCCACAGATCTTCTACACTTCAGCATATGTCGAGCAATCTATAATATTTTTGATCAACTGGATTTCCTTCTCTGGTTAACTGCACCCTGCTATTTTGTTCTCTATAGCAATCTAGTAAACTGCTTCTCTTACACAGGTCGACCTGTACTCCGTGTTTTGCCCATATTCAAGCTTCTAAGTCCAAATGATCTATCCTTTAACTACATAGACATAAACAAAGATATTAGCAAATATAAATACCTGATAGATGGCATTTCCAAAGAAGATCATATAAAAACATAATGATAACTAATTCAATATATACAAATGACAAACAACTTATAATCAAATTATTCATTCATCCTCAAAACAATATACCTAACGTTTATTAGGCTAACACACTCCACTATTTCAGTCGACCACTTCCCGACAGTCGGATGTTACCATTACACTTCTAGTCGACCACTCACTTCGTTCTCTGGTCGCCCGCATCGATCAACCGCTCTTTGATCTAGACGACAGCTTCAACGCAAGTTAGAAAATTTATTTAGGCTATCTAACTTTTTTGTTTGAATGTAATATTTTCTTTTTACCAAATATGTTGATGGACTACAAGGTCCATCTACAAAGACAAAGGCCCAAGGTCTCATCAACTCCTTCCTTTCCATCCATTTGGAAGGTAACTCATCAAGAGGTCAAATTAAAGAGCTATCAACCCATGAGGATCAAGGAGGGCCCAAGCCCTTAATACTATGGAAAAGATTCCAAGAAGACACACTTGAGGGATAAGAAAGACCAAAGGAAATAGAGTTAAGGAAACCTTCCTTAATTGGCAAAAGATAAGTGGACATTGAAGAGCCGATTATGCATGGATTTGGCAACCTTTCATGTGGCAAAATTATAGAGAAAGAAGCTGTCAAAAAGTCACCATTTCGTGGAGTCAAAGCCAGCATGGAGTTACCAAAATATTAGTTTTAGAAAGTTACTAAATTCATAGTTTACTAATCAGCCAATTAGGACCGAATACTTAGTGTGTTTCCTATTTTGTTGTTTTATATTTTATGCTTTTTAATTGGCTATATAAAGCTCCTTAGTGCTTATGTTTTAGACATTGAAGTTTGAATTTGAAAAGCTTTAGCTTATTTCAAAATTGGAGTGATTCCTTTTTCAAACACTTTGGTGAGTTGCATCCAAAGTTATCCTTGTGAGTAACATCACAAGATTGGGCTCACTTGGAGTTGAGTGAGTTCTCTTATTGGCATCTATAGCCCTACTCCTTGGGAAAAGTTTTTGTAAAGTAGTGTTCAACCATCAAGAGGTGTCTCCATCAACAAATCATCGATTTGGTGGTTACAAGCTACCTTACTTGCCAAATCCACGCACTTGAGGTTTTCCAAGCATCTTTCCTAATTCTTGAATATTCTTCCCAAAGTTCTTGAAGGAGTTCTTTCCTATTCCATTCAAAAAGGCGTGGTCTAAATTTCAGCTCCAAAGGTTCTAAAACAAAGAAGTTATAAGCTTACAAAGTTGGAATTTTCTAAAGTGAATTTTTGGAAAATTAAGGAAACCAAGAAACTGGTCGACCAGCTCGACCGATCCATTGACCGCTCTATCGACCAATTTTCAGAGTCGCCACTGTCCTATTTTTTGGTCGACGTACTCAACCGCTCTGTCAACCGCCGCTCCTAAAAATAGACAACTTTGATTGATTAACATATTGCAATACTTCAACATTTCAACAACATATTTTCAGGTTATATTCTAGTCTCCTTCCACTGGTGCATCATTTGGTATCAGAGCTAAAACGTTTCCTAATTAAAAAAAATTTCTTTATGATGACACGAAGAGCATCAAAAGGGTCACACAAAAACGAGATGAATATTATTCCAAACATCGAGCCACCATCAACGCAAGCTGAGTCAAGCATGCAACAACAAATTAAAGAACTTCAGCTCCAAGTTGCACAACTCACGTTGGCACAAAATCGACAAAAAGGTAGGTTTTCCCAATCCGATAGTGAAGAAGATTTTGCAAGAGAAGGAATAGATTATGGAGACTTTCCTCAAAGAAGACCAACCTAAAAAGACAATTTAAATCTTGTTAAGGTATCTATCCCGCCGTTCAACGGCTCAAACAATGGTCACGATTATATTGAATGGATGGATAAAGTGGAAAGAATATTTGAGTGCTACAATTTTTTGGAACTAAGAAAGGTGCAACTAATAAAACTCGGGTTCACGAGATATGCAAGCATATGGTGGACCAACATTAATGCAAAGAGAAGACAAATGGGAGAGGAAATCTGGACTTGGATACTATTTAAGAGGCTCATGAGTGAGAAGTTCATTCCTAGCCATTACTAGCAAGAACTCTATTATGAATTGAAAAGTCTCAAGCAAGGTTCCTCTACTGTCGAAGAGTATGTTCCCGAATTCAAAACCTTACAAACAAGATGTGATTTGCGAGAGCTGGAAGACCAAACAATTGCAAGGTTCATCCAAGGACTTCACTATGGCATTGGAGACATTATTGAACTACAATCTTACAACACCTTGGATCATGTGATCAAGTTGTCTCTAAAGGTTAAGAGACAAAAGAAAAGGAAAGAGAAAGAGAGGACTAATCGACTCCCCCAAAGGAATACAAGCTCCTCCAACTCACAACCTAAGCTTGATGACAAAGGTATAAACATGAAAGTGCTACTACAAAGACAAGTGACAACAAGGAGCTACCTATGGAAGCACCACAACCAAAGACAAGAGAAATCCATTGTTCCAAATGCCTTGGAATCAGACAGTATGCCCACCAATGTCCAAATATGAAAGTGATGGTATTGAAAGAAGGCACTAATAAGGTTGAAAGTGAGGATGAAAGTGAGACACAAGAAACACACGAGGAAGAACAAGTTGAAACATTATATGCTCACGAGGGTCCCCTCCTTATGATCATTCAAAGAGCACTCACTACTAAGGCAAGCATCGACGATTGTCAAAGGGAAAACATCTTACATACCTGTTGCAAGGTCAAGGATAAAATTTTCTCTCTAATTATTGATGGAGATAGTTGTGCTAATGTGGTTTCTACGGATTTAGTGAGTAAATTTTGGATAGACACAACCTTGCATCCAACTCCTTACAAGCTAAGTTGGTTGAACGACAAAGAAGACATCAAGGTTAGTAAGCAAGCTCCAATTGAGTTCTCTATGCAATGTGGTCCCTATGAGCGCTAGTCATCTACTTTTAGGAAGACCATGGCAAAAACTATGCATGATGGCTTCACCAATTATTACACATTCAAGCTCCATGGAAAGATTGTCAAGCTAACTCCACTTCTACAGGAACAAGTAGCCAAAGATTACGAAGCAATAAAGGAAAGTAGGTAGAAGACTACTTTATTCATATCAAAGAAAGAAAGATTTGGGGTCAAATCCTCAGAAACCTAGAGAGGAAGATGGACTACAAGGTCCATCTACAAAGACAAAGGCTCAAGGTCTCATCAACTCCTTCCTTTCCATCCATTTGGAAGGTAACTCATCAAGGGTCCAAATTAGCTATCAACCCATGAGAATCAAGGAGGGCCCACGTCCTTAATACTATGGAAAGAAATTCAAGAAGAAACACTTGAGGGACAAGAAAGACCAAAGGAAATAGAGTTAAGGAAACCTTCCTTAATTAGCCAAAGACAAGTGGCGATTGAACGATTATGCATGGATTTGGCAACCTACCATGTGGCAAAATTATAGAGAAAGAAGCTACCAAAAATTCACCATTTCGTGGAGCCAAAGCCAGCAAGAAGTTACCAAAATATTAGTTTTAGAAAGCTACTAAATTCATAGTTTATTAATAGGACAATTAAGACCGAATACTTAGTGTGCTCCCTATTTTGTTGTTTCCTATTTTATGCTTTGTAATTAGCTATACAAAGCCCCCTAGTGCTTATGTTTTAGACATTGAAGTTTGAATACAAAAAACTTTTGCTTATTTTGAAATTGGAGTGATTCCTTTTTCAAACACTTTGTGAGTTACATCCAAAGTTATCCTTGTGTGAGTAACTTAACAAGGTTGGGCTCACTTGGAGTTGAGTGAGTTCTCTTATTGGTATCCACAACCCTACTGATGCACTAGTGGAAGGGGTAAATAAATAACCTGTAAAATATATTGAAGAAGTGTTGAACAATTGGTTGAAGAAGTAGGATAATTGTTGAAGTATGTTAATCAACCAAACTGGCTTGGCGGTCGACTAGGCGTTCACAGCGCAGTTTAGCTACTCGACCTAAAAATAGGGCAGTGGCAATCTTTGAAAATTGATCGATGCGATGTTCGCAGGATCGGTCGAGTTGTTCGACCTAATCTCGAGTTTCCTTATTTTTCTGCAATTTCAATTATGGAAGGTTTGACTTTGGAAGCTTGTAACTCTTTTGTTTTAGAAGCTTTTGAGCTGAAATTTTGACCACGTCTTCTTGAAAAAGATAAGAAAAAAACCCTTCAAGAATCACATAAATATCAGCCACAGATTAAGAAATATGCTTGATAGAAATTAGGTCACCAAAATTATAAAGTAATGTGACAAATGCTCCCGTATGGATGATTTGTTGATGACGCGCCTTTGGAAAGTTGGACATCACTTCACTCCCTCTTCCTCCAAGGAGTAAGAACTCGGATGCCAATAAGAAAGGAAATTCAACTTACAACTAACCTTAATCTCGTGATATAACGCACACGAAGGGAAACTTTGGATATAACTCACCAAAGGTTGAAAAAGGAATCACTCCAATTTCAAATTTAAGCAAAAGTTTTTCTATTATCAAATTCAACTCTCTTAAACAATTACAAAGGGTGGCTTTAAATAGCCAATTACAAACTATAATATAATAGTAAACTAATTAAGCAATAATAACCCCAATCGGCTCATAAAATAAGTTATCCGATTTTCTACTTAATAGAAACTAGGTTAATTAACTAAAAGAATATTTAATTAATATCTTCTTTCTTCTCCAAATATAGGTGTTATTTGGAAGCTAATCCATGTTGGTGCTTGGCCACTTGGATGGTTTCCATGTAAAGATTTTCTTGATCTCAAAGTTTGGGCACTTGGACTTTCCTTAATCTTTTCTCTCGTTTCCATGGGCTTTTGACATAGCAAATTAAGTCCTAATTTAGCAATCCAACTCATTCTAGAAAGCTTAAAAAGTCAGCTACAATCTTCATGAAGCACTCTTTTTGAAATAACATCGTTTGGAATGCCCAAAATAGTTAAACACTTGTTAGAGTTCAGAAATAAGACAGTTTTAGGAAAGTCCATCAAATATTCCACAATTTGTAACAACCAGGGTTCTTGTCTTAAAAATACGTTAAAATTTAAGCTTTTTCTAATGACTAAAAAGAAATCATTCTAACAAAAAAATATCCTTTCAAATAGTATCAGTGTTTTCAAAAATCTGATCGCTACCAAAACTCATCTCAACATTTATTAAATATTGGAAAAACCATTAATTTAGAAGCGTAAAATATATATTTCTCAAGTTGTATTGGAAACGAAAAAAGAAATATTTCATAAAAGATAAGTTAGAGTTTAAAGTTAAACACGTAGCCTACTAAATACTTGAAGTCATAGTTTTAGGAAATACTTAACATCTTACAGACGCATTTGTCATTAAACCCATACTAAACAACTCCATCCTTTACTTGATTCCATACTACTCAACTCAAGTTGCGTCTCCCCAAGATACACCACAGGCTCCAAGGGAATGGCCTCCTCCGCTGCAACTGGTACACCCATATCGTTACCTACACTACAAGTAAGGACGTGAGCTTATGCTCAGTAAGGAAATGGGTTAATACAATTATGCATGCCTCTCGTTAGTTCCTTTTTGGTAAGGGGGCCACCCAACCAATCTTTTTATTTAGTTGTTTGTTCTTGGGTTTGTACTCGTACTTCAAGCTGGAGATTGAAGGTTGTCTTTTGAGATGACTTAGTTTGATCGGCTTCTAACCTCCTATGTGCACACTAGTCTCTTTCCCGACTAGGTGAGGGTGTATTCTAGCTGCCAGGCTAGATCTGAACTACCCATCTACCCCAACTCCCTTTTCCCTTCAGGCGTATCATGCCTTCAGGGTTTCCTTCAATAATGGGCGTATCCCGCCCATCCTGAAACATTCTTTCTTAGCGCTTTTCCTCACTCATGCATGTATGGATACTCCTACGAAGGTGGAACCCCCTACTTGGTTTCTATTAACGTGAATGTGGCATAACACTTCCAAATTAAATAACCCATACACGGAAGACAGATGACAATGATTTAATGAATCGACAATCATTAATTAGAATTTAAAACACGCATCACATGCATCAATAGAAGTTAGGCAATATGAAGCAATTTAAAAGAACATAGCTGCGTACAATGAACAAAGTAAATCAACAGAACGTGCCTTTAATGATGCATTAAAAACAACATACATATATATATATCGAGCAAGATAAAATGAGTGAACCTACTTTAAAAATACGTGGTAGCGTTCAATGACGAGAAATCATAACGTGTTTCTTAGCGACAATAAACAGTAGTAATTAAACCCGAAAACATACCTCTTCAAGCAACAGTAAATAGTAGCGAATAACATCAATTTAAAAATAGTGAAGCATGCTTTTGAATAACTAAAATGACAGCGAGAATTATCAATTTAAAACAGCGAAGCATACTTTTGATCGACTAATGATAGTAGTGAGTAATGAATCGAAACGAACAGCGATATATGCTTCTAAATCAAAGGTAAATAACCATGTTTTTAATGACCAGATGGAACAATGGAACATGCTTATAAATTGATAATAACAGCAGCAAGAAATATCAAAACAAAATAGCAAAAGTATGCTTTTTAAGGACTAAAACGAAACAGCAGTAAATGGACACTAAACATGCTTTTATTCCACTAATATAGCAGTGAATAGTAATCACATGAAAACAGCGAAGTGTGCTTTTGAAACGCTAATATACAGTAGAAAAATATCGAGAACAGAAAGCGAAACATGCTTATTGAACGACTAATACACAACAACAAAGTATTGAAGGTAAAACAGTGAAACGTGCTTCGTGAGTGATATTAATAAGCAGTAAAGCAACGCAACATAACAACGAAGCATACTTCTAAATCGACTAATATGGCGGCAGAAGATTATCGAAAGTAGAATAGCAAACGTGCTTTTTATGCGACTAATACACAACAATAAGTAAGCATTAAACATGCCTCTCAAGCGACTACAAGTAGCAGGAAATATCATCAAATTAAGCAGCGAAACATGCATCGAATAAATTAAAAAATCTGCATCATTAATACTAAATCGAGAAAGTGAAAGTATGCATCTGAAATGGTAGCAATAGCAGTAAGAAGTAAGGAAAATGGGGCAGTATAAACATACTTTTTAATTGTCTATAATCAGCAGCAGAATACCAAGACTGAACATCGAAAACACGCAGCTTAAACGACTAATAATACAGCAAGAAATAAACTGTGATCATGTGTTCGATCGACTAACAAACAACAGTGATATACGACTACATAAGATTATAGATAATGCTTTTGAATGAATGAAAATAGCAGTGAATAATAAATCAAAACGAACAGCGAATCATACTTCAAAAATGATAATAACAGCAGCGAGAATATCAAAAATGAAACAATGAAATCATGCTTTTAACTGATGAGTACCACAGTAGCAATGAGTGACAAGACATGCTTATAAGTGATAACTATAACTGTAGCAACGTATAGCATCATACTTTTGCAGAGATTAACAACAAATAAAATGGAGCTTATATATCAATAGCAGAAGTGCTATAAATAACTAGTTAATACAGAGAAAGAACCGCGAACATCCAAAAAGTAAATCCATGCTTTGAACAGAAGCAAATCGCAGAACAAAACACTACAAGTGAGCAACATTATACATCGTAAGTAGAGGTACATAGTCTAGTTCATTCATCCATTACAGAGTCTAGTTCATTCATTCATTAATAATCACCATGAAGTCCTTGGCTCATTGTTCTCTACTACCAACCTTACCAAACTTAACATTCCATAACCGTAAGTCAAGCATTAGGTAGTAGGAAAAGTGAAACTAACAGTGATATATATATATATATACCCAGGGAGTAAACTACAAAGAAAACATCTAAAAGCACTGAGGAAATCTGTTAGAAATAACGATAGAGTAATACACCTAATGAAGACTATAGAAATGAGGGCACCAAGAAATTTACAGAGACTCACTACAATCAAAAACACACACGCACACATTTATTTGGGTGTAGGGCCTCCAAATAGCCATCAACTACCTCATTCCTTACCTTATCGATGAAGACACAAATGGACAATAGCTCCCATCTATCCCCACACTTCCCGCAGCAAACACTCCAGCAGCAAGAACGAAGGAGAAGATACACTGGAAGGGGGAGGGCATCGGCTGGGACTAATTAGGAGGGAATCCTCCGAGGGGACAAGTTGTACGTCTGGAAGGGAAGATGCAGGCGACAATTTCGTGCTGGTCGAGACGTGGGAAGTGGGACTTTGTGTCGAGGGTTGCGATTTCTATTGGTTGGGCGTCGTTTCTTCTGATTTTAAATAATTTCTTGTTTAAAATTTATGATCTTTCGGACGAGTGTGCACGCATAGATCTCGTCCGTATGAGTAAAATTCCATAGGAAAATTTGTGATCACGGACGAGAAATGGCATCCCCATCCTTGTTCGTACCATCCGCAGCCAAGGTTCGGACACCATTTAGCGTCTGCACCTATCGTCCGCATATGTTCAAAATTGAACAGAGGCAAATCAGATGATGCCTCACCTCGTCTGCATTCGTCTGCGAGCGTCCAAATGTCTCAAGGAATTGGACAGATTCATTGTGGACGCATCCCATCCTCTTCCGCATCGTCCGCAATGGGACAGAGTCACTTTAGGACGCGAGGATCCATCCTGGAGTCGTCTCCAAGTAAAATCTGATGGTGTGGATGCCAACCCTCGTCCCCATGGCGTCCGTAGGTGTCCGAATTTGCCAGATCTTCACTTTCTCAACATTTTTCTACTAACTTTTTATCCCAAAATAATTTCCTCATAATTACCTATCACAACTTAACACGTATAGAGGCGCAATGGAATATATAATAATCTCCAAAGTTCGATTACATCACTTAAATGGGAAAATTAATATCAAGGTATTACATACTATGCCCCTTACAAAACTTTTGGTCCCCAAAATTTAGCTACTTGAACAACTCGGGGTACATAGCTCTCTTGTCATCTTCTTTTTCCCAAGTGGCCTCTTCGCAGGTGTGATTCTGCCATAAGACCTTGACTAGTAGGATTCGTTTGCGTCTTAGCTCCTTCACTCTTGAGTCAAGGATCTAGACAAGCTTCTCACTGCAGTTTAGGTTGGGTTGTACCACGATACTATCATCAGAAGGAGTTAATACAGCCGCATCACCAAGACACCTCTTGAGCATGGATACGTGGAAGACGTCATGTACGTCAGCCATGGAATCCGGCAACCATAGCTGATATGTGATCAATCCTACTTTCATCGTGATCACATAAGGTCCCACATATCTGGGGTTGAGCTTTCCCCTCTTACCGAACTGAACAACGCCTTTGAAAGGAGATACCTTCAAGAACACACTATCCCCCTCCTCAAATTCTAGGGCCCGTTGTCGGTTGTCTGCGTAGCTCTTTTGACGACTTTGTGCTGCTATCATTCTTTGCTTAATTAGGGCCACAGACTCTGCTGGTTTCCACCCTATCTCAGGGCCATAGAGTGTAGCTTCGCCAGCTTGATTCCACTACAAGGGGGATCTACACTTCCTCCTATATAGAGCCTCATAGGGTGCCATACCTATAGTGGCCTAGAAGCTGTTATTGTATGCGAACTCGACCAACAAGAGGATTTTACTCCAACCAACTTGGAATTCGAGAACGTAGGTACGCAACATATCCTCGAGCATTTGAATGGTTCTTTTGCTTTGGCCGTCATTCTGAGGATGGAATACTGTGCTGAATTTCAGTTCAGTGCCCATAGCTTTGCTCAAACTCTTCCAAAACGCCAAAGTAAAGCGTGGGTCCCAGTCTAATACGACGAAAATCGGAACGCCATGAAGTCAAATGATTTCCTTGATATACAAGTTGGCAAACTGATTCATCTTATAAGTCATAGCTACTGGTAGAAAGTTCGACACTTTAGTCAACCGATCCATGATCACCCAGATGGCATCATGACCCTTAGTTGTCTTGGGCAAGCAGGTGACAAAATCGATGGTGACGTGCTCCCATTTCCATTCATGAATCGGCAACAGTTGGAGCACTCCACCAGGTCACTGATGCTCGGCCTTAACATGCTGGCATAGATGGCGTTGTGACACAAATTCAGCGATATCATACTTCATGTTTGACCAGTAGTAATGAGTTTTCAGATCCCGATACATCTTATTACATCCAGGGTGTGCAGAGAAACCGAAAGAGTGAGCTTCTCATAAGATCTTATGTCACACAATCAGATCATTTGCCACATACCATCGGTTCTTATACTTGATGATGTCATCTGCAGACGTAGAGAAATCCTGATATTTTGGCAAGGTGGGATTTAATCTGAAATCTTTACATGTATCATCACCTTACTGAGCTTCCCTTATATGCTCGATAATAGACGACATCAAGGTTAGCTTTGCCAGTATCACATCCAACTGTGCGGGAACCATTTGCATCTCAAGTTACTGAAGGTCTCTCCGAAGTCCCAAAGGCATTTCTTCACATATCATGCTCATCAATGCCACCTTGTGACTAAGAGCATCCACAATGATGTTGGCTTTTCCCGGGTGGTATTTAATCTCACAGTCATAGTCCTTGACAAAATTGAGCCACCGATGCTGATGCATATTTAACTCCTTCTGGGTGAAGATATACTTGAGACTTTTATGATCTCAATAGATCTCACAGTGTTGTCCATACAAATAGTGCCTCCATACTTTGAGAGTAAAGACAACCGCTGCGAGCTCCAAATCGTGAGTGTGGTAGTTCTGCTCATGGATCTTAAGTTGTCGAGATGCATAAACAATAACTCTCCAGTGCTGCATAAGAACCCCACCGAGTCCCCTCTATGACGCATCACATTAAATAATAAAGTCACCATCCTCCGTGGGCAATGTTAACAATGAGGTCGTTGTCAATCTGCGCTTCAACTCTTGGAAGTAGTTTTCACACTCGCTGGACTAGTAGAATCAAGCATTCTTCTTGGTTAGACTGTTAAGTGGCATGGCAATCTTTGAAAACCCATCAATAAAGCGCCGGTAGTAATCGACCAAGCCAAGAAAACTCCTCACTTCTCTGACATTTCTCGGCTGTGTCCAGTTCACCACTGCCTGTATCTTTGCCGAGTCTACTGATATACCTTCTTCAGAGATTACATGGCCCATAAAACCAACTTTGCTTAGCCAGAATTCACACTTAGAAAATTTTACGTACAACTGGTGCTGGCTAAGAACGAATAAGGCTACTCGTAGATGTTTGCAGTGCTCCGCCTTTGATTGGGAATAGATTAAGATGTCGTCAATGAAGATGATAACGAATTTGTCCAGATAATCTTGGAAGACTCAATTCATCAGGTCCATAAAGGCTATCGGAGCGATGGTCAACCCAAAAGACATCACCAAGAACTCGTAATGTCCGTACCACGTGCGAAACGCAATCTTTGGTATATCCTCGGGCTTAACCTTCAATTAATAATATCCTAATCGAAAATCAATTTTTGAGAATACCCTGGCGCCACTCAATTGGTCAAACAGATCATCAATCTGAGGTAGCAGATACTTATTCTTGATGGTCACTTTATTTAGGTCCCTGTAATCGATGCACATTCTCAGGGTCCCATCCTTCTTTTTGACGAACAATACTGGTGCGCCCCAAGGAGAAAAGCTGGGTCGGATAAACCCCTTGTGACATGTTCCTCCAATTGTACCTTTGACTCTCATAGTTAGGTGGGTGCCATATGATACAGATGTTTAGAAATAGGATCCGTACCAGGCTACAAGTTGATCTCGAACTCGATTTCGTGGTCTGGGGGTGGACAGGGAAGGTCGTCGAGAAACACGTCTAGAAAATCTTGTACCACCACAACACCCTCCAACTAGGCCTTGGAGACTACCATAGTGTCAATTACATTGACCAAAAATCCATCGCACTCATTCCTCAGTAGGTTGTCTGCCTTGAGTGCAAAGATAGTAGCAAATTTTCCTTTTTCCTTAGTCCCCTGGAAGCTATGTCGTTCACCATCCAGAGGACAAAAGCAGACCTCCTTACTCTTGCAGTTGATGATTGCATGATGTGAAGACAGCCAATCCATCCCAATTATGACATTGTAGACTTTTAAGTCCATGATGATTAGATCGGCCCAAAATAAATGGCCATTGATATCCACTTCATAGTCCTTGAGCATCCCATCGGTAATCAGTTGATCGCTGGAAAACAGCAGCACGCGATGCATGTAGTTCATGCTACCAAAGAAACAGTTTGCCAGCTCGCAGAATTTAGTGGAGATAAAAGAGTGCGTAGCACCCGAATCGAAGAGGACATAGGCGGCACACTTATTTATATAGATTGTTCCTATGATGTTTAGATAAGTTGTTTATCTTAAGGTAAAATTTCTACTCTATCTAGGGGAGAAGAAACATTAGTAAATATATGCACAATTATTTAAATGAAGTGTACATGCCACCACTGTTGGCTTGTAGTCCTCCTAGTCGATACAGTACATGGCGAAAACTCGTGAGGCTACGAGTCGAGTCAAGCATTGTCTGGCCTTATGCCCTGCTTCTCACAGGAAAACACTTCTCAGAACTCGCCAGGCATTCACCCCGATGTGCCTTCTGACATTTTGGGCAGACATTCTGTGGAGGAGTGTGGGACACTTGTATCATTGGCTTCTTGTCTAGCCTCTACGGTGCATCGGCCTCAGCTGGGCGTTTAGCACCCTGGTTTGTGGAGGGGCCACTTCGTGTATGCTGGGCGGGACTAGCCCTCCATGCTTTTTGGCTAGCCTCTCTCTGTCTGGCCCCCGCGAATTTCACTCCCTCTACCGCTAAGGCTCTAGTCACCATCTTTGAATAGGTGACACCCTCGGTGCCAGTCCCAATAACTCCTTCCTGTATTTCCATTTTTAGCCCTCGTATAAAGTACTACACCTTGCGCTCCTCGACCACCACTAGATGTGGAGCGTAATGAGATAGGGCCTCGAACTACTGGGCATACTCTGCCACAGTTCCCAACTGGCGTATGCTCATGAACTCTGTCTCCTTCTAGGTACAGATGGTGTGGTTGAAGTATTTTTCATTGAACAGATCTTTAAAATCCTTCCAACTGAGAACTGTTACATCTCGAGAGACCTTGATCGTGTCCCACCAAAATCAGGCTCTATGGCTCAGGTAGTACGAAGCACACTTAATCTTTTCTGCCTCACTGATCTCTACGTAGGAAAACTTATCCTCCATGGAGCGTATCCACTCCTCAGCCCCCAAAATATCAAAAACATCCCTGTTGAAGTAGGGTGGCTTGAGCTTCTGGAACTTCTCCCACCCAGCCTCTCTCTGAACCGGCTGTATTTGCTCACTCGGTGATTACCATTACCGTTTCCGTGGTCCTGACCCATGAACCCCTCCATATAGCGAAAGTGCTGCTCCATAAACTAGGTTTGCCTCTCCATTTGCTGGGATTGTTGCTCCATAATTGTTGTGATGCGCTCAAGAGTCTCATCCTGACCATGATCCTCACGCTGATCTGGTGCCCGAGGTACATCCCCTACACCAGGCATATATCCTCTCCTACTTCTGGCCATTTCAAATCTCCTCCATGTCCACGTTAAGGCAAGTTAATAAGTTCAAGGATGAATTCTTAAGAAAAAACATTCTCAGTAAATTCTATCAATTCTAGGCATTTTGTACTATAACATAATTAAGTCTATTACTTCGAGGGAACAATTCAATAATATATGGGCAATTGCATCAATTATATACATTCCTACATTATGGCACATTTAACCGTAAACAAGAAAACTTACAGTCAGAGGGGCATTGCCCGACGAGTCTGGGTTATTTGCGGTGAAATGCATGAGAGTAGCATGTCTCTGATACCAACTGTAATGACTTGGATTCTTACTTGTCTTAAGAATACCTTAAAATTTTAAGTTTTTGCTAATGACTAAAAAGAAATCGTTGTAACAAAAAAGTGTCATTTCAAATAGTATCAGAGTGTTTTCAAAAATCCGATCGCTACCAAAACTCGTCTAAACATTTATTAAATATTGGAAAAGTCTTTAATTTAGAAATCAGTGGAAGAGTAAAATATATATTTCTCAAGATGTATCAGAAACAGAAATAGAAATATTTCTTAAAACACAAGTTAGATTTTAAAGTTAAACACTTAGCCTACTAAATACTTGAAGTCATAGTTTTAGGAAATACTTAACATCTTACAGACACATTTGTCATTAAACCCGTACTAAACAACTCCGTCCTTCACTTGATTCCATACTACTCTACTCGGGTTGCGTCTCCCCCGGATACACCCTAGGCTCCAAAGCAATGGCTTCCTCTGCTGCTCCTGGTACAACCATCTCGTTACCTACACCACAAGTAAGGACGTGAGCTTACGCCCAGTAAGGAAATGGGTTAATATAATTATGCATGCCTCTCGTTACTTCCTTTTTGGTATGGGCGCCACCCCAACCAATCTTTTCATTTAGTTGTTTGTTCTTGGGTTCGTACTCGTACTTCGAGCTAGAGATTGGAGGTTGTTCTTTGAGATGGCCTAGTTTGATCGGCTTCTAACCTCCTATGTGCACACTAGTCCCTTTCCCAACTAGGTGAGGGTGTATCCTAGCTGCCAGGCTAAATCCGAACTGCTCATTTGCCCCAACTCCCTTTTCCCTTCAGGCGTATCCCGCCTTCAGGGTTTTCTTCAGTGATGGGCGTATCCCACCCATCCTGAAACATTCTTTCTTAGCGCTTTTCCTCACTCATGCATGTATGGGTACCCCTACCAAGGTGGAACCCCCTACTTGGTTTCTATTAACGTGAATGCGGCATAACACTTCCAAATTAAATAACACATACACAAAAGACAAATGACAATGATTTAAGGAATCGACAATCATTAATTAGAATTTAAAACACGTATCACATGCATCGACAGAAGTTAGGCAATATGAAGCAATTTAAATGAACACATAGCGGCATACGATGAACAAAATAAATCAACAGAATGTGCTTTTAACGATGCATTAAAAACAACAATATGTATATATATATATATATATATATATATATATATATATATATATATATATATATATATATCGAGCAAGATAAAATGAGCGAACCTACTTTAAAAATACATGGTAGCGTTCAATGACGAGAAATCATAACGTGTTTCTTCGCGACAATAAACAGTAGTAATTAAACCCGAAAACATACCTCTTCAAGCAACTATAAATAGCAGCGAATATCATCGATTTAAAAACAGCGAAGCATGCTTTTGAACTACTAAAACGACAGCGAGCATTATCAATCTAAAACAACGAAACATGCTTTTGATCGACTAATGACAGCAGTGAATAATGAATCCAAACGAACAGTGATACATGCTTCTAAATCAAAGATAAACAGCCATGTTTTAATGACGAGATGGAACAATGGAACATGCTTCTAAATCGATAATAACAGCAGTGAGAAATATCGAAATGAAACAGCAAAAGTATGCTTTTTAAGGACTAAAATGAAACAACAGTAAATCGACACTAAACATGCTTTTCTTCCACTAATACAGCATTGAATAGTAATCAAATGAAAACAGCGATACATGCTTTTGAAACGCTAATATACAGCAGCAAAATATCAAAAACAGAAAGCGAAACATGCTTATTGAACGACTAATATACAACCACAAAGTGTCGAAGGTAAAACAGTGAAACGTGCTTTGTGAGTGATATTGATCAACAGTAAAACAATGCAACAGAACAACGAAGCATACTTCTAAATTGACTAATATGGCGGCAAAAAATTATCAAAAGTATAACAGCAAACGTGCTTCTCATGCAACTAATATACAGTAGTAAGTAAGCATTAAACTTGCCTCTCAAGCGACTATAAGTAGCAGCGAATATCATCAAATCAAACATCAAAACATACTTCGAACAAATTAAAAAATTCGCAGCATTAATATTAAATCGGGACAGTGAAAGTATGCATCTGAAATGGTAGCAGCAACAGTAAGAATTAAGGAAAATGGGGCAGTATAAACATACTTTTTAATTGTCTATAATCAGCAGTAGAATACCAAGACAGAATAATGAAAACGCGCAGCTTAAGCGATTAATAATACAGCAGGAAATAAACTATGATCATGCGTTCGATCAACTAACAAACAATAGTGATATACGACTACATAAGATTACAGGTCATGCTTTTGAATGACTGAAAACAGCAGTGAATAATAAATCGAAACAAATAGCGAATCATGCTTTGAAAATGATAATAACAGCAGCAAGAATATCGAAAACAAAACAACAAAATCATGCTTTTAACTGATAAGTACCACAGTAGCAACGAGCGACAGGATATGCTTATAAGTGATAACTATAACGGTAGCAATGTACACCAACATACTTTAGCAGAGATTAACAATGAATAAAATGGAGCTTATATATCAATAGCAGAAGTGCTATAAATAACTAGTTAAAGCACAGAAAGAACCAAGAACATCCAGAATGTAAATCCATGCTTTTAACAAGAGCAAATCGCAGAACAAAATACTACAAGCAAGCAACATTATACATCGTAAGTAGAGGTACAGAGTCTAGTTCATTCATCCATTACAGAGTCTAGTTCATTCATCCATTACAGAGTCTAGCTCATTCATTCATTAACAATCACCATGAAGTCCTTGGCTTATGGTTCTCTACTACCAACCTTACCAAACTTAACATTCCATAACCGTAAGTCAAGCATTAGGTTGTAGGAAAAGTGAAACTAATAGTGATATATATATATATATACACCCAGGGAGTAAACTACTAGGTAAAACATTTAAAAGCAGTGAGGAAATTTGTTAGAAATAATGATAGAGTAATACACCCAATGAAGTCTCTAGGAATAAATGCACCAAGAAATTTACAAAGACTCACTACAATCAAAAACACACACGCACACATTTACTTGGGTGTAGAGCCTCCAAATGGCCAATGACTACCCCATTCCTTACCTTATCGATGAAGACACAAATGGACAGTAGCTGGCCTTATCCCCACACATCCTAAAGCAAACACTCCAGTAGCAGGAACGAAGGAGAAGATACACTAGAGGGGGGAGGGCATCGTCTGGGACTAAATAGGAGGGAATCCTCCTAAGGTATAGGTCGTACATCAGGAAGGGAAGATGCAGACTACAATTTCCCGCTAGTCGGGACATGGGAAGTGGGATTTTGTGTTGAGGCTACGATTTCTATTGATTGGGCATCGTTTTCTTCTAATTTTAAATCATTTCTTGTCAAAAATCTGCGATCTTTCGGACGAATGCAGACATATGGATCTCGTCCGCATTCTTTTGCATGAGTAAAATTCCATAGGCAAATTTGTGATCACGGACGAGAAATGGCGTCCCCATCCTTGTCTATATCATCCGCAACCAAGGTTCAAACGCCATTTATGATTCCAACCTATTGTCCGCATATGCTCAAAATTGAATAGAGGCAAATCGGACAAGGCCTCACCTCATCCGCATTCGTCTGCGAGTGTCCGAATGTCTCCAGAAATTGGACAGATTCGTTGTGGACGCATCCCGTCCTCGTCCGCACCATCCGCACTTCATCCGCAAAGGGATAGATTCACTTCAAGACGCGAGGATCCATCCTGCAGTCATCCCTAAGTAAAATTTGATGGTGCGGATGCCAGCCCTCGTCCCCATGGCGTCCGCAGGCATCCGAATTTGCCAGATCTTCACTTTCTTCACAATTTTCTACTAACTTTTTATCCCAAAATAATTTCCTCATAATTACCTGTCATAACTTGTCACGTATAGAGGCACAATGGAATATATAATAATCTCCAAAGTTCGATTACATCACTTAAACAGGAAAATTAGTATCGGGTATTACACAATTGTCCTTGGGATTTCACCTATGCTTCACCTTGAATCTCTTGATGCTAATCTTGGAAACTTTATTAATAATAGGATGGACTCGTACTCCATTGCCTACTCCTTTGGGAAAAGGTTGTGTGAAGTGGTGTCTAACCATCAAGAGGCGTCTCCATCAACAAATCATCCATTTGGTGGTTACAAGCTCCCTTACTTGCCAAATTCGAGCACTTGAGTTCTTCCAAGAATCTTTCCTAATTCTTGAAGATTCTTCCCAATGTTCTTAAAGGAGTTCTTTTCTATTCCATTCAAGAAAGTGTGGTCCAAATTTCAGCTTCAAAGCTTCAAAAATGAAGAAGTTACAAGCTTACAAAGTTACACTTTCCTTAAATGAATTTTTGGAAAATTAAGGAAACCAAGAAACTAGTCGACCAACTCGACCGATCCATCGACCGCTCTATCGACCAATTTTTAGAGTTGCCATTGTCCTATTTTTTGGTCGAAGTACTCGACCGCTCTATTGACCGCCCTATCGACCGTCGCTCTTGAAAACAACCACCTTTGGTTGATCATCATATTACAATACTTCAACACTTCAACAACATATTTTCAAGTTATATTCTAATCCACTTCCGCTAGTGCATCATATGCTATTATCAGTATCCAATTAAAGCAAGCATAAAGAATAAGAGTAAAGGATAAGAGATGCAAACAGTTTGTTAACATGGTTCAGCCAATCTTGCCTACGTCTTCCCTTCAAGGCTCCCCCCTTCAAGATTCATTTACTATAACCTCTCCAGTTATATAGGATTGAACTTCACGAGCATCAATAAGGCCTTTACAATGACTATTGTGGGGCATCACCCTTCACGGGCGTCAATCCAAGCTCCTATGACTATTCTCGGGCATCACCCTTGATTATCGTTTAAATACAATGATTTGACAATTTGTACAATAAAATACGATCTAAAATGCCTAACTCTCACAAAAGTATTCTGTGACAACCCGGTTTTCATACATTTTAAACAGTTAAAATTAAACACATTATCTTTTATAAAACATAACATAGCGGAATACTTTGCATTTGAAACTAAATGAGATAACACGAAATGCCATAAATAAAATTTCTTTCATTAACTCTTTAAACTTTTACAAAATGTATCATATATTCAAAACCATTACATTTTACTTTCCTTTTTATCCCTTAGCCTAGCCAGCCACAAGGTCCGCAACGCGTAAATCCTCCATCAACTGCTACTATCCTTGATTTTGTGCATACCTACATCACAAGACTTAAAATATAAATCGAATACTTAGTAGGAAATGAAATGAAAAATGAAACATGTAATGCACTTTTCATAAAAAATTTTCCATATTCATTTCTTCTCTTTATATTTCCATTTCGGTTTTATCATTAGAACTCAACTCAAAGCCTCAACCATTAGAGGAAAACTAGCCCAAAGCCCCAACCATTGGGGATCAATTCACCCAAAGCCTCAACAATGAGTCAAGTAACCAAAGCCTACATTTTCATTTTAGCATTGGAACTCAACTCGTAATCCTTTAAAAATGCAGAAAATTTAAAACTTCCTTAAAACGACCAAAATCCTTGTTTTCAAAACAAATTAGAGTGCGACACTAAACCGGACCGCTACCAACCCTTTGTTGAACTCGTTATGAAATTTCAATTAATAAAATGTAGAAGCGTTATAAAATCATTTATTTAAAACATAGCGGAAGCGATTATAAAAGTATTTGTTGAAATACAAACAAATTAACACTACTCAATTACAAACCATCTTTCTCTTTTATTCTCATCTAGCCTGGCCAGTCCCAATCCTCGCGCGTGTAAATCCTTCGTCCCTGCTTTATTATCTATTCGTCGTTTGTACCTACACCACAAGTAATACGTGAGCCTAATCGCCCAGTAAGGAAAAGTGTTTAATGCAATTATGCTTATGACTCTCTTTAGTTCTTTTGGAATGGGGCCACCCATCGAGCTGGAGATTGGAGAAATCTGTGGCGGTAAGGTAGATCTTGGTCGGCTTGAACTACCTAGAGTAGACAGTCTCACAGTCCCGACAAGGAAAAGGTAACGTTCTCTTTTAAATCCTTCTACCTGGCTGATCCGTACTTACCCTACCATCCCCCAACTCCCTATTTCTTCTTCTTTAAATTCTTTTTCCTCACATAATGCGTATGTGAGCACCACCCCCTGGGTAGCACTCCCTATGGGTTCTATTAACATGATGCATGACCATACATTCTCATTCTAATATGATGCAAGATGCACTTCACATTGCGTATAAAGGAAAGTAATTAACAGGAATTGAAAGCGCACATAAGGACAAGTAATAACAATTGAATAATGCATAGAAATGGAAGTCAAGACAGAAGCAACAATATCAAAGAAGTGGCAACGCATAAATAAGAATACCAATATGGAACAGTGCATAACGGGGAACAATCATGACATTGAATTGTAACAACGAAACACATAAGGAAGTCAAATAGCGAGGGAATATAGAAATTAACATGCTCGAGGAAGATACGGTTAATATTCTAGTTACCCTAATTGATTTATATACTCATGAAAGATTTCCATTATTATTTGTCCTAGTAGATTAACATGCTCAAGAGTTGATTACATACTTTTATCCTAGTTAACTAATCATGCTTTGGTTTAATAGAAATTAACATGCTAAGGACAAGTAATTATAAGCAGGATTATAAGCAACACCAAGAAGACAATAACAAAGCATTTATTCACTTAGTCAATGAACCCTTAGTTCGTTCACGTTTAATTAATTCTTCTTTTATCTTCCTCATTCTTTTCTAATAAGTGAAGCATGATTATAGAAGTTACAATAAATGAGATTGCAGTAAAAGATAATATGTTGAATATCCAAAAAGGAAGAATTAACATGTTAATTAATTAAACACGCTATGGTTATTACACTAGTTAGTTATACATGCTCAAGTCTCATTAGTTAAGTTAGTTAGTTAACATGCTTGAGTCTAGTTAATTGTTCTAATTAATTGACATGCATCAAGACAGAATCCTATAGTTTAAACATACTCAACTAATGAGTTAACATGCTCAACGAATTAGTTAACATACTCAAGTAAGGACTTCGATTTTAATTCTAATTAGATATTCTAATGGATTATCATGCTCAAATTCTAATTAAGTTAACTACTATTAGTTGATTAACATGCTCAACTTCTAGTTAAGTTAATTACACTAGTTAATTAGCGTGTGTAAGTCTAATTAATTACTTTAGTTAATTACCCTAGTTAATTAACATGCTGCCAATTGATTTACACACGCTAATTAAACATGCTAGTTGGCTAATTGAATATGCTAATTAGTTAATTTAAATATGCTAGTTAATTAGTTAAACATGCTAGTAGTTACTTATTAGTCAATTTACATGCTTAAGATATAACGGCACTTACCTAAGCATATTCTAATTAATTATCGCTAATTAGTTAATTAGACAAGTTAGTTAGTTCAGAGAGATAGATAGCCAGTAAAATATACAGGGAGATTTAACTCACAGCAACTAAGGAATTAAGTAACAAAATAAAATTAACATGAGTAAGGAAATCGTATCTCATTCATGCTTATTCTCATCATCAAGTACTCCTCTCTTTAGTTCATCAATTTCTACTAATAAAGTTCACAGTAACGATTTGCAGGAATTTAACTAGAACTATTATCAAAGAAATTCATAACCAAGTAATTATAGTAAAGAAATCACAGTGTTAACAACAACAAAGGAGAATATCTACAGCAAGGAAAATCAACAAGGAAAATGCAGCTGGTAATCATCCAGGAACAAAATAGCACTCTTAGCCCATTTTTAGACTCCACAAAACCATTTCTCACTCCCTCATTCAATATTCATCACAATTATCACCATGAATTTGCAAGAATCATTTGCAACAAAGGAAATATGTGCAGGAAATTTAACAACAGGATATAAATGGCAGGAAACTAATAGTAAGAATTCTACACTATCAACTAAGGGGAATATCTAACAGCAAAGGAAACAACAGTAATTCACCCAAGGAAATACTACAGAGCATCAATAATCTACCACTCACGCACTCTACTTGTGGTGTAGGGCCTCCACAGGCCAAGACAACCCTATTTCCTTACCTCAAAACGTTTACGCATAGTGCACTAAGTTGCTGTTCTTCTCCTCTTTTCCACACCTTCATAATTCAATAACGTTCATGTATTAATAATCATGACTTATTTCTAGGAATCTGTTACCGCCAAAAATGAAATATAACCTATCTCAATAGATTGATCCAAATCATAACAATACCGTGAAGCAAAGCACGACCCAATTAATTATCTTAACATGGAGAATATGTGATCAAACCAACGCAACAACAATTAAAATCGTCCAAATGTACAGAGCATATATCTAACGTGTAGGACGCTTAATTTAAATCTCAGTTTATGAATTTAATCCAATTTACATGCACAGCTTTTCCAACTTGTCCAACAACAATATATCCAAAAACATAGTTCACAACCAAAGCCAAAAATGTAAAGCATATCTATGCTTAAATGTTGAACCATAAGATAGTAGCTAAACCAATCCCATTACAGTGCAATATCAAAACAAACCACAACAATTTCTGCATAACATAACAACTAGTAGGGTATACTTCACCCAATAGAAATGCCCAGCCCATAATGTTCTTTCACGAGAACAAACACAAGGTCCAAACCATCAACAGAAACTATTTTAAAGACCTACTTATTAATAGATTGCATCAAGGCTTAATCCCACGGAAATACCGACCCATTACAGAACATCAGTCTTCTTAAAAAATATCGGCAGAAACCAAGTCACAGCATAACCAACAATCCAATTACTTCATCGAAGTTGTCCAATACTAAGGAAGAAAATCGTTACCTGAAGGACTGAGGGGACCTCGAGAGGAGCTTCCCTTCCTTAGGCTTTCCTCCTCCACCAAACTTCTCCTCATCACAGCACTTGGCCATCCTCCAAAGCTCTCAGCTCTGTCTCCATCTCAGTATATCAACACTAGGAAGGGGACACTCTCTGCCAATTCCCAGAAGGCAGAGAGCATGCCCAACCAACCACTGCCCAGCTATGCCCTACGATGTCCACTCTGTTGATTTCATCCAGAGCCAGAACCAAGAGAAAGACCGGTTCGGACCGAACAAGACCTAGCCATTCCTCCCGAACCTCCAGCCCTTGCCATCGACCCAAGACATCGCTCACTGCCATCCCGACACTAGAAATCACTCCCTACCAATGCCCAATTGACAAAAAGCACAGGAGGAGGAAGAAATCGATTGATCCTACCTCAACCCGAAGCTGGAATTTACGCTCAACAGAAGCTCTGAGTTCACGATACCAAGCCCTAGCCCACAGACCGCGTCGTCCCACGCTGCAAAGCTCACCCCTCCGCCCATCGCAAAGGAGCTGCCCGAGTCCGAGCCAAGCCTTAGCGTCGTCCCTCATCTCCCGATCGTCTCCCTCCCTCACTCTCTCTTCTCAATTTCCTGTTCTCTCTCCTTTCCCAAAATGGCCGAAGGCCATTTCTTTGGCCTTCGACAAATCGAGTGTGAACCGGTTCAGCTGAACCGGTTCATGCCTTCCACACCACTTCCATAATTTTCTTTAACCTAATAATTAATTAAATTCCCCAACGATTAAATCTCAATTAATCTAATTTATTTAATCCATCAATTAATCTTCACTTGATATACTCTTATATTTAAAATCTAATTAATCCTAATTTAATCTTTCACTAATTCTTTCCTTATTTAAAATAAATCAAATTAATCTCAAATATTATAATTTAATTCATTGAATTAATATTTATTTTAATTACATTAATTTCCATAAATTATAATTTAACGAATATGTCATTGTTAATACCCAGAGAATTATCCAATTAATCCTATATCTCCAATTACCTTCAAATTGTCCTTATTAAATTCTGATATAAAAAATCGGGATATTACACAATCATTGGGGACCACATCCACCAAAGCCTCAATCAATGAGTTAAGTGTCCAAAGCCTTACAATGAGAACTTGTTCCCAAAGCCTCAATATAACATCATGTTCTTAATCATTACTTGAAAACAATATGCATGACAATTCATTTTCGTAACAAACAATGTGATGCATGAACATATATGAATGCATACAATTCTTCATATTTCTAGCACATCATTGACATATAACATTCTCAACATTTATCAAGCATAACATTAACAACATGTTCATACACAACAACATGATCAATTCACCTTAATAGTTATCAAACACAGCAGCACAACATAATATTAGCAACATGTTTGTAACAGCTACATGATCAATTCACTTTAATGGCTATCAAACGCAGCAGCACATTAACATCTATCAATCAACATAAAGCCCTAGCTCTTGTGGCATAGCCCCAAAAAGGGAAAAGGCACATAACATTTCTTACCTCAATTCCTTGAAGGAGACAACCCTAACCTTCTTTTCCTTCAAGCTTTTCTCCTCCAAGTTGAAGCCTTCTCCTTCCTTTCTCAAGATTTCACTCACACAGTTATTCTCTTCTCAAGCTTTTCCCTCTTTCCTCTCCAGATTTCTTCTCCCTTTCTCTCACTATTTATATCCTTAATATAGCTTAATTCCTTCCTCAACCAACCTCAAGCAGGAAGTGGCATCCCCACAGCAAAGAAATGGTGAGTCATCCCTATTTTATAAAAAAAAAACATGACATTCCTGCACATTTCTGGAGACTCTTCAACTTATCGGTCAATTAACCCCTTTGCATGATCGACTGGCATACATCTTGAAAATCAACTTTGTCTATTCTTCAAAAAAATCAGTCGATCACCAACACTCAGCCGATTGACCAAAAATCACAACATTGCAATCTGTAAAGACCAAGACCGACCGGCCCTCAAAAGACGATCGACAGCTAAACCAAAAACTTCACAATCCGTGAAGAAGCTGGTCGATCATCGAACATCTGCAAAATCTTCCTATTTTGACTCTGTGAAGAAGGTGAATGATCGCACCTCACCTTGATTGAACATAACTTTAACAGAGAGTCCCTTGTTACTCATACTAAGCATCACTAGTCGATCTATCCACCACATGATCGACCACTCCTCTAGCAAACACCACCTAAATCCTCACTCTTCAATAAGCTATAGCATAAACTCTCATATTGACATCATATAACACAATTCACACATATCATCCAACTCATTTCAACAAAACTTAAATGATAAAACTCTGGGTATTACATATTCTCTCAAGTTAAGGGTTGGGAGAGTTAGGCTACAACTTAAATATGAAGAGAAATGTCTTTCATAAATTTGGTAGCACTTCGGTATGATTTCTCTTCCTTAGCTCTTCAATTCAGAGTGCTTTTTTTTTTTTATAGATAGCTGCCTAGCGACCAACCACTCCACTATTCTGATCAACCGCTTCCTGACCATTGGATGTTCCTGTTAGGCTTCTAGTTGACCACTTCCTTCTCTGGTCACCTACATCAGTTGACCACTCTTTGATCTGAATGACAGCTTCAACACAAATCTGGAAATCTATTCGGCTTTGTCCAATTTTTGGTCGACTACTTCCTTTACCCTGGTCGACTGCTTCCAGCATTATGAAAATAGAGTTTGCTCACTATTAAATTTTTGATTGACTGCCTTCTGCCTAGGTCAACAGTTTTCATTGCTTCAGCATTCTTGAGCAATTTGTATGAATTCTAGTCGACTGCCTTTCATCTCAGATCAACCGCTGCTACGTGTTTTACATTCTTTGAAGCTTCTAAGTCCAAATGATCTAGCCATTAACTATATGAACTCAACAAATATATTAGCAAATATAAATACCCTTGTTAGAGGGTATTTTCAATAAAGATCAAATTGTAAACAAGATGATAAACATATTAATCACCTTAAAGTTATAAACAACTAATTATCAATTAATTCAATCATCATCAAAACAATTAAGCCTAAAGTCTATTAGGCTAACAATATCTCCTTTTTGATGATGATAATATATACTAAGTTGTTTATAATTCTCCTAAACATAAGAATGATATATTGTATAATTTAATCTATCCCCTTTAGTTTATGTCATTTATCTCTCCTCCTTTATTTATGCAATTTATGCTATTTCAACAACCTAACTTTCCTCTCCCCCTTTGGCATTATAAAAAAAAATTCAATGGAGAGGAGACAATCAAAATCAAATACAAAGTTTAATTCAAAATATAGCTTATATTATTAAATAGTATCACTCCCCCTTTGACATTATGCTTAAGTAAAAATCAATGAAGGCAAAGATTCATCAAAACAATCAATATATTATATATATAAAAACATATTTCTAAATCTATGATCCCAATTGTAAAATAAAAATTATCTAATTCAATGATACCAAGAATTTTGCCATATTGAATGAATAATATGCACAACCCATAACAAATTTCCATAAATTGAAACCAATATTATTCAAATCAAGAGTATAAAGGTTTTTATTACACAAAGTTAATCATGCATACTCTTGATTCAAAAAGGAAGGCCACATAAGTGCATTTTTTAGACACCCAAATCCTTTTAGGTCATTGAGTTATAGATTTGGTTTCTTTAAGAACTCATACAAATTTAGAATTTAATCTTGATTTCAAAAGCCAAGTAAAAGATTTATGTCATATTGAATTCATGCATTACAAATAGGAGGACAAACAAAAAAAAATTTATAAACCTTTTTCTTTTGAAAATGTTCATATCCAATTCCACCTTTATCAAAGGTTACCCTTTAGTGTCCTAAAAGTATATTCAAAGTTTTGCTCTCATTTGTGAATTTAAGCACTATATTATTGAAATCATCATTTTTCACTTTCAATTCACAAATTTCTTTTTCAAAAAATTTAACAATATCAACATGTTTTTTCATAAAATTCCCATTCTCATTTTTCAACAATTTATATTTATGTTTAAGCATGTTAAATTGTTCATACAATTCATAAAATGCTTCTTTCAAATCATCTAAATCATCATCAAAATTGCTAGAGTTGTGTACTTTATCCTCCATAGCCATGAAGCATATGTTTGCCACTTCTTCACTTCCGAATGATGAATCTTCATCACTATCATCCCATGTGGCCAACATTATTTTCTTCTTGAATGCCTTTGATGTCTTCTTTGATTTTGGGCATTCGATTTTGGTGTTTCCAGATTTTTCGCATTTAAAGCAAACGATGTCATTCTCCCCTTTCCACTTTCTTCATTGGAGGTACTTGTTTAATTTATGAGTCATGAATTTAATTTCTTCATCATCTTCATCTTCTTTCTCGGATTCAACTTGATTGATTGAGGAGGCTTTAAGTGCAATGCTCTTTGTCTTGCAGATTTCCTTCTCTTTTTGTTCCTCCTTTTCATTGTCCATCATCATGATCCCATGTGTCATTAGAGAGCCGATGAGCTCTTCCATCTTTAGGACTTTAAGATCACAAGCTTCTTGAATGGCCATCACCTTCGGTTGCCATATCCTTGGTAGACACCTAAGAATTTTTCTAACTAACTCTTCTTTGGGATAAATTCTACTAAGCACTTTTAAACCATTAGTAAACATTTGACTTATCCATGACAAACAATTCATAATCATAAATAAGCAAACTTAATTTGTTTCTTTTATTTGATTGGTGCCCTCGTGTGTGACTTCAAGTAACTTCCAAATTTCATGTGCACTATCACACACTTACACCCATTAAACTCTATTATAGCACAATATAACGTATTTATAGTTTTAGCATTCATACTCAATTTTCGTTTATCTACATCATTAAATTCTATAAGGGCATTAGGAATATTTATTCTATTTTCAATTTTAATTGAAATATAGGGTCCATTTTCAATAATATTTTATAAGGCATAATCCATAGATTGAATAAATATCTTCATCCTAGATTTCTAATAATTATAGTCATTGCCATCAAAGAAAAGGGGCCTAGTAATCGATTGCCCTTTAACATGCATATTGAAAGCCATAGTAATTTATCAAAAAAAATTACTAATTAACACACAAAAAACTATAAACTAGGCTCTGGTATCAATTATAGGATCAATATTGTCCAGAGAGAGAGGGAGAGAGGGAAAGGGAGAGGGAGAGAGGAAGGGGGACAGGTGTTAATTATGCTATTTAATTTTTTTTTTGTGAATGTTATATTTTCTTTTTACCAAATATGATATTATCCATATAAAATTAAAACAAGCATAAATAGTGAAGAGTAAAGGATAAGAGATTCAAACAGTTTGTTAACGTGGTTCGACCAATCTTGCCTACGTCTGAACTTGAAGGCTCCCCTCTTGAAGATTCTTTTATTGTAACCTCCCCAGTTATATATGATTGAACTTCACGAGCATCAATCAAGCATTTACAATGACTATTGTAGGGCATCACCCTTTTGATTACTCTTCACAGGCGTTAGTCCAGCCTGTTATGACTATTATGGGGAATCACCCTTGATTATCGTTTAAGTACAAGGATTGAAAGATTTGTACAATGAAATATGATCTAAAATGCATAAGTTTCACAAAGGTATTCTCTTAAGTTAAGGTTTGAGAGAGTTAGGCTACCACTCAAATATGAAAAGACATGTGTTGAATAAATTTGGCTGCACTTTGGTATGATTTCTCTTTCTTAGCTCTTAAATTAAAAAGTGCTTCTTTTTATAGATAACTGCCTAGTGGTCGACCACTCCAGTATTCCGATCGATCGCTTCTCGACCGTTGGATGTTACCGTTACACTTCTAGTCGACCACTTCCTTCTCTAGTTGCCCACCCGGTCAATTGTTTCAATGCAAGTCAGGAAATCTATTCAACTTTATCCAATTTTCAGATAACTGCTTCTTTACACTGGTCAACCGCTTCCTGTATTATGAAAATAGAGTTTGCTCACTGTTAAATTTATGGTCAACCGCCTTCTTTCCAAGTCAAGCTCTTTCACTACTTCAGCATCCTTGAGCAATCTGTATGAATTATGGTTGACCGCTGCTACGTGTTTGCATTTTTTGAAGCTTCTAAGTCTAGATGGTCTAGTCATTAACTATAAGGACTTAACAAATATATTAGCAAATATATATACCCTTGTTAGAGGGTATTTTCAATAAAGATCAAATTGTAAATAAGATGATAAACATATTAATCACCTTCAAGTTATAAACAACATATTATCAATTAATTCAATCATCATCAAAACAATTAAGCTTAAAGTTTATTAAGCTAACAGTTTTGATTTCCGATTGTGGACTCATGTTTTGTCCCTAAAGTAGATTTGGTTTTAGGTACCGACAATACTCCTAGTTTCCATGCTTGTGTCTAATGGCATGTACAACTAGTCGACAAGGTTTATGTCGTCATCAGGGTAGGGATTTTTATATTGTACTACATTGCATAATGGTTTTCAAATTATTTTTTTGTGGGTTGCCACATATGAAAACTTGAGGGGGTCTGGTCGCTTGAACGTCTATTTTTACATATATGTAAGCCATTTTACATGATTACCATATGAGTGAACGACATTTTGGTTTATTTGATTTATATACTGACAAACCTTTGTTGTCTTGGGTTGTATTGGGGCCCCACATCCAAATCAATGGGAGACAATTGTCCCTGAACACCTTCTACTGCGTGAAGGTTTTTTGTTTGACTGGGAAAATGGGTAATAGGGTATCAATGATGTATTCTTTGGTTTTGAATTCCTAAAATAAATGGGTAATAAGGCGGTGTTGATGCTCTCCTTGGGTTTCAAATCTTTAAACTTGGTCAAGGTGTTTAGTCATTTTGTTGATTTGTAGGTTGTATCGTCACTAAGCCTTGCTCACTGGCAACCCAAGTGAATCTGCCAGAGTCTTCAAATCCGTGTCACAGATTTTGTGATTTTAGGTTGTGTCGTCGCTGAGCCTTTCTCACCAACAATCCAGGTGACGATGTGAGGTCTTTGGATCGCCGCCACAGATTTTGCAATTTCAGGTTGTGTCGTCACTAAGCCCTGCTCGTTGACAACCCAGAGATGTTGTCGGATATTAGGATTGTCGTTACAGATTTTTCGATTTTGGGTTGTGTCGTTGCTAAGCCTTGCTCACCAACAACCCAAGTGAAATTGTCGGGTCTTTGGATCGCTGCCACAGATTCTGTGATTTTGAGTCGTGTTGTCATTGAGCTTTGTTCATCGCTGGCAACCCAGGTGACGCAGATCTTTGGATTGCCATCCTAGATTCTGCGATTTCAAGTTGTGTTATCACTGAGGCTTGCTCTCCAGGCAACCCAGGTAATGTTGTTGGGTCTTCAGATTGCAGTTACTATCCTTTTCTCACTCATGAGGTGCTACTTGGAAATGGTAGTTGCCTTTCCGTGCGTATGTTCGAAGGAATCCTTGTGTGATCCTGCTTTTTCATTGGGGATTATTTTCATTATGGAAATATGACAAAGATTATTTTGACGTTAGCTGTCTATATACACAACCATGTTTTGATCACTATCTTGTTGGTGGCCAATGGGGAAGTTTTACTCAAAAATGAAAAGAAAAATTTTTTTTAAATCCATGCATGATATACCATTTTGATCATGATTTTGAGATGAAAGATAAAATCAGTTTTCGCAAGCATTACATATAATAAAGATTTCTTATTGAGTTAGTCATTCACCCCAACGACCCCCTCCTTCCTAGATTTGATCGATGTAGTGGGTGTCTATGTTTTACAGTGATAGTTTTACTTTTCCTTAGCTGTAAAATTTATTTTATGACGTTGAATTGTTTTATTTTTTACACAGTATTTTCTGTCTGTTTATTATTATGTTATCTAAATCTCTTGCTGATCACTTTGTGATGTGCCACGAGGACCCTTCACAAAGTTCCGAGCCAAGAAGTTTTTTAACCTCTTTATTTATTTTGTAGGTGTCTCTTTCCTAGCTAGTTTGAAGCAGAATATAAGTTCAATATACAAAGGGGAGTCCAAATATTTGGATAAGTAGAGGCCCAATCTAGCCTATGCTCGGAGTTAATCTTTCCCAAAAACGATGATGAAGCATGACATTTGTTCCAAGTCATTCCCTTACTACCCTTAGTGCTAAGTGATAAATAAGAAGGATAATCATTTCATTTATATTATTTGAATTTTATGTAAGGGGAACTTTTTAGCTATTTGGCTAGGGCTTGTCTATCTGATTGTGTGCTCCTTCTTAGGGTCATTTTAGTCTTTTCTTTTAAATGCTCTTGCCCTAATTTTAAGGTTCATATAACCATATTATGTTGTTGTAAGGGGGGAACATTTTTGAATAAAAAAAATTGTGTGAAGTTTTCTTCTCCAAAGCTTGGAGTTTTCTTTAAGTTGCCGCCTTTTTTTATATCAGAATTTAATAAAGATAATTGAAGGGTATTTGGATTTATTGAATAATTATCGGGATATTACCAAGGACGTATTCGTAGGATTATAAACTAAGAAATTTATTGGATAAATTGGAATTAAAATATATGTTAATTTAATGAATTAAATTATTGTGTTGGGGTAAATTGTTTAGATGGAATAATTTAAAAAAAGAAAGAATTAAGAAATGAGGAGTGAGTGAACTGGTTCAGTGGGAGAAAATGATGGCCTTCAGCCATTCTGTGAACGAAATTGAACCCAGTAGAGAGAACAGAGAGCAAAAAGGAGAGAGAGGTGATTTACAAAGAGGAAGAACGACGAGAGATGCCGGCGATGGCGATGAGCTCGGGTTCGTTTCGGCAGGCTTGGGTGCGCGTCGTCCGTCGTATGGCGAGCAGCTACGGGCATCGTGTATCATGACTGTGGGCTTGGGATGGTTTGGCGTCAGGCTTTGAGTCGTCGAGGCTGCTACCGGTCAAGGCGAGGTGGCCAGCAACAATGGATGGCGACGGCGGGGAGACAGTGATGGAGGCGTCGATAAATCAAAGTTCATGGGCGTCGGTCTGGGTGGTTTGCGTTGGACTGAGCTCTATTGGTTCTTCAATGCAAAACCAATTTGTGGTGACTGGTCTCCACGCTGGCATCGCACTCGGCTGAAATGAAACCAGAGGTAAAGGGGATGTTAGACAAGAATGAGTCTCTAGAGAAGGGTATGGGAAGCGTGGAGCTACTGTTAAGATTGAGAGAGCTTATACTCTCTGCCCTCTAATTTTGGCAGAGAGTAATTCTCTCTTCAGATGAGGGGGATGGCTTGCATAGAAAGCAGCTCTCGTGGTGAGCTTCTGCGAGAGGGAAGAATAGAGAGTGAAATGCTCTCTGGTGGTGAATGCATTCCTTCTCTTTGTTATGGATTTTTGGACGCTCCTATTTTGTTAGTGGATGAATATTGTTAGGATTATGTTATGTTTTTGGAATCATGTCCAAGTTGTTGTTTCTACTCAGTTGGTTTTGGAATGCTCTTGGTTGCTTGTTAAAGCATAGTTCTGTTAACTATAATATGTAAGGCTAAGTTGAGAAAATGTTTATCTATTGGATTTGTTCTCTTTTGTAGTTGTTAGAAACTGTTAAGTGGTTGAGGCCTTTAAGTATTATTGAATGTTGAAGTCTATTGAAATGCCTTTGATTTGTGATTATCCGAGTGTTGTTATGATGGGATTGGTTTTGATTGCTGATGTTGTGTTCATTAACCTTGTGGTGTTGAATATAGCTCTATGTTGTTAATTGTGCTAAGTTTATGAACTGTTAGTTTTGTACATTTGGATGATCTATCTACTGCCTTTCTATTTGGATAAAGGAATATGCTCCTTGTTATTGTTACTATATTCTGCATGGTTGGACTTTGATGAATAGCAATGATGAAGATGTTAAGATGAATGGATTATTGCAATAGGGTTTTGTGGGATAATCATTCCATTACTTTGAAGGGTAAAGACGAGAAATTATATGATGCATATTAGTTAAAGAAAAGCGTGAAGGATAAGGTTTAGTCAATGACTTGAAGTGTTAGGTCCTAATTTGTGTCTTATAAATAGGAGGAAGAATATGTTTTTGTATTATAGTTGACTAGTTATTAACGAGCAAATGTTATTTAATCATGAAAGTATTAAAAAAAGAAAAAGAATGATATAGATTAAGGACAAGTACGCAATAAAGTTTCGAGGTAAGGAATTGGGTGCACCTTGGCCGTCAAAGCCCTACCCACAAGTAGTGTGCGTGAGTTTTATGTCTAGTGCCCTGTGATTTCCTTATTATTACTACTGTTACTTAATTATTAGTTGATAGTTCCTTGGTTGATATATAGTTGTTCCTTGTTGATAATTGTTGTTAGTTTCCTACAAATTCCTTATGTTACGAATGTTATTGCTTGAATGATAACTATTGTTGTAAATAATGATGAACGTTATGCTGAGTAGGAACTAGTTATGAGCTATGAATTTCATTGAAGATGATTCTATTATGTATATTGTTGTTATTGCTTTACTTGTTGTTTCAATGATTCTATTATGTAAATTCTTGTTATTGTTTTACTTGCTGTAATATTTGGTTAATATTGAGCATGTCTAATTAACTAAAACAACATTGATAACAATAACTCTAATCTGAATATGTAATTGATAACAATAACTCTAACTTGAGTAGAATAATAATTGTAGCAATAAACATTATAGCTGAGCATGTTAAGTAATTAGGATGACTACCTAAAAGCACGTTTAACTTGCTAGGGTAAATAACTAGAATAATTAACATAATCTAACTTGAGCATGTTTAATCAATTAGAATTTGATGCATGTTAAGTAACAAAGGATGTTTAATTAACTAACTAAGCATGTTTAAATCCATTAAACTATTAATTATAATTACTCCATTGCGTATTTTTAATTAATTAGAGTAAAAACATGTAATCTTTTAACTTGAGCATGTTTAATCCGAGTATGTTTAATTAACTAATTAACGATAACTAAGTATGCTTAATTAACTAGAACAAAAGCATGTAATTTGAGCATGTAATTAACTAGGCATGTAATATGATAATGTAATTAACTAGGATAACTAACTAGAATAATAATCGTAGCATATAATTAGCATGTTTAACTAGTTAGCATGTTTAATTAACTAACTAGAATAATATTAGCATGTTAATTAACTAGGTTATGGCATGTAATTAGCATGTTTAATTAACTAACTAGAATAGCATGCTAAGATGCCAAGCACGTTTCTGTTATGTATTGGCTGAACATGTTTCCGTTTAAATTATTAATTCCATAAACTACTTGCTGTATTTTCCTGACTGCAAGTATTGACGTAAAAGAAATGTTTAACGATAGAAAAGTGATAACGAAGAATATTTACTGTTAGTAGTATGTGAATGTGTAGTGCTATTTTACTGTTAATTGTCTTGTGATTTCCAGTACCTTGTTGTGAATTCCTTTCATGTTAATTAACAATTTATTCAGCATGTTCACCATTTCGTTAGTTGTTCGATTCGTTAATTTAAAAGCATGATATTACAAGCTTGTCGTTTTATATTTTGATATTAAAAGCATGCAATCTCTCTAGCAAGTATTCATGTTTGTACTAAGCTTTATTGTCCAATATCGTTGTTTACTTTCCCTTAAATGTGCTAGTCAATTATTGTCATCTCCAATTATTGATTACATTCATTCAATGCATTATTCAATGGTTATTTGTTTTCATTTCTATGCGTTTTCAATTTTTGTTATTCGATTATTGTCATTTACTTTGTTTTATATGCACAATTCAATTATGATTAATGTTACATTAAACTGCATCATGCATCATGTTATTAAGAGAATGTGTCATCACGCATCATGTTAATAGAAATCAATAGAGAGTGCCACCTTGGTGATGGTACTCACATATGCATTATCTAAAGGAAAATCGTTAAGAATGAATGAAGAGAAGAAAAGAAATAGGAAATTGGGGGATGAAAGGATAAGTACGGGTCAGTCAGGTAGACAGTATTAAAAGAACGTTACCTTTCCCTTGTCGGGACTGCGAGACTGTCTACTCTAGGTGGTTGAAGCCGACAAAGACTACCCTTCCGCCATGGATTCCTCCAATCTCCCGCTTCATGTACGAGTAACATACAAAAGAATAAAAGAAAAGAAAAGATTGGTTTGGGTGGCTCCCATTCCGAAAGAACTAAAGAGAGGCATAATATATTGCATAAACCCTTTTTCTTACTAAGCCTTTGAGCTTACAGTTTACTTGTGGTGTAGGTACATATATGAGGAAACGATGAATAGATCAAAAAGCAAGATGAAGGATTTGCACGAGCAGGAATTTGTGGTTGGTCAGGCTAAGAGAAGTAAAAGATAAAGTGGCTTGTAGTTAACGTGTAATGCTTTGTTTAGTATTTCTTCCTTAGGCAAATTAGTCACACTTCCGCTATGTTTTGAATAAGGCCACTATGTGTCTTGATTTGACTTCCACTTTATTTTGATAAAAGATTTCATAACATTTGCATAGCGGGTAGAATGAAAAATTTTTTAACGATCTGGCTTTCCAAGGGCACTCTGATTATATTGAAATTGAAAGGTTTTAATACAAATTTAGTTGTTTTATAAAAGTTTTAAATTTTAACGCAATTTTAAGAGGAAATAAAAAGTCGGGTCGTTACAGTGTGTGTTCTTGTTTCCACTATTTGTGAGTATAGGTGGATTGATTATATATTATTCCTTTCTCCATCCTCTTCCCATAGAGGGGGAACATTCAGCAAGGGCGTATAAACTTTCAAAAACCCCAAGTTAGAGAGCTTCAGTTGAGAGGTGCGTTGTAGTGCCTTGTCAAACCAACTGGTGTCCTTTTATCCATAACTTTACTTCCATATTGTTTCTGATTACTATTTTTGGAGGAAGGCTTTGAAACAAACAGAGGGAGAAACTGTCCAAAAATCACTTCAACAGGACCTATTTTGATTGAGATCTCACTTCCCCAAGTGGGCCTTAATTTCGTCTAAAAGGTCCAATTCTGTTTTCAACCATCTCCTCCATTTTTGCAATATCTCTTGATTCCCTTGATTTTTGGTCGATATAAGTTGAGGAATTCTTAATGACATTCTAGAGTTGCTTCTATCCAAGTTTCACAAGGAAAGGAGTTATTTTGCTCGAGATATAGCAGTTCCAAATTAGCCCCAAAATCTGCCAAGAAATCCAGGTTACCATTGGAGTTATCAAACTTGCCATTTTTGGTGCTTTACTTCCATATTGTTTCTGGTTACAATTTTTGGAGGAAGGCTTCAACACTAATAGAGGGAGAGACTATCAAAAATTCACTTCAAGAAGATCTATTTTGCCCGAGATATAGCATTTCCAAATCAGCCCCGAAATCTGCCAAGAAATCCAGGTTACCATTGGAGTTGTCAAACATGCCATTTTTGGTGCTTTACTTCCATATTGTTTCTGGTTACAATTTTTGGAGGAAGGCTTTAACACTAACGGAGGGAGAGACTGTCCAAAATTTACTTCAAGAAGATCTATTTTGCCCGAGATATAGCATTTCCAAATCAGTCTTGGAATCTGCCAAGAAATCTGGGTTACCATTGGAGCTGTCAAACTTGTCATTTTGGTGGTGCGTCACTTTGTGAACCTCAGGCTATTTATTTGGGTTTTGGACTTTATTTGTGCTAAGTTTTATGCTAATATCCTAGCTTTGGGTTGAACAATGAAGTCCTTTCTGAGGATTGGGTCATTTGACCCAGTGTTTGTGTTAGATCCGCCTTTGAGTCGTGTCAGACCTAACAGTATAACTATGATCGGATTGATGAGTATGGACAAGGGTCTCACGGTGGATATTATAGAGCTTTGATTTCTTAGCATGTTTGTTTTTTGTTCTTGTCTCTGTTTTTCATTTCGGTCTCTTGGGAGTTTGTAATTTTTCTTTTAAGAAAATTAACAAAATAACCATTGAATTATGCGATCAATGACAAGTTAACCACTGAACAGTTTTTGCTAACAAATAAAACACTCAACTATGAAAAATGAACAGAGCAAACATGGCTGTCACCTGCTTAAATAAAATCTAAGGAATAAGAGTTAATTTTGTTGGATTTTTTTCTCTGTAGATTGAGAATTCTCTTTTCCATCTCCATACCTCTTCCCAAATGGGAAAATCAGTGAATCTAGATCAAATTTAGTGTACAATCAGAAATTCTTCTTTTTCCATACACAAATAAAGAGAGATTATTGATTCTCATAGGAAAAACAAATCATGGGAATACAAACTAGGAATGAAAAAATTAATGAAAAATTACATTCGAAAACTAGGAATGCAAAATAGTAATGAAAAATTACTTTAAAAAAACCAAGAATAAAAAACATTAATGGAAAAGTACATTCCATCATTAAAAACACAAATGTTAGAATAATAGATAACTTTCAATGCGAAATATTACTTTTTGCAAAGGATAGATTACTTTCTGCTGTGGAAAGTAATATTTCCTCAACAGAATGAAAATCTTCCATTTTGATATAAAAACCGTTTCGAACAGCTTAACATTTCTAATTTTTTCGCTGAAGAAAAATTACTTTCTGTTATAGAAAGTGAGTCATTGAAATTGATTTTCAACAAACAGTTTATTGTAAATCTTTCATTCTAATATCAAAATTGATTTCGAACAGTTTACGGTTTTTAAATTTGTTTTCTGACAAGTTTCCTTAGTGAATTAGAAATATGTTAAGCTTGAAATATATTGATTTTTCAATAAACAATTAACTAATACCAAAATTGATTTCGAACAGTTAACTAAAAATCTTCTATTTTGAAAAATTTTCTTGTTTTTAACATTTATTTCAACAGGTTAATGACAATGTTCATTTTTCATAATTAAGTATTTTATTTGTTAACAAAAATTATTTAGTGATTAAGTTATCATTTATTCCATAATTCAAATTCAGTGGATTTTTTTTTTTTTTTTTATGAATTTCCCTTTCGTTTGTTTTGGTTGAGCCTGAATAGCGTGTTTATTGATTATTTGATCGTCACTGTTTCTGCTTCAGAACCTTGAATTTTCTAATTTCCCTTTGGTTTTGTTGTCGGCCGCCAAGAAGTGCAGTTGAGGACGATCATCTCGTGGTCTCTTGAGTAGTCTAATAAAAGCGATAATTTCATTGCTGACAAGGCACTCAGTTCATCTCCAAGCAGTAGCAACTGTATTCGAAGCCAGAAAATTTATAGCTTGACTACTCTCTAGATGATCAAACTTTTTGGTTTGGTGAGGGGAGCTCTTGGGTTGGCGTTGAGTCTTAATCTTGGACATTATTTTCTACATTCGGAACATCCACTTGCTACATCTCCATGTCACATAATTGTAGTGTAATTAATACAATAAATAAATTATAATTATCAAGTGCCACCCCACCCTACCGTAGGGGACTCTTATCAAATTCAGACCCTACTTATCCCCCTCTCTCTCTCCCCCACCGGAGAATTATAATTTCAGTGTGTCCCCTATCGGCGATATGAGCTCCGGCGAGCTACTCAGTATAGAGCCATTAGAGCTACAATTTCCTTGTAAGTTGTTTGTTTTTTTGGCTAGTTCTTAGTCTGTGTTTCAGACCCTTGAGTTTCCTAATTTCTCTTTCGTTTTTGTTCGCCCTAAAAAGTTGCGTTGGGGAAGCAGATCTCCTGCTCTTTGCAACTTTCGAATAAGAGCGATGAGTTCGTTGCTTTCAAGGTATTTTTAGTGTGAACTTTCGGTGGTTCTTTCTCCCAAATCGTTCAATATCTGAGGGATTTAATTGTTTTTTTTTTTGTTTAGTTTCACGTTGAATTCGTGAGATTGTTTCGGTTTCTAGGTTAAGACAACCAATCCGAAGAAGTATTGTGTTAGACCTAATACTGGAGTTGTGTTGCCAAGGTCCACATGTGATGTTATAGGTTTCTTTCTTCCTTTAACCCTAGAATTCGTGTTTCATTTTAGTTATTTTCTGTAATTTAGATTTTTAATTTTCATCTCGATTAGCTTTCTAGTTCCATTTGCAGCTTCTTTAATCTTTTTTGGTCCACCTCTTCTCGTTTTGGTTCAGTGACAATGCAGGCACAGAAGGAAATGCCTCCTGATATGCAGTGCAAGGACAAGTTTCTCCTTCAAAGCGTAGTGGCAAGCCCTGGAGCTACTGTGAAGGATATAACCCCAGAATTGGTATTGATTAAATCTCTTCAGCAGCCAATGTTGAGTTTCTTGTTGTTACGAAAATTTGTCTATTGTGCGTTTTATTAGTTCAATAAGGAATCTGGACATCTTATTGAGGAAAGTAAATTGAGGGTGCTTTATGTTACACCTCCTCGGCCACCATCTCCGGTCAGGGAAGAGTCAGAAGAAGGTATATCCCCAAGGGTTTCAGTATCAGACAATGGGAATCAGAAGGCAAATGAATTTACAGCTGTGAGTTTTTCTACTGATTTGAATAATCAATGTTAAAGTGGTTGACCATGATTCTATTTCCTTTCAAATGTCATTACCCACTTCACTTAGTATTGGGCATTCATTGAGTAATGTACTTGTAGGCTTCAAGAGCATTCGGCGATGGGCAAGAACCTGAAGATAGCTCGGCTGAGGTAAATACTTGTATCAATTTAACTAATCAATTGATTTGATAAATATGTTAGAGAAATCGATGTTGGTTTGTGATTTGTTCCCTGGGAAATATGCATGTTCTAGCTGCAAGTAGTGGCTGCTTGGGGCGTTTTGCAAGGTTTATGTTTTTGTTTACATTTCAGTTTATACAGTCCACAGTCATCGCAATTTGATGAACATATGTCCTACCTATTTTCCTTGTAATGCCTATTCAGAGGCGCTCCTAAGACCAGAATAATTTTATATTTTATCTTTACATTTTGACTTTGGGGTGCTGGGGCTACTAGCTAGAAATTATAATGATTTTTGTAGATAAATCACAGACATTAAAGTTCACAAGCTATGAATTACCAATATCACGCAGCGAGTAAAAAGATAAAATTGTAATCCACTTAATATTATCAGCATGATGATAGGATAAACGGTTATTAAAGGGAAGTTAATTAGTTGAGAGAAGTTGTAAGTCAAGTTTATTATATAAACACTTGGTGTGGTTGGGGATTTGTAGAGAGTTACTAGAGACTCGAAAGCCTAGTGTAGTAAAGAAAGTGTCCTAATCAAGAATAAAAATTTAGTTCTTATCAATTTAGTATCAGAGCAGTTCGAATTCCAAGGAAGAAACTAATTACAAGTTCAAAAACATAAAAAGAAAATTCAATGAATTAGCAGAAAGATATTACGGGAATTAAGGAGGAAATTGATCGCAACATGGTACAGTTGCAAGAATTCTTAATCGGTTGGAATCACTAAGAAATTATGGAATGGAAAGAAATTCAAGAAGTTCTGAATCATATAGAAATGAAAAGAATGACGGGTCTTGGCAATTTTGTACGACGGAATTCTTACCATGTAAACTAGAATTACCAATGTGTAGTGGCATGGATCCAAAGTGGTGGCTGTTACGTACAGAAAAAATATTTGATATCAATCAGTTGAGGGAGATGGAAAAATTGAAAGCAGCAAGAGAGTGTTTTGCAAGTCCTGTTTTGCATTGGTATCAATGGGAAACTAGCAGAAGTCTTTTTAATTCTGGGGGAGAATTGAAATACCAACTTCAAAATTATTTTCGGAGTGCGAGGGAATAGACAGAATATGAAAAAATAGTCATCGGAAAAGAAAGAACGGAGGTTACGAATAATGCCGGGGAGGAGAAGGTATTCGGCCAAAGTAATTGGAGGATGGAAGCAACCACAAAGCTGAAAGGAATAGGAGAATCAACGGCCCAGGAAAATCGTTGAGAGCAAACTGTCGAGCACGAAGAGCTAGTGAAGAAAAAAATTGGGGAAAATTGTTACGGCGGAAAAGAAGAAGGAACATAACCTCGCAAACAATCTTGTGAAAGACAAGGTTACAGAAGATGCTGAATTAGAAGTGGAAAGAAAACTAGTTTCTGGTTTGGGTTTGTAAGAAACGAGAGTTGAGGAAGTTTGCGCAAATTGGGTTATAGATGAAACTATAGTTTTTCAAAAAACAAACTATGATGGGGACTACGAAGAACAAGAACCAATGAATAACGGTTTCTAGGCCACAGTGAAGAAGCTCGAAGAATCAGAGATAGTTTTCGACCATTTGCAGAAGGCAGCAGAAGAGGAAGCTGCAACTAACCGAGAAGGAGAATTGGCAACTGGGAAAATTTTTTGCAAGCTAACAGTCGCGTGCAAAAAGCTGGGGATTAAAAAAATCAAGAAAAGTCGCAACTGCAAGAGAAGAGGAACTGGCGACAATGGGAATGGAGGAGCCGACGACAATGGAAATGGAGGAGCCGGCGACAGTGGAAATGAAGGAATGTTGTGGGTCGGAAATGGTGACGAGGGCGGTCGGGAATGGGTTGTTGTTCAGCGACGGTTTACTTAGGGAAGGACTACGACTAGAATAGTGGACAGGGGGAAGGAAGAAAGGTTCACAGCAACCCTAATGCAAAGTAGTCTCAAATGGATTATTGGGCTTTGAAAGTTTATTAGATTAAGCACAATAAAAGCTCATGTGGATGATAAAAATGATAAGTTAAAGCTTCTGAAACCAGGATCTCTTCAACATCTTGGAGAAAATATGCTTGCTTTTATGCTTCAGATTGGGGCATCCTCTCACCTTCCAAAAGAAAATTCAATAGAAGAAGGGGCGAATCCAGCTCAAAATACAGCTGCCATATATTTTGACATATTGGGGAAATATATGGTAGTATATTGTCAAAGTTTTACAAGTACGCTTAACAATTCAGTCATTCTGCAATTACTATGAGATGGGCTACATCACTACTTATGGGTGGCTATCCAGCTATAGTCTCACTTGCATTGTCATCCTTTGTGTTTAAATTTTCATTTCTTTCTACCTTGATGACAAGTGTTTTTTTAGGACGAGAGTAATGATAGGATAGAAGGTGTTATTAAAAGGAAGTTAATTAGTTAAGAGTAGTTATAAGTATAAAGACTTGGTGTAGTTGAGCAGAGAGATATGAGAATATTTTGTAAAGAGTTACTATGAAGTTAAAAGCCTGTGTAGTGAATAAAGTGTCCTAATCAAGAATAAAGATTTGGTTCTTATCCCGTGACTATGAAAGATGCTTTTCAAATTTTTCGGTGCCCTGATGGTAATTATTCTAGTAATATTGCATTCTCAGGCGAGAGCTATCATTACAAAGCTGACTGAAGAAAAAGAATCTGCATATCAGCAAAATAAGAGGCTTCAACAAGAACTGGTAGGAGATACTTTTGCGACTCGTTCATCTGAAGTAAAAAAATTTTCTTGATATTTCTACTCATCATTACCAAGTTTATACAGAAGGGATTAGTTACCACACCTATGACATTCGACTTTACATATATGTACTTTCATGTTTATTTGTCAGTAGCACTTGAAATGAGCGTAATTTGGTTGTGCATCATACCATGCAGGAGCTCTTGAGACGTGAATCGAACAAAAATGGGGCATCCATTCCATTAGTACTCATAATTCTTATTGGGTTGATCGGCGTCATAGTTGGGTACCTTATGAAGAAGGCGTGAGGACCAAATACGATCGACGCAGGAAGGTGTGAAAAAGAATCAGACTTGCATTTGGTGGTGTGACAAATTTGCTTGTTGATTTTCTTGACATGCAATGGATGGGCCCTTGGAGCTTGGAGTTATTTTAATCAATATGTGAATCTCATCTTTATGGATATTATTTGGTGGTGTGACAAATTTGCCTGTTGATTTTCTTGACAGGCAATGGATGGGCCCTTGGAGCTTGGAGTTATTTTAATCAATACGTGAATCTCATCTTTATGGATATTATTTGCTAATTTATGAGTATAACCTGTTGATTTTCAGTCGCGTTGTTGGATTGGTGAGACCTATGATTTCTTGCTGGAATGTTTGTTTGGAAAACTTGTTTAGAATCAAGCTGAACTAGGTAAATCTCAAGCCTTGTTCGCACACCAAAAAATGTAGCTCACTTTCTTCATCTACGTGATCAAATGTCAGGCTCTTTTATCATGTTACATCGACCAACTATCTTTCTAAAATCTTCCAGGCTTAGCTGCAATGTGGAACATCGAAATGAGAAAAACAAAACAAAACAAAAGATTTATCATACAACGCTCCAACTTTGTCGATGAACTAACCTTCTCATCTCCATCGGCATCGAAGCAGTAAATCATGTCAGAAAACTCCCTGTCCGTCCACATAAAATCATGGGCAGCTGCCATTCTTCGTATATCTTTGATGGTAATTCCCCCTTTCCAATCATCTGCCAGAACAAGTTCAACCCAGTTATTTCTAGTTAGACGAACAAGTTTGGATGATCACACATTAGAATCGAGTAAATCACCCATATTTCACGCACCCTGATTCGTATTTTCAGCACCAGTAAAATTCAATTCTTTTATCAAGATTCCATTATGTTGAATCTCAAGTACAGCTAGTTACTTCTAATTCGGCTGATCCAAAAGTTTAGGGAAGAAGAAAACACTCGAGCCTCTCGCACTCGAGTAGCAACCTAACTTACCGTCAAATTGATAGAAGTTGACAACCAGCTCGTCCTCCGTCATTTTCATCCGACTAATAAACTGCATTTCAGAATTAAGAACAAAACAAAGGAATTAAGAAAATACAGAAGGCAACAAAAAAACATGGTCAGTAAACAAATTTGCATGCAAAATAACTAATAAACTGAACACAGACTTGTTTTTTTCGTTTCTTTCCTTTGTCTTCCAGAGTTTTGGCATTGTTCTTTTTATTGACAGGGGAAGAATCGAGCAAGTTGGCATCAGACATCGCGGCAGAATCTTGTAATGAAAGAGCAATTGCCTGTGTAGTGCATGTCGATAAATTTTAGAATCAGCAGGGCTTGGCATTTTAGGATTGTCAATGATGTATGCATCATACCTGGAAACTAAAATTCATCTTAAAACTAATATCTGCTAACCTGCTTCAGCGCATCATCATCCATGCAATCTGAACGAGTCAAACTCTTTCGGCCAGAAGCTTTCTTTTTATTGCTAACACCTTTTTTCTTCACCTGGTTACACTGAGAGACAAAAGTTCTCCAATGCTTATACGATCATACGCCAACAGACAAACCTCACATTAAAGAGAAATTGTACAACACAATGGAGTATGAAGGTAAAACAAACAATCATACATAAATGTTGGATTCATTTCAGCAATACTTGCATTTCTGCTTGATCCAAATAGAACGAGCATCCTATGCCTCGAAAAACCCGAGATAAAAGAATACCATCTTAAACCCGACTCATTTGTAGCGATTAGCCAAACCGCTACATGCAAAAACAGTTCAACCTAAATTCATCCATGGTTCTCCAGCTTCTCCATTCAAATCAGTTAAACCATTGGATGTTGTTCGGCCCTCGACTTTTTATAGTCCTGGTGAACTCTAATATTTCGAAAGTGTCACCAGACAAGTCAGTACGTATATCAATCCTAGAAACGTATATGCAGTCGAAACAATAAAGAATGATGGATAAAACTACTTCGAAACCCCTCAATCAACATAATTTAATCGTTCAAAGTTGCCCAAAAAGAAAACCACGACTCAATCTTTTACCGAATTCTGAAGAAGCCGTCGCAAAAATAAAAAATAAAAAAATCGAGGGAGGGAGAGAGAGAACCTTCTTCCTACGAGACACAGAATCTTTCCCGCAAGCAAAATCCTCATCGTCCTCCCTATCATCGTAATCGCCACTCTCGTCTTCTTCACTAGAAGGATCAATTCCCTCTTCTCCTTCATCAGGCTGGTAATCTTCATCTTCAACCTTCAGACCCACCTTTGCTTTTCCCTTCTTTTTCATTTTCCCAACATTCTGACCTGAACCCATAACCGCAGAAGCCATCTTAACCAATCCAAGAGCCTCCATTCTTCTCCTGTTCTCCGCAATTCTAGAAAGCCTCTGCTTCTCGTACTCCGACGCACCACGGTTGTTTCCGCCATTGGTAGGGGAGCCCGCCTCCTCTGAGGTCGAGTTTTCCGACGTTTCATCAGGATTCGAATGCGCTTGGTTCTGTTTCGCCATTTCGAGCATCTGGGCTCCGAAAGAATGGGTTTTTCTTTCAATATTCTGCAACCTTCAGGTAATTTTGAACGGCAAAACAAAGCCTTCAGGTCCGATAAGAGTTGAAATGAGGCCCAAATTTCATTAAATATGAAGGATGGTCCAAATAATATAGAAATCTTTAGCAGCCCGATACTTTGAGAGAAGCTTATCCAACATATTGTTTAACCTCCAAACTTTCGCAGCCACCTGCAAAACCAAAAATTTGCAGAATACTTTCTCGTATTCAGAGAAATTATTAGATATCCTCGTGTCAAAGTCAATAATGACTACATTGTTTTCTTTTTCTTTCTTTTTTCTCCCCTCCTCCCTAAATGTTTTTCCATAGCAGTTGCTGCATCCGTACGTTGGTGTGCACTTTCACTACTATGATCTCCATAATACAAAACCAATAATAGAGTAAAATTGATATTCATGTGTACTATAGTAATATATGTTAAAGAGTGAAGGAGTAACAAGTAGAAGACAGGAAACGATATGGGGAAACAATTACTTTGAAGATGACATTGAAATTGATGAAAAATGAACCCATATACAAGTTTTACATAAACCAACACTAACTCCGCTGCTCCTAGGAAATAGCAATAATCAAACCACTATTTTAATGCTCCTAGAAAAGTGAAACAAACAAATCACTAGGCCATTAACAAACCAATGGCTAAAGGCCCAGTCAAACTTCAATAAAACTACTTATTTAATAAAATACTAATTTCTTTACACTTTCCCTTCAACTGATACATTAGCTTTAAATGCTCTTCCTTGGACAACACACTTTAAAGAGTAGACTCTAAGCATATCTCTAAAGTTCTCAAAGGTACTCTGCTTGAGCGGTTAGGTAAAAATATGAGCCACTTGATTTTCACTCTTATAAAATATTAAATCAATTGTTCCACCATCGCAAAGATTACTCAAAAAATAATAAAAAAAAATAACAAATCAATTATAATATTTTATGATCAATGACAATTCAATTACTAAATTATTTTTGTTAATAATTTAATCACTGAATTATGAGAATCGCCACTGGGAACATCGCCATTAACTTTCTGAAAATTGCAATAGAAAATAACAAATACTCAGAAAAAATGGAAAGAAATCGTGATTTTAGAAGAGATTTTCAGTAGAAAAAAGTTAATATCCATGGAGAATGGATTTAAAAGATTTTGAATTTTGTAAAAGAATGGATTTAGAAGATTTTGCGTTTTATAATTTAGAAGATTTTGTAAAAAAATTTTAATGTTTTAGTTTCGGAATAATTTAAAAGTGTTTTACAGTCCATGGGAGAATCACAATTTTTCTCTGTTGTTTGTGTTTTTCTACGAAGAAGACAATGATCGACGACAATTCGCGGCAGATCGGATAGTAATCTGCGGCGGCTTGACGACGAACCGCTGCGGATTGACGACGATCCGCGGTGGCTTTACCATGATCCGTGGCGGATTGATAAGAAAGAAATTCTTTTCTTTCACCTATTGCGACGGTGAATCTTTGTAGATCAATAAATCTCTCAATTTTCAATGGTTTTGGACTCTTGAGGACTCATTTTCCATTGTCTTTTCGTGATGCACAGGTAGGAAACATCTGTTTTGTCATTCAGTACTTATCAGAGCAAATTCGAGCAAGAAAATGTGCTGAGCTTCACCGTTTTGAATTGTGTGAGGGAAATTGGAGGACTTAGATGAAGGATCGATATACGCCTATAGAGAGGGGGTGACTATAGCATTCTAATATTTTCGTGCGATATTTAAATTCTCTAAATCCCTAAGTGATTTATCGAATACGATTAAATAAGTAATCACAATAAATGCGTAAATTAAAGAGTAAAGGATAGAGATTGTGCACACGATATTGTTTACGTGATTCGGAAAACTCACTTATGTCCGCGCTCCAAGATTCCTCTTGGAGATCCACTAAACAATTGGCTTACGGGTGCCAATAAAACCGTTTACAAAACTAATTCTAAGGGCGTCACCCTATATTTAACTTTTGACTATAGCGGGGAGACACCCGTTAATTGAACTTTCAGGCGTTCAATCGTGCCTTTGCGGGGCGTCAACCTTGTATGACGAATTCTTAGGATGTCACCCTTTACAATAACGTACAATAATATTTGGAAATGTAAAGATAAAAAACTAGATCCGAACTCTCCAAATAATAACTCGCAAGTTTATGGGTTGGGAGAGTTGGATTACAATTGCTCACGAAAATTATGAAAAGTGACACGAGATGACTTAGAAAAGGAAGCACATGTTAGAAACCCACGATGAGCGATAGGGGAGGAGATGTAGACCCTTGATCGGATCCGGGAACTATCTAACGTGAGGTTCACAGATTCTAGATTTTCGAAGAAAATCTACCAATCGTAGGCAATGGTTCGGTTTTCCCTCGCTCAAACTCCCAATGGAAGTTTGAAAAGGGAAAACTTACGAGTTAGCTCAAGCACCACGAGTTTGCTAACAAGGAAGTCCTCTACTTCGTCTCGGATTCGAAAATCTGGGGCTGACTCACGACAGCGTCGGGATGTCTCTCACAGAGGAGAAAGCTACTAAGATATTAATCTAATCAAAAGTTTTTCAATGCATCTAATCCATGGATATTTATAGGCCTAGGTGATGATGAGTAGGGGATGATGGACGGCCGAGATGAGGCAGGTGGTGGCAATATGCATGACGTGCACGTGGCAGCTCCTAGTTGTTTCTTTGGGTGGCAACATGCAGGCCCTTAGATGAATGTGGAATGAATGGCCGAGATTAAAGCTGGTGGGAGATAACATGCATGGCGTACACGTGGCAGCTCTTTCCTTGGGCTTGAAATGGATTGGACTTGGCCCATCAACCCATAACTGAATCATCACCATCTAACCTAACCAACAATCTAAATGCATGAATGAGTAAAGCTTATAACCATGTCTTACCCTCACAAAATAGGATCAATGTTTGCCATAAAAATAAAATAAGAAATAAAAATGCAGAATTGAAAGGTTACACGTTTGGGATGCCGGGAAGACAAATTCTCATCTGATGAAGCTCACAATAATCACGTGTGTCCCAAGTTAAGACATGCACGGGCTGCTCCCTATCCGTTGAGACAACATCCCAAATGGAACCATCCTCGAAGTTAATACCTGCAAAAGAAACAAGATCATCAGTAATTTGGCTAAGTAAAAGTAAGGACTCTGTTTGCGATCGAGTAATAGGTCTCAGCCCCCGAGGCATGTCAAAAAGTTGAGTAGAAATTTTGCCAGCGCTTTGCTACTTCTCTCGTTCGTTACGGAGCTTGGAGTGCTTCTCTTCATTTATAGATTCTGTCTGAGAGGTCGACCTTTTTCCCTGAAGGTCGACCCTTTTACTAGACGTTAGAGTTCTAACTATTGCGATTTGACCATCATGACAATGTACCATTGTGTGGTCGACCGTCAAAGTAATCTATCCATTTTGTGGTCGACAGCACATGCAGAAACTCTGGAGCAATTTTGTTTATTTAGCGTTCGACCGTACGAGAAATTTACAGAGAAAGGGGGGTGGTCGAAAGTTTTCTTCTCGGGTCCTTGTGATCCCTCATGTAATGCGCGTTTTCTCCTCTAATTTATGGATTTTGGGTTTGCTCTCTATTCTGTTTTGGGTTGAGTGAAGAACATTGTTGGATTGTTGTCTGGTCTTGTGGGAGGTCCATGTGTTGTTAAATTTGGTACCACATGTTAACTGTTGATAAGTAGGTTATGAATATCTTGTTTATTATAGAATTAATTGTAGAGGTTAAATGAATTGTTTGTTATGGTTAAGGGTAAAGGTTTGGATTTGTCCCCTGTTGATGTTCCACTTGTGGTTGGCTACACCCTCTGGAAAATGAACCTCTGATGGTTTGATTGTATGTTGGACGGTGGATTTTTTCTATGTTGTTGGTTGAGTTGAAATCAATGATTATATGTCCTTATAGTATACTTTATACTATGACTTTTGTTGAAGCTTGGTGACCATGAGGTATTAATTGATTTCTGTGAGAAGTGTGAGTTTAAAGTTCTATAAATCAAGGGTTCTCTTTTATTGGGTATAGCGTTGATGAAAATAAGTCGATGGAAAACGTTAGGCGACTAGGTTTGATATAATGATGTCAATATTGCTTAAGATAATGAGTTATGGAAATGAGACTGATTGGTGATTATTAATGACAGAAGTTTTGATTATGAAGGTGTTGAAAAGAGGAGAATGATAACTATTAAGTGTCAACCGCGATAAATATGTGAGGTAAGGAATGGGGTAGTGATGTGCCCCAAGTTTCCATCGCCTGATCCGTGCCTTGGGCACCATTATTTCTAACTTTTTATTTGTTTTGTAGGTGTTTCTTTTCTAGCCAATTTGGAGGAAAGTTTTAATCATGCTTATCAAAGAAGAAATTGTTGGCTTAAATTTTTCCGCATAGAATCTGTCCTCCGGGCGTTCAAGTGCATTTTTGTCAATTGGGACGGCGTCATTTCAACTTTCGTCCTTCATATCAAATGCAGCCAACAAAGAGAGCTTTCCAAGGACATATTGGGCGTCTTATTTGGGTTTGGTGTACTATATATAATATCCCTTTTTCAGAGACTGATTTTCAAAATCGGATTTATTGTTTTGTTATTGTTAAAGGGCTGTTTAGTTCATTTTGTAATTAGGGTTATTTTAGTCTTTTTTTTTCATTTAGTGTACGAACTCTTAGGGTTTTAAAAAGCCCTCTTTGCTGCAAATGAAAGGGGTTTTGACTTGAAGAAAATTTGGTTCTCATTTGAGAGAAGACACCCACGGCCTCCCCCTCCCTTTGTGCCGATTTCATCTATCCCCCAAGCAAGGCTCCTCTTGAAGCTTCTCAACCTTGCATCTTATCTTTCAAGGTAAGATTGTGGTGTGGAGACAAGAGAACTTTCCAACCTTGGAGAGTGTTGGTTTTCGGCCAACCCCAAAGTCGCCCCTCTCACTAGGAGGTCCGCGGACTCCATTGAAGCTACTCACAATTTTGAAGGTTTTCTTTGTTATTTCTTTAGTATTTGGATGCCCTAACATTCTGATGATTGAGTGTTTATTTGCTGTTAAGGAATTCTTTGTGGATTATTGATTTGGAGGAAGATCTTGTTGGTTTAGTATTGTTGCACTGAATCTGTTTTATTGCTTGAGTGATCTTAGTGCTGATTAGGGCTTCTGTTTGGGGCATTTGCGTCATTCTTTTCTGGTTGACGTCTTCTAGAGGTTTGTTCGAGATTGAGTCAGGGAGCTACCTCCAAAATTGAACTTTATATGATGTATGCAACTCGAGTTATTCTGTTTTGAATACTCGTAGTTAAATCTACCCTGTATAAAAACAGTTTTTGGAGCATTGGTATTCGGAGCATAACTTTTGAACTAGAATGGATTTCTTTATCAAATTTTGACATGATTATTGTGATTATATTGAGAACATCCCTGCCAAGTATCAATTCAAGCTCACGCATAAATTGGTAGTTAAAGTTGATTGATTTTTGTTGATTCAGCGAGTTATAGTTTTTCCGAACAGATTACTCTAAGGTTCTCCAATTGTTTCTTGGAGCCTATCAGGTAGTCATTGGCCATTTGGAGGCATTACACCCAAGTAAAGTGTGTATGAGTGGTTGTTTTGCTTTAGAAATTATGTAGTTTTGTAGTTGCCTTTGGTTTTGCTGTGTAGTTGCTTGCTAGATGCCTTAACTCTCACGTTTTTCCTTTAGGTGCCTTGCTAGTTGTTATGTTTTATTTATGTTAAATGTTTACATCCATGTGAGAGTGTTAGTTGAGCTTGAATGAATCAAAGAAAGAATGTTTAAAACGGATGAGAAGCATGAAAGAAGGACTAAGGGACTCTAATGTTGTTACAAATGGTGATTTCATTTTATGAGTAATTTCTGAATAGTCTTCCACTTAATAGCTTATATGTATAGATTATTCGTTATATGTTCACCGTTTCATTTAATATAATGTTCGTTGACGTTGTAGACATTCGAAAAGCATGACTATAGTTGTTTCATTTTCGTCATCCTTGCTGTTATTTTTATCATTTAGAAGTGTGTTTTAGCTATTCATGTCTGATAACCATTACTACAAATTTTTGATTATTGAAGAGTATGTCATTCGTTGTATTATTCGCCAATAATTACTACTGCTTGTAGTCGTTAAGAGGCACACTGTGTCTTCTGTTTTTGATAGTTTTGCTGCCGTATGTTATCATTATGAAGCCTGTTTTACGGCCTTCATTCGATTTGTGTTTACTGCTATAGGTTATAGTTTTAAAAGCATGATTTATAAGCATGGTTTACTGTCTCATTGTATTTAGTCTCTGTCATTTTTGGATGTTGGGATGTACGTTTCGCTGGTTAATTTATGAAATTGTCACTGTATAGTATCAATTATAAATCATGTTTCACCGCTTTGTTTCAATATTTTGCTATTGTTCATAGTTAATTAAAGAGCATGTTTCCGTCGCTTCGTTTTCAGCTAACTCCTATGGCTATTGTTACCATTCAAGTAGTATATTTTCGCTGTTCAGATTGAATATTAATACTACAGAATTTAATTGTTACGAAGCATGTTTTATTGCTCGTTACATTATTTTTGTTCGCTGACATATTAGTCGATTTAAAAGCATGCCTCGCTGTTTTTATTCTGATTCCTTGTTGTTGTTCGGTAACGTTAAGAAGCATGACTCGTGAGCATAATTCGCTGCTTTACTCGTTATTAAATTCTGCTGTCCCAGTCAATAAAAGCATGACCCGTAGTTTATATAGTCGTGTACCATCACTGTTTTTAATTGTCGACCAAACGCATGTTTAGATATTCTAATTGGCTACTATGTTAGGCAGATAAACGCATGTTTAGGTATTCTAATTGGTTGTTGTATTAGTCGGATTAAACGCCTGTTTAGATGTTCTAATTTTCTGCTATTATAGTCACTTAAAGACATGCTAGCTGTTCATATTTTCTGTGGTTTCGTTTTAGACGTTAAAAGCATATTTTCGCTATTTCTTTTCGATACTTCTCACTACTGCTATTGTCGATTTAAAAGCATGTTTACGCTACCTTGTTCCGTTAATTCTTGTTGCTGTTTATCTTTGATGTAGAAGCATGTTTCATTGTTCGTTTCGATCATTATTTGCCGCTGTCTAGAGGTTTAGAGCATGTTTCGCTGTCTTAATTTGATGTTATTCGCTGCTATACATAATCATTAAAATGCACGTTCGCTGTTCTATTTTCCATACTTTGTTGTTGTATATAATCGTTTAAATTGCACATTTCGCTGTTATGCCTCATCATTTTACTACTATTTATTCCCGCCTTAAGAAGCATGTTTTCGTTACTTTATTTCGAGAGTCGTACGCTGCTCTATGTCATCACACTCATTCCGTTGTCTGGCTTGCTGTTGCATAATTTCGTTATATTTAATAGTATGTAAATTGTTAGCCATTTCAATTGTAGTCGATAATTAAGCATGCCATTGATTTCTATTATCCTTTAAGTATAATCAAACTTTGATGCATTCAGACAAGTATGCCTAGCTAATCTTGATTAACTGTTTAGCACGCTCTAGTGATTGATTGTGGAAATATTCCCAATGATTGATTTCTAAAATTGTTTCATATGTTTCCCCTTATAGTGCTCTATATAATACGTGGATGTACCTTTTTTTTCCTTATATGTTTAGAATTTCATTCTTTTATTGTTAATCATAGAATCTTTGATGCGTTCATGTATGTGTTAGCTATTTTGGAAGTGTCCCCATGCATTCACGTTAATAGAAACAACTAGGGGGTGCCACCTTGGGGTGGTACCCATACGCCCTGAGTAGGGAAAAGAAGTTAAAGAAGAATGAAGGAACTTGGGGGATGGGGGGATAAGTACGGATCAGTCAGGTAGACAAGAATTAGAGAACGTTACATTTCCCTTGTCAGGACTGCGAGACTGTTTACCCTAGGTAGCTGAAGCTGACAAAGATCTACTCTCCCGCCACGGATTCTCCCAATTTCTAGCTCGATGTACGAGTAATGAACAAAATACATAAGAAAAGATTGGTCTGGGGCGGTACCCATTCCAAGAAAAAATTAAAGAGAGTCATAAGCATTTGTATTAACTCATTTTCTTACTAGGCTTCATGCTCACGTCCTTACTTGTGGTGTAGGTACAAACGATAAACAAATAATAATTAGATGATAACACATAATGAAGCAGTGATGAAAGATTCGCACGCACGGGACTTGGGGCTGGCCAGCCAAAGAGAAAGATGAGCAAACGGTTGTAGTCAAATGGTGTTTAATTGTCAGTTTTATTTATTAAACGCAGTATTTCAATTGTTTAGTATTTCCTTCTTGAACGATTTATTTACGCCTCTACAAAGTTTGATAAACCCGCTATGTTTTAGATAAAAGGTTTTATAACGCTTCCACAATGATTTCATAACGGTTTTAACAAAAGGTTAGTAGCGGTCTGGTTTATGTTGCACTCTGATATGTTTTGTTTTAAAAAGAAATTTCAAATTTTCACACATTTGAAAGGATTTACGAAAAATCGAGTCGTTACATACAAATTCATTGGAGGGATTACAAGACATAGATAACTAATTTGTGGTTAAAATAAAAACGCAAAATTAATACAACCACATTTAAGAGACATTCAATCAACAATAATCTCTCCCTTTTTGTCATTAAGCTTAAAGCAACATTTGAGGGAATATCTAAGCATTATGATCAATGAAATAGATACCAATTTTAGACTAAGAATGATAAATCAATTTTTATTTTCTAAAAGTGATACAAATGAAGAAATAAGTAATTGTAAATCCAAAGTGAAATCCAAAATCAAAATCTAAGAGAGATATCAAAAATTAGAATCAAAATCAACCAAGTTATCTCTCCCCCTATGTTAATCACAAAAACAATCGATTGAGGATATAATCCAATTTAGATATTTTCTCTCCCCCTTTGAGCAATTATCAACAAGTTATAATTTCTCTCCCCCTATAAGATTATCAAGATGAATATATTGAGGGAACATCAAACAAAATTATGAACCATCCAACTTTAGTACCAAATGAGTACCAATTGACAAACTCCATGGATAAATTTATGTTTTAAATTAAGTTCTCCCCCTATCTTTATGCATAAATCCATGTTCTTCTCCCCCTTAGACATTATCAAAAAGATTTAGAAAAATAGAGAAGTTTTGAAAAATTTTGGCATGGTTTCATTTGTTTATACACTCCCCAACAAAGCCATAATTTCCTGCACAAGCTCACAATTTACCCAAAACACTATTCACAATCAAAAGATATTATGCAGGATTCAGAACATACCATTCACAAAATACATGACAAAGATTAGAGGTAAGCTAAATGAGTAAAACAATGCATTAAGGTAATTTTACAAAATTTAAAGACTAAGGCTAAATAGGGTCGGCAAGAGGATCATCATCGGGGATAGGAGGAACATCATCGGACTCAGGAGAAATGTTATGCTCACTGAAGAATTGGCTGCCATACATCGCATTCGACACTTCAGTGACTCCGCGTTGAAGTATTTCTAATTTTGAGTGGACATCAGATTGAACGCGAGGTTCTCTTTGTGATGCGAGCGAATTTGTTCCCGAATCTCAGAGTGAAAGGCGAGGCATTTATCTTGAAAAGATAAGAAATAGCCTGTCAATAAATCTAGTTGCTCTTCAACTGAAGCTGGATAGGTTGTAGAAGAAGAAGAAGCATGCACTGATGGTCTAAAAGAAGAGTGAGGAATCGATGGGCCGGAAGTGTTCACAAACGACAAATCATACGCTCTCTTGGAGGGCTTTAAGAGCGACGCAAAAATACAACCCTTGTAGCCTCAGCACGACTATGATTGCTTGCCTAGTACGCTGGGGTCGCCTTTGGCGCCTGCAGCTTAGGACGTAATCCAGGCGCACGGAAGCACTGCTACCTGGTTGATCCTGCTAGTAGTCATATGCTTGTCTCAAAGATTAAGCCATGCTTGTATAAGTATGAACTAATTCAAACTGTGAAACTGCGAATCACTCATTAAATCAGTTATAGTTTGTTTGTTGGTACCTGCTACTCAGATAATCGTTGTAATTCTAGAGCTATTGGAATAGTATATAACTATTTAGTTTCTCTTGATAATCCATCAAAAGTAGTATTATTAGGATCAGATACCTTGTCAACATTTACCAATATAGTTCAATTACTAACAGCTGAATTTTTAGGAAGATATCCAAAAGAAAATAAGGTAACAGATATTTTTATTAAAAATGCTTTCTGGCATATTACTAATCTTCAAATATGTAATTTATGTTTCTTAGATAATTTTAAGTGTGAATTTAGAGAAAATTATTACAAATTAAACTATAAACATAGATTACTAGCAAATTATATGTTCTTTAAAAAATTACCCTTAAAAATAAGTACTCTAGTAGAAGAAATATACAATAAATCTGTAATGGCCAAGGCAATTCCTGATACATTAGGAGCACATATTACAATAGTAAAAGCTTGGATGAAAGATACATGTACACAATAGATCGCTAAACGAGAAGTACAAATAAATCTATGTTGTGACAAATTAACAAATAGAGTCGGCAAATATGGATGCAAACCATTCAAGAAGAATAAATGGAAAAAGATTCCCTATTATAAATATAAAAGGAATAAATGGAAAAAACCCTTGAAGATATTTTAAAAATAGAACACAATTTAGGAAAAAGTATCATAAAACTGCGACTGATCAAAATAAAACTTGCCCTACTGGAAAAAGAAATGTACTTGTTGGCTTTGCCATGAAGAAAGACATTATGCTAACACTACTAAAATTGTCACACAAAAACAAGTAATTAAATTATTAGCACAAGAGATATTAAACAATATTCAATTTTTATATCCGACTAATAAAATTTTAGATGATAAATTAAACGAAATTTGTAGTGATAATCCCCTGGATAAATTAAAAATACAAATAAGGAAGAAATTATAATACAATTAAAAGACCCTTTAGCTGAAATTAATATACCCAATAGAATACCGCACAGTATAAAAGATGTAGAAGCATTTAAAATATAATGTCAGAATTTTTTAACCTTAGGAATAATAAGAGAAAGTAATAGCCCCCATAGTGCACCAGCTTTCTATGTAGAAAATAAAAATGAAATAAAAAGAGGAAAAAGAATAACGGTAATTAATTATAAAAAAATAAATGATGTTACTATAGGAGATAGCTATAAATTATCAAGAAAAGATTATATATTAGAAAAAATCAAAAGAAATAATCTATTAAACACCTTAGATGCAAAATCAGTATACTGGCAGTTAAGACTATAAGAAGATACAAAACAATTGACAGCTTTTAGCTGTCCTCCACAAAAACAATATGAATAGAATGTATTACCATTTGGATTAAAACAAACACCATCAATTTATCAAAGATTTATGGATAATAATTTAGAAGGCTTAGAAGACATATGTTTAGCGTATATAGACGACATCATTATATTCACTAAGGGAACAGAAGAAGAACATATTAATGCAGTACTTAAAGTCCTTTCACAATGTAAAGAAAATGGATTAATTATTTCCAAAAAGAAATCTAAGTTAATACAAACTGAAGTAGAATATTTAGGATTAAAAAATAAATAATAATGGAGAAATACAATTAACCTCAAATATTCAAGAAAAATTAAACAATATCTCAAATAAATTACAAGATAGAAAACAAATACAGATATTTCTAGGATATCTGAATTACATTGCAGAACAAGAATTTCTAAAAGAATTAGCAAAGGAAAGAAAATAATTACAAACAAAAATATCTGAAAAAGTCAAATGGATATGGACAGAACACAACACTGACTACTAAAAAGTTTAAAAGAAAAATGCAAGGTTTTTCCAACTTTATATAATCCACTAATAAATAATTTCCTTATAATAGAAACGAACGCTTCTCATGACACATGGGCAGGCTGTATGCTTGCAATTATAAATGGAAAAAATATTTTTAACCTTGATTCTGCAGGAAATCCAGAAGGACTAAAAGATGGAATAGAGCCTTTGCTCAAAACCAAAAAATTTCTAGTAAAGTTATGCAAATATCTTCATGGAACATTTTCGAAAACCGAATAGAACTACTCTATTCAAGAATTAGAGACCTTTGCTTGTCTCAAAGTATTAAAAAATAGAAAATTAAATTATTAGGAACTCGGTTTGAATTATGAACAGATTCAAAATATGCTATAGGATTCTAGAAATACAAATTACATGAGGATTATAGAAAAGGACGATTGATTATATGGCAATTACAACTCCAATATCAACCATATATTAAATATATTAAATCTGAAAAGAGCAGTTTTTCAGATACTTTCACCAGAAAATGGAAACAGCATTAAAAGCAGTACAGAATCAGAGAATGCAAAAACAAGAGGAAATACAAGAAGTTCAGCCACTAATGAAAGAACTATAGAAGAAATTAGCAAAACTAACTATGGAAGAAGAAGTTCTTAGCACTACCATAAGCACATTATCAACATTAATTACACCAGCCATATCAGTCACAACAGGACCATCAACAAAAGAATTATGGTCAAACAAAGTTGAAAAAGCTGAAGAAATTCTATCTGAAACAGGACTAAAAGGACAAAAAAAAGACGATTCCAGAACAATTAAAAAGTGGTATGTTATTTTTGTTGGCACATTCAGAGGCATTAACAATGACTGGGGAATTGCATCACAACATATCAATGGAAAAAATGTGATCTATAGATCATACAAAACAAAGGACAAGGCACAAAAGGCTCTCAACGAATCAGATAGAGAACTAGCTCAAAAAAGTCCAGAAAAAACCCATTAACAAAAAGAAAGGAAATAATTGGAAGAATCCCAACCACAAAAGCAAAAGAAAAATTGAAAGAAGTCAAATTGGACAAATTTCAGAAATATTGGGATACGATATTTAACTACCAAGAATTTCATACAACCATGAATTTCTACCCAAAAATCAGAGGACCATGGCCTAAAGTAATATTCCTATCAGGATTATCACCTATTATGATTCTTGATTACTTCCAACATGGCTTAATAGATACAATATATTCTACTAATATGAAGGACTTCGAAGAATTCCCTATCAAGATTAGACAAGTCATCAAGAATTATTTTGATAAATTCGCCAAAGGACGAGAAATTTTCTTGAGAATTCATTCTTCTTATCCACTATTCGACGATCCTAATGGAGAATTAATAATACCATCTTTAGCCATTGCCACTTTAGGCGTATCAAATCAAGAATATCCTACACGGGACGAATATGAGGACTTTATTATTCCCGAAGATATAGAAGCAAAATTACTAGCAAGAATATTTTATCAAAGCCAAAGGATTTTTCCCGAAAGTACTACTAAGATAAACTATGTTAGCACTACTCTATTAATATATTCTCATGGTCACAATACTATCACCCATGAAGAACTCGGAGCATTAGTATCTTTCGAACAGATTTTTTATAACCTGGGTGGACCATTACAATAGCTATCAGAACGCGTCAGAATACAACTTTGTCAATTAATTAAAGGCAATGATGATCATAAATGCATTCATTGTACACGAAGACTCAGTAATAGTAATAGCAGCAAAGGTGGCAATATGAGCTGACAATCACCAAGCATCACGTAACTACCACTAGAAAACAGACAAAGAAGCAATAATGGAGCATCGCATCATGACAAAAGCCTAAAGCAACATCAGGGAGCCTCTTTTGCATTATTAGAGATAGGAAGAATCTAATCATAAAGCATCTTCACGCTTTAATAAAATTATTGTACTATGCTTTATTAAAGTTACTTTAATGTAAATTATTGTACTATGTAGGGAACACGTTTTCCCTTATGGCCTGTAAGAAGTTTGACCCCCTTCCACTATAAATAAGGGTGTCTCGTTATGAGATAACCTAGAGGTAAATAGAATGGTTTTCTAGTTTTTCGTCTCGTTAGTACTTTGGAGTTTCTCTAGGAGAGTACTAAGATCATATCCTTGAGGAAACTTTGGAAGGATCGAAAAATAATTCAACTACAACCAATCAGGTAAGATTATTTATTCATGTCTGATAATATATCATCTTCTTCTACTACCATGTTTGAATCATACGAAGACAATGAAAATTTAGGATATATGTTTAATGGTATCATCGATGTAAAAAGATTAGAAGAACTGATTTATCATTATCCAAAAAACATAATTTTGAAATACCTTTATTAGACACTATTAAACAAAAAGTATCACCTAAAAATATAATAAAATATGGAATAATGTTTGGAGAATAAGCCATACCAATTGAATCAACTAAAGGAAATATCATAATTTCAATTATTAATAAACAACAAATCTTAGAGCGATTAGATAAAATGGAAACATCAGATCGAATTAAAATCTCTTATATACATTGCAATACTATTCAAATTCTATTTAAAAGTACATTCATGGAAGGTCTTAACACACCAATAGAATTAGAAATACGAGATGATTGAATTCTTAATAATGAAGAATGCATTATTGCACGAGGATTAGGAAATTTATCTCAAGGAAAAATTAAATTCAACATAAATATACAATTTCGACTCAGCCTAAAAGATCAAGACTTAAACAGATCTATAACACTAAGATACGAAATTAAAAGGAAAAATTTTATGAAAGAAAAAAAAATCATCCTTTTATCATCACCTATAAATTAATTATGCTCTAACCAATAGCCATCATAATTTAATCTTCAGGCAAGATGATAAAATAATATCAATCGATAAACTATTCAAACCATTATTAAAACTAGAAACACAACCCAGGTTATTTATAACAAAGAAAGCACAAAGATTCATAACAGATGATAGACGACCAACAAGAAGCATGTCTTGTTCAGAAGCAATTTCATCTAACTTCATACCATATGAATTCCCCCGACATTCCCTTTTTAATGAATAACCATTACACATAAATGAATCAATTCCCTTGGTCTAAAAAGAAAAATCTACAAAAGATAATGAACAAACATTACAGAACCTACGTAAAACCATAAGGACTTTAAGTACAAAAGTAAATTAAAAAAAAAAGTAAAAAGTAATTATGTCATTATATCGAAATAAAGTGGACTATGAAACTATCTCTTGTATCGAAAATTACACCATTATAGAAAGAATAATTGACTCTTTACTATAATATTTCATTCTATATTTTTCATCAGACGACGAATACGAATTTGATTTATATCTTGATAATTAAGATGAAACACTGGTATAAATCTTGGCATAATCCAACATATTTACATTACATTAGAATCCAAAATATTAAAAACGATCATTTAATGCACTAGTTAACTAAAATGACAAGCAGCGAATGTATAAGTGCAATAAATAAATTAGAAAGAATTAATTTTTATAATAAACAAGAAGTACAATATTTTGTAAATTACATCATCAAATACCTAGAAGATTTCCCTGAATAACTCAATAATAGAATACAAGAAGAATTAGATTCATTACCGGAATCAATAGAATATTTTAGACAATCATATTTAGCATTTGTACGATTTTTGTAGAGATTAAAACAAATATTTGCATATATCTATGTTGATGATGTGATTTTGTGCAAACGACAAAGCAATACTAAAATTGTCACACAAAAAGAAGTAATTAAATTATTAGCACAGGAGATATTAGACAATATTCAATCTTTATATACGACTAATAAAATTCTAGATGATAAATTAAATGAAATTTGTAGTGATAATCCCCTGGATAAAATTTAAACCAATAAGGAAGAAATTATAATACAATTAAAAGACCCTGTAGCTGAAATTAATATACCAAATAGAATACCATACAGTATAAAAGATGTAGAAGAATTTAAAATAGAATGTCAGAATCTTTTAACCTTAGGAATAATAAGATAAAGTAATAGCACTCATAGTGCACCAGCTTTCTATGTAGAAAATAAAACAAGCAAAAAGAAGAACGGTAATTAATTATAAAAAAAATGAATGATGCTACTATAGGAGATAGCTATAAATTACCAAGAAAAGATTATATTTTAGAAAAAAATCAAATGAAATAATCTATTTAGCACCCTAGATGCAAAATCAGGATACTGACAGTTACGACTATCAGAAGATACAAAAAAATTGACGACTTTTAACTGTCCTCCACAAAAACAATACGAATAGAATGTATTACCATTTGGATTAAAACAAACACCATCAATTTATCGAAGATTTATGGATAATAATTTAGAAGGCTTAGAAGACATATGTTTAGCGTATATAGACGACATCATTATATTCACTAAGGGAATAGAAGAAGAACATGTTAATGCAGTACTTAAAGTTCTTTCGCAATGTAAAGAAAAAGAATTAATTATTTCCAAAAACAAATTTAAGTTAATACAAGCTGAAGTAGAATATTTAGGATTAAAAATAAATAATAATGGAGAAATACAATTAACCTCAAATATTCAAGAAAAATTAAACAATATCTCAAATAAATTACAAGATAGGAAATAAATACAGAGATTTCTAGGATGTCTGAATTACATTATGAAAGAATTAGCAAAGGAAAGAAAACAATTACAAACAAAAATATCTGAAAAAGTCAAATGGATATGGATATAACATGACACTGAACTAGTAAAAAGTATAAAAGAAAAATGCGAGGTTTTGCCAACTTCATATAATCCACAAATAAATTATTTTCTTATAATACAAACGGACGCTGCTCATGACACATGGGCAGACTGTATGTTTGCAATTATAAATGGAAAAAATATTCTTAACCTTGATTCTGCAAAAAATCCAGAAGAACTAAAAGATGGAAGAGTGCCTTTGCTCAAAATCGAAAAATTTCCAGTAAATTTATGCAAATACCTTTCTAGAATATTTTCAAAAACTGAACAGAACTACTCTATTCAAGAATTAGAGACCTTTGCTTGTCTCAAAGTATTAAAAAATTGAAAATTATATTATTAGGAACTTGGTTCGAATTACGAACAGATTCAAAATTTGTTATAGGATTCTAGAAATATAAATTATATGAGGATTATAGAAAAGGACGATTGATTATATGATAATTACAACTCCATCAATATCAACCATATATTAAATATATTAAATCTAAAAAGAACAGTTTTTCATATACTCTAACCAGAGAATGGAAACAGCATTAAAAGCAGTACAAGATCAGCGAATGCACAAACAAAAGGAAATACAAGAAGTTCAGCAACTAATGAAAGAACTACAGAAGAAATTAGCAAAATTAACTATGCAAGAAGAAGTTCTTAGCACTACCATAAGCACATTATCAGCATTAATTACACAGCCATATCAGTCACAGCAGGACCAACTACAAAAGAATTATGGTCGAACAAAGTTGAAAAAGATGAAGAAATTCAATCTAAAACAGAACTAAAAGGACAAAAAAAAAGACGAATCCAGAACAATTAAAAAGTGGTATGTTATTTTTACTGGCGCATTCAGAGGCATTTACAATGACGGGGAAATTGCATCACAACATATCAATGGAAAAAATGTTATCCATAGATCATACAAAACAAAGAACAAGGCACAAAAGGCAATTAACGAATCATATAAAGAACTAGCTCAAAAGAATCCAGAAAAAGGCCTATTAACAAAAAGAACGGAAATAATTGGAAGAATCCCAACTACAAAAGCAAAAGAGAAATTGAAAGAAGTCAAATTGGACAAATTTTAGAAATATTGGGATAGGATATTAAACTACCAAGAATTTCATACAACCATGAATTTCTACCCAAAAATCAGAGGACCAAGTCAACAAGTAATATTCCTATCAGGAGTATCACCTATTATGATTCTTGATTACTTCCAACATAGCTTAATAGATACAATATATTCTACCAATATGAAAGATTTTGGAGAATTCCCTATCAAGATTAGACAAGTTATCAGGAATTATTTTGATAAATTCACCAAAGGACGAGAAATTTTCATGAGAATTCATTCTTCTTATCCACTATTCGATGAATCTAATAGAGAATTAATAATACCATTTTTAGCCATTGCCACTTTAGGCGTATCAAATCAAGAATATCCTACATGGGACGAATATGAGGACTTTATTATTCCAGAAGATATGGAAGAAAAATTACTAGCATGAATATTTTATCAAAGCCAAAGGATTTTTCCCGAAAGTACTACTAAGATAAACTGTGTTAGCATTACTCTATTAATATATTCTCATGGTCACAATACAATCACCCACAAAGAACTCGGAGCCTTAGCATCTTTCGAACAAATATTTTATGACCTGGGTTGACCATTACAATAGCTGTCAGAATGAGTCAAAGTATAACACTGTCAATTAATTAAAGGCAATGATGATCATAAATGCATTCATTGTACATGAAGACTCCGTAACAATAATAGCAGCAAAGGTAGCAATATGAGCTGACAATCACCAAACATCACGCAACTACCACTAGAAGACAAACAAAGAAGCAATAATGGAGCATCGCATCACGACAAAAGCCTAAAGCAACATTAGGGAGCCTCTTATGCATTATCATAGACAGGAAGAATCTAATCATGAAGCATCTTCAGTCTTTAATAAAATTATTGTACTATGCTTTATTAAATTTACTTTAATGTAAATTATTGTACTATGTAGGGAACACGTTTTCCCTTAGGGTATGTTGGAAGCTTGACCCCCTCCACTATAAATAAGCGTGTCTCGTTATGAGATAACCTAGAGGTAAATAGAATGGTTTTCTAATTTTTCCGCTCGTTAGTACTTTGGAGTTTCTCCTGGAGAGTGCTTAGATCTAGGATGTCTGAATTACATTATAGAACAAGGATTTCTGAAAAAATTAGCAAAGGAAAGAAAAAAATTACAAACAAAAATATTTGAAAAAGTCAAATGGATATGGACAGAACACGAGACTGAACTAGTAAAAAGTATGAAAGAAAAATGCAAGGTTTTGCCAACTTTATATAATCCACAAATAAATTATTTTCTTATAATAGAAATGGATGCTTCTCATGACACATGGGCAAACTATATGCTTGCAATTACAAATGGAAAAAATATTCTTAACCTTGATTCTGCAGGAAATCCATAAGGACGAAAAGATGGAATAGAGCCTTTGCTCAAAACCGAAAAATTTCCAGTAAAGTTATGCAAATACCTTTCTGGAATATTTTCGAAAACTGAATAGAACTACTCTATTCAAGAATTAGAGACCTTTCCTTCTCTCAAAGTATCAAAAAAATGGAAAATCGAATTATTAGTGACTCGGTTCGAATTACAAATGGATTCAAAATATGTTACAGGATTCTAAAAATACAAATTACATGAGAATTATAGAAAAGGATGATTGATTAGATGGCAATTACAACTCCATTACTATCAACCATGTATTAAATATGAAAAGAACAATTTTTCATATACTCTAACTAGAGAATGGAAACAGCATTAAAAGCAGTACAGGATCAGCGAATGCAAAAACAAAAGGAAATATAAGAAGTTCAGCAACTAATGAAAGAACTACAGAAGAAATTAGCAAAATTAACTATGGAAGAAGAAGTGCTTAGCACTACTATAAGCATATTATCAGCGTTAATTACACTAGCCATATCAGCCACAACAAGACCATCTGCAAAAATATTACGGTCGGATAAAGTGGAAAAAGCTGAAGAAATTCTATCCGAAACAGGACTAAAAGGACAAAAAAGAAAAAGACGAATCCAAAAGTGGTATGTTATTTTACTGGCTCATTTAGAGGCATTTACAATGATTGCGAAATTGCATCACAACATATCAATGGAAAAAATGTGATCCATAGATCATACAAAACAAAGGACGAGGCACAAAAGGCTCTCAACGAATCATATAGAGAACTAGCTCAAAAGAGTCCAGAAAAAAGCCCATTAACAAAAGGAATGGAAATAATTGGAAGAATCCCAACTACAAAAGCAAAAGAGAAATTGAAAGAAGTCAAATTAGACAAATTTTAGAAATATTGGGATACGATATTATACTACCAAGAATTTCATACAACCATGAATGTAAGTCTAGATATTATCAAGACAATCTTTTAATTGTAATTGTAATATTTGTTTTAATCTATACAAAAATCGTTCAATTGCTACATATTCTTGTCGAATATATTCTATTGATTCCGGTATTGAATCTGATTCTTCTTGTATTCTATTATTGAGTTCTTCAGGGAAATCTTCTAAGTATTTGATGATGTAATTTATAAAATATTGTACTTCTTGTTTATTATAAAAATTAATTCTTTCTAATTTATTCATTACACTTATACATAAGTTGCTTGTCATTTTAGTTAGCTAGTGCATTAAATGATCTTTTTTAATATTTTAGATTCTAATGTAACGTAAATATGTTTGATTATGCCAAGATTTATACTAGTGTTTCAACTTAATTATCAGGATATAAATCAAATTCATATCCGTCGTCTGATGAAAAATATAGAATGAAATATTCTAGTAAAGAGTCAATTATTCTTTCTATAATGGTGTAATTTTTTATATAAGAGATAGTTTCATAGTCCACTTTATTTCCATATAATGACATAATTACTTTTTACTTTTTTTTTAATTTATTTTTGTACTTAAAGTCCTTATGGTTTTGCATAGGGTTTGTAATGTTTGTTCATTATCCTATAGGTTTTTCTTTTTGGACTAAGGGAATTGATTCATTTATGTGTAATGGTGATTCATTAAAAAGGGAATGTCAGGGGAATTCATACGATATGAAGTTAGATGAACTTGCTTCTGAATAAGACATACTTCTTGTTGGTCGTCTATTGTCTGTTATGAATCTTTGTGCTTTCTTTGTCATAAATAACTTGGGTTGTGTTTCTAGTTTTGATAATGGTTTGAATAGTTTATCGATTGATATTTTATCATCTTGCCTGAAGATTAACTATGATGGCTATTGGTTAGATCATAATTAATTTTATAGGTGATGGTAAAAGGATGATTTTTTTTCTTTCATAAAATTTTTCCTTTTAAGTTCGTATCTTAGTGTTATAGATCTATTTTAGTCTTGATCTTCTAGGCTGAGTCCTCGTGCAATAATGCATTATTCATTCGTAAGAATTCTATCATCTTGTATTTCTAATTCTATTGGTGTGTTAATACCTTCCATGATGTACTTTTAAATAGAATTTGAATAGTACTGTAATGTATATAAGAGATTTTAATTCGATATAATGTTTCCATTTTATCTAATTGCTCTTTGTGTATTAATAATTGGAATTATGATATTTTCTTTAGTTAATTCGATTGGTATGTCTTCTTCTCCAAATATTATTTTATTATATTTTTATGTGATATTCTTTGTTTAATATTGTCTAATAATGATTTTTCAAAATTATGTTTTTCGGATAATGATAAATCAATTTATCTAATCGTTTTTACATCGATAATACCATTAAACATATATCCTAAATTTTCATTTTCTTCGTATGATTCAAACATGGTAGTAGAAGAAGATTATATATTATCAAACATGAATAAATAATCTTACCTGATTGGTTGTAGTTGAGTAATTTTTTTGATGCCTCCAGAGTTTCCTCAAGGATCTAATCTTAGTACTCTCTACGAGAAACTCCAAAGTACTAACGAGAGGAAAAACTAGAAAACCAATCTATTTACCTCTGGGTCATCTCATAACGAGACACCCTTATTTATAGTGGAAGGGGGTCAAGCTTCCTACAGATCCTAAGGGAAAACGTGTTCCCTACATAGTACAATAATTTACATTAAAGATCGATATACGCCTATAGAGTGGGGGTGAATATAGCATTCTAATATTTTTGTGCGATATTTAAATTCTCTAAATCTCTAAGTGATTTATTGAATACGATTAAATAAGCAATCACAATAAATGCATAAATTAAAGAGTTAGAGATAGAGATTGTGCACATGATATTGTTTACGCGGTTCAGCAAAGTCACCTAAATCCGAGCACCAAGATTCCACTTGGAGATCCACTAAACAATTGGCATATGGGTGCCAATAAAACCATTTGCAAAGACTAATTCTAAGGGCGTCACCCTATATTTGACTATAGCGGGAAGTTACCCCTTGATTGAACTTTCGGGAACAATCATGTCGTTGACTATTTTGGGGTGTTACCCTTATATGACGAATTCTTAGGGCATCACCCTTTACAATCACGTACAATAATATTTGGAAATGTAAAGCGAAAAAACTAGATCCGAACTCTCCCAATAATAACTCGCAAGTTTATGGGTGGGGTGAGTTGGATTACAATTGCTCACAAATATGATGAAAAGTCGAGTAGAAATTTTGTCAGCGCTTCGCTACTTCTCTCATTCGTTACGGAGCTTGGAGTACTTCTCTTCATTTATAGATTTTGTCTAAGAGGTCGACCTTTTTCCCTGAAGGTTGATCCTTTTACAAGTCGTTGGAGTTCTGCCTGTTGGGATTTGACTGTTGTGTCAATGTACCATTGTGCGGTTGACCGTACGGTCGACCTTCAAAATAATCTATCCATTTTGCGGTCGACCCTTTCCTTCGTGTAGAAACTCTGGATCAATCTACTTATTTAGTGGTCAACCCTTTCCTCTGTAGATGCATAACAGGGTCGACCCTTTGTGCTATTTCATCGATCATTTGCTCATTTTTCACATTCTTGATTTTCCTAAGTCTCAAAATTATATATATTCACTACATGGACTTAGATGAACTTGTTAGAACATTAATAATACTCATTTTGAGGGTATTTCCAATAAACATGGATATAAATATTATTATAAAACATTAAGAATAATATCTGAATAACGCAAAACACAACTTATTGATTTTATTAAATTAACCAACATTCTAGTCATCATCAAAATAAAACTTAGTATAAAAAAAAGGCTATTATTAGAAGCATTTTTAGCCCTCAAAAGTGAGACAAGCTATCTTTGGCAATTTGCTAATGGGTAGATCTCAAAAAGTTATGCAAAATTAAAAAAAAAGTTCATCCAAATCGATTGACTAAGCACAAAGTTATGACCTTCAAAAGTTTTTGAGTAAACGATCTTATTTTTTTCTCGCTTGAATCTGATCTAGTATTCACCAAATGACAAAACAAATCTCTCCTACCTGTGCTTCTTGAAAAAATGATAGAAAACGAGTTATCAAGTGTCTAAAACTGTTGAAAATTGAGAGAATTATCGATCTGCAAAGATTCACCGTCTCACTAGGTGAAAGAAAAGAATTTCCTTCTTATCAATCTGCTGCGGATCATGGTCAAGCCGCCGCAGATCATCGTCAATCCACCACAGTTCATCGTCAATCCGCCGTGGTTCATCGTCAAGCCGCCGCGGTTCATCATTATTAACGGCAAACGTGACAGCAATGTTAGCAGTGACTTTTGTCCATAGTTTAGTGGTTAATTTGTTAGCAAAAAACGTTTAGTGGTTGACTTGTCATTGATCATAAAGTACGATGGTTGGTTTGTCATTTTCTCAAAATAATATGTTACATCAATTTGTTTGTTCTTTCCATAAAAAAATTAATTCTTTAATATCTTTATTGCCAAAATTTTATCACAATAAATTCTTGTGCCCTTTGTTGTTGAAACTGAAGTGTTTTAAGCTATCTTATTGTCAAACTACTTGACATGAATACGATGTTACTGTAACAAATTCAGCTTATGTAGTTAACGAAGTAACAATTTCCTGTTTCTTTGATGACAATGAAATAGCTCTAGAACATGACATAAAATCAAACACAAACATACTTTTTACTATCTTCAAAATCTCTAGCATAATCATTGTCAAAAAAATTAAATAGATTTTCTTTTGAATATGCTCTGTATAAAATTTCAAAATCATAGGTACTTTTTAAAAAAAAGTACCCTTTTTGCAGCTAAAATATGATTTTTAGTTGGATTCTTCATGTATCGACTGATTAAACTGACATCATGTGTGATGTTTGGTCTTGTTGAAGTTAGATACATTAAACTCCCAAAGATCTATTTGTAAAGAGTAGCATTTATCTCCTTCTCATGATCATCTTTCATAAGCTTCAAGCCACATTCAATTAGTGTCGAGCAATATTGCAATCCTTCATTCTGAACCTATTTAACACCTCAAGATCGCATTTTTATTGTGAAATAAAAGTACCAGTAGATGATTGCATAACTTCAATCCCAAGGAAATAATGCATCAAACCCAAATATGATATTTCAAATTCAGACATCATATTTTTCTTAAAACATCAACCATGGATTCATTGTTGCCAAGGTATGTAGATCGTCAACATACTAACATACAATAAGCAATTTTCCATAAGTTCCTATCTTTGTAAACAATGTGTGCTCATAAGGTCATAAAAACCTTATTTAGTAAAATAAGTTTTAGCTTGTCTTAATCTGCATAATGCTTTTTTTTTAATTTATATATTTGATTTTCCTCGCCTTGTTTTACATACCCAAGAGGCTGATCAATATAAACTTCTTACAGCTCATCATGCAAAAAAAATTGACTTCACATCTAACTGATATATCTTCCAAGAATTTTGGGTAGCCATAGAGAGTACCAATCAAATAGTGTCTAACCTTGCCACTGGAGTGAATAGTAAATGCCAAATTCTTGTTTGTATCCTTCTGCACTGAACCAAGCTTTATATTTGACAACTTCGCCACTCTTGTTTATCTATGTTTTGTAAATCCATTTGACACTATAGATTTTTGCCCTTCAGGAAGATATTACAGCTCCTATGTGTTATTTTTGTCAATTGATATCATATCTTTATTCATTGTTTCTTGCCATTTTGTCTCTTTAATAGCTACTTAGAATGTAATTGGATCACAATCTGCAAACAAAGCAAGGTGTGCAATTTGGTCATCATTAGATAAGTCATCTCCACTTACATAATCTATGATCCAAGCAAGTCGGTTCCTCAATCGTACCTGATCTTCACTAGAAATTTGTATTTATGGTCAATCACATGGTCTACATTAGAGAATTAGTGGAAGCATGTTGTTGCCTTAGAGCCTAATCCCATTTATCATTTTCATCGAAAATGGCATTTCTACAGGTCACAATCTTCTTGGTCAAAGGATTCAATAATATATATGTTGTGGAAGCTTCACTCACACCAAGAAAAATGCATTTTTTTTGCATAAGCAATACAATCAAAGATTATGAAGTGGTCCATTGTTGGTTTTGTAACACTCCAAGCTTCTTGAGGAGTTATATTTTGCACTAAGAAAGTTGGACTTCTATTTAACACATGAATGCTCCATTTCACAGCCTCTAGCTAAAAGCTCTTTGAAATGTTCATGTTCTAGCAAGTTTTTTACCATTTTGAGAATGGTTCAATTTTTCCTTTTTGAGACACTATTTTGTTGCTGTAAATAAGCAGTTATAAGTTCCATTCGAATACCTTGTTGGTCACAAAAGACTTCAAAATCTTTAGAATAATATTCTCCACCATTGTCAATATGAAGAGTTTTAATAGATCTTCCTTTTTCTTTTTCAACGCGAGCCTTGAATCTTTTAAATGCGTTAAAAGCTTATGATTTCTCTTGCAAATAAAAAACCCCAAAGTTTGTGACTATAATCATCCATGAAAGTAATTAGATATCTTTTACCCCTATTTGACGTTGGATAGATTGGACCACAAGTGTCCAAATCAACTAGGTCCAAGACATTCTTTTCTCTCCATGCCTTTCCTTTTGGGAATGAAGTATGATGTTGTTCGCTAACAACACATTCTTTACAAACTTGAGAAAGAATTTTAATTTGGGTAAGACCTATAACCATATTCTTCGGTTGGGTAGTTGTTAATCCGCCAAAGTTCAAATGACAGTAGGGATAATGCCAAAGCCATGATAGATCATTCATCTTTGCCACCAAGGACGTTTATTGCACTAGCGGAAGGGGTAAGAATTATAACATGTAAATATTGAAGAAATATGATGAAGTGTGGATGCAATCTCTGAAGGGTTGATCAATCAGATGGGCAATCTGCAAGCGCGGCGGTCGATCAAAGGCAGATGGAGATCAACTGAAGGGTCGACATTAAAAAAGGTAGTGGCAAACAAATGAAGGGTCCGGTCGAGCGTGCGGTCGAGCTGATCAACCCGCTCTTCAGTTTCCTTATTTGGCCAAAAAAATCAATATGGAAAGTGTGACTTTGATATCTAATAACTCCCTCGTTTTAAAAGCTTTTGAGTTGCAATTTTGACCAAGTCTTTTTGAATGAATAATGAAAAGAGCCCTTCAAGAATAATAGAAATATCCACAATGGATTAGGAAATATGCTAGATAGAAATTAGGTCGCCAGAAATAGAAAGTAATTGCGATGATTGCTCCCATATGGATGATTTGTCGATGAAGCGCTTTTGGAAAGTTGGACACCACTTCACACACTCTTCCTCCAAGAACCAAGAATGCGGATGTCAATAAGAGAACTTACCAAACTTACAAGTGAGGCCAATCTTGTGATGTAACACACATAATGGAGAACTTTGGTTGTGACATGCCAAAGGGTTGAAAATGGAATTACTTCAATTTCGATAATTAAGCAAAAGTTTTTTCTATTCAATTTCAACTATCTAAAACAATTACATAGGGTGGCTTTAAATAGCCAATTACAAAATATAAAATAATAATAAACTAAATAAGCAACAATAACCCTAAATTGGCTCATAGTATAAGTTGTCTGATTCTTTACTTAGTAGAAAGTAGGTTAATTAACTAAAGAATATTTAATTAACTTTTTCCTTTCTTCTTCTCCAAGCCTTGATATATTTGGCAACTATTCCTTGTTGGTGTTTGGCCACTTGGATGGTTTTCATGTATAGACTTCCTTGGTCTTCAAGCTTGGACACTTGGACTTTTCTTGATCTTTGTTCTCAGTTTCGTGGGATTTTGACAAAGCAAACAAACTCCAAATTTAACAATCCAGCCAATTATAGAAATCTTAGGAAGTCAGTTACAATATTTGTGAAGTGCTTGTTTAGATATAACATTGTTTGGAATGCCAAAATAGTCAAACACTTGTCGGAGGTCAGGAAGTGTGCAGTTTTGGAAAGTCCTTCAAATATTCTATGTTTGAACTCGAACTTCCTCTTGTGCTTGACCTTGAATACCTCCATGATAATTTTTGAAGTTTGATTAATGATGGAATGGACTTGTAGTCCATCATCCTCTCGTGATTGAAAAAGATTCGACCTCGAATCATATCTTGTTCCACCATAATCTTTATTAACATAAAAAAAGGAGTCATCATGGGCTATCAACATAGTAATATCTTCATGATTGTAATAAGGAACCGAATTTTTTTTTGTAGTAAGCTGATGATATTAAGGTTTCCATAAACCTCTTCCCATGCTTGAACAATAACTCAAATACTAGATTTTCATTCTTTGCCTTCGAGTTAGAAGTATTGTGTCCTGCACTTTGAGATTTGCATTGCCTTTAAAATCTCCACAAATGAAATAAGGAAACAACCCTTGTATGATGCAATAGGCCAATAATAATAATATATTCACAAATCACCTCCCATAATTGACAATAGCTTAGAAGTGTCATGGATACCCCTTTGTAATTCAGTAATTTCCATAAATATAGTTTAGAGAATACATTTGAGTATGTGTGGCCATAGAACAATGCTTTCATACAATCTTTAGTTGTTTTTCCCTTGCACGGTTTACTAGGAATCCAACAAAAACTTTCATTATGAGTGATTTTTGAATTCCAGGAGTTGTCATACCAAGCTTGCCATATTTGGAAACACAATCTTTGAATTGAAGCATTGGCCACTAGTTTTGTCTTTTTCCTTTTGCATTTGATCATATAAGGAAAATAATCCAACAATTTATTCTTGGAAAATAATGCAAAACTAGGCAAGTAGTAGTTGAAGTCACAAAACAAATGAATATCGAGATTACCACCATAGAATCAATTTAATATCTTCATGTTAGATGAATAGGTTCCCATAATCCAAGAATAGTAATCATATTCAACCAAGTCAACATTGTCCATATTTCCATTAGCAAATATCATGTCATTAACATAAGAGGCTTTAATCCATCCAACTCAAAAAATCCAAGCAATTAAGTTGTCCAATAACATACCTCTTTGTTTTAAACATAGCAATTTTCATCCGATTTACTTTTATTGTATCATACTCCGTTGTAGGTTGCCTAGGCCGAATTAGTGCTAGCTTGTTCCTCCTCCTACTATATTTGAATGCATAACAATTAGGAAGGTAATTAGGATTTTCATCATATGCATGCCACGGTAATTCCCAAAGAGGATCACTTGTACTTGTCATATCACAAATCAATATATTAGTAAAACTTCCATAAGAAAAATTAGTCCAAGTTTGATTTACCTTGATGTCTCTTTTGTCATTCAACCAACTCAAACTTTCCTTAAAATCCATGGAAGACAAATTTGTGCAATTTCTTTCATCTTTGATTAAAGGGCATACCTTTTTCTTGTTTAGACATCAGCCATGAATATTGTGATCCTTATTAATTTGCCACCAAAATTTGCAAGGGATATCATGCATTAATATCTCCAAATAACTTCCTTTAACAAAAATCATTAAAGCCATGTTAGCGCAAACTTCATCCTTAATGAATAAAGAACAAACCTAGTTCACGTTGGAGCATGGAATATGGAAAGATTGCTCCTTATGTGTTGTTGTTGTCAAGGAATTAACTTGGTCCCCTATAGTTTCTGGTTTAGGCACTTGTTCTTCTAGACATTCTTCCTCTTCTATTTGAGGCTCCAAAGATAGTAATGACTCTTCTTTGGCATAGATAACTTCTTCAATTTGTTCAAGAGTACCTTCTAAATCATGATTGTCGATTTGCAAGGTAGAGGAGCAATGCGGTTCTTGTTTCTTTGCCAAAGTATCACTCATGTCATCTAGTAGTTGAAGTGCCTCCCTCAAAAAGGCTTGCATGTGCTCGGATTGTTGCCTCTTAGAAGATCTGGAATTATACCTTGCGATTGGTGGTGGTGAAGGTGGTGCATACTTTTTCCTTAATAATTTCTTCATCCCAAACCATGTTTTGATGTCATCTTCACCGTCTTCTTTTCGGTAGGTAATTAATTTATTCCATCATCTAAAAGCTCTTCCTATAAGCTTTGAAGAAATAACTTTGATCAAGGTCTGCTCCGAAAAGATAGCTCTTTGACAAATGTTTTTGACTTCGTCTTCCCAGTCCCAATAATCTTTCGGCATAGTCCAAACCGTTAAAAGTTGGGATAGATGACTCTAAATCTTCCTTGTCGAAATATAATTCAATACGGAGCTTTGGCCCCTCGTCATTATGTTGAAAAAGTCATATAAAAAATTAGTAGGAATTTTAGCTCTGATACCAAATGATGCACCAACGGAAGGGATAAAGAAATAACCTGTAAAATATGTTGAAGAAATATGATGAAATATTGTTGAAGTGTTAGTGAAGAGTCCTTTGATGTTGAACAACTAATGGGGAAGCAGCAGGACTGGTGGTCGAGCAAGAGGAAATAACACAGGCGGAGATCGATCGATTCTTGAAGGATTTGGATCGACCGAACTTCGCGGTCGAGCAGAGGGTCGACCTCAAAAAAGGTAGTGGCAAACTGATGAAGGGATCGGCCAATCAGCTCAACTGCCCGCTCGACCGATCCCTTCATCAGTTCACCACTGCCTTTTTTGAGGTCGACCCTCTGCTCAATCGTGAAGTGCATTCGATCCAAATCCTTCAAGAACCGGTCGATCTCTGCCTGACGTGCTCCAAATAACACTAGGAGCACTAACCAAATAATCGGCTAAGCTGGATTGAGAATCTGTCCAACTTATTTCAACAAGATATATCTTTCCAACCCCAAATGATCAAGTGCTGCAATTTGGAGTGCAAGTTTATAACATACTCAAGTTCAACATATAAAAAATGCAGCTCGAAATTCCTTAAGAAACTCCAGCTATAGCAAAAACAAGCCGGATCCAAATCTAGGGTTTGGAGCATATCAGATTCGGCGACCAAAATACAAAGAACTAGTAGCCGATATGCATACAGCCAATCAACGCCAATTTTGGTGGACAATATCTTGACTATTTGTAGAATAAATCAGCCAAAATGGGGTCTGAAGAATGCGCACAAAGGTTTCAAAATACAGTCACAGATTTGCAGCTAGCAAACATTCACCATAAAAAACATAATCATTATAAAGCCTTCAACTATAATCACCATCCAAGATCAAGGCAACCTGTTAATAATAGAATAGAGCAAGAAAAACCCTGAACTCCTTGAAAGAAATGGCAAGAAAAGCCAAGAAGAATCCGTGGAGTCCGCTATCCTCCAAAAGTGAGAGGGGCGACTTTCAATGGCTTAACCTGTTAAGGAAGAACTCTCCATGGGCTTGAGAACTTCTTCTATCACCACACCACAATCAACACCTTGAAGAAGAAGTATTGGAGGTGATAGTAACCCTTCCAACTCGGTCAAGAAGCTTCAAGAAAACTGAGCTCGGGCTATGGTTGAATTGGCAATGAAGAGGGGTGCCGCGGGTTCTCTCCACAAAGGAAATTAGCTAGGTTTTTAGATTCATCAAAAGTGTCTTCTCTTTCGAAAAGGAGGGCTTAAAACCCTAAGTGTGTTTACAAAAATGTCAAAAGACCAAATTAGCCCTAACGTAAAAATTTTGGCATGAGGGTGAGGTTTGCATGCAAACCGCGCACCCCTCAAACACTCAACAAGAAAAAGAACATTAAAGAAACCAAATAAAAATTCCAGAACAAAGCCTATTTCTAGACCAACAAAATAGTGTTCAAAAGTCAATATTACTCTTTGAATCTTCACACATCATGGAATCTCCGAGGCGGGAAATATCGTGCTATCCGTTCGGTGGTGCATGCAACCATGTGAGCACGTGGAAAGGCACTCATTTGTCTTCATGAGTTGTTTCCTCTAAAGAGTCCCATAATTTGATATTGCCTACAAAATAAGAATGAGTTAGGGAAGAAATAAGCTTCTTGGCTCATGACCGAGTGATCGGGCCTTGGGGCACATCATCCACCCGGGGTGGTTGAGGATTTGACCCCAAATCCATAGGTTGCTTCGAGAATCCTCTACAGACAGCTCATCCTCACCATGGTACGGTGATAGGTCTTGAACATTGAAAGTAGTCAAAACACCACAGTCCTCAGGTAACTCAATTCGGTAGGCATTATTGTTGATACGCTCTAACACTTTAAAAGGATCGTCAGCTCTCGGTAATAACTTGCACTTATAATAATGTGGGAATCTTTCTTTACGTAAATGCAACCACACAAGGTTGCCCACCTCAAATATGACTTCCTTCCATCCTCGATTCGCAAGTCTAGCATATTTAGAATTCTTTTTTTTGATACACTTCCGGACTTCCTCATGTAATGATTTAATTCTCGCAGCTTTAACAGTTCCATCTTCACTCAAATATTCAGTCACTGGAAGGGGAAGAAGATCCATAGGAGTAAGGGGGTTAAACCCATCTACTACTTTGAATGGAGTATGCTGAGTAGTTCCATGCACGCTTCGGTTGTATGCAAATTCCACGTAAGACAATTGTACATCATAATCAGTTTATCTCTTACTAAGCACCATTCTGAGTAAGGCCCCCAAGGTTTGATTTACCACCTCTATTTGTCCGTCTGTCTGGGGGTGGAAGGAAGTGCTGAAGAATAATTTAGTACCCAACTTTCGCCACAAAGTTTTCTAGAAGGCACTTAGGAATTTCGTGTCTCGATCCGAAACTATAGAGCGCGGAACTCCATGCAAGCGAATAATCTCCTTGAAAAATAAATCAGCAATATGCGGTGCATCATCAGTCTTGTTACAAGCTATGAAGTGAGCCATCTAAGAAAAACAGTCTACTACGACCATAATAGAATCTTTGGCTCTAGGTGTGCAGGAATGCCCAAGATGAAGTCAACCCTGATTTCCACCCAAGGATGGGTGGCTATTGCTCCTCTTGAAGAATCCTATATCTCACAAGCACTCTTCTGAACGGTTATAACATAACCTTTTTCTTACAATTGCCAACACTAAACAAATTGTACCTTTTCCCTTGACATTCAAAGTAAAATGATCACCAAAACTAATGGTAGTGTGAAAATATTTATTCAAAAGAGAAAAAATAGACTTATTATTACACATATAGTTACTGCAACCTGTGTCAACTTACCAAACATCTGGTTTACAATCTTCTTTAACATGGTAAGCCATCAACAGAGTATGCTTCCTTGTTTTCAACAAAATTTGATTTTTCCTCCCTTTCTTTAGTGTTAACATTCAGATTCATAATGATCAAGTTTATGACAAATGAAACACTCTATCTTAGATTTAACCAATTGTTGATTTGGGCCTTTTCCCTCTACTTTGGAAATTTGATTGATTTTCATCATCTCTGAAATCTTAATTTGGCCAGCTATTGTTTTTATTGCCTCGTCCTCTACCCCCATCTCTATTTTCTCAACCTCTTCCTCTACCTCAACCCCTTCATCTTAAATTGAATAATAGATCAAAAGTTGAGCTATTATTCTTCTTTTGTTCGTTAACCAATAATGAACTTTGAAGTTCATCCAATGAAATCTATTCTATATCTTTAGATTCTTCGCTTGAGTAAGTAACATGGTTATGCTTTGGATTTAATGAATGCAATATCTTTTCAACAACAGCAATATCTTCCATTTTGTCACCATAGATTCATATCTTATTTACTATTGCTATCATTCTAGAGAAATAGTTTGTAACTGACTCTCTCAAATTTCATAGCATTTCAAATTTTGTGTGAAAATGTTGTAGTTGTTGTCTTTTCATCCTAAAAAATTGCAACAAACAAACCACTAACCCACTAACAAATCTATGGCTAAAGACTTGGTCAAACTAAAAATAAAATTTGAATAAATTAACTTATTTAATAAAATACTAATTTCTATATGTATGTATGTAGCACAGTGTTTGGGAATTGCAAATAGAGTGAAGGAAAATTTAGGTTTTGTGCATAGTTGAGTTGGCAATGTTGGTGTTAGTATGTTGAGTTTGTTATTTTGTAGTGGGAAGTGCTAGCTAAAGAGAATGATGAGGGGTAGACATTGACATAAAAATGAGAGAATGCTACAGGGAAGGGGATGCATATTATATTGAATTCATAGAATAGTTTTTCTAATTGTAAAAAATGTATTCCAAGTATGTGGAAGTTTCCAGACTTAAGGTTACTTATTAAGGCTTCTCAGTCCATTAACATTTTTGTAATGGGATTTGATTTTCATCGATAGTATCAGAACCGATCTAATCCCAAACTAAAAATAATGGTGAAGATCTTGTAGGAAATGAATGTAGAGCTTAATGGGAAAAAATAAGGATAATACAAAGAATTGATAAATAAGCGTGGATAGTACTGATTAGTATAATTCTTAGGAAAAACTGCTCTTAACAATCTCCATAGAAAGAACTACCTTTCCAAGTAAGTTCCTAGGAAATATTAGAGGGATCACAAATAATCCACTTAAAATCCAATCTCCTTAGACTGAGCTAATTTACACATTACAATTATATCACTAATTAGTACAAAAAACGATAGCAGATGTGATCTAAAAATATCAATAATATTTTTCTCACACTGTTATAATATATCAGTCAAGAAGTATGAGAAATATTAGAAAAAATAGACACCGGAAATTTTACGAAAAAACCCAAATCGGGAAAAAACCACTAGTAAAAGTTTAGAAAAATCTCATTATGAAAAATAGGATTTACAATATTCTTCTAGAAATTGAATATTCTAAAGAATATTCACTAAAAGAAAAATCATTACTCTTAGATTTAACACAATGCACAAAGGCACACCATCTATTTTTTCCTCACTCTTTCTTTTCTCTCCCTCAAAATAACCCTCACCATTTTCTTCTCTCTTCTTCTCTTCTCCTTCTTTCTCTTTATCTTTGGATGCAAGAAACACTTGTTACCTTAATTAGAATTAAGTTTTGTTGTTTTGATGATTTGATGATGTGTGATTTAATTAGAATTAAGTTGTTTAAATATTTATAAGTTGTTTTTTATTTTTTTGTGCATAGTATTTATCTTCATTGAAAATACCACCTAAAATGAGTATTTACTTGTGCTAACATGTTTTTTGAAGTTCTTGTAGTTAATGCTTTACTCTTGGGGACTTACAAGTTTCAGTTGAAGCAAATTACAAATTGGCGGTCAACCTAGGCAGAGTGGCAATCGACCAGAAATATTACAGAAAATATCTTTGGTTGCTTTTTCTATTCCTTATCTCTTGCATTTAATATTTTTATTGTGTTTGCATATAGTGATACACTAATAATAAAATTTACATAATCATACAAAAAAGTTAATTAACCTAATTCGCCCCACCCCCCCCCCCCCCCCCCGATGGCCACTCTGGCTACGACAACACTAAGAGGAACTC